>CM059189.1:97931964-99162870 GCA_030323885.1 Branchipolynoe longqiensis | reverse complement strand
GGTCTCAGAGTTTTGGCGTGCTTACCAAAACTAAGTTTACATGACTGAATTTCAAATATCTCAAAACTTATCCATTTAAAATAAAAGTTACTTCAACCTGAAATAGGTAGATTATAAGGATCATTTTTTTATATTTATCTCAGAAAAATGACCAAAGCGCAAAACCGTCAGACTATGCAACTTTATGAAAATGCATAGTCTATATGTGAGTGCCCCAGTATCGACAAAGGAAAGCTTCAGATGAATAGACACATTCACCAACGAAAAACACCACAAACTTTCAAAATTCATTCCTTGAGGTATTATCTATAATAATATCTCATTGTCCTGTGTCTAGACTCAAATTATACAGCAATTGTGCCTTTTGTGTGGCAAACTCCCATTTCATGGAATATGTTACCAGCCAATCTCAGAAAAGCAACACATCTCTTGATGAATTTAAATCTGTTTTTAAAACTCACGTCTTTAATGTAACTTCATTATGAATTCTCTATCCTCCAACTGTTGTACCAACTAACCACTAATTTTCACTAACAACTAACAGGTAACCCCACCCACTGCCTAACTAATTCCATCCTCAGTTCGCTTCTTCCTCTGGCCTTCACTGGACTTAGTGTGCATACTGGTGAATCTGGAGGGATTGAAGTTTGGATCCTGGTCAAGTCAAGCCAATGACTTATAAAATAGGTACCTGTTGCTGCTCAGCGCTTCGCGGTATGAGGTCAGGTCAGGGCCTGGGCGCACAATGTCAGTATAATGTGACTGTGTGGGACATCAGGTCATGGTGCTGGCGGTCTGATTTCCCAGTAGGGCAGCACTATAAAGTTACCATGAGGGGGTTCTCACAAGTCGGTGCACCTCCTGGTGTGGCCTAGGGTCTTACTGGGGCATAAAACCACACAACCACCCAGCCTCCCCCAGCCCTCTCAGAGGACTGTCGTTGGGCTCTTAGGCTGCCTTTTTCCTTATTCCCCCACAAACCACCCAATTTCTCTGACCACTACCCATCGGAAGCCAACTCCCGACCACATGGGACCACTTGTAGCGGTGCCCATACAGTGCTGCAGATTTGCAGCCTTCAGTGCACCAATTCGACTGAAAACTCCCCCAAAACAATACTCAAGTTATAAATACCTGCTATCATGGTTTTACTGGACACCACCTTAATATAGATGTTGCCGCCGCGGGTACTCTATTAAATTCACAGTATTACTTATTATTATTATTATCTCAACCATGTAGAGTGTATGGTAAAGGTCAAGGTAATTCACATATTAGTAGGCATGGGGACCTGTCTGACCATAACAGGTGTCACCAGGCTGCAATGGTGACACCTTCTATTTCAAACGACCGGATGCTGTGGCCGAATCGATAGAGTGCAGGCCTACCATGCAGAAGGTTGGGAGTTCAATTCGCAGTCAAATCAAACCAATGACTTACACAATTGACACGAGTCACTTCCTAGCCAGGTGCTTGGCATTATTAGGAAAGGACAAGGACTGGTTGGCTCGGTGTCAGTATAATGTGGCTGAGTGGGATATCAGATCATGGTGCTGGTAGGGTGGTCTCCCAGTGGGGCAGCACTCTTAAGTTGCCATAAGAGTGCACTGTCACAAGTCGGTGCCCGTCTTGATATGACCTTAGATGGTGGCAGAACATAAACCTCCAACAACCAACCAACAATCTATTTAAAACAGCACACTCTCCAAGCAGATGCTCCACGCTCTCCAAAACATATATCCCACACTCTCCAAGCAGATGCTCGACAGTCTCCAAACAGATCTCCCACACTCTCCAAAGCAGATGTTCCACGCTCTCCAACCGGATGTCCCACACTCTCCAAGTAGATTTCAACACTCTCCAAGCAGATGTTCCAAGCAGGCAATTTTGGCCTTCAAAGGGAGAGAGAGGCCCATCTCATTCAATCCTTTCCTTTTAACTGACGCTAACGACAACATCCCTGTCCAACAAGTTATACTGGCACCACCGCCTCAACTTGACACAATAATTGCTGACTTTTACTGTTCCCCCCTTCGTTCACCCCCCCCCCCCCCACAACACACACACCCACCCACTCTCCGCTTGTGTGTATGCTTAATAATAATATTGCAACACTAATACACATGGGAATAAAAAACAAAAATAATACAAAGACACAAAGACACAAATAAAGTATACATGGTGTATGGGTGCGTGTGTCCACCCCCCACCCCACCCCACCACCACCACCACCACCCCCACCACCCCAACCACCACCACCACCACCACCGCCACCCTACCACCACCACCACCCCCACCACCCCAACCACCACCCTACCACCACCACCACCGCCACGCTCCCCCCTCCCCTCTAGTTCCCATTGCATGTTCTATCGATTCAAATCTCACAATGAAGAGCGTTCTAGTACCACACGGGATGACCAGACGGAATGGCCCAATGAGTTGAGCGTCCGTCTCCCGTTTTGGTAAATTGTAGGGTTCGAACCCATGGGTTCGAACGCTAGTCGAGTCAAACTAATGACTTAAAACATACTTGTCACTTCCTAGCCATACACTCGGCATTTATTATGCTTATTTGTTTGTTGTTGTTTCACGTCCTAGCAACATCTATAGTCATATCAGCATGGGTACCGACTTGTGACCGACATTGCATACTCATGGCGACTTGTATAGTGCTGCCCCGCTGGGAGACCAGGCCACCATCACCATCACCTGATATCCCACCCAGTCACATTATCCTGATGCTGAGCCAACCAGTCCTTGTCCTATCCTAATGATGCCGAGCGCCAGGATAGGAAGCGACAAGTATCAATTGTTAAGTCATTGATTTGACTCGACCAGGATTCGAATTTATTAGGATAGGGTAAGGACTGGTTGAGTCAGTGTCAGGATAATGTGAGTGAGTGGGGTATCAGGTCATGGTGCTGGTGGCCTGCTCTCCCAATGGGGCAGTGCTATAAGTATAAAGTCACCATGAGTGTGACACATGAGTACGACAAGTGGGTACCCGTCCTGATATGACCTTAGATGTTGCCCAGACGTAAAATTCCAACAACCAAAGTACCACGCGGGTTCCGAGTGAGTGGTGTTGACAGCTCGTCTTTTCAATTTTGATTCAGAATCGGGGGGGGGGGGGGTATGGGTGGGGGAGGGAAATGGTAACGCAATAACATCGAAATGACTTGCAAGGAATTGGACAAATTCTTCATGTTTTCTTTGTGTTTCTTTACAGAGTAGAGTGACCTAATCTGTCAGAACACCGGCTAGCTTCCCATTGTAAAGGCTAAGGCTCGAATCTGTGGCTGCGTAGGCAGGCTATGGTGAAATCAATATAGACAAAGAGAAAGGAAGAGTATAAAGTGTGAAGAAGAAGAGAGAGTCCAGCCCTCTGGTTTATTATTTATATGGTTACATCGGTTCATTTCAGAGTATCACCCCACCCCTTTACCCCAATCAAAAACAAGCATTATTGGCCCTACCAATAGGGATCCAGCATTCCTGGTCCCCATGGATACCAGTGGTCTCCCCATCACCAAAAGCTGTATGGCCCCATGGCCACCACGAACCTTGACCTTTGAGTGTAGTGATCGCTATCCCAGCAGAGGGGGTAGGCCCTGAGTGCACTCACACCCAGACCTGCCAGCACCACTATGTCTATTTACATCCCACTCAGGCACCACTAACCCACACATATATATACATACATGCACCTGGTCACGTACACCGATCAGTAATAGAACATTTGCATTCCCTGCTATGCCACATATCGGAATATTTTACGTACACCGATCAGTAATAGAACATTTGCATTCCCCCCTATGCCGCATATCGGAATATTTTACATCATGTTGCAGGTTGTGGGTTCGAACCCCGAGCGAGTCAAAGCAATGAATTACAGAATTGATACTTTTCGCTACCTAGCCTGGCTCTTGTAATAATAGGATAGGGCAAGGACTGGTTTGCTAGGTATCAGGATAATGTGAATGAATATGATCAATGAGCTGGCAGCACTAGGAAGTCGCCATGAATGCGCACTCTGACAAGTAAGTGTCTATCTTGATATGACTTTAGATGTTGCTAGGATATAAAACCCCCAACAAGCATACTTTTTTGGGGTTCCTACAGTCGATCTGTCCGCCCAATAATAGTATAGAGAATGAGACAGGATTCACTGACATATATCAGGATACTGCTAGCAAGATTCAGTGCACACTCATGACAGGCTTATGGTACTGGCTGCCTGTCCCACTGGAGGCACCATGACTCGATATATCACTCAGTCATATTATCCCAATATTGAGCAAACCAGTGTCAGGATAATGTCACGGTGTTGGAAATCAGGTCATGGTGCCGCTGACCTGGTCTCCCAGTGGATTTTGTTTGTTTGTTGCTGTTTTACGTCCTAGCAACATCCAAGGTCATATCAGGACGGGTACCGACTTGTGACAGTGCACACTCATGGCGACTTCATAGTGCTGCACCACTGGAAGACCAGGCCACCAGCACCATGACCTGATATCCCACTGTCACATTATCCTGACACTGAGCCAACCAGTCCTTGCCCTATCCTAATAATGCTGAGCGCCGGGCTAGGAAGCAACAGGTATCAATTTATAAGCAGCACTATTAAGTCACAATGACTGTGCACTGTCACAAGTAGGTATCCATCCTAAAATGACCTTTGATGTTGTTAGGGTGTAAAACAATAAGAAACAAACAACAACTCCTCCCTGGGACGTCCCATCCCACCTACTAACCAAGAAGAATGAGTCAAGTAGTGCCCGGACCTATTTCCCCGAGGGCTCTCAACTCGCCTGATTGGAACCACAGAGGGACGTCCTAATGTACGTATTTAAAGCTGCATAGTCCGATGCTTTTGAGCTTCGGCCATTTTTCTGAGATAAATATATTAAATTGATTGTTATAATCTATATTACTTTAGTTTGCAGTAACTTTTATTTTAAATGGCTAACGTTGGAGATATTTGAGGCGCAAGCATGCAAGATTAATTTCGGCAAGCACGCCAAAACTCTGACACCATAGGCTTATGCAGAAACAGGTTCTATTACATTGACTCAGCATGCCCTTCTAAGTTCTATGTGGCAACAAATGCTTAATATGTCCACCAGTATCTAAGTTAGATGTGCAGAATCAAATATAAATGAGTTTGTTTGTTGTTGTTTTACGTCCTAGCAACATCTAAGGTCATATCAGGACGGGTGTTTTGGTTTTGAAAATTTGATGTTTTCATCGGACTATGCAACTTTAAAGCTGCATAGACCGATGGAAGCGTCAAGCTTTTGAAACTAGGACACTTATGCTAGGTACACACCTACCGTATACGATTCGCGCACTAAAACTCACGATCCGACCCGACCCGCTTAAAACTGAAAATGGGCCGATTCATTTTTCGAATCGCGAATCGCAATCGTAAGGAAGCAGTTTTAGCCCTAAAACTGAGTTTTAAGGCGCGAATCGCAATCGGTAGGTGTGCTAGGGGAGTGCACACCTCACGACTTTTGGGCAGTTTTAGATCGTATACGGTAGGTGGGTGCGGAAAAACGGTAGGTGTGTACCTAAGATTAGATAGATTGACTGGACTCAGTCACTGAATCAGTAGAGTGCAGGCTTCCCGTGCGGAAGGTCGGGAGTTCGAATCCCAGCCGAGTCAAACCAATGACGTATAGAAGCACTGACTGAGATTTGATCCTAAATACCCTACTTAGATATGTAGGATCAAATCCAGGTCAGTCCATTCCCACCAACATCGGGATCCATCATTCCTCACACCAACCAACACATAAATATAGTTCTATACTACAGAACAAACAAATAGTCAAGTAGGGTAAAGTCCCATACCAACAACTAAAACCATTTATGTAAATGTAAAATGATTTAATGTACCTCATACTCATTACTTACTGGATTGTGTACACGTTAATTTCAGAATCTACTTCACATTTGAAGACACTATATAAACCAGGTTTAAAAATAAATAAAATTGTGTAAATACCAAGATATGTGTAACACTTACGGCCGGAAGACCAGTGCTACAGTGCTGACAAAATTTACATAAATAAAATTCATTTACCCCCGTCCCCAAAAAAGTGATGTTTTATCAAAAGATGCAGCTTTAATTCACAGGGGAAGTTGCTCCTTTATTGGTGATCTATTACTTTTGCTCCTAGCTTCCCCCGAGGACTGCCCACACGTCTTGATTTGCCACTGATGGCAGTGGCAGAGGACGCCATATGTATCTGACCGCTGACCCGGCATGACCCGCGGCCCGTCGGCTAGATTCCCCCAGGGTCTGTCTGTCTGCCCCGCGACTTGACCACTGGCTCAGTAATGAAGGTCCCCACCTCCAGGGCACCGACCTCCAGTGGGAAGGGAGGGTACCTATCGTATTTCCTCCTGTAGGCGGTGTAGCTAATGCCCGGTACACACCTACCGTTTGTGTGCGCACACCTCCCGTATACGATCGAAAACTGCCCGTTTCGCCCACAAAAATCGCTTGGTGTGTGCTCCCCGCGCACACCTAGCGATTGCGATTCGAGCATAAAACTCAGTTTTTAGTGCTAAAAGCGGCCATTTACGATTGCGTTTCGCGATTCGAAAAACGAATCGGCCCGTTTTCAGTTTTAAGCGGGTCGGGTCGAGTCGCGAGTTTTAGTGCGCGAATCCTATACGGGAGGTGTGTACTAGGCATAATGCTTCCCCCCTTCCTCATAAAAGCTTGTTATATTTTTTACGATACCTCTAGAGCATATTTATTTTTATCATCGGCTATTGGACGTCAAACATATGGTCATTCTGACAGTTCTCTGTGGCGGAGTGGTTAGAGTGTCTGAGTTTTTTCTAGGTCAGACTCCTAATCTGAGGGTCGGCGGTTCAATTCCCGGTGCCCCCAGCTCTGCCAATTTGGATTTCCACCGCTGTGTATAACTTACAGCGTCATCAAAGGCCGGTTGCTCTCATACCATGTCTATATGGTGTGGGAGGTTAAAAATCCCTTGGGTCGGTAAAAGTGTAGGCTCGGGCTTTCTATCGACCAGCAGTGGAGTGGGGAAGACCAGTCGTCTGTGACTGGGATTTCCCCTGCTTGGGACAACTAATGTACCAAAAAAAAAAAAGAGAGACAAATAAGTGTTCACACTTCCTGTCTACCATTCGCTATATCGCTATATTTCTTTAGAGGAAACCCGCTTCCGCGACATAGTCTACTCTTTGCGATAAGCAGCAAGGGGTCTTTTATATGCACTTTCCCACAGACAGGGTAGGACATACCACAGCCTTTGATGAACCAGTTGTGGACCACTGGTTGTCCTCCTTCTCCCACACAGTATATATATATATATATGTATAAATTAGGCTAGGCTAGAGAAGGAGGAAATGGAGACAGAGACGAGGAGTGGTGGGAAGCCTAATTTATTTTAGCAGAGGCCCAATGGCCGAGCGAATAGAAGCCCTACCTAGACAACAAGTTTAAAATCCGGATCTAGAATGCTTGCGAGGCAGGTGGAATGGTGCGTGACCTCATGGGGCTGTCACACTACGACGTAACGACGTCAACGTAGGGAGAACATGAAGAACGTTGAACTTCTCGGCGTAGTATGCAAATTTGGGCACAAGTTGAACGTGGATGCAACGTAGTGGACGAGAGAGTAACGTCGGTAAAGCGTAGTGATACCGTCGTTCGACGAGAGAGGTCAACGTAATGACGCTGACGGAACGTTATGAACGTTATTCCATCGTCAGAAGAACGTTACGTGAACGTACGTTGAATGCACGTTCTCCTGACGTTCTCCTGACGTTCTCCTGACGTTGTCCTGACGTTCCCATTACGCCCCGTGGGCATTTGCACTTGGTTTAATGGGGGTCAACGTAGTGGAACGTAGTTGAACGTAGTGAGGAGCGTTGGAATAACGTCCGTTTAACGTCATTGACGTTCGCTGAACGTGAACAGAACGTACGGCGAACGTAAACCCTTACGTTCGACCTACGTCAAAACTTTTGAACATGTCCAAAACCTCGACGTAACTTGACGTAACACGACGTAATATGACGTAGCTCGACGTCACTCTAACGTCATTATGACGTCATCATAACGTAATCCAACGTACATCAACGTAATGACGAAATATCACCACGTTAGGCTCACGTTGGCTCATTACGTCGTAGTCTGACAGGGTATCAATAGTGATGGCGCCAGCCTCGGTCAGTGGGACCAGGCCGCAGTAAATGATAATATCCTGCGATCATTGGAGTAAAATAAATAGCATGCACAATAAATATAATATGGAGAGAATACAGCTCCGCCCCTTTATACTTATATAATACCTTATATATCATATATATATATATATATCCCCGCACTGACCATGATTATTCAAGGGAAGCCATAATTGTATCTCCTCACACTTTCTGATGCTCCAAGTGAATGGGTTGGTGGTGGCAGGGTGTCGGAGGGTGGTATAACTATTATTTTAAATGGGGGTTATTTGTTATATACTGCCGTGACCATGGCGGCAGTATTTATGTATACTGCCGCCATGGTCACGGAGTGACCATGGCGGCAGTATATATCCATCAGGCCATCCACATGGCACCCAGAGGAAATACACCAGTACCAATTTAATTTGCGAGATAATAACATTGATTTTCGCGGCTTCAGTTCATGTGGGAAAACAAAATCAACAACCGCGCCAATTTGATCCAGTCGGTAATCTAATAGTACATGCACAATCTAAAATAAAATAATAATGACAAGTTAAATGAACATTTTAGAAAAAGAAGAAAAATCGGAGATAAATGTTAGGCCACCTCCACAGTACATATTTATTTAAGCGGTTTTTAGTTCACGTGGAAACTATAATAACAAATACACCATGCTGATTCATTGACGAACATCATTAATATTAATATATATATACATGATATATGTATAAGGATAGAGTTAAATGAAAATGGACATAACAACCTGAAAAATCGGTGGCCATATATGTTAGGCTAACTTCACCAAAAATATTTAATTTTCGCGAGAATAGGATTTATTTTCGCGGGTTTAATTCGCGTGGAAAATCAAATTGATAAAAAAAAACAATCGGATCCATTCGCTAATATTACATTCTAAATATAGTTGTTTTTTTTAAACGATAATTCAAAGGACAATTTAAAATGAAAAATAATGAGAAACTAAAAAGATGAATAAAAGGAGAACATTCTGCAATTATAAATTATATGCCAAATCGACAGGCCACCAGAGACGACAATGAACATATCATTCCTTGTGGGGTAGTTGGAGGAAGGGCATACATACATACATACATACATACATACGTATCTACGTATGTATGTACATACATACATGCATGCATGCATGCATACATACATACATACTTACATACATACATATGTACATACATACAGACATACATACATACATCATACATGCATACATACATACATGCATGCATACATACATACATACATGCATACATACATACATACATACATACTTACATACATACATATGTACATACATACAGACATACATACATACATCATACATGCATACATACATACATACATACATGCATACATAAATACATACATACATACGTACATACATACATACATTACATACATACATACATATGTACATACATACATACATTACATACATGCATACATACATACGTACATACGTACATACATACATACATTACATACATACATACATACATACATACGTACATACATACATACATATATTACATACATACATACATTACATACATACATACATACCTTACATACATACATGCATACATACATACATTACATACATACATACATTACATACATACATGCATACGTACATACATACATACATTACATACATACATACATTACATACATACATACATTACATACATACATACATATGTACATACATACATACATACATATGTACATAGATACATACATACATATGTACATAGATACATACATACATTACATACGTACATACATACATACATACATACATTACATACATACATACATATGTACATACATACATACATATGTACATAGATACATACATACATATGTACATAGATACATACATACATTACATACGTACATACATACATACATTACATACATACATACATACATATGTACATACATACATACATATGTACATAGATACATACATACATATGTACATAGATACATACATACATTACATATGTACATACATACATACATACATACATTACATACATACATACATACATACATCATCATATATAAATATACATACATACAAAGTACATAGATACATACATACATTACATACGTACATACATACATACATACATTACATACATACATAACATACATGCATACATACATATTACATACATACTAATATACATACATACAAATACATAATACATACATACATACATACATACATACATACATACATACATACATACATACTTACATACATACTTACATACATACTTACATACTTACATACATACTTACATACATACATACTTACATACATACTTACATACATACTTACATACATACATACTTACATACTTACATACATACATACATACATACTACATACATACATACATACATACATACATACATACATACATACATACATACATACATACATACATACATACATACATACATACATATTTTGTTGTCCATTACCAGCACGGTAGCCTAATCTGTAGAGCGCTGGCCTCACGTGTGGAAGGTCTGGAATTCGGTTCCCGGTTGAGTCAAACCAATGCCTTTCAAATTTTATTCTTGTCGCTTCCTAGCCAGGCACACAGCATTAATGGGATAGGGCAAGGACTGGTTAGCTCAGTGTCAGGATAATGTGACTGAGTGGGATATCGAGTCATCATTCCAGCGACCTGGTTTCCCAGTTGGGTAACACTATAAAGTTGCGATGAGTGTGCACTGTCACAAGTCGGTACCCGTCCTGATATGACCGTAGATGTTGCCAGGTCGTAACACTCCAACAACCAACCAACCTGTTGTCCATTCTGAGTAAGACAGAGGGGTGTTCCAGGACGCCGATTGATTCCCACCGGGAGGAGGTTCCTAACTGTCCTCCAGGGTGAGGTGATGGACGCCTTCCCCGCGAGGTGGTCGGGGGTAGGGGTCAGGGGGGAATTAGACGGTGTGTGTGGGGGGGGGGAGGGTTAGAGGGGGTGTCAGGGGGTGCTGGAGGAACGCGATGGATACGTCATTGCGCAACCCCGACGGCAGAACGCCCCCCCCACATACACACCGTCCCCGCCCCCACTCCCCCCAACTTCACCTCATAAAGACACTACCACACACAGTCCGCCTATACCTTACCGCAATGCCTCGAAATAGTCACTGCCCCCCCCCCCCCCCCCCCCTCCACCCCTACCACTACCGCCTCCCCCGCACACACAACTCCCACCTCCAGCTGTTCTCAGAATGAACTCACAAGTCCCCTGCCCTTGGCCTTCCTGTTGGTATCTCAGAATGCCGCGCAGAAAAGCAGGCAGCTTTTATGTATTGTATTAAGCTATTTATGCTCCTAAATCCAATCAGTATCCGTTAAACGCTCCATAGTCTGATGACAGCATCAATGTTTTCAAAACCAAAAACACTTACCTATATACATATATATATATACATATATTACCTATATATGTGTGTGTATATATACACATATATATTTTAATGTACATGTATACATATAGATAGATGTTTCTATACATACAATATCAATCAATCAATAGTTGCATCCTCTAGTCGAGGGTTGGATGCAATGGTTCTCCACTTGTCCCGATAGTGTGCTGTTCTGATAGACTGTGAATAATTCAAGCCTGGCCACTGTGAAATATTTGTAAACCATGATGTTCTTGGTCTCCCTCTCTTTCTGTTGCCATTCACCTTCCCTTCCAACAATGTATGGTATATTGAACTCTGACAAATGATGTGGCCAAAATAAATAAGTTTCTTTGTCTGTATAGTGGCAAACAAGCTTTTCTTATTTTTAATTTTTCTAAGAACTTCTTTGTTGGTGATCTTCTTTGTCCATGATATTGTCATCATCCTTCGATAAGTCCACATCTCAAATACAATATATATGTACATAATTATATATGTACATATCTAGTGTACTCTAGCATACCTGGATGAAGCCCTGGTCACATAGCCGTTAGTGGACCGAGGTGAACATCGTCGAGCCTACCGTAGTTGAACATAATTGAACGTAGTTGAACGTACCGGCATCCGTACCATAGCGTATTTATCCGTACTGTAATGTATTTATCTGTACCAAAACCTGCCATAGCGTAACCTATTTCAATGAAGTTTAACATACTTACACGATGTTTTACCCTCGTTTGCCTTCACAATGTTCACCTACGTTCAACTACGTCCACTAACGTGAATGTGACCAGGGCATCACTAACACTCACCCGCACTCACACTGACACCAATCCGCACAAACACACGCATGCACACCACCAAAATTCATCCATACCTATTCACATGCCTCAACACCCGATCCACACCCATCCACCCACACACACACATCTACACAAACACACCCATCCACACATACACACTTGCACACATCCATCCACATACATCCGCACCCACACCCATCCACATCCATCTACACATACACACCCATCCACACATACACACAACCAGATACATCCACACCCACTCCCATCCACACCCATCCACACATACACACCCATCCCCACAAACACACCATTCCACACATACACACTCACACACATCCATCCACATACATCCACACCCACTCCCATCCACACCCATCCACACATACACACAACCAGATACATCCACACCCACTCCCATCCACACCCATCCACACATACACACAACCAGATACATCCACACCCACTCCCATCCACACCAATCCCCACAAACCCACCCATCCACATATACACACTTGCACACATCCATCCAGATACATCCACACCCACTCCCAATCCACACACATTCCACACAAACACACCCATCCACACATACACACTTGCACACATCCATCCTGATACATCCACACCCATCCACACAAACACACCCATCCACACAAACACACCCTTCCACACATCCATCCAGATACATCCACACCCACTCCCGATCCACACGCATCCACACATACACACCCATCCACACATACACACCCATCCACAGATACACACTTGCACACATCCATCCAGATATATCCACACCCATTCCCGATCCAAACCCATCCATACAAACACACCCTTCCACACATACACACTTGCAGCATCCACCCATATACATCGACACACACATCCATCCACACATCCACACACACTTCACACAAATAGACTCACTCACACAAGCACACCCATTCACACATTCCCATTCCTACATACCCATTAATTCACACCCATCCACACCCACCATCACCCACCCGCTCCCACATCCACATCCGCATCCACAAAAACACACCCATCTATCCATAGATCTATCCATAAACGTCCACATACACTGATTCACATAAATACACCCATCCACAAACACAAATGCACACATCAACACACATCCATCAACACACATCATTATCCATATGCATGCACACACGCACACATCAACACACATTCATCGATATGCATCCACGCACACACACACATCAACACACATACATCCATACAGATCCATGCACACATCAACACACATCCATCAACACACATCATCAGCCATACACATGCACGCACACAAGCACACATCAACACACATCATCATCCATACACATTCACACACACAAGCACACATCAACATACATTCATCCATACACATCCACACACAAATGCACACATCCATCAACACACATCATCATCCATACACATCCATGCACACAAGCACACATCAACACACATTCATGCATACACCCCCACACACATCATCATCATCATCATGCTGTCGGTCGCGATGCGACAAAGACTGCTTTCATTACTTGACTGCCGCTCTCCATTTAGCTCTCTGCTGTGAGAGTTGTGTCCATGAGTCGGTCTTAATGTCTCTCAGCTTCAGGTTTCTCTTGATGGTATCTTTGAACCGGAGACGGGGCGCCCTCTCTTTCTGTAGCCAGAAGACAGTTGAGAATAGAGGATCTGCTTTGGTAGCCTGTCTGATGACATCCTCATGAGGTGTCCAGTCCACCGGAGATTCTTTTTGATCAGAAGATCTTCCATAGAGGGCAGCCCCATCCGTTCGAGTATTTCCTTATTCGTCACTTTGTCCTTCCAGGTTAGCCTCATGATTGAACGCAGATGTCGCATCATGAAGGCATGCAGCTTTTTCACCTGCTGTCTGTACGCTGTCCAGGCCTCGGCTCCGTATAGTAGGGTGGATAGCACGATTGCGCGGTAGATCTTACCTTTGACCCGAATGGACACATGGTGGTTGTTCCAGAGTCTCTGGCGTAGTCGGCCGAAAGATGCGCTAGCCTTGGCCATCCTCCTCTGTATCTCAGCATCAATGCGCTGAGGTATTGCTATACCTTGCTATACCACAGACACCCACAACAATTCACACATGTCCACATACACATCCACACACACCCTCAAACACACCCACATCCACACACACACATATATCCTAGCTCACTCTCCGGACACCGGACACCATTTCCTGTACATTCGCTACCTGACATCTCAGTCAGAGTTACGCCTGGAGAGTGATGCGCCATCACCCACCTGTTGCTCGCTATGGTAACCTTACCTGTGCAGGTGTGATAACACCCCTCCAACACCGGAGAGTTATTGTAGAGACGGGTAGAGTTCGCAGCTACTCGTGGAGCCGTGTCAGTTCATTGAACAGAGTCATCACACACTCTCCCATCCCAAATACCGGACGCAGTGGCCGAATCGATAGAGCGCAGACTTCCCGTGCGTTGGTAGGATTCTTGCAATACATCAGATTGTAATGCAGATTGCAGTGAAATTATTCTACAAAAAATGAAGAGTTCATTCGCAAAACCACGTAAACGCTGATCCAAAAATGGAGATAAACATTGGAATCAAACCTTCAAATTGTTGTTTGTTTATATTCTTACTTTTTTTCTTCTTTGCTCCATAAACATGTGAATATATGAAAAGGGGAATTAGTGAGAATTAAAATTATTTCCAGATAGAAATCTTCTATTTACACTACACTTTTTGATTAGTGTTTATGTGGTTTTGCGCCTGAAATCTTCAAGCATTTATATTTGATAAATACCACTTCCTGTATCATGGCTTTATTGTAATCACCACCTCCCCCCCCCCCAACCCCACCTTCCAACATGTAAGCTGTAGTTGTGCCCTGCCATGCTAGGTCATAGCTTCATTCCTCCTAAGGTGCCAGCTGAAATTCAAAACACACATAGTTTTAACAATAACACAAGGAAACCACACCAAACATCATATATTATATTTGTTATCAAATCTGCATCAAAGTATAGAATTTAACTGCATCAAATTCTACTAACACTGACAGAATAGCTTCATATATGCCGTGTATATTAGTACAAAGTTACGCTAACCATGACACTGACAATATAAAATGTACACCGTTATCTCTCAATGCTGTTGGGTAGCGGCAGTATTCTTCTTTTTTCTTCCTTTTGTATCTGTATCAAACTCTTGTTGATTTCAGACTATTATATATGTGAATGAATGTAACATAGCATGGCGGAAGACCAGTGCCTCGGCGCTGAAAAAAATACCGTTATTCGCTGAATAAAATTATCATTAATTCCCCCCCCCCCCCCAAAATAACACCGCACAGATTGGTCTTCTTTATCCTATATTGCACCTTGTTCTAGTCTAGTAATACTAAATGCTGGAAAGCTACGACCTTGATATTTGTCTCGACCAGGGATTGAACCTAGGCAAGGAAGCAGGCACCCTACGCATTCTGTCATCCTGTCCTTAAATGAGGTGGGTGGGTGGTGTTTTGAGGGGGAGGAGTGCTTCTCTAACCCGATGTTGTTTCTGATATTGCAGCCGAGTTGGGGGTGGATGGGCCACACATGGTAATCATGGCAAGATGGTGGGAAGGGTTTGGGAGTGTGGATTACTGGAAAAAAATATAAATAAATCAACCCTGACCTACTTTATTCACGCTCCACCTACACAGTCCTATCTTACACTCATTCCATAGCATCGTTGTATCATAGTAGCATGTAGTATATTAACCAGGAATGAGAGTAGTATTCAGGAATAACAAATAACACTAATCTTATGGGGCTGTCACACTACGACGTTTCTCCCGGCGACCCGTCAGCGTTGAAAATAAAATCTTGCGCGTCGAGAAACGTCAAACTTTTCGGCGGTTTTGGGGAAAAGATCGGCGTCAGCGCGGCGCGTTATGCGCGCGCGGCCAACGTGTGTCGACGCGCTGGGGAAAAAAAAAAAAGTTTGGCGCGACGTCTTCATTTAACCTTAAATGTTGCTAGGGCGTAAAACAAAAACAGCCCAGTTTGCCGCAACGTGTGAGCAACTACCCTCCCGCGCGCGCGCCGTCTTCCTAGCGTTCCCATAACGTTATTCCGGCGCGTCCAACGCAGCGCGACGCGCGCCTAACGTCCTTTCCCATATATTTGCGCGCGCTGGCGGTCGTTGGGTTGTTTTTGACATGTTGAAAACACTCAGCGACCAATAACGCGCGCCGACTTTCTCCGCCGACCGTCAACATCAAACATAGTGTACTGACGTGTACCGACGCGTGCATAACGCACTCCCAGCGTTTCTCGATATTTCACCCATTTTCGCCCAAATACACCACACGTTGACGGGTCGCCGGCGAGAAGCGTCGTAGTGTGACAGCCCCATAACTTTCAGTATACCTAGCAGTACTGCGCATCTCAGGGACAATTGATCGACACAAGACCAGTACTGTATAGTGGCTTTTATTGTTTGTAGTCAGGTTGTTACAGTTAGAGTCATGATATGAGATTTAGAGTTTGAGGTTTCCAGGCACTTAACCCTATAGAGACAGTTCTTGCAGTAGTTGGGTTGGGTGGGACGGTGAATGTAAGCTGGAGAAACACGTCCGATCGATTGAAATGCTCTGGTCGAAGTGTGTAGATGGGTAATACGTCACGACTTGTTAATGAGAATTACGCTAGATGGCGCATGGAGCGGCGACCATTTATTAGTTACTGAAACACTGGTAGGGGGTGCCAGAGATGCGTCCATATTTACTGAGTGTGTGTTGGTCTCGCACGCTCAATTACCCATGCTGTTATCAGCATGGACAATGCAAGCTTAAAGAGAAAACATTTCTGAAATTCGCTGATAATTTGAACTTTCTCACTTTGGTACCGGTATGGTTAATGTAGCAGTCTGTACTGACTTCTCAGGTCAGGAGCCACATATATAGGTAGGCGTGGATAGAGTGATGACATCAGTGATCCTAGGCGGTTTAATGGTTAACACACTAGCTCGCTATGCAAAACTTGTGTGTTTGAATCCTTCTCTAGGAGCAATATTTGACATTTTCAACACCCCCATGACACTGAATCTTGTATAACTTAAAGTTGCATAGTTCGATGGGTTTTGAGTTTCGGTCATTTTCTGAGATAAACATCTTATGGTGATCATTATAATCTACCCTACTTTCACTTGAAGGAATTTTTATTTTAAATAGCTAACTTTTGAGATATTTGAAGTGCAAATAGGCAAAATTAGCTTTGGCAAGCATGCCAAAACTCTGACGCAATAGGTTTCTGCAGTAATAGGTTCTATTAAATTGCCTCAGTATTCCCTTCTCTGTGGTGACAAATGTTTAACAAGTGCACCAGTATTTAAGTTAGATTTGTACAATCAAATTGAGATACTTGTTTTGGTTTTTAAAACTTGATGCTTCATTGGACTATGCTTTAGGCTATGTGCAGCGTACAGTTGTTGAACCAACTATGCTAGTCCATTGCCTATAATTATGCAACTGTAAGCATTAAGATTAAGCAGGTTATGGACATAAACCATTTAAGCAATTTAAAAATCCAAGGGGACGAGTGCAGCACTCTGCATTGACCTCTCAGGCAAGGAGCCACCTAATACAGACAAGTAGGCGAGGATACGGTGATGCAACATAGAGTCTAGGTAGTGCAATGATTAAAGCTGCATAGTCTGATGAAAACATCAAATTTTCAAAACCAAACCAATTATCTAGATTTGATTTGACATATCTAACTTAGATACTGATGCACTTATTAAGCATTTGTTTCTGCATAGAAGGCAATACTGAGTCAATTTAACAGAACGTGTTACTGCAAAGTCTATAGAGTCAAGTTTTGGCAAGCTTGCCAAAACTAATGTTCCATGTTTGCACTCAAAATATCTCAAAGTTGACCATTTAAATAAAAGAAACTTGGAACTAATGTAAAGTAGATACTAGTGATTGGTCTAATATATTTATCTCAGAAAAAAAACAGAAATTCAAAACCATCGAGTCGACTGTCCAATTTTAACACACAGACCCTGGAATGGCAAGAAGTGTGGGTTCAAATACCCACTCTAGGCGCAGTATTTCCCACTTCCATCACCACCTTGACAGCAACATTTCAATAAAGTGCTCTTTTATTTGTCCTTCCCCGCGAATTCTATAAGTGACAGGGAACCAGCAAACACCTCCCGGACCAGCTGGCCACACTAACACCTGCCACCACTACAAGCCACGACTGGTCCAATGTGTTACTAACAACTCCACCCCAACGGCAGGCTCATATTGCTTGCTGTCTAGTGTCAGGTGACTATCAACACAAAAACAGCAAACTACAAGTAACAAACTCACTTAACCATCCACAGTGGGTAACACGACAATATTCCCCACAAAACTGACATCTATTTTCTCCTTGTTTAAAGCTGCATAGTCCGATGAAATATGAAATTTTCAAAACCAAAACAATTATCTAGATTTGATTTTTACATATCTAACTTAGATACTGATGCACTTATTGACCATTTGATTCTGCATAGAAGGGAATACTGAGTCAATTTAATAGAGCCTGTTACTGTAGAGGTCTATGGTGTCAGAGTTTTGGCAAGCTTGCCAAAACTAATTTTCCATGTTCGCACTTCAAATATCTCAAAAGTTTACCATTTAAAATAAAAGTAACTTTAAGGTAATGTAAAGTAGATACTAGTGATCGATCTAATATATTTATCTCAGAAAAATTGCAGAAACTCAAAACCATCGGACTATGCAACTTTAACTCCAACTGACGTAGTCCTACATTAAGACTTAGTACAGCTTCAACAAATGAATACGGAAGATAACTTTGGCTTTTATTCTAAACACTATATACATACTCACATCGATACATCTAATATTGATGTAGTCATATTACACTACTTTTGTCATATTGCTGTGGAACCTATAAGTAACTTTCAGCAATCTATTAAGCTTTATGTTGTAAATTGTGTATTCACCAGCTATTGTTAGGTCACTCTATATACCTCACTCTATATCTCATTTCGTATAAATAGTCCGTATTTTGTTAATTTATTGTTGTTGTTTTTATGTCCTAACAACATCTAAGATTATATCAGGATGGGAACCCACTTGTGACAGTGCACATTCACAGTGACTTTATAGAGCTGCCCCACTGAGAGACCAGGCTGCTGGCACTATAGCCCGATATCCCACACAATCACATTATCCTGATGCTGTGCTAACCAGTCCTTGTCCTATCCTATCAATGCCGAGCGCCAGGGCAGGTAGCGACAAGTATCAATTTTATAAGTCATTGGTTTCACTCGGCTGGGATTCGAACTCCCAACCTTCCGCACTGGAAGCCTCTACCGATCCAACCACCATTTCCGGTCCTGACAAATGAACTTATTCAGCATAATAAACATAAACATATTTACCACCAAACATTTTTTTTTTAATGGTGAGTCCACATCGCGAGAGCTCCCGCGCGCGCCATTTCCCTCCGGGGTACATTCGGGGTGCGTCTCTCGCTATGACCTTTCGGCGCGTGTGATTGGCGGAGAGAGGTGGCGGCGCGTCACGTGGCATTCATCAAGGCCACCAAAGTCCCGGCAAAAGTACCGTCAAATCCCGCCAGGGTGCTTCAGCTACTTCGCATAGCGAAAAGGTCATAAAAATTGTTTCCAACATAACCCCCCACTACTCCCCACCCGTGCTGCCCCCGGCCCCCTTCACCTTGCCTCCCTCCCCCCACTCCCCGATTTTAATCAAATGTGTTGAATGTTCTGTCAGAGCGGAGAGCTTAGGACGCTGACGGATGTGGTTGTTCGCATGCGCAGCCTCAACCGGAACGATAGGTCTGACAGACTGGTGGCTGCCAACACAGATAAATATATCGATAAGAAAAAGATCCTCCGGTGCGACCGACACTGGTAAACATCCGATGGAGGTGAGGCGGGCTAAAGGTGGCACCACCGGTACGGCGGGCTTACAGTGTTGGGTATTGCGGAGTATAATAATATGATAATAATACTCGCATAATATGTTATACATCACATATGTAAAGGATGGTAATGAGCATATTTTCACCGGCAATAATTAGGGAGCGGGGATTGGTTCCCCCTTTATGGGCCGAGTTGGTGGGGGTTGGGGAGGGGGGTGGAGAGTTCAGACCCTTCCCACATATTTTTATATATATATATATATATATATATATATATTATATATATATATATATATATATATATATATATGCGTGTGTTCTTTAATAACATTATGGGAATCTAAACAGGTTGGGTACAAACTCGCAACAGTAGGCCAACGTACTAATGGCAACTTTATAGTGCTCCCCCACTGAGCAATCAGGCCAAGGATACCATGACCTGATATCCCACTCAGTCACATTATCCTGATACTGAGCTACCCAGTCCTTTCCTTATCCTACTAATGTCGAGTACCAGGCTATGTAGGGACTAGAATTAATTGTGCAAGTCATTGGTTTGATTCGACCGGGATCCAAAACCCAGACCTTCCAGCTCATTACTAGTTCGGTAACTATCCAGTATATATATATATATATATATATATATATATATATATACATATACAGCAAAACCTCTCTAACCAACCACCTCCACAGATGGCCCACCCATCTATACCGATCGCTTTATTTGGGCCCCAAATGAAACAGAAACAATACTTATATAAAGCCTATACAAATTACAATACCCTTGAAACGTTTAAAAAAAACTCCCTAAACAGACCACCTCCCTAAATGACCCATTTAAAGTCGGTCCCATGGTCTATCGATTTACAGAGGTTTTACTGTATATATATAGTTTGTTGACAACAATTAATGCAAACAGCTATTCTGCAATAAAGTACAACATCACTTTCCGACGGAGCCAGATCCCCGACTCGTGGGGTGCTCGGCACGGACGCAGCCCACCATAACTGTTGGGGTAATTCAAAACACTTACGTCTCCATCAGCAGAGAACAGTATATTATACACTTCGTTATGTCCGGAGCCGCGTGGTGCAACACCGACCGGTTTCGGGGGACTGTGGACCGGCACACTGGTGCCACCTGGTTAAAAGTTGCAGAGTCCGATGCTTTTGAGTTTTTGCTATTTTCTGAGATAAATATATTATGCTAATCGTTATAATATAGTTTGAAGTAACTTTAATTTTAAATGGCTAAATTTGGAGATATTTTATGTTAAAACATGCCAAAATAATGTTGGCAAGCATGCCAAAACTCTGGCATCATATACTTCAGTAGTAACGGTTTATATTACTTGACTTATTATGCCTTTCTATGCAGCAACAAATGCTTAAAAACGGCACCAGTGTCTAAGTTGAATATGTAGAATCAAATCTCGATAAGTGTTTTGGTTTTGAAAATTTGATGTTTTCATCGGACTATGCAACTTTAATCACCCAGTGTAGTGTATGAAAGACAAGTCAACGCTTCGACATCCAGTGTCTGAGTGTTTATTCTATCCTCTCACTCGTGACGTCATTTACATCGTCCTTCTCTATACGCACTGTACTTGTATATTACATCTTCCCCCTTTTTTTTATTTTATTTTTTTATTTTTTATTTTTTATTTTTGTATTCACCCGGTTGGTGAAACAACAAGTAAGGTAACTCATTTTAACACAACAATAAAAAGGAACACATGGAATACGCAGAGTACACGGGATACATTTTCTGCAATACAATTTCTGCAAACGCTTAAAACTAACGTTGCTGTGGGCAGTATGAAAACAGATATGGTAAACAAACTTGCTGTCGATCAGAAATTCTTGACAATTGTGTGATAACATGTCTATATTTTATTATTACTTATATTTATTTGTTGTTGTTGTCTTACTAGGTTTCAGGGTTTAGTACCACTGTTTCCGTGTGCTGCTGAGACCGTGCGTCTCATGGTGTGTATAACATTGGTTGGTTTTCAGGCATTCCTAGTCTAACTGGTGGACGCGAGACACGCCCACTTTTGGTTTTGTAGACAGGTGACGCCCTTTTTTCTTGTATTTGTGTGTGTGTAGTTTTAACGGTATTGCCTGGCGCCCCTGTATCTAAAGGTTTGTATTCTTTGTGTACAGTTAACGGTATCTTAAACATGTGAACACGGTTGCGGTGCAGTTCTTTACCTTCGCGATTTACAACTTTGTAGTTTCTGGGTTTGCTTTCATCTGTTTGTGTAATAGTGCCAGCCCTCCATTTACCGTTATGTGTTCTGTATCTGACTCGGTCTTCTACCCTTAGTTTTTTGTGGCCTCTCCCAGCTTTTCGATCATAATAAAATTGTTGACTTGCTTGTAATTTGATAATATTTTCTTTTTTTGATTCTTGAGCCTGGGGTTGTAATTTTGTTTTAGTCGTGGGCATTTTTGATCGGAGCCTACGACTCATTAGTAACTGAGCTGGAGAGGCATTTAGGTGCACAAGCGGTGTATTTCGGTAGTTCAACAAGTACAGGTTGAAATCCTGGTCGTTGTCCCATGCCTTTTTCATCATTTTTTTTTATCGTTTGCACATTACCGTTCTACTTGACCATTACTTTTCGGGTAATACGGGCTAGATACAACGTGATCGAAATTGTATGTGGTAGCAAAATGTTTGAACTCGTAACTAGCAAATTGTGGTCCATTGTCAGATATCAGTGAGTTTGGTATCCCATAACGACCGAAGATTTCTTTTAAGGACTGAATTACTGCTTTGGACGTTGTGGTTTGTAGCTCCGATACCTCCGGAAATTTGGAGTAGTAATCTACTAGAATGAGATATGTCCTGCTCCGGCATTGAAACAAGTCTACTCCTACTTTACAAAAAGGCCTATCTGGTATGTCGTGAGAGCTCATGGGCTCAGCATTTAGGATATTCCTATAATTTTGACATGTTTGACACCGAGCTATTAAATCTTCGATTTGCTGGTTCATGCCTGGCCAGAACACTATTGTCTCTTGCCAGCTGCTTGCATTTGATTATACCCAGATGGGTCTCATGCAATACTCCTAACATTTCCTTTTGCAAAATACTGGGGATTATAATTTGGTTTCCTTTAAACAGCATCCCATCTGTGATGACTATCTCATCTTTATATGTGAAAAAAGGTTTGGCACACGGTGTCACCAGGTTGTTTTGGGCAGGCCAACCTTCTCTCACTAATCGTGTAACTTCAGTAAGGGTGTTGTCTTTTTTTGTAGCCTCAATGATGCGGGTATTTATATTTTGTGCAATATCTATCGTGGCTATGGAAATTTTGTTGTCAAACAGATTGTGTGGTGTAGTTTTGCTGGTGTGCGCACGTGAAAGAGTGTCTGCAAAAAACATTTCATTACCATGTATGTATTTCATAATGATGTTATAGTTTTGCAGCCTCATGCGCATGCGTTGCATGCGGGCTGACAACAGGTGCAATGGTTTTGCCATGATTGCCACTAGAGGCTTATGATCAGTTTCGATTATCACCTCTTTACCGTAAATATAATCATGGAACCGGATACATCCGAAACAAATGGCCAATAGTTCTTTTTCTATCACCGCGTAGCTTGATTGGCAAGTATCTAATGCTTTTGACGCCATCGCTATTGGTTTATTTTTTTGAAAAATGGCTGCCCCCAGGCCAGATTTTGAAGCATCCACCTGCAAGGTGATCTGGTCATTTACGTCATAATACCTTAGCACGGGTGCTGATATTAACAGTGTTTTCAGTTTGTTAAATGCTTTTTCCTGTTCATGTTGCCAGAACCAAACTACGTTTTTACCCAATACTTGCCTCAGTGGTTTTGAAATTTCGGAAAGATTTGGTATAAATTTCCCCACATATCCCACCATACCTAGGAATCGTTGAATCCCAGCCTTGTCAGTAGGAGTAGGCATCTCACTTATGTCACGGACACGTTCTGCTGTTGGTTTTAAACCAGACTGAGTTAAAGTGTGTCCCACATAGTTAACTTCTGTTTTGCAAATCACTGACTTTTTTGGGTTGAGGCGCAAATCAGCCTCTCTTGCCCTTTTAAATACGTTTTCCAGATTATCATTATGTTCTTTCTCGGTACTTCCATACACCAATATGTCGTCGGCAATTACATTTACACCAGGTAGATCCTTTAAAATTTTGTTCATTTCACCAATAAAAATGTCTCCAGCGGTTTTAATGCCGAATGGCAACCGGGTATATCGGAAACGCCCCCATGGGGTGTTAAAAGTACATAATTTTGAGCTTTCTAGATCCAGTTCTATTTGCCAGTATCCGCTGTTCGCGTCAATGACAGAAATTTTTTTTGCTTTGCTTGTTTTCGCAATGACCTCTTCTATCGTTCTGGTTGGGTACGGGGTTGTTAATATGGCTTTGTTTAGCTTTGTTGGGTCTAGACATACCCTGAGTTTATCTGGTTTTCTTACGACTGTAATTGAATTTACCCAAGGGGTTGGTTCCAGCTGCTTGACGATTACACCTAACTGTAACATCCTATCTAATTCTATTTTCACTTTGTCGACAATTGCATGGGGAATTCGCCTTGGCGGGTCAATTACGGGATCGACATTTAAATCAATATGTATTTTTGCGTTACTTTTAATAGTTCCTAAACCCTTGAATATGTCTGAATATTTCTCCACCAACTGTTCTGCTGTTTGCCTGGCCGTAGTTGCCTCCTTAGTCCGGACGGTGACCTCGCCTACACGTTTGATCAGTTGCAGTTTCACGCATGCCTCTTTTCCCAATATTGGTGTCCCCCGTGTGGTGACTTGGAACTTTAATGGTACTCCGCCGACGATGATTTCTGCTTCACCGTCCGGATGTATGCGATCACCTGAGTACGTGACGAGACAGCATTTCGAAGGTGATAAGACAGTGTTTTTCAGAGCATTGTAGATATAACGGGGCACAATGTTAGCTTGGGATCCAGTGTCCAGTTTAAATTTGACAGGGATGGTCTGCAAGTTGTAATCCACGTACCATAAATTGCTGCTGCTGATTGCTTCTCCGGTTATCTCCCCAACGAACAAATCGTGTTCGTCGTCCCGGTTGTCTTCCTCAGCCACACCCTCTTTCGTCTCCACTTCGTCCACTTGGGCGCGACCCGTGCGCCGTGACCTACATACTCGCTGAAAGTGTCCATATCGGTTACATTGTAAACACTGTTTGTCAGCTGCTGGGCAAGTGGTATTCCCATGTTGGTATCCGCATCGCTGACAGTTCGCACGAGGTGTAGAAGAGCGCGTTCTCCTGTCTTGCCAACCCCGCACGCGTGGCATCGATGACGTCTGCCTTGCTTGTGAAGTGTAGTTTCCTCGCTGTCTGGTTACGGTGTCCACTTGTTCTTCCGTATTTTTAGTTTCCCCCGAGTGCAGTTGTGTATGTGAGTTCTCACTTAATCGACACATCTCCAAACATCTGTCCAATGTCAGATTCGGTGTTTGCAACAACTTATCGCGTAGCCTTGTCTCTTTTACACCGCACACCAAACGGTCACATAGCAACGCGTCTTCCATCTCAGAGTAGTCGCAATATGAAATACGGTGTTTTAATTCTCGTATGTATGTATCCATTGACTCTGTCGTTTGGTTTAACGAGTTGAAATCATAACGGACCACCGTAATGTTGGTCTTCCCAATGCAATAATCCTCGAAACATTTCACCAGCGGCTCGATCTTGTCCGCTTGTGCGTCAGTCATCTTAAACGTCATATGTAGCTTCTGCGCCTCCTGGCCCGCTACATGTAGAAATATGCAGCACTGAATCCGCTCAGTTTTACTCGCAGCTCCCGATGCGACACTGTAAATCTGGTATGCACGATACCAAGCACGCCAGTTCATCGCCAAATTTCCCTCTAGGTTCAGGGGTACAGGCGGCTTCAGAGCTGACAGCGCCATTGCGAAGTTCTGGGCGCGTATCGTTCAGATGTACATCTGACACCATGTAGTGTATGAAAGACAAGTCAACGCTTCGACATCCAGTGTCTGAGTGTTTATTCTATCCTCTAACTCGTGACGTCATTTACATCGTCCTTCTCTATACGCACTGTACTTGTATATTACACCCAGCACCCGAGACGGGATGGCCGAATGAGTTGAGCGTCCGTCTCCCGCTTTGGTAGATCATGGGATTCGAATCAACGGCGTTAGAACCCTGTTCGAGTCAAACTAATGATGTAAAAATGTATACTTCTCACTTCCTAGCCAGGCACTCGGCATTATTAGGATCGGGCAAGGACTGGTTGGTTCGGTGTCAGTATAATGTGACTGAGTGGGGTATAACTATAACATTATGGTGCTGGCAGTCTGGTCTCCCACTGGGGCAGTGCTATAAAGTTGTAAATGAGTGCACACTGTCACAAGTCGGTACCCGTCCTGATATGACCTTAGATGTTGCCAGCATGTAAAACTCCAACAGCCAACCAACCGACTAAGCACCCGAGTTGTTGTCCGCAGGCTTTTGAAACATGTTTTTTTACAGATACACAGGGACTCGCACTAATGAATTCACCTGCCACCGGATGCGCACATTACCCATATTGAAATCAATATCATTTAATTCACTAGAACGCCGCTTGGCGCGCTGCGGTTCGATGGATGGATTCGACTCGCGGCTGATTCTCCCGGTCGATTAGACCCTGGCCCTGGCCCTGGTTCTGTCTGTGTCCTGTCTTTGGCCTTCCCCCTGTCCCTGTCCCTGTCCCTGGTCCTGGCTCTGTCGTTGGCCATGGCCAGGGCGCTGACCCTTTCCTTCGCCTCGCCCCTTGCCCTCGCCCCTTGCCCTCGCCCTCGCACTCGCCATCGCACTCGCCATCGCCCTCACCATCGCCATTGCCATCGCCATCGCCATCGCCATCGCTTCGCAATCGCTTCGCCATCGCCATCGCTTCGCCATCGCTTTGCCATCGCTTTGCCATCGCTTTGCCATCGCTTCGCCATCGCTTCGCCATCGCCATCGCCATCACCATCGCCATCGCCTTCGCCATCGCTTCGCCATCGCCAACACCCTCACCTTCGCTATCACCCTCACCTTTGCTCTCCAACTTGTCCTCAACCGTACCCTCGCCCTCCTTCTCTCCCTTACCCTCGACCTCGGCCTCCTCCTCTCCCTTACCCTCACACTCTCCCTCGTTTTCACCCTCGCGCTGACCCACTGCTTTCAGTTGTTCATCGCGACAACAACCTGACAGACCCTTTACCCTCCTTCCAGCCCCTGAAAGGTGCCTTCAAGTCTCACTGATTATTCGTCAACATCCCAGTAGCCCCTAAAAACACAAATTATAAATGTTTTAATAACCACAAACTGCGCCTCGCACACTCAATTATACCATTGGTAGAATTACAGACTGCCATAGTGGGAGATATATATTAAGTATAACCCATTGGTAGAATTACAGACTGCCATATTGGGAGATATATATGAAGTATAACCCATTATGCGAGTACAAAGATACAGAAGAGAATTTGTGTTATTTTTTATATTATCAACAATATTGATATCACTATACTCCGTAGGACTCCACACTTGAGACCTGTGGCGCCTCTTCTGGCCCACCTCACCATCACCGGATGTTGACAAGTGTCAGTCACATCGGAGGATTTACGTAGATCCGTCGAATATATTTTCCGGAAGAGTCAAAAGCTTCATTCAATGCCACTTATGCTAAGATTCCTTACATGTGGCATGCAGCATGCAGTATGCGAATGCAAATGCGGCAAAAAATTGAAACGCCTTGAAGTCAATGGGCTACATTCCTTACACGCGCTATGCAAATGCGAATGCGAATGCGAATGCGAATGCGGCAACTCGATCGGTCCCTGTAGCGAACGGTGCGGCATGTGGCATGCGGTATGCAAATAGAAACCTCAGTCGCACGTGTCCATTAGTTTTAGACGAGGAGAGGCGACTGATCATCACGGAACGGTCACACACAGGGGTGCGGAGGGGAAACATATGGTAGGCGTGGTGGTGGGGAGATGCATGCCGCATACCGTGTAGAAGGAATCCTCCTATTCACATACCGCATGCCGCATGCCGCATGCCGCATACCGCATACCACATATAAGGAATCTTAGCTTTATTTTTGTTGTGTCTTTGGGTGATTTGTTGATGCACGGACCGATGTCGCCGGCAACGCCACGGCCGCAGTGGGAAGGCATTTTCCAGCAGAGCGAGCGTGTAATTAGGATTAAAGTCGTGTTGAGGCGACAAGAGCGTCGCCAGGCGGCGCTCGCTCACACTAGCCGGTCACGTGGTGGGGGCGTGACGTCATGCGTGCGCGAGCGAGTACGTCATGCGTTAGCGCGCTGCTCAGTGACACGTGTGAGTGCGTCCACTGTTGTGTGTTATGTGCAGGATGTGACGTAGTACGCGGGACGTCACGTGGTAGGCACGGCGTGTGACTGTGAGGGGTGCAAAGGGCCTGACCTTTCTACGGGATTATTTATTTAAACTTCACGCAGTCATGCTCGTATGGCATATATATGTATGTATCTGTATTTACGTGCTGTATAATGCGTTATGTGAATATGAATGGCAAAAGTGATCATTAATGCTCATTTCGCCGAACATCTGGTCCCGACGAACCACACTGCTGGTGCCACCTGGAGTCTATTTCCTCTACTACAACTGACTTGCGCGCTGCCCAGTTTTGATAATTATATATATACATGATATACTTATATTTAAGTTATAATATATATATATATATTTATCTAAGCATATATATGTGTGTGTTGTTGTACATCCTAGCAACATCTAAGGTAATATGAGAGCGGTAAGGATATATACAGATCACTAATACTATTCACCTGCAGTTAAAGCTGCATAGTCCGATGAAAACATCAAATTTTCAAAACCAAAACAATAATCTAGATTTGTTTCTACAGACCTAACTTGAATACTGGTTCACTTATCCAACATTTGTCACCACATAGAAGGGAATACCGAGTCAATCTAATAGAAGCTGTTACTGCAGCAGCCTATGGTGTTAGTGCTTTGGCGTGCTCCCCAAAATTAATTTGTGTATGTTTGCACTTTGAATATCTCCAAAGTTAGTCATTTAAAATAAAAGCTACTTAAAAGTTAAGTAAGGGAGACTATAGCGATCAACCTAATATATTTATCTCAGAAAATTACAGAAACTCAAAACCATCAGACTATGCAACTTTAAGCTACATATGTGCAATATAACGAGGTTATGGGATTCTAAACACAAACTATATTCAGCTGAAGTTTAGCTATCTATATACATGTTATGTAAGGAGGTTATGGAAATATAAAGGCAGATGCTATTCCCCGGCAGTTTCCCAAATATCGTCTGGCCAACACACAACCTAATATAATATAGTAGTCTGCACCAATCTCTCAGGTAAGTAGTAATGATTGAGTATCATGACAATTTTTGTCCGCATGTAATAATGATCATACAGTGTGTAGTAATGATCATGCAGTAGGCAGCATTGGTTGTGAGAAGTAATGTTCATGTGCTATGCAGTGATGTGTGAATAGTGCTTAGCAATTTCCTACTATGTAGTAAAACTGATGTTGTAATGTGCGCATAGTGTTTACCAATGTTCTTCTACTATGTAGTAGCGATGGTGCAGTAATGCATGCATAGTGTGTAGCAATGTTCTACTATGTAGTAACGACAATGCAGTAATGGACGCATAGTGTGGAGCAATGTTCTCCTATGTAATAACGACAATGCAGTAATGCACGCATAGTGTGTGGCAATGTTCTACTATGTAGTAACAACAATGCAGTAATGCACGCATAGTGTGTAGCAATGTTCTACTATGTAGTAACGACAATGCAGTAATGCACGCATAGTGTGTAGCAATGTTCTACTATGTAATAACGACAATGCAGTAATGCATGCATAGTGTGTGGCAATGTTCTACTATGTAGTAACGACAATGCAGTAATGCATGCATAGTGTGTGGCAATGTTCTACTATGTAGTAACGACAATGCAGTAATGCATGCATAGTGTGTGGCAATGTTCTACTATGTAGTAACGACAATGCAGTAATGCATGCATAGTGTGTAGCAATGTTCTCCTATGTAATAACGACAATTCAAACACGACAAGACATCAGTACAGTGGGCCAAGGTTTATTGAGTCGAACCGGCAGTAGTTTGCCAGCTTTACAACACGGGATTCGAGCCCGTGAACAGGGGGGCTAAGAGACGGTTGGTAATACCTTAGTTCAATTCCAATGGTCTTAAGACTAGTAGTACAAGCTACAGAACTCGAGGTCTAACCTGCAGGGCTCCGTTTACCCTGAATGTACCGATGTGTTCAGATTCCCAGGATAGTCGCATACCCGCAGTGAAGTTAGAGTCCGGAAGTTGAAGTTAAGTTCCCCACCTACAGCAGGCTCTGAGGCGCAGGACGACGAACCCTACCCCCCCTTTTACACTCGACCTAAGTCGTAGAAGGATATGGCTTGTGGGGAGGGTGGGATGGTAAAACCAGGAGAACTTGACACAGTACCGGGCTCTATGGAGTGCTTCTTGGTGAGTGACGTAGGGACTGCTAAGAATGTTTTTTCCCACCTGCACTGGTTCTGGGAGTGTCGGTTTGGCCAGGAGACCAGGAAGCTACCCTGGGTGTTTAGTTTCCCTGGCACAGAGCCACAGTGTGCCAAAGTTGAATATTTATGTTACTACGACAACATGCGCAATTCAATGCCACTAAGTCCTGCAAATTCATCAACTGGGACCTTAACATATGTTTTTGGGCAATACCAAATTCATTAGTTTCAATAACACCTATTTGGTGCAGAATCATGGGTTAGTCATGGTCTTGGTGAGTTGACGTAGGAACTGCTAAGAATAGTAAACCACCTGCACTTGTTCTGGGAGTGTCTGGGCCAGGAGACCAGGAGGCTAACCCCCTTGAGAGTTAGTTTACCTGGCCCAGTAGGCACAGAGTTGTCATGTTTGAATTATTTATGTATACTACATAACATACTACCAATTCAAACACGACAAGACATCAGTACAGTGGGCCAAGGTTTATTGAGTCGAACCCGGCAGTAGTTAGCAGCTATCAACAAGGGATTCGACGTGACAGGGGGGCTAAGATACGGTTGGATACCTTAGTTAATTCCAATGGTCTTAAGACTAGTAGTACAAGCTACAGAACTCGAGGTCTAACCTGCAGGGCTCCGTTTACCCTGAATGTACCGAGTGTTCAGATTCATCCAGGATAGTCGCACTAACCCGCAGTGAAAGTTAAGTCCGGAAGAGTTGAAAGTTAAGTCCCCACCTACAGCAGGCTCTGAGGCGCAGACGGACCGAACCCCCCCCCCTTTTACACTCGAACCAAATATAGGATGCGAGCGTGAAAGGGGCGGCCGCGATGAGTGCCCCGGGACGTAGCTGGGCGACTGGCACTGGAGCGCCAGCCACGAGCTTGGCGATGTCGGCCTCCTTCCGCCGGCCGCCGCGCACGTTGTATGATGGAAGCTGGATCGGCCGAGCCACGCAAGCCACGGCTTGGGGGCGATGGTCGGGACTTCCGTGCGCTCCGGCCGGCCGGCGGCACGCTCGGCAGCGCGGACGCGGGGGGAGGACTGTGGGCAGGGTGCCAAGGCGGGAGCCGGATGCCGCTTTGCGGTGCAGGAGCCAGACGGATCGCCGGGGCGGGGGGTGAGGGGGGTGAGTTGCACGGGCTCTGCCGGGTGCGCTCCCCCCCGGATGGCAGGAGGAAGGCGGGGGGCTGAAGCCTGCGACTGCCCGCGGCCGGTGCCCCCGAGGCGAGCCGGACGCGTCCGCCACGCCCCCAACCGGGACAGCATGCTTGAAGGAGGGAATGCGAGGTATTCGAGGGATCCTTATCTGGGACACGCCTTCCCCGGTGGTCCACGTCGTCTTGGGGTCGACCCGCACCGTACCGTAATGATGAGGTCATCGCCCAGCAGCTCGAGGTCGTTCCACGTCAGCCAGTGCCCTGAATCATAGGGACTTCCCAGACGGCTTATGTTACTTTGGCGCAAGAGAGGGAGGCAAGAGAGAGTAAATAACCTATTAACCAAAGCAGCCTTTAGTACCTCCGCGACCGTTCCCTGCTGAGGGAAAAGAAATGCACAATATTTACGACGTCACATACTGTCAAGGGTATCGCCCTAGTTGTTACAGGGGGGCCTGTTGACTCGTACGCCCCGCGTTGCCCAGTGATACCGGGGTACGCGTCGCGAAGTTTTCTGGCGATCCACCCATCATTTGGACCCATGTCCGCGCCCCGCTTAAGTAGTTAAGCACCGCGCCCGGGGACTTAAGATCATCTGCAAGGTACGCGTAGTATACGCCCATTATTCAATACTGGGAGGGTTTATATGGGTCCATACTTGTCCTTTCTGCAAACTGAGTATATTTCCTTATGTGTTGTAGTTTATTACGCCAGGTGCCCGGGGCTAGGCCTGCCTTCATTAACTCTGCAATCCTCCCTCGCAGATCCGGCTGAAACCCTGGGAATAGAGTGGCAGAAGAAATTAGCGATATTCCCAGGGTAGATCACAGCCGAGGGTCTAATAGGGCGGCACTAAAATCAAAACCGTCGACGTTCCAGGCGGAGGTCTCGGCACATGGTGGAAGCTGTGGATCGGGCTCTTGCGTCTGAGAACTGTCGGCTTAAGGCATCCGCCAACACAAGTAAGTGGCCAGGCTTATGGATTATAGACACAGAACAATTCATAACAGCAGCGAATTGCCAAAGTTCCCGTGCGCAGGCACATAGAATGGGGTCTCGGCCGGCACCTGTAGACAAAACTAATTGTGAAGCGATATTGTCAGTGTTAACCACAATGCTGTAGTTTTCAGGGTCTGAGGGGGCAAGAGTCTTCAGGGCGGCAACCAGGTTGATCGCCTCCAGCTGCGCGATATGATACCGTCTGTCCACGAGCACCTTAGGGTAGACTTCAGACATGTAATGAGTGGGGGAGAATGCGCCACCGCCTAGGAGCGAGGAGTCACACTCAATTGTCCAGGTGCGACCCGGCTCAGGGTGAATTAGGACTAACCCATTAGACCGCTCAGCGTACTCCACAAACCACTGAACATCTTGTACCAAGTCAGGGCCTACGACTGTCTTTCCTTTGAACGGCGCAGCCCGGAGGGCATCCAGAATCCGGTTCATAAACCGGCGGCTGGGAAGGACACACCTGGCAATGAATTGGAGTGTGCCGACCAGTCTCTGGAGATCTTTTCTAGACACTTTAACCCCAACTCGCCACAATCGGCACTCGGCTATAACGTCCACCAGTTTTTTCCCCGGGATCTTGATCTGCATGGACTCTACTAGTATCTCGTATCCTAGCCAGATCAGTGTCTTAGTGGGAGGGACGCATTTCCTCAGCGACAGCGCCAGCCCTAGGAATCGCGACAGTTCGAGAAAGGCCGCATACGCCTCGTCCGCCAGGTGCTTCGTCGCCGCCACTCCAATAAAATCATCCAGGTAACAAAAAATACAATACCCTTTACCCCGCATCATGTGAACCACAGCTTCTGTTGTTCGGGCACAGGCCAGGGACGCTGTGCGACACCCAAAGGGGAGAGAAACGTCAAAATAGAATTGATTGTGAACGGTAATCCCATACAATGGCACTGACAGAGGACATGCCCTCAACTGACGATACGCCCTTGCCAAGTCGGCCGACCACAGAAAACAGCTCGCGCCAAGCACAGTAATCTCTCTAGCCACGTCCAAGATGTTCGGCAAGGAATAGCGGAACGGCAGACCTTGATAAAAACCTTTCCAGATACCTGAGTTGACACTCCTACCTTTGGGAAAACTTAAATCTACGATGATCCGACGCTCCTCCGAGTCCTTCTTCGGCCGCGTCATAATGGGGCTGACCTGTGCCCAGGGGGAGAAAGGTAAAACGTCGAATGGCCCAATCAGAGCCTCACACCTTAGCTCTAAGTCAATGAAACGATCAATCCACTTGAAGTGCTTTGGCCCTTCGCAGTGATTCTTGTTAGACGGGGTTGGTGGTGTCAGTCCAACGTAATCAGCCGGCCATCCGAACTCTAGAAAACTGATCAACATCTTATCACTATAATCCTCCAGCATCAACCGCCAGTTGTCGATCCTTAATCCCGACGGCACTGGAAGGCGCGCCGACATGTAGTTTGGGAGACCAGTCAGCCTGACCTGCGAATATAAAGTCATATAAGACACGTCACGCGGCCTAACTGCGTCAGCAACAACGGTCGGCCACATTGACAAAAGAATTGAGCAGTAGTCAACTGGAGACATAGGCTTAGCACTAGTGGTCGCGGCAAGGGGAAGGGCGGGTATAACGGGACTGGAAGGGGGCCCGGACCTCTCTGAAAGAGTTGAGCCAACGGACAAGCCAGCCAGGCAGGCCGGCATGGGACCCGTTCCGTGGATTGAATTAGAGAGGCTTTCCTGGCCGTCATTGTGACGGCCGAAAAGCAGGGCATCTGGCGACAAAGGCATACCGCTACTCCCCACAAAGACGGCCAAATCATTTGAAGTGGAAAAAACTAGCCCCGCCCCGTCTCTCGAACCCTCACGCCAGTCTCCTGGCAGGGGCCAAAACAAACCCGCAGCAAACCTGTCGCTACGGAGATCGCCCTCAAGGTCAATCGTACTTACCAGCCAGAATCTACCCTCACACACTAACGTTAATACAAACATGGTACGTGTCACAAGTCTTATTCTACTATTGTCCTTAGCCACAGCAGTGGAATCGGACGCGATCCGATGGCTGAACTCCTCTGCCCCATCGCTCCCCGCCCTGTTACCTTGCCTGTCGACATTAAGTAAGCCATCACCAACAATCCCCCCACACCCAGATCCCCCACCCAAGCGGGTGCTGGTGAGCGTGACTTTGCCACCAGATGGCCGACTCGTGCAGCTGGGCACCGACCGAGATAGGGCGTGCCTGTCAGGCAGTGGCAGAGGCAATGAAGTGTGGACAATGGAGCATGAGTTAGGGGGCCCGGCTTGTGGCGCATTTAATGGGCCACAGCTGGACTCCGACTGGGGCAGGGCGTGCCTGTCAGGCAGTGGCGGATGCAAGGCAGCAGGGGCAAGCAAGCAGGTAACAGGGCGGCAGGGGGGCCGCCCCGACGGTACACATCGGGCGTGCCTGTCAGGCAGTGGCGGATGCAAGGCAGCAGGGGCAAGCAAGCAGTCGACAGGGCGGCAGGGGGGCCGCCCCGACAGTACACCAATTAATGTGGTACGAGGGGCGGGTAAGCTATGACAGTCGGCAGTCTGCGGCGGGGGTAGGCCTTGCCCAGGAACAGTCAACTGTAAACTTAAGTTAGATGGAACGTCAGCAGGTGGCGCATAGCCAGAGGCAATCTGGCTACTGCAGGGGGGTGCCTGTGCTTGGGCGTGCCTGTCAGGCAGTGGCAGTCGGCGGGAAACAGTGGCACCGCAGGCCATTGGGGCATCGTGAACAAGAGGACTGACAGACAGCGGTGCAGGCAAAACAGACATAATATCAGCAAACGGCGAATGAGAACTAGAGAAAGTGTCAACAGGCCTAACAGAATTAGTAGTACGGACGAGAGAGCGACCCAAGCCAGAACCATCAGTTGGGACAGTACGTTCACAATGATCTAACCTCTGGGTCCCGCTTAGGCCGCGGCCTGAAAACCCGACTCAAGTCCCTTATCAGCAGCGGCGTCAGCCATCCTGAGGGCCGCCTTCTTTTTGTTATTGCAGTCAATTTCTTTATGGCCATTGGCACGCTTATACTGAGCCGCGCACCAGCCGCACACGTGAGCGTGCCGGTCAGGAAGTATGCCGTGGGACGAGTAGAAGCCACATTGCTTCCCAAGGTTCCACAAAGTGCATGGCAACCCATCAACTTCTTTGCTATACGAGCTTTTATAGCGAGAGTCGCCTTGCGACTCAAAGCCCATGGACTTTTTGACTGCTGCACGGCTTCCGACCGTGCATACATCCCGTTGCACGTCTTTAATAGCCAGAATGTCTAGCCAGCCAAAGGGCAATCTTCCGTCTTCGATCATTGCGAAGATCCTTTCCGACCAGGTGAGGCAAATCACCCAGTCCCACTCTGTGGCCATGTTACATAGCTGATCCATGTGTTTGCGCAGATGCGGTACCCAACTTACAGGGACGTATCTGGAACCACACATTCTGAAGATGGCTGCCATATATTCAGCCCAAGTACTGTCCCCAAGACCAACTTTGGTTTTTCTATCGTTCCGTATGACAAATTCATTAGGCATGAGGGAGACCTTACCTCTCGAAGGACGGAGACTTGAGTCGGTAGAAGACATTAGATCTTCCAGCGCAGCCCTGTTGCGGTTAGACTGGGCGACCCCCACGGCATTAAGACCATACAGGAGGCCAGAGTGACTGTCCTCCTGTCCTACATCCGCGTAAGCCCGGTCCAAGGGAGCAGTCAGGTACGGGGACGTCATAGGGGCATCATGCCTGACGGGTGCGAGCGTTGCAAGGCCCACGTCTACCCCGCCCAAGGCCATGCCAGGAGGCAGGACCGGGGGCGGCACGTACCCTCTTGATTCGTGACCAGGTACTTGGGCTGAAGGTCCTGGCTGCGGAGCCAGGACTGGAGAGTTTTCCCGGTGCAGCCTGCGATGACCGGACGTCAGCAGAGGAGACCTGGACCGAGGCCGAGTTCCAGAGCGCGCCTCGAGCGCCACGAAGCGTTGATCCAGGCTAGACATAAGATCCGACATCTGGGTGGTAAACATATCCGTCATTGACTGCACGGTGACCACATCCAGAGTAGCCGCCGAGCCTGAGGGGGGCACATGACTACCAGGACTGGTGCTAGCAGTGCCGGGATTGGGAGGCGCTGCAGGAGGCAGCCCGACTGCTGCAGCGACTCCAGGCCTTCTTTGTTTTCCTTTGCGTGTCTTAACCATTACGGACACTTTAAAGACAGCTGTGCACAGTTATCACAACTGCACCTAACAGGAGCAGATAACGCAGAACTGTATGCCGAGATCAGACACGTCTATGAGTAGAAGTCACACGTAGATCCTCCCGATGTATGCCGACAGCTGCACAGAAGACAATAGCACAGAGTTCACACTACACACTGCAGAGGAACACCTTCCAGATGTTCTGTGAGCGGACAGCTCCTGCGGAATTAATCCTAGCAGTCGAACCACACGTAGATCCTCCCGGCGAGGTGAGAGAGCACAGCAGCACCAATACTACAGCAGCACTCGTAGGTCTAGCAGTCGAGCCTTACGTAGATCCTCCAGATAATGCAGAGCTGTATGCCGAGAGCAGACACGTCTAGAGTAGAGTCACATGTAGATCCTCCCGAGGTAGCCGTCAGCTGCAGAGAAGACAAGCACAGAGTTCACACTAGAACGTCGAGCCTTACGTAGATCCTCCAGATAATGCAGAGCTGTAAGCCGAGAGCAGACACGTCTATGAGTAGAGTCACACGTAGAACCTCCCGATGTAGCCGTCAGCTGCAGAGAAGACAAGCACAGAGTTCACACTACACACTGCAGAGGAACATTACACCGTGAACTCGTAAGACGAGCTGTCGACCGAGACTGCACATTAAGATCTGGCATTCCTTATTTACCACCACGTACAGCCCTCAAAGGAATAGAGTATATTGACTTGGCTGGCTCTCTGATTAAATGATTAGACCCGAGGCGATGGCAGTGGTTATCATAGCTCTTCAGCGAGACAGCAGATGTCAACAAGGTGCAGCCTGCCGACAGTCGACACGCTGAGTAAGCTGCGAGTCGTCCTGGACGGCCTAGGGACCAGACTGCAGGAAGCGCTGAGAGAGCTGCGCTGTTGTGAGTAGACGTACAGGACAGCGTCTGTGGAGGCAGCTGACACTCGGTGATGCTAGCCGCAGACGGTAGTTTGACGACCTGAGCAGCAGTCGGTCGACGTAATCCACTCGACTTCCGTGGTCTATGAAGCTTGACCAGCACGAGGGGAAGCGGAGCCGGAGAAGCGAGCCTCCTAGTGAGCAGGTCGAATTAAAACCAGGAGAACTTGACACAGTACCGGGCTCTATGAGTGCTTCTTGGTGAGTGACGTAGGACTGCTAAGAATGTTTTCCACCTGCACTGGTTCTGGGAGTGTCGGTTGCCAGGAGACCAGGAAGCTACCCTGGGTGTTAGTTCCCTGGCACAGAGCCACAGTGTGCCAAGTTGAATATTTATGTTACTACACAACATGCGCATTTCAATGCCACTAAGTCCTGCAATTCATCAACTGGGACCTTAACAATGTTTTTGGGCAATACCAAATTCAAAGTTCAATAACACCTATTTGGTGCAGAATCATGGGTTAGTCATGGTCTTGGTGAGTGACGTAGGACTGCTAAGAATGTAAACCACCTGCACTTGTTCTGGGAGTGTCTGGGCCAGGAGACCAGGAGGCTACCCTGAGAGTTAGTTACCTGGCCCAGAGGCACAGAGTTGTCATGTTTGAATTATTTATGTTACTACATAACATACACAATGCAGTAATGCATGCATAGTGTGTAGCAATGTTCTACTATGTAGTAACAACAATGCAGTAATGCATGCATAGTGTGTAGCAATGTTCTACTATGTAGTAACGACAATGCAGTAATGCATGCATAGTGTGTAGCAATGTTCTACTATGTAGTAACGACAATGCAGTAATGCATGCATAGTGTGTAGCAATGTTCTACTATGTAGTAACGACAATGCAGTAATGCATGCATAGTGTGTAGCAATGTTCTACTATGTAGTAACGACAATGCAGTAATGCATGCATAGTGTGTAGCAATGTTCTACTATGTAGTAACGACAATGCAGTAATGCATGCATAGTGTGTAGCAATGTTCTACTATGTAGTAACGACAATGCAGTAATGCATGCATAGTGTGTAGCAATGTTCTACTATGTAGTAACAACAATGCAGTAATGCATGCATAGTGTGTGGCAATGTTCTACTATGTAGTAATGACAATGCAGTAATGCATGCATAGTGTGTAGCAATGTTCTACTATGTAGTAACGACAATGCAGTAATGCATGCATAGTGTGTAGCAATGTTCTACTATGTAGTAACGACAATGCAGTAATGCATGCATAGTGTGTGGCAATGTTCTACTATGTAGTAACAACAATGCAGTAATGCACGCATAGTGTGTGGCAATGTTCTACTATGTAGTAACGACAATGCAGTAATGCACGCATAGTGTGTGGCAATGTTCTACTATGTAGTAACGACAATGCAGTAATGCATGCATTGTGTGTGGCAATGTTCTTCTACTAGTACATAGTAACGATGCATCAGAGAGGCTTTCTACCCAGCGGGATTCTCTTGATTCGATTTCAGCAGCAGCGACCCACCTTCCAATCGTCTCCAGACCCTATGTCAGCAAATCAAATGCACATATACACGTGATACATGAACTGCTTATATATGTGATATATGAACATCCTATATAACACGATTACCCACGCATGCTTGATAAGGCAACAACGCTATTGATCAGGCAGATCGAGCAGACCTTTCCACCTGTTGACACTGGACCACCAATCCACCTTGTGGTGTGTTTTTCTCTCTGTTATTTGTATTCGAGGAATGATTGCAGGACAGCTTCAAACTGAGGGGATCTAATATAATGGATTCATGTTATATAGCAAGAATCCTATTTTGCATGGTGCACTCTGAATTTCTAAGTAGGTGTCACTGCCTTTATCCATTGGACCGGCTCTGAAGTGGACCACCGTGAAGTGGACTGCTGTGAAGTGGCCCGCTCTGAAGTGGACCGTTCTGAAGTGGACCGCTCTGAACTGGACCGATATGAAGTGGATCACTCTGAAGTTGATCACCCTGAAGTGGACCACCCTGAAGTGGACCACCCTGAAGTGGACCACTTTGAAGTGGGTCCCTCTGAAGTGGACCACTCTGAAGTGTGTCACTCTGAAGTAGATCACTCTGAAGTAGATCACTCTGAAGTTGACCACTCTGAAGTGGATCACTCTGAAGTCGACCGTTCTGAAGTGGATCGCTCTGAAGTGGATCACTCTGAAGTGGATCACTCTGAAGTCGGATGCTCTGAAGTGGATCACTCTGAAGTGGACCGTTCTGAAGTGGACCGTTCTGATCAGTGGATCACTCTGAAGTGAATTACTCAGAACTGTATGACTCTGAACAGGACCTCTCTGAAGGGGACTACACTGAGCAGGACAACTCTGAACTCTGAACTCTGAACTGTTCCACTTTGAAATAGATAACTATCAAGTGAAACACTCTGACCTGTGATCTATGAACTGAGCCACTCTCAACTGGACCACTCTCAACTGGGCCACTCTCAGATTCACTACTTTGAACTGGGCCACTGTGAACTTCACCACTCTCAACTGGACAGCAGTCGACTAATACCCGCATCACTCCAAACTAGTTCTCACTACGTTCTTGAAAATGTTGATGAACAGGCTCAAACTGTGTGCGAATGGAATGGACGTAATAGCAACTTTTTATGGTCTTTTTACAAACGGAATGAACGGGCTAGAACGGAAAGGTGCTCCAGAACTTTGAGCATGCCCACCATTTTCTTGCAGCCACGTTCTACCCCAACCACAGCCCGTTTTGGAACAGGGTCAGACATTTTGAGAACTAGTTTGGTGTGATGGGGGTATTAAGTGACAGTAGAGTTAATGAAGGTCAACCTCCAGACAGACGGCTGATTGCTACGAAGGCCGCACAATGCCATTTCCGCTATGAGTTGCTCGTGTGAGTGCGTACCACTCAACCACTCATTAGGGTCCTGCAGCCACTCATTGGTCATCGCGCAGCCACTCATTACCCGCCCTTTACCGACGGCCGATCACTATCAGACCGCGAATTAATCAATTATTGAACTCGGTGTCAGACTGGTGCAAGGCTAAAGGTGAGGTTCCATCAATCTGAATAGACCGGGTCTCCCAGCAACATGCGTTTTATTTGTATGTTTTGTTGGGGTTTAATGCCCCTGCAACGTCTAAGGTCATATCAAGATGGGTACCGACTTGGAATAGTGTACACTCATGAAGACTTTATAGTCACCTTTGGAAGAACGGACAACTGGCACCATAACCCGATATCCCACCCAGTCGCATTTTCCTGATATTATTAAGCAAACCAGTCATATTGCTGAACACAGGCTATATAGCGACAAGTATACATTTTGTAAGTCGTTTGTTTGACTTCACTTGGGTTCCAATCTATGACTTCCTGCATTGGACTGGAGGCAGTGGCCGAATCGGTAGAGCACAGGCCTCCCGTGCGGAAGGTCAAGAGTTCGAATCCCATCTGAGTCAAACCAGTGACGTATCAATTTGATACTTGTCACTACCTACCCGGGCACTCAGCATTAATAAGATAGGGAAAGGACTGGTTAGCGCAGTTTCAGGATAATGTGACTGTGTGGGGCATCAGGTCATGGTGGCAGCGGGCTGGACTCCCAATGGGGCAGCACTATAGTTTAAAGTCGCCATGAGTGCGCACAGTCACAAGTCGGTAGCCGTCCTGATATGACCTTACATGCTGCTAGGATGTAAACCAATAACAAACAAGCAATATTGCATGGAAAGCCAGCCATCCGTTCTTGCCAATTAGGCCCTCCGGTCCGGTCTGCGGCATGTGGCAATGTGTGGAAAGAAAATCGGAACTGCGTGTATGTCTAAAAAGATGAAACCCTTCTACCTGTGTCACAGTGTGTGTTGTCCGGATATATTGCATTCTGTGTAGCACATGCCACATAGCACATGATGCATAATGCGTGATGCCTATTGTATGACACACATTGCATTCTGTGTATCACATGCCACATAGTGCATGATGCATAATGCATGATGCCTATTGTATGACACATATTGCATTCTGTGTAGCACATGCCACATAGCGCATGATGCATAATGCATGACGCCTATTGTATAACACATATTGCATTCTGTGTAGCACATGCCACATAGCACATGATGCATAATGCATGATGCCTATTGTATGAGACATATTGCATTCTGTCTACCGCATGCCACATAGCACATGATGCATGACACATAGTGCATGACGCATATTGCATTTTGTGTATCACATGCCACATAGTGCATGGTGCATAATGCATGATGCCTATTGTATGACGCATATTACATTCTGTGTATCACATGCCACATAGTGCATGATGCATAACGCATGATGCCTATTGTATGACACATATTGCATTTTGTGTATCACATGCCACATAGTGCATGCTGCATAATGCATGACACCTATTGTATGACACATATTGCATTGTGTGTAGCACATGCCACATAGCGCATGATGCATAATGCATGATGCCTATTGTATGAGACATATTGCATTCTGTCTATCGCATGCCACATATCACATGATGCATAATGCATGACACATAGTGCATGACGCATATTGCATTTTGTGTATCACATGCCACATAGCACATGATGCATAGTGCATGACACCTATTGTATGATGCATATTACATTATGTGTATCACATGCCACATAGTGCATGATGCATAATGCATGACGCATATTGCATGATGCATATTGCATTCTGTGTATCACATGCCACATAGCGCATGACACATAACGCATGACACATAGTGCATGGCAGATGTTGCATAACACATGCATGTCGAATGCCATGCACTTGCATACCGAATGTCACATATCACATCCCGCTCATCATATTATCCACATCGCTTGCCACATGCATATCAGTTGATCACATGCCACATGTCAGATGCCACATTCCACATGCCACATTCCACATGCGTGTCACATGCTGCAATGCACATGTCGCATCTCGCATGGCGGCGTACACTTGAATGATGTGTTTCTTTAATGACCCCCCCAGCACAAAAAGTAGACATCGGCTATTGGGGGTCGCTTGAATGAATGGAACGTTGGCTTAAGGGCGCATTCCTTACACGCGGTATGCGTATGCAAATGCGAATGCGAATGCGAATGCGACAAAAAATCGAAACGCCTTGAAGCCTATGGGCTACATTCCTTACACACGGTATGCGGCATGCGGCATGCGAATGCGAATGCGAATGCGAATGCGAATGCATTTTCAGATTGGTCCATGTAGCGATCGGTGCGGCATGCGGTATGCGGCATGCAGGGTGCGAATAGAAACCTGAGTCTGATGTGTCCATTAGTTTAGCACCAGGAGAGGCGACTGAGCATTACGGAACGGTCTCACACAGGGTGAGGAGGGGAAACACATGGTGAGCTGGGCACCCGGGAGACATACGGTTAGGGGAAAGCTAAAAATGCTACCATATGCACAGAAATATGAATAGTTATCTATAATTTGGTTATTATAAAGGTAGGAACCCCCATGTGACGTACACAAAGGTACATAGATATAAATGCAATATTTGGTCATATACAGAGCAGTATGGAGAATAATTGTTTATTTTTATTTTTTAAATATAGCCAGTCTTGTGCCGCATACCGCATACTGCATACCGCATACCGCATGTAAGGAATCATGCCATTCGCATACCGCATGCCGCATGCAGCATACCGCATACCGCGTGTAAGGAATCCTAGCTTTAGCTGTGCTTTAATTTGGTCGGGTGCACGACCCGGGCTGTTAGGCTCGGTACATCATCTTCTGCACTCACTTATACTTAATGAGTGCAGCGACAATTGAATGTGAACCGTAAACATTGACTCCTGTCGATGAGTTCACGCACCGAGTGCGTGAGGTGGCTCTCGGATGAGTGCGTCAAAGAGGCTCTGTCAACACACACCACGCATACTTCTCTAGTGGTGGTTTGTGCTTACTACACTTTACAGACGGGATGGCGGAATGAGTTGAGCATCCGTCTCCCGATTTTGTAGATCGAGGGATTCAAACCTATAGGTTTGAACCCTGGTCGAGTCAAATCAATAACTTAAAAATTGATACTTGTCGCTTCCTAGCCTGGCGCTTGGCATTATTAGGATAGGGCAAGGACTGGTTTTCTCAGTATCATGATAATGTGACTGAATGGGATATCAGGTCATGGTGCTAACGGCCTGGTCTCCCAGTGGGGCAGCCCTATAAAATCACTATGAGTGTGCACTGTCACAAGTCGGTACCCATCCTGATATTACCTTATATGTTGCCAGGAGGTAAAGCCCCAACAACCAACCAATCAACAGTGCATGTATGTGTAGGCAAATGTGATTGTGTGGGCAGAGTAAGATTTATATATGTATATATATATATCCGTATATATATATATATATATCAACAGTTCAGGTGCAAAGCCCCGTTGACGTCAATCCAAAAATTGAATTACAATTTATAAATTGTACTTGAAGCTAATTTGAATTGTCATTAATTCCACTTTACTTGTGGTGAAATGTTTATGGAGCAATGAAATTGGCGTTGACAGGGATTTGCGCCTGAACTCTTCATATATAATATATATATATATATATACATATATATATATTATATAATCGAGAGACACAAGTAGGTACAGGCAAATGCACTCGTCTGACTGGGTTCGCAGAGTAAGATTCAAATATATTCATATATAGAATACCTCCGAGTGAGTGGAGGATTGACCGCGTGCAGGAGATTGAGCGGTGCCTGCTGGTATCCCCCCCCCCCCCCCCCCCCCCCACCCGGATAAGTGGGGGGTGCAGGACACTACAGGCATTATTACCAGCGATAAAGGGTTTATCACTGTCCATATATAATGATATAGATACATATATATGTGCTTGTGTGTTACTGGGCCTTTTGGTGTATGGCCGGCCCAGGCTGAAGCTGGAACCTCCTGCGCTGGTTGATGATGTACTACTGACCGGATCTGCGCTAATCCCAGAAGGCCACGCTGTGTGGCTTGGCGGAGTAGCTCTAATGCAATAATGGCTCATTGTGTGATATATGACTGTCGCCTCTCGTCGGCTCCCGATAGCTCGCCTCGCTACGAGCAGCTCACCCATTTGAATCGAGGCTATTTATAGCTCAAATTGGACGCCGCAGGCCTGTGTGGAAAATGGCTGGCGCACACACAGTGGCATATTGGTACGTTCATCCCACACAGACTTGGAATATTATATATTATAGGGAGGGGTGAGGGAGGGGGAGGGGGAGGGTAAGCACACCTAGATATGCTGGTTTCTTGCTGGACGCTTGGCTCGTTGGTTTTGGGAGTTTATTTCCTGGCAACATCTAAGGTCATATCAGGACGGGTAGCAACTTGTACAGGCACATGCGTTGTTATAAGGTGGCACTAGCTAACACGTGTAATCTAAACAATTGACCAGTTTAACTAATAACATCAAGATCAGGTTTTTAATTTGTTGATTACATGGGGTAAAATTCACTAGAGGAAGGATAACAATTGGCCTTCTTTCGCCAGCTCTCTCAGTACTGCACCATCAATGGGCGAGGTTGAGCTTCTTTGTTGGTCAGGTAAATATTGTATTCATATGAACACATAGTTTATCAGTGCTGAGGCACTGGCTCTTGGTTAAACAGTTGCTATATTATATGTATAAATGTATATATGAATGTGAAAGATGGGTGATGATGGCGATTATGATGCTGATGCTGATGATGATGTGTATTTGTTCATAGCAATTTCATATTGATGTGTATTCATACTTACCTATCTCATGTATAATATAATTGTATGTGTTTACATGTGAAACACCAACCAGAGCCGGGCTGATCAAACCCACCACAAGGTGGCACTGCAAAATTTACATTTCCATGGGAGAGATAGGGAGTGAGCCGTCTTAGTATTATAGGGTATTTGATGGTGATGGGGAAGTGGAATGTGCTGCATTGTTTGCAGTACACCCCATGCTTCTTATATCTATTTCGTAAGTCTTTGGTTTGACTCAGCCAGGAAGTGAATCTATCTATGAACAGAAAATACCTTAAAAATAGTTTAGCAATGTGCGCAATGCAATGTACTGGGATTGCATAATCACCATTTTGTCCCTCCTCACCACCAACACTAAGCGATTTTAGGGCCCAGATCCAACTTTCATTTTGCATACCTGGAAGCCTCAATTTCACATTACCGCCACTGCTTTTTAATCGTATGGATCTTAAAGCTGCATAGTCCGATGAAATATAAAATTTTCAAAAGAAAACCAATTATCTAGATTTGATTGTACATATCCAACTTAGACACTGATGCACTTAGTAAGCATTTGTTTCTGCGTAGAAGGCAATACTGAGTCAATTTAACAGAACCTGTTACTGCAGAAGTCTATGGTGTCAGAGTTTTGGCAAGCTTGCCAAAACTAATTTTCCATGTTTGCACTCAAAATATCTCAAAAGTTTACCATTTAAAATAAAAGTAACTTTGGACTAATGTAAAGTAGATACTAGTGATCGATCTAATATATTTATCTCAGACAAAATACAGAAATTCAAAACCATCGGACTATGCAACTTTAATATTTACTTTTAGAAATTTAATTGCAGGACCCGTACAATTATAAGTCATCCCCCAGGTAACTGCCCAATTTGCCCATTCAATAAGATGGCACTGTCCATGAGTGCGCATACGGAAGGCGAATGCTCCTCTCATTCGACCATCACATGGAATGTGAAATTGTGAAATTCTATTGCATAATCGCATCAATTCGTCCGCTATTGATGAAATGCTTAGACACACATACACACATACACATCATCATCATGCTGTCAGTCGCGATGTGACAAAGACTGCAACATTTCATGAAAGCTGACTGCAAAAGTGTTGAAGTGTGGCTGGCTTTTGCAAGTTACCAGTGGCACTCTCTCGGGGAGCAAATAGAGGTTTCACACCGGCAAGAAGATGTCCGACAGGCGCAAAACTATTTGTCCCTGCAGTGGCTGGTCGGGAGATGTTGGGAGTTCCATACATCAACCGCCCTTAATGCTGCCACAGTGATATGGTTTTCTGTTCAGGGTTTGCTCCCTTAACCTTCAGTTCTGTCAAGAACCTGTACCACAAGGCAGTGGTTTACAACTCTGCAGGGCATGGGCGTTAAACTCCCTGAGGTATTGCAATACCTGCAATACCTGCATACCTACACACATACACACATATGGACATACATATATTTATTATATAAACTATTGAGTTGGGTTGAGATAATGATTGCATTCTCTGGCATAGGGAATCTATTGCCCTAGCCCAATAAAAGACAAGTTCTCGGGCATGATTGACAATGTGCACGCCCGTAGTTAAGGTTTGGCGCCACCAGTCCCATGATGTAACGAACGGAGTAAATAGATTTCGAATAATAATTGGTGATGAGAGATAATCAGTGGATAATAATCATTAATTCTCTTCCACACCTTTATACTCGCATAATACTTATGCATCACATAAATGGGCAGAACCATTCCTGTTATACTTAGTATATATACAGTCAAACCGGCACCGGGCGCGGTGGCCGAATCGGGAGAGCACAGGCCTCGCGTGCAGAAGATTGGGAGTTTGCGAGTTTGGTTCCTGGTCGAGTCAAACCAATGACTTCAAAATTGATACTTGTCGCTTCATAGCCTGGTGTTCGGCATTATTAGGATAGGGCAAGAATTGGTTAGCTCGGTGTCAGGATAATGTGACTGAGTGGGATATCGGGTCATCGTGCCGGCGGCCTGATTTCCCAGTGGGGCAGCACTATAAAATCGCCATGAGTACATGCTGTCACAAGTCGGTACCCGTCATGATATGACCTTAGATGTTGCTAGGATGTGAAACAACAACAAACAAACAAACATCTCTAACCGACCACCTCCACAGACCGACCACTCCCCTATATCGATCGCCTTATTTGGGTCCCAACAATAATCCCTAATCCGGACCACTTAAACAGTTAAAGTCGGTCCCAAGGTCAGTCGATTTAGGGAGGTTTTACTGTATATATATTATATATATGTATTACATTGCTCATTCAATTCCTATTTGCTGCGAGTGAACACTATTAAGTGATGGTGGCCCCCACCACGCATGTACTTTTGTGGCCACTAATTTGAACTTTTAGCTTTATGTCGGTAGGGCTGTATAGCTCGGCCAGAACCTTCGGTAAATAAAATGTTTCCACCCACTGCACGTCTACCGTTTAGCTAGGATTCATATGGTTGGTTGTTGGAGCTTTACGTCCTGGCAACATCTAAGGTCATACCCAGGACGGGTACTGACTTGTGACCAGCGCACACTCAGGACAACTTTAAAGTTCTGCCCCACTGGGCTGTACGTTCTACACAGTGGTCGGCACCATGACCCGATATCCCACTCAGTCCCATTTTCCTAAAACTGAGCTAACCAGTCCTTGCCCTATCCTGTTAATGCCGAGTGACAGGCTAGAAAGCGACAAGTATTAATTTCATAAGTCATTGGCTTGACTCGACCGGGAGCCGAACTCCCGACATTCTGCACTTCAGGCCCGCGCTCTACCGATTTGGCCACCGCGCCCGGTGCTAGGAGTTATATATATATATATACACATGTTGATCAGGAGTCGATATTATCGGTTCCAAATTCCGGTCACATACATCATCTAAGTCGATGTTGTGAACAATTTCTCACTTCGACCGACAGGAAACGGAGGGTGGTCAGTGGAGCGTTACCGAACCGTGGGCGATGCCAACCCATTCTATTTCTAGTAAATACAAGTACAACCAATAAATACAAGTACAGCCAATGAACACAAGTTTGTTTGTTTGTTGTTGTTTTACGTCCTAGCAACATCTAAGGTCATATCAGGACGGAATAAATACAAGTAATGCTGGTATTAATACATGTCAGCAGTTTTTTTCCCCTCCACATAATTCGCTTATATCACAGCTACCCATATGTGTATAATATATTGCCTTATGCGGATATGTGTTTATCATATAATACACTAGATACAATATTCACCCCGTACTGCTGCAGTAGGGGTGCAAACCAACCCTATGTAAAAGCTGGCGAAAATGCGGGTCAAAGAATTGAGAGCCTAATTTTACAATCTAAGAAGCAACAATTATTCTTTACATATATCTTATTGATAGCCCGCTACCTTTGAGTTGAAAAATATAATATAATATATAGTTCAATAAGATTTAAAAGTGAAATCGACGGCGTTCTGCGGCCGCCATCTTGTCTTTTTGCATTCTCTCCCATTTCACCAAATCTGTGCCGATATAAGTAGCCATTTGATACTGGAGCCACAGTTTCTAGTTCATGTTCTATATTAAAGCTATTTTCGCCAGTATTTAGACTACATTGTCGTTCACCCGTGCACTACAAGTACCGGGTGAATCTTTTATCTAATAATACACATGCATTATATACCGAACGCAGTGGCCGAATCGGTAGAGCGCAGGCCTCCCGTGCGGAAGGTCGGGAGTTTAATTCCTGGTCGAGTCAAACCATTGACTTAAAAATTGATACTTATCGCTTCCTAGCCGGTGCTCGGATAGGGCTAGGACTGGTTGGTTCAGTGTCAGGATAATGTGACTGAGTGGGATATTAGGTCATTGTGCAGGCGACCTGGTCTGCCAGTGGGGCAGCACAATATAGTTGCAATGACTGCATACTGTCACAAGTCGGTGCCCGTCCTGATATGACCTTAGATGTTGCCAGGACGTAAAACTCCAACAATCAACCAACCACATGCACATATATGTATATATATATATATATATATATCTACATATATAGATAGCAAATGCTACAGACAATCAGTTATAACTCATTGACACACATACAATTCTGGGGAGATACTGATCAATGATACATATATATATATATATATATATATATATATATATAGTGGGTATATTCATATACGCGTATAAATCTTCGGCCGGCTGTAGGTACTTATTTATTATTATGAATTATACGCATTTATTTCATTATGTGACCAATGCGAAATCGTCTATGCTTTTGCTTGAGACTGCTGGCTATGGTGGTGCCACCACCGCCAGACCCAGGTACTTATGCGCCCACTGCGGACTATTCACTTGCTCGAAAAATTCAAACATATATGTATGCGCATATTATATATATGCACATATATATGCTGTTGTCAATGCTTTGCCTGTGTTTCTACAAAGAGCTCCGCTTGTGATTCACAGAACCCAGTGTGCGTTCATTACGCCATTATATATCATGACCCCCCCCCAACTGTTCCGTTGCATGGAAGCAGCCGTAATTCAGTAATCGCGCAATTTGCCATATTTGTCCCACTTATATACACATCCACATGTCTGAACAGGCCGCCAGATGTTGTAGTAATATGCGTGTCGTATCCTATGTGCCTGGTGCCAGACTGCATGTCCTCAGCCATCAGCCATTCGTCCATTCCGGTGTGGCAGGACATCGCAAACCCCTGGAAATTGCAGACCCCGGGGTTTGTGATTTACTAGCAAATCACAACCCCCCCCCTGGGAAATCGCAAACCCCCCATGCTTTGTAGTATTTATCACCCCAGGCATGGCAGCTATGCGTTTGATTTTGAAGTTCTATCAGATCTGGGGGGATAAAATGGATTCAAGGAGGATCAAGATGGATTAATCCTAATGAAAACATCTTTGCGATAGTCCGGTTCGTAATTCTCTGCTCACATGCTCTGAAAACGGTAATGATACAGATAGTTGTACTGGCTTTTCTTAATGATAGAGTCTAGTATCTTTGACACAAATTGACCTGTTCCCCTATCCTTCTTGTGAGTGATTGCAGTGAATATGGCCCATGCTGTGACAGGCATGAAATTAAAAATAATCAATTAATCCATCTTGTGAGGGATCCCCCTTATATAAAAATAAATGTGGCTTAATCATGCTTATAAAAATTAGGATAATATATATAATATATATAATATATAATATAATATGTCAACTGATGATATTATATATAATATGAATAAGCAATGCTTAGGACCGACCCCCCGATATAACTACCGTAAAGTATTTGATGATTGCGTGTGTATTTTTTTACTCCACTCGCGGTGTTCGATTTGAAATTCTAGCAACCCGGATGACCCGAGTCGCGGTTGTGATAATCAAATACGGCCGTCGTTTCCGTGGAATAAAGTATTAATATTGCATTTGTGCACCCATGTTTATGCCAAATTGTTCTTTATTTCTTTTAATTTTGAATAAAATTGAAGCTTTGCACTGCGCGTATCGGCAAATTCTATGGCAGCGGGCATTTGTCTTGATATATTTTTAACCAATCGCTGACTGCGAATACCATCAATTGGGCCTGTGGACCTAATGCCTTGACAACCTCGCTACAGAGTAGCACGGCGGAACATGTACACTGGTACCAGTGACGTCATTGCACCATATATGGAAGGTCTGTAGTGAGGGACCAGGGTAGTTGTTCTGCAGCTTGGCTTGTGCTACTCTGTGGCGGGGCATCATTCAGGCGTTAGGCCAATCGCTGTCATCCACCCTCTTTGCTGCGTCCCGAAGCTCGACGAGCGATTTCCGTTTCCGTTTGCTGGATTTTGATTATTCTGTTATTCAACACGAGTTTACAAATGGCGGCACCCATAGAGTGCTAGTTCCGTTTCCGTTTGCTGGATTTTGGTGATTTCATTTCCCACCTCTATGAATAAAGGTATTGCTTAAGTATATATATGTACACATGTTAGTCATTGGCCTCCCCGTGGGTGGGTCGGTATTATATATATCATGTATTATATGTATTATATATATTATATTGTTATTTCAGGGAATATGCTACTCTGGGAATATCAGAGCTTCAGTAGGAAAACACTTCGTACTGTTGCATGTGTAAGCCTATGTTGTACTACCATGACTAGTAATACCATTTTCTACAAAGCTGTTTGAAAAAGAAATTGAAATTGAAGTCCCCTATGTTTTTTGGTGTCCCTTTTTTTCTTCAAGATTTATACTGCCTATCATGGATAAGTCTGAATAGACTTGTTTTCACCATTAGACAGTCTGTCGATAGAAAGCCCGAGTCTACACTTTTACCGACCCAAGGGATTTTTAACCTCCCACACCATATAGACATGGTATGAGAGCAACTGGCCTTTGATGACTCTGTAAGTTATACACAACGGTGGAAATCCAAATTGGCAGAGATGGGGGCAAGGGGAATCGAACCACCGACCTTCAGATTAGGAGTCCGACCTGGAAAAATGGCAGACACTCTAACCACTCTGCCACAGAGAACACTACTCAAAATTGGGATAAATATAATTTCCCTATACAGATAACAATTATTTGTTTCATTCAATACATTTACTTAAATAATTGTTGTTATTAATAAATCATATGTTGCATCCACACCTGAGGCTGGCTACTCAATTAATTTGTGTTATTCTGACAAGATGGTAACCTATCTTTTCCTTCACATTACTAGTCTGTAAGGAATTTGTACGCATTTATTGTATTACCTCAGTTTATTGTAAACATACCTTGCAGAGAGTTAAAATAAAATAATTGAATTGATTGAGTATATGTATGGACAACAGTTGACTACTCGGTGAACAAAAAAAGGGAAATACACAATATTCATTGTTAACCCTCATATAACACATTGGCCCCATGGTGCATACTGGGAGATCATCATCATGACGCTAATAATACCTATATATGCATCCGTCTGCATGGCACACACTGTGATATCATCATCATGACACTAATAATACCTATATATGCATCCGTCTGCTTGATGCACACTGTGAGATCATCATTATGACGCTAATATTACCTATATATGCATCCGTCTGCTTGATGCACACTGTGAGATCATCATCATGATGCTAATAATACCTATATATGCATCTGTCTGAATGGCACGTACTGTGAGATCATCATCATGATGCTAATAATACCTATTTATGCATCTGTCTGCATGGTGCACACTGTGAGATCATCATCATGATGCTAATAATATCTATATATGCATCCGTCTGTATGGTGCACATTGTGAGATCATCATCATGATGCTAATAATACCTATATATGCATCCGTATGCATGGTGCACACTGTGAGATCATCATCATGCTAATAATACTTATATATGCATCCGTATGCATGGCGCACACTGTGAGATCATCATCATGATGCTAATAATACCTATTTATGCATCCATCTGCATGGTGCACACTGTGAAATCATCATCATGGTGCTAATCACACATGACCTCCCTTCATCTACAGGTGTGCTAGTCGTGTTGTCTGCGCAGACATAATGCGCATGGCATGTGACAACCCAATAACACGACTCGGCGCCTTATCAAACATTCACAGCCAAATGCGCTTCAACCTGCCAACGGCAGTGCTCAGTTGACCATTGTTTGGGGAAGAGGTGAGGGAGAGTGGAGGGAGGAGGGAGGTAGGAGGGAGGGAGGAGGGAGGGAGGAGGGAGGGACGGGGAGGAAGAGGGAGGGTGGAGGGATTGAGAATGAAGGAATGAGGAAGGGGCGATCCAGCAGGTCTGGCGTTACGGTAACACCCCCATCACAGCAAACTAGTTCTCAAAACATCCGACCACGTTCTAAAAGGGCTGTGGTCGGGGTAGAACATGGCTGCAAGAAAGTTTTGAGCATGCTCAAAGTTCTGGAGCACCATTCCGTTCTAGCCCATCCATTCCATTTGTAAAAAGACCTAAGCAGTTGCTACTACATCCATTCCATTCGCAGACAGTTTGAGTCTGTTCAGCAACATTTTCGGGAATGTAGTGAGAACTAGTTTGGTGTGATGGGGGTATTAGCTGGTATGGGAGAACTCATGGCATGCTAGTTTAACAATAGCTACCCCTGTATGCTTTAAAAAAAATCTAATTCTCTACCCATTGTTCATAACAGTGCTTTAATTATTTTCTTGTGATTTTCCATCTATATTTTTATAGCATTGTTTAATGTGTATTGACATCCTTCATAACAATGCGTTGTTTATTCTCTTGTAATTGTCCATCTTTATTGTTATAACATTGTTTAGTGTGTAGTGACATCATTCATAGCAATGATTTGTTTATTTCTTGTAATTTTCCATCTATATTGTTACAACATTGTTTAGTGTGTAGTGATATCATTCATAACAATGATTTGTTTATTTCTTGTAATTTTCCATCTTTATTGTTATAACATTGTTTAGTGTGTACTGACATCATTCATAACAATGATTTAGTTATTTTCTTGTAGTTTTCCATTTTTATTGTTATAACATTGTTTAGTGTGTACTGACATCATTCATAACAATGATTTATTTATTTTCTTGTAGTTTTCCATTTTTATTGTTATAACATTGTTTAGTGTGTACTGACATTATTCATAACAATGATTTATTTATTTTCTTGTAATTTTCCATCTTTATTGTTTTAACATTGTTTAGTGTGTACTGAAATCATTCATAACAATGATTTGTTTATTTCTTGTAATTTTCCATCTTTATTGTTATACCATTGTTTATTGTGTACTGACATCATTCATAACAACAATTTTTTTATTTGCTTGTAGTTTTCCATTTTTATTGTTATAACATTGTTTAGTGTGCAGTGATATCATTCGCAACAATGCTTTTGTCATGGGGGTGATGAAAATGGGAAAGATTGCACCTAGAGCAGGACTTGAACCCACATCTCTTTGCATTCTGGGCCAGTGTGCTAACAATTACACCACCTAGGCTCCCTGATATCAACACACTACCCATGCCTACCTGTCTATGTGGTTACTTGCCTGAGAGGTCAGGGCAGCCTACTACACTTTGATTATATTCTAGCAATTTTCCATCTATATTGTTATAACATTGTTTAGTGTGTACTGACATCATTCATAGCAATATTGCCTTTATTTTGTGTGTAAGTGTCCATCTAGTGTGCTACAATTCTGTTTAGTGTTTTGTGTGACATTTGTCACAAGGTATGCTAAACCAGTTAATCGGCACTGACAACAGATCATTCAGGGGAATAAAACTAATTAAACACAAAAAATCAACAACCCAAAAATCAACACACATAATGCTGATCACCCATACAACTTACACCAGAAGCTGACCAATTGATGCTGACAACTGTGACTGCACAGTTAACAATGGCACGGTGCGCTGGTTCCGCTTCACTGGTCACAATCAGCAGTTCCCCGGGCGGTCAGGCCCTGCCCGAGCGGACATGCCCTGCCCGGCCGGCCGACATGCCCTGTCCGGCCGGCCGCTCAGCGCCTCTGGGGCCGGCGACCTATCTGTGATTGGTCCCAAAACACAAGGTCTTGTTACAAAGAGGGCTGGCTTGCTGCTTAATCCATCTGTTCTCCGCCAGGGTCAGCGGCGGGTCAGGGCAAGGGTCACCGTCACCGGGCCCTAAATTCCCCCCTCCCCCCATGGGTTCGTCCCCCCCCCCCGCTTACCGCCCCCGCTCCCCCCGCGCCTCCGGCGTTTACCCTCCAATCCCACCTACTCCACCAGTCAATCCTCCCGCCTGCCCTCCTTCACTGCTCAGAAGCCCTTTGGTAGCAGTGGGCCATGTGCTGGAGTGGAGACTGGTGTGGGTGTGGGTGTGGGTGTGGGTGTGGGTGTGGTGTGGGTGTGGGTGTGGGTGTGGGTGTGGGTGTGGGTGTGGGTGGTGGGTGTGTGTGTGGTGGGGTGTGGGTGTGGGTGTGGTGTGGGTGTGGTGTGGGTGTGGGTGTGGGTGGGTGGGTGTGGGAGTGGGTGTGGGTGTGGGTGTGGGTGTGGGTGTGGGTGTGGGTGTGGGTGTGGGTGTGGGTGTGGGTGTATGTGTGTGGGTGTGGGTGTGGGTATTGGTGTGGTGTGGTGTGGTGGGTGTGGGTGTGATGGGGGTGGTGGGTGTGAGTGTAGGTGTGGTGGCTTTGGTGTGGGTGTATGTGTAGGTGTGGGTATGTGTGTGTGTGTGGGTGTAGGTGTAGGTGTGTCTGAGTGTGGGTGTGGGTGTGAGTGTGGGTGTGGGTGTGGTTATGGATATATCTGGGTGCAGGTGTGGAAGTGGGAGTGAGTGTGGGTGTTGCTGTGCATGGTGTGGGGGTTGGGGTGGGTGCACATGGTGATGTGTGTGTGGATGTGCATTGTGTGGGTGTGGGTGTGGGTGTGGGTGTGGGTGTGGGTGTGGGTGTGGGTGTGGGTGTGGGTGTGGGTGTGGGGGTGGGGGTAGGTGTGGGGGTGGGGGTGGGTGTGGGGGTGGTGGGTGTGGGTGTGATGGGGGTGGTGGGTGTGAGTGTAGGTGTGGTGGCTTTGGTGTGGGTGTATGTGTAGGTGTATGTGTGTGTGTGTGGGTGTAGGTGTAGGTGTGTGTGAGTGTGGGTGTGTGTTTGAGTGTGGGTGTGAGTGTGGGTGTGGGTGTGGGTGTGGTTATGGATATACGTGGGTGCAGGTGTGGAAGTGGGAGTGAGTGTGGGTGTTGCTGTGCATGGTGTGGAGGTTGGGGTGGGTGCACGTGGTGGTGTGCGTGTGGATGTGTGTTGTGTGGGTATGCGTGTGCGTGTGCGTGTGCGTGTGCGTGGACAGGGGAGTGGATGTGAAGTATAAGGAAAAATACCGTGACCCACCTCCCCCCCCCCCCCCCACTGTACATGTGCGAGTAAGGCACACGCAGTATTAATAGGTAATCTTTGACTATTGATTAGGTTCCCCCGAGGCCAGGCAATTGATTGATTACCCGATGGAGTGGTGGCGAATGAAGCTGATCAATTGGATGCGATTACTAGTCACGTGGGCTACGTAATCATTGTAGCATGTCTGGATGTCTGCGAGCCCAATTTAAAGTTGCAGTGTCCGATGGTTTTGAGTTTCTGTCATTTTCTGAGTACTAGGTTGATCGTTATAATCTACCTGACTTTCATTTGAAGTAACTTTTATTTTAAATGGATACATTTTGAGATATTTGAAGTGTAACCATGAAAGATTAATTTTGGCAAACACCATGGCTACTGCACATCGGTGAAAACAAGTGTGTGCGCTTAACCCTTATGGTCAGAATATACAAACAATCACAAAAGAAACCACGCCAGAACTCTGACACCATAAGCTTCTGCAGCAACAGGTTCTATTAAATTGCCTCAGTATTTCCCTTCTGTGTGGTGACAAATATTTAATAAGTGCACCAGTATCTAAGTTAGATACGTAGAATCAAATCTGGATAATTGTTTTGGTTTAGAAAATTTGACGTTTTCATTGGACTATGCAGCTTTAACATCGCAACTGATGGGACGGGGGGGGGGGGCGAGTATGACCTAGAAACGGGACAGGCTCTCCTTGATACCCCACTCAAACTAAGCTTGCCACTACTTTGCCACCTCTTGCAAAAAAAAACACCAACACTACAACAAAAGTGCTCTGTCAGCAACCCTCCTGCGATCGAAAGCAACAAAATAAAAGGGGGATAAAAAGATGGGCGACTGATCGCCTGATCATTTGGGGATTAGTCAGTGATAGTTGTATCGATTGATAACCTATGAAAATGAAAATACCTTTTGGTTGCAAGGAATTTGTTGGTACAATTCTTACAACCTCCTTGTGACCAAAGTGGTCGCAACATTATTGGCGACCAGTGAAGACCAAATATGCACCTTTTTACGACCACTTGTGACCACTGCGTGACCACTTGCAACCACTTGGCAGTTTTTTTGCTGTGGTCGTAAGTGGTCAGAAGCCTGGTGTCGCAAGCCTAAGTAGAGGCAAGTATACATTTTGTAAGTCATTGATAACACTTTGCCGGGATAGCAAACCATGATACCCAGCACCTGATACCATGTGGGGACCTAGATAAAGGATTCACCCGGTACTCACAGTACACGGGTGAAGACCAGCCTTATATAAAAATGGTCGAAAAATCGGGCTAATGAACTGAGTCTTTATGAGAGCCTAATTTCCCAATCTAAGAAGCAACATTTATTCTTTGTATATTCTTCATATTTACCAGCTACCTTTGAGCTGAAAAATATAATAAAATATCTAGTTTAATAAGATTTAAAAGTGAAATCGACGGCGTTCTAGCGCCGCCATCTTGCCATTTTGCATCCTCGCACATTTCACCAACTCTGTGCCTATATATGTAGCCATTTGATTCTGGAACCACAGTTTCTACTTCATGTTCCATACTAAAGCTATTTTCGCCCGTATTTACACTACGTTGTCGTTCACCCGTGTACTACAAGGGTGAATCTTTTATCTAGTGGGGACCCAGCCAGGGTTTTTCTTTAAAATTTTTATTGAGGCTGTATTTATACTGTCCATAGTATGTAAGCCCGGGTACCCAGGCTTGTTTTCAATGCTGGCCAGCTGTAGTGTTGGTGTTGGGTTCTTACCGATTTGGCTACCGCATCATGAATAAATATAATAATTAATATATATATATATGGATAGTGATAAACCCTTATCGCGTGTCATAAGCTCTGTAGTGATCCTTCCACCCCTCCCTCCCCCGCCCCCCCCCCCTTTGGCTGGGGTGGGAGGTCTGGTACCAGCATGCACTTCGCCCCCCCTGTGTGGGGCGGGCCACGCCACTCGCTCGGAAGCTTTTATATATGCACCATATATAGCAATATATATCCTTGATAAACCTCCATACTATATAAAATTATAATCTAAAACAGTTAATACAAATAAATTAAGATATTTATTAAAGATACAGTTAGTTAAATACTGCATACCGCAAACGGACAAGGAGTGATCTTTCTTATTTCTAAACCGAGACCGTAGTGTGAAATTCATCCGTCGGGTGGCGCCACCGGTAATTGGGCCACCATGGCGACAGCGATGTGAACTTCCGGCATGTCTGTAGTAGCATGGGGACCTGTTGCTTACCTTAGCGCGTTGACAACTTAATGGCATGTGGCCACAGGCACTAAGGCATGAGAGCTGAATAATTGTAAGTGATTAGTAATTATTACCTCAAACTCGTGTAATGAAAGTGTCAACTAAGTGAGGTTAATTTACCAACAATTCATATGAAACATTTGCTAACTTGAAGACAGTGTACTATTTACTCGTTTAGTAATTATTACCTCAAACTGCCACGGTTAAAGCTTTAAATAAGGAAGCTTGTTTTATTTAACGACACCTCTAGAGTATATTGATTTTTATCATCGGCTACTGGACGTCAAACAAATAATCATTCTGACATATTTCTTTAGAGGAAACTTTCTGCCACCACATAGGCTACTCTTTCCGATAAGCAACAAGGGTATTTTTATTTGCACTTTCCCACAGACAGGAGATCACATAGCACAGCCTTTGATGAACCAGTTGTGGACCACTGGTTGGAACGGAAAATAGCCCAAACTGCAAATGGGTCCACTGAGCATGATCGATAGGATGACGAATACCTTCACCGGTGGACACTCTACCGCCTGAGCTACGTCCCACTCCCCCCTATCCATAATAAAGTGTCAACTAGTTATGATTAGTTTGTCAACAATGCGATTCGTATAACTCATATGGTAACTTGAAGACACCATTTTAGTTAACTCCTTCAGTAATTATTACCTCAAACTGTCATAATTAAAGTGTCATCTGGCTAAGGTTAATTTGTCAACAATTCACATACAGCATATGCTAGATTGACAGCATGATGTGAATTAATCATTTAGTAATTATTACCTTAAGCTCCCATAATAAAAGTGACAACTAGCCAAGATTAAGTAATCCCATATCGTCATTTACACTGGTATTCAATGCAGTGGATTTAATTTAAATCCAATTTCGGTGATCATTATTTGTAATTTGCTGTTCCAATCCACAATATTTAGGCCATCCTTGATTTATATGGTAAAGTTATTCATTTATCAATTACATTGCATATTGTTAAAGAAAATGCAGCAACATTTGTTTGGTAGCCCTAAAGCCCCAGTCAGACCTCACCGGACTGACAGACACTGTCCGGTGAAATACGGCAATGTACAGTTTATATACGGTACCCACCGGCGTGTCCGTTCTATCTCCAGTGGTGTCCAGTGGTATCCGGTACAAGTTTTGAACATGCACAAAATCTGTACCGGACACCACCAGACTGGAGTGTACGGTTGGTGTCCGGTTTAAGTCCGTTTAGTTTGTTTTGCCCATTTCATCTCTGTTACCCATCCATTCTGTCTCCGGTTTGCTTCCTGCCAAGTACGTTGACAGTGTTTTATTTATTTATTTTTTTAAATATTTTTTTATTGCGGGAATTCGGTCAGTATATGTTTTTTGGCGCATCCGTGAACAATCCGGTACGTCCGTTTGACATTCGGTTTTCATCCGGTTCTCGTCCGGTTCTCTTCCAGTGGATATTCGTTGATGTACATTCCTTGTCCGTTTAGCGTCTGTTTCGTCTGGTACATTTTGCTAGATTTCGATACATTTTAATACCGAAAACCACCACTCTAGAAAATTCTTTGTCCCGTGGTCAGGTGGGGCGTAATCGATTAATCGACTCTGGTCACCCGAGCCACATCCTGCAGACTCGGGTCGAATAATCGAATACGCTTCTCCATGCTTGGGGTGACAAAAATGGTGGCCCTTTTTTTTGTTTTTTAATAGCCGATATAATTACAGCAAAATATGATTTAAATATTTATATGATAGTATAGTTTAGTGATATTTCCATTTCATTAATCTATGTTATTACCAAAGAAAATATGTATGACTGGTACCGGTGGCTGTTATCCTGCAGGACGATACCAGCGCAAATGAGACGTCATCGCTCCTTGCAAATCCCAGCCAAGAGGTGGGTTACTGGGGTCGGGTTGCTTTGCACAAGGCACGTGTATTTGTCGACTCCACTCGCGGTGTTCTATTTGAAATTCGGACGACTCGGGTGACCCCAGTCGCCCGGGTCGTGTTAATCGATTACGGCTGTGGTGTCCGGTAATCAGTCCGGTTAGGTCTGACTGGGCCTTTACTTTCAATCAAGTGTGAATAAGTTCTATGTCACTATTATAAAGCGATTGGACAAGAGGGCCAAATCAGTAAGACCACTGGCTGGCTTTCTGTACCGGAGGTTGTTGCTTTGAACCTCGGGCAAGTCAAACCAATGACCTTTAAAATGCAAACTTGTCGCCACCTAGCTTGGCATTCGACGATAATAGGATAGGGAATGTCTGGTTTCCTCAGAATCAGGTATCAGGATAATGTGACTGAGTGGGTTATCATGACTGTGATGGTGTTGGTGGCCTGGTCTCCCGGTGGGTCAACTCTATACAAGTTGACATAAGTTCGCACTGTTACAAGTCGGTACCCATCCTGATATGACCTTAGATTTTGCTCAAATGCAAAGCCCAATCAAAACAAGCAAACAAGCAAATGAAGGGTTCACGTGCAAAAACCAACAACCACCACCCATCATCATCATCATGCTGTCGTTCGCGATGCGACAAAGACTGCTTTCATTACTTGACTGCCGCTCTCCATTTAGCTCTCTGCTGTGAGAGTGATGTCCATGAGTCGGTCTTAATGTCTCTCAGCTTCAGGTTTCTCTTGATGGTATCCTGGAACCAGAGACGAGGGCACCCTCTCTTTCTGTAACCAGAAGTCAGTTGAGAATAGAAGACCTGCTTTGGTAGCCTGTCTGATGACATCCTCATGAGGTGTCCAGTGGAATGTAACCATGAATACCGCATTTAAGCTGTGGCTGGCATCATTCCAATAATCAAATGCCTTTTTTTGCCGGAGCTGCCAGATTCCCTACATAATACCCTACATAATACCCTACTCAATTATTGATATATACTCATGCTTTAACTTGAAAGCACACATGGCAACTTTATAGTGCTGCCTGTCTGGGAAATCAAACTGCTGGCACCATGACCCGATATCCCACTCAGTCACATTATCCTGACACTGAGCAAACCAGTCTTTGCCCTATCCTATTCATGTTGAGCGCCAGGCTAGGAAGCGACAAGTGTCAATTTTATAAATGATTGGTTTGACTCGACCGGGAACCAAACTCCCGATCTGCCGCACGCGACGCCCGCGCTCTACCGATTAGGACACCGCGCCCAGTTACATAATAAGAGACGCAGCCAATGTATACATACACCTTGTACGTAGGGCGGGCATCATCCAAGTATTGTGCAATAGGTTTCGCAACCAATGTATAGAGTTCCTACGGAAATCGAAAGCGAGGCTTACTGATCGAATATAAACAAACCCATTACGCCGGGTCGCAGCCTCAAATTACACACCGGAAGTTGGGGTTGGTGCCCTTCCCAGTCGCATCCTTCACAATAGATCCAATGCTTTAATTTTAAACTCACTTTGCACCAATAACCAAACCACATGCCAAACCTGGTAGGATTCTTGACATATATTTGTTTTTAATTTACATTGCAGTGAAATTATCCTAGCATATATTTTACATTAGATAAAATACAATGTTGTGTGTGTGTATTCACCCCCCCCCCCTACTCCCCACCCCCCACCCCCCACCTCTCCACGCCTTTTTGTCTGAGGCCACGTTTTGAATCTGGCGGATATGTGCTTCGATTTTGACGCACGCGCAGACTATGCCATTCGATTTTGACGCATGCGCAGAAGTGATGCATAGAGCGTAAACCGATGGATGCCCCAACCCGCAACACCGGGTTTGCAGCTTCAGGCCTCCCTGATGAACCAGCAGAACTCGGAATGCCAGTATTGTTCAAGGTACAAACTGATTGTGTCTCTCATTACAGTCCTTTTGATATCAGGACATCCGCTTTGTCAGGGCAGCATTGGTGTGAATGTAGAGGTGTTCTTTGAGGACTGGTACTACTCTAATAAATCTCTCACACCCTGAAAACACGAGTATGGTGTTAATAATATGTTAATGTTTGGCTTTATTCTACTTCTAGACGCAGCCACATGTTCAGAGCCTGCATTGGTAAACCAGGAATACAGTTATATCTTTCGGTTTTTCTATTGTACATATAATCTATTCTGCTGAATGTCCTAATTTTTCAGCGGTGAAGCATTCCACGGCATGGTTGTCTGCATCTAAAAATGTCCTCATATTGAATAGAGCCACAGAGATCAGAATAAGATGTGTATTTAAAGCTGCATAGTCAAATGGTTGTGAGTTTCTTGTCATTTTCTGCGATAAATATATTAGCTTGATCGTTATAATCTATTGTACATTCGCTTGAATCAATTCCGGGCTAGCTAGTACTAATGTTTAAAGTCATTGCTTTGACTCAGACCAATTTTTCGAACCCCCAACCTTCCGCACGGGAAGCCAGGCAGTGTTCTTTCCTATTGAGTATTCGGCCACCGAGTGGTCTAATCGTGCACCAGCTTAATTTTGTACCGGTCACAGTGGCCGAATCGGTAGAGCGCGTACCTCGATATCGGGAGTTCGGTTCCTGGTCGAGTCAAACCAATGACTTATAAAATTGATACATGTTGCTTCCTAGGCTGGTGCTCAGCATTAATAGGATAGGACAAGGAGTGGTTAGCTCAGTGTCAGGATAATGTGACTGAGTGGGATATTGGGTCATGGTGCTGGTGGCCTGATTTCCAAGTAGGGCAGCACTATAAAGCCCCCATGCGTTTGCACTGTCATAAGTCCGTACCTGACCTGATATGACATTAGATGTTGTCAGGAGGTGAAACTCCAACAACCAGCCAACTAATCTTAATTGTGTCAGTTATTAGCGGAGCTAATTAACTATTTCAGCTAATAAATAAACCAACTCAAGCTGGTAAATAAGCCTAAATTAAAAGGGAACTGTTGCATGTCAGGCAGCACCACCCTTCTCCATGAAAGAATATTAAGCAGATATTTTATTTTCAGGGGTAAATGGATTTGATTCATATGAAGAGATTTAGTGTTCTCTCGGTGCCATTGCACCTGTGTTGCTGCTGTAGTTTGGTTAGCTCTTTGCACAATAATTGTTAGCTTTCATCATCATCATCATCATGCTGTCGGTCGCGATGCAACAAAGACTGCTTTCATTACTTAACTGCCGCTCTCCATTTAGCTCTCTGCTGTGAGAGTTGCGTCAATTGTTAGTCTTAGACAGGTAATAATGATGCTCATAATGCCTACATACGTAGGATATATCTCGCAGTAGCTACACAATTTACAATTTACAGCGGGTTTCCGTTATACCAAACGGGATGGCCGAATGAGTTAGAGCGTGGGGTCGAACCCTTGTCGAGTCAAACCGATGAATTAAAAATTGAAACTTGTCGCTTCCTAGCCTGGTGCTCTGCATTATTAGGATAGGGCAAGGACCGGTTGGCTCAGTGTCAGGATAATGTGACTATGTGGAATATCAGGTCATGGTGCTGGCAGCCTGGTCTTCCAGTGGGGCAGCACTATAAAGTCACCATGAGTGTGTCCTGTCACAAGTGGGTAACCGTCCTGATATGACCTTAGCTGTTGCTAGGACGTAAAACAATAACAAACAAACAAAACTTATTTAAAGCAGAATTCAGTGGCAGCAGGCACATCACAGCTGTGTGGGCCTGACTTATAGTTATATGGCCTAACCACCCACAGGCCTTGTTAACAATAACAATAACCCCAATCCAGTTCAATTCTCATAATATTGTGGTAGACCACGATGTCCACCGTTCCACGGTATTTCACTCTGCCACACACACACGAAAGAACGCCAAGATTTAGTTACAGTAAGCTTCCACTGGTTTATCACAAAACCTATCCATTCTCCGCGGCGTCAACAGTCAAGTGACCCGCCCCCTAACTCACTTTAGGGGCCATACGAAGGAGTCAGTGTTAGCGGGGTTTGGTGTTAGAGCCTGTTACCGTTTAGCTATCACCGACATCGGGAACTGTGTCAAGTCATATGCAGGAGCGCGTAACACTTTCATTATAGCTAAACATGAATTTATTTATAGATTTGGGAAATCCCTCTGCGTCTGTACCCATATATTAGGCTTAAATATATTAAATGCTATCATATTTAACAGAATTAGATACGCAATAAGTGAAATTTGATGAAATTAATCCTAAATTCGAAGCAATATTAACGCTGCCACCGTAATGGCGGCGATATTAATATTTATATTTTCGAATCGACGAACGTAAAGTAAACAAATCGCCGCAGCCGCCGCATCGACGTCGCTTTCCATACTGGCGGCGGCGGCAGTTGCTTGCATTCGTCGGTTAGAAAATATTAATATCGCCGCCGTTGCGGCAGCAGCATTAATATTGCTTCGAATTTACGGTTAATTTAATGAAATTTCACTTATTGCGTATGTAATTCTGTTAAATATGATGCCATTGAATAGATTTGGGCCTAATCGATACCTAACTCACTGACTCGTGCATACCGACTTTTCGGCGCTAAACCAGAAATCCTGTCTAAACGCGTTTTGGCTCGGTAACACCGACTCCTGCATATGGCCCTAGGTCCCACATCGCATCTAGAGGTGGGTGGGGAGGTGTGCTCGCCACATGCAGTACAGGGTAGCCCAGTTGTGGCCCTGCCCGGTGGCTAGAATGCCACCACCTATAGCACAGTTCAATATAACTGCGTAGGTGTGCGGCGTAGTGTCTGCCGCCACCGCGTGGTAGTGGAGCTCTTGTACAGACTACTACAATATTGATATAAAACTCCATTTTATATTACACATTATTTTTCTTCATAGAAAGCGGACAATAATATTTACATGACATTGTGACTATAATGATAGAGGTTACTTCAATGCTCTACAGCTTACAGGCTAGGACAGGGTTTCGAACCCTTGATCTTCTGTACGGGCGTGAGCGCTGTTACCGATTAGGACACCGCGTCCGGTTTAGAAAATAAAATGTGAAGAATAGAAAGAATTGAAGAGAAGTAAAAGAAAGAAACATGAAAGGTATAGGCGTGTACTCGGGTTGGTATTGGGAATTCATCACTGAAGTTGACAGTAAGCCCCGTTATTGCCCGATATAGTTTTCACGTCCGAGGAAGTTTGAGGGCGTATCGACCGACATGTAGATCGAGAAACATTCCGGAAGTCCTAGCGACCTAGACCCAATATTAGGATGAGTAAAGCGTACAGAATAATTTTACAAGTCTCTTCTTTAGCTTTCAAACATCAACCATTTGCAATAGCAGTAGAAATTGAAATTAAAAATTTACACCAATAAATAGTCAATATACTGTCATAGAGGTGATGGAAATAGGAAATTTGGCGCCTAGAGAAGGTTTAAAACCCACAATTTTTGCCATTCCGGGACTAACATGCGAACCATTACACTACCTAGGCTCCCTCTGGAAATCACCCTATCCATGTCTTCTTGTGACCGTGTCTCTCTGCCTGAAAGGTCAGTCCAGACTACTGCACTCGTCCTCCTGGAATTGTAAGTCTTTTATATGGTTTACGCCTATAAGTCATTTAATGCTTACAATTACATAGATCCAGGTAATGCTTTGTTTGTTTGTTTGTATTTGTCTTTTGTCCTAGCAACATCTAAGGTCATATCAAGACGGGTACCGACTTGTGACAGTATGCACTCATGGCGATTTTATAGTGCTGCCCCACTGGGAAATCAGGCCGCTGCCACCATGACCCGATATCCCACTCAGTCACATTATCCTGACACTGAGCTAACCAGCCCTTGCCCTATCCTAATAATGCTGAGCACCAGGCTAGGAAGCGACAAGTATACATTTTTAAGTCATTGGTTTGACTCGACCGGGAACCAAACTCACGAACTCCCGATCTTCCACATGTGAGGCCTGTGTTCTACCGATTCGGCCACCGCGCCCGGTCCCATGCATGCACTTGCACATACAAGGTAGGCTCAACAACCGAATATCACATAGCTTACACAAGATCCAGGTCATGGCACAAATGTCATGAAGGTGATGAAAATGTGAAATATTGTCCATAGAGCAAGCTTCAAAGCGACACGTCTTGCTCTTCTAGGGTTAGCATGCCTAACCATTACATTACCTAGACTTCTCGATGGTATCACCGTATCTAAACCCACCTGTCTATGTGGCTCCTTCCCTGAGAGGACTAGTCACAGAAAAAACACCACTGGCTTTTCGACGTGAATATTGTCTTTGCTGCCAACGCGGCATTGAATCCACAAATCAGACTCTCTTGTTCAAGTACTGGTTGGAACGGAAAATAACCCAATCTGCAAATGTATCCACTGAGCACGATCGATCAGATGATCCACACCTTCACAGGTGTACACACTACCACCTGAGGTACGTCCCGCTCCATGCACCCGAGTTCATCAAAGGATGTGGTATGTGCTGTCCTGTCTGTGGGAAAGTGCATATAAAAGACCCCTTGCTGCTTATCAGAAAGAGTAGCATATTTGGCAGTGGGTTTGCTCCAAAGAAATATGTCAGAATGATCATACGTTTGCAGTCCAATAGCCGATGATAAAAATCAATCTGCTCTAGAGGCATCGTTAAATACAACAAGCTTTACTTTTTATGAACCAATGAATCAGCCTCGCTAGTCAGATATCAGTTTTCTCGGACCAGCAAGGGTCAACACCTTGTAATGGATATCGCCATAGACGCCGTGTTATCAACACTATTTGGGCATTTAATCAAGTCCTTTTTGAGTAAATCTACACAGTCCGATAAAAAAAAAGATCCATCACATTTACTAAGCCAAAGCGTGTACCTATATTTGATACTACATATCTAACTTAGATAATAATGCACTCATTAAACATTTGTTGCTGTTTAAGCCCCGGTCACACTCGGGCGCTAAGTCGCCTCAACTTGTTCGCTTCATCTATAGCGGTGTTCACACGGGCAAAATCTAAAGCGATTTAGACAAGGCGAATCATATGAATCGATTTAGTTTGAAAGTGTTTCTCGTTCACACGAGCAGTGCTTGAGTCGGTTTAAGGCGGAAGTGGATATCTGCACATGAGCAAGTCCAGACTAACCAGTGCAAGTTTCGGTTAGTCGACGTCGGCACGAGAGAGTGTGGGTTCGACCTAGATATGTATAGACTGAATCATATTGTTTTGGAACCGTAAAAAACTTCTGCTGGGCAGTGAAAACCTATAAATAAATGATGAAAAAAACATCTGTGCACCTCTATCTGGTTCATAGACCAAATTATATAATATGCGCTTTTGATCGACCGGAAAGTCAACAAACTAAGGTCTTGACTGTGCATGCATGTGAGGTCCTTAATCCGCCTAATTGCGTTCACACAGGCAAAATAAATCGATTCACAGAAATCGATTTACATAATCGACCTCTACAAGTGGTTTACAGTATGCGGATCACAGAAATCGATTCAGCCCTAATTCGACTCAGACGCCCATTCACACGCGAAATGTGCGTCGAACTAGGGAAGTCAATTTCTACGAATCGATTTACATTGCCCGTGTGAACACGGCTTAAGTCGACTCACATTGGCCGTGTGGACGCTACGCTGAGGCGACTTAGGGCTGAGTCGACTCATCTAGTTTGCCTCAAGTAAACCGCCTCGGCAAGGTAGTTTAAATGAAGCGAACTAGCTTGAGTCGGCCTAAGTGGCACATGTGAATGCAACTAGATTAGTTGAGGCGGCTTAAGCGCATGGATGGAGAATGCTTCCTAACAGGTAGTTCCTTTCATAGTGGTTAGAACACATGTTTGCACCGTCCTACATGTTTGCACCCTCCCATTTTTCATATATGTGTGGATACCCATCCTGATATGACCTTAGATGTTGCTAGGACGTAAACCAAAAACAAAAAAAACCATCGATCTGAGCCGGTTTAACACGCATGTCTGAACATGACACACTTTGAAAACTCTGTATGTGTGAATGCGTCGCTAGTTCGACTCATCTAGTTCGCCTCATCTAAGTCGGCCTAATGCTGTACGTGTGAACAGGTAGATGGAATACTGAGTCAAATTAATCAAACTTGTCACCACTGAAGCCTATGGTGTGTATCATTTCGGTGTGCACGCGAACATTTGGTGTTGTTGTTGGGGGGAGGGTACGTGAATTTGAATCCCTATTGGTAGAGCTAAGAATGCTTGTTTCTCATTGGGAGAATGGGGTGGGGTGATACTCTATACTGAATCCATGTACCATATAAATAATAAACCAGAGGGCTTGACTATCTCTCTTCTTTCACACGTTATACTCTTCCTTTCTCTTTGCCTGTATTGATTTCACTATAGCCTGCCTACACAACCACATATTCGAGCAGTAGACTTTACAAAAGGTTGTTGCATGTGCTGTCCTATCTGGGGAAAGTGCATATAAAGGACCCCTTGCTGCTTATCGGAAAGAGTAGCCTATGTGGCGGCAGTGGGTTTCCTCCAAAGAAATATGTCAGAATGACCATATCTTTTATGTCCAATAGCCGATGATATGAAAATCAATGCGCTCTAGAGGCGTCATTAAAGTTGCATAGTCCGATGGTTTTGAATTTCTGTAATTTTTCTGAGATAAATATATTAGATTGATCACTAGTATCTACTTAATACCCCTGTCACACTACGACGTAACGAGCTAACGTAAGCCTGACGTGATCACATTTGGTCATTACGTTGTCGTACGTTGGGTTATGTTATTATGACGTCATAATGACGTTAGACTGACGTCAAGCTATGTCATGTTATGTCATGTTATGTCGGCGCGCGTCAATGTTTTGAACCTGTTCAAAACTTTCGACGTGATGCGAACGTAAGGGTTTACGTTCGCCGTACGTTCTGTACACGTTCGGCGAACGTCAATGACGTTAAAAGGACGTTAGTCTAACGTTCCTCACTACGTTCCACTACGTTCCACTATGTTCCACTCGTTGACCCACATTAAAGCAAGTGGAAATGTCCAAGCGGCGTAATGGGAAAGTCAGGAGAACGTCAGGAGAATGTCAGGAGAACATCAGGAGAACGTACGTTCAGCGTTTTGCCAACGTTTAATGATGTAAGTAACATAAGGTAACGTAAAGCAACGTAGTTCTGGTGATGGAATAACGTTCATAACGTCCCGTCAGCATCATTACGTTGTCCTCTCTCGTTGAATGACGGTATCACTACGCTTTACCGACGTTACGCTCTCGTCCACTACGCTGCATCCACGTTCAACTTGTGCCCAAATTTGCATACTACGCCGAGAAGTTCAACGTTCTTCACGTTCTCCCTACGTTGACGTCGTTACGTCATAGTGTGACAGCCCCATAAGAGTAGTTTAAAGTTACTTTGATTTTAAATGGTAAACTTTTGAGATATTTGAAGTGCAAAGACGGAAAATTAGTTCTGACAAACTTGCCGAAACGCTGACAACAGAGACCTCTACAGTAACAAGTTCTATTAAATTGACTCAGTATTCCCTTCTATGCAGAATCAAATGTTCAATAAGTGCATCAGTATCTAAGTTAAATATGTACAAATCAAATCTAGATAATTGTTTTGGTTTTGAAAATTTCATATTTTATCGGACTACGCAACTTTAAATCAGACAAGCTTTACTCTGTATTGCATTTCGCTGCACCACCTTTTCCTGCTCGTCCCCTCTCCTCCCATTTCCTCCGGTACTCCATTACTGTTGCACTTTTCCCTCTCCCCCCTTCAGTATGTCTTTCCCTGAGAATCCCACCAGTGGTTGGTTGTTGGAGTTTTACGTCCTGGCAACATCTAAGGTCCCACCAGGGTGGCATTGCTGTGGGTGTCCCGCGTCATTCCTGCCCTGCGGCAAAGCCCGTAATCTAATCAGTTGATTAAAGTCCTTCCCTCGCAGGTTCCCGCCATAATCTCCTCGGATGGTTGTCCCGCGCATGCGCCACACTGACTCATTACACTTCCTGTTTTTGATTCTTGATCTAATGAACAATGGATTTGAGACACAATTAAGGTAAATTAATCTGACATCATTACCAACAATTTCACACACCCCTTTTCCTTTTGGTTGCTTTATAATTATTATCATTGTTATTGTTATTATACATTATTATTATATTATTATTATTATATTATTATTATATTATCATTATATTATTATATATTCGTATTATGGCGCATGGTCTGTGGTTCATGGTAAGGCTAATAAAACATAAGTGACATCACTTCATAATTGATTGTCTCATGATAATGTGAGTGATTGGGATATCGGATCTTGTTACCGGCGAACCCTGGTCGAGTCAAACCAATGACGTAAAAATGTATACTTGTCACTTCCTAGCCAGGCACTCAGCATTATTAGGATAGGACAAGGACTGGTTGGTTCAGTGTCAGTATAATGTGTCTGAGTGGGGTATAACTATAACGTTATGGTGCTGGCAGTCTGGTCTCCCAGTGGGGCAGTGCTATAAAGTCGCCATGAATTCGCACTGTCACAAGTCGGTGCCCGTTCTGATATGACCTTAGATGTTGCCAGGACGTAAAACTCCAACAACCAACTAATCATAATGGATCAGAGGGGATTCACTAAAGGAGTTGAGGTCCTACTTCATGCACGGCATGTCATGAGATTCAAAACCCTGATTCAAATGGCGGCTAATAAGACAGCAATTATATGTGTCACTACTTAGCCTGGTCCTTAGCATGGCTAGGATAGGGCAAGAAGTAGTGTTCTACATCATCTTAATTTAGCCAACCAATTGGGCGGCTAAATTGAGATGATGTATAATACTGTGTCATGGTGCTGGTGGTGCAGTACCCTGACATAGCAGCACTATAAATATGCTATGAGTGCGCGCTTTCACAATTTGGTTTTCGTCCTGGATCACCTTTCAAATATGAGCTTATGGTTGAGATTTGGGTTCCTGTGATTTGTCATCATCATCATCATCATCATCAATCCCTTAACTGTGAGTGGTGCGGAGGCATCATGTATGACTTTGCGACCAGTTTTTCTCAGTTTCCTCTGTTCTTCACTTGACTTCTGGGGTGTTTGTACCCTTATGACGGATACCAGCAGAGGGACAGAAAAATCGGCCCAATCTTTGGTTGAAGAATAATCTTCTTGTGGTACGGTTGTAGAAGCTGGGGGATGTATTTACAACGATTAAACGATGAGTCATTGGGGCAGTCCAGAATCACTCCGGTCTGGCGGTAGCACAGCACTTGTATCCAGCAGACAGCAGCAAGGGTTTCTGAGGAAGGGCGGGTAAAGATGGGTCCAGCGGTTCCAGCAATGAGAACAAAGCGAGAGAAACGTAAAGGTAAAGGGCCCCACCCAAGCAAACAACTCCCTTGATCAGGGGGAGAAGTAAGCCTGAGAGAAAAAAAAAGGGTAGAGTATAGGAAAGAGAAATGAGGAGAGTTGAGTCAAAGGACCGTGTCTATTTGCTCTATGGTGACCAGCCGGTGAGCCAAAGACACGGACAGAGTAAGAGTAGAAAGTGAAATGCTGGCAGGCTCTCCCTCCTGGAACTCTTTTCAGACAACATCAAGGAGGAGCCTGGCCAGCAGAGAGGAGATCGAGAGAGGTGTGGACGAAGTGCGGTCCATAAGGCAAGTGTTCTTCACTGCCCTCTGGGATTTGCCAAACTCCAGGCCTGTCCATTCCCGTATGTCCTCTTCCCACCTCTTCCTTTGTTTGCCTTCTAGGGCGGAGAAGACAAGACAGACAAAGGAATGTAATATGTGACTGTTATTTTAATGACATTTTTGGATTGGCGCTTCCAGGGTTTTGCGCCTGAACTCTTTATATGTACATAAACATACATGTGTATATAAAGTGTGTGTATACACACACATAAATGTATATGTATGTTGTATATTGTAATGTGCCAATATTACTACAAATGGAGTGTCGCTGCCTGGTTTAGTTCCGTGAATTCTCACTAACCGGAACTGGCGCCCCGACAGGTCATACCCGCATTGGCTAGGACCCGGGGCGCCAGCACCCGCACTACAACAGCATACACCACTATTACTAGATTTTTTAACGCAACTATACATCAAACATCTAAGCATCCAGGTTCCTCACTTACTCTTCCTTTTTTTCCTTTCTGGCTTCTTTTTTCCTTCGTTCCATCCACCCCCTCCACCTCTTGCGCCATGCCCCTGAGTCCTGACCCATATTACCGCCTCAGCCCCACCAACCACCCCCACCCTTAAGCCATCTACTGTTATCCACACCCCATCCCTACGGGCCCCTCAACCCCACAGGACTGCATCATCCCCCACCACCACCACCACCACCACCTCCACCCGCCATTCCTCTTCCTCTCCCCAACACCCCACCACTCCCGCTCCCACCCCCTCACTCCTCTCCCCCACACACCCACCTCACCCGCCCCACCCCACCCCTCACCCACAGATCTATCCCCCTACATCCCTCTACAGACTACTTCTTTTTGTTTCCAAATTTAATCAATAGCGCGTGACGAATATGACCACGTGACCAGTGGACCGCGTTAAATGGCCGCCTCTTTGATCCTGCGCGTGGGGGCGCTGAGATCGGGGCGGTGTCGGTGTTCTAATTACATCACCTTAATTGGGCGTCTTTAACCGGACCCGCCCGTCGGGCACGTTGTGGGACTGGGGAGGGTAGGAGAAAGGATGGGGGTGTAGAGGAGGGGAGGGGTAGGGTGGGAGAGGGGGAGGGGGAGGAGGGCCGAGGGTAGGAGAAAGGGTGGGGGTGTAGAGGAGGGGAGGGGTGGGGTGGGAGAGGGGGAGGGGGAGGGGGAGTAGGGCCGAGGGTAGGAGAAAGGATGGGGGTGTAGATGAGGGGAGGGGTGGGGTGGGAGAGGGGGAGGGGGAGGGGGAGTAGGGCCGAGGGTAGGAGAAAGGATGGGGGTGTAGAGGAGGGGAGGCGTGGGGTGGGAGAGGGGGAGGGGGAGGGGGAGGAGGGCCGAGGGTAGGAGAAAGGATGGGGTGTAGAGGAGGGGAGGGGTGGGAGAGGGGGAGGGGGAGGAGGGCCGAGGGTAGGAGAAAGGATGGGGGTGTAGAGGAGGGGAGGGGTGGGGTGGGAGAGGGGGAGGGGAGGGGGAGGAGGGCCGAGGGTAGGAGAAAGGATGGGGGTGTAGAGGAGGGGAGGGGTGGGAGAGGGGGAGGGCATGGGACGGGGGATGGGGGAGGAGGGCGGAGGGTAGGAGAAAGGATGGGGGTGTGGAGGAGGTGACGGTGGGACAGGGGGGGGAAGAGAGGGGGTAGGGGAGGGGAGGGGGAGACGGGGAGTGGAGGAAGGGGGAAGCGATTGGAGGTGGAGGGGATGGGAGGGGAGGAGAGGGAGGGGAGGAGAAGGGAGGGGAAAGGAGAGGGAGAGGAGGGGGATGGAAGGGGAGGAGAGGAGGGGGATGGGAGGAGGAGGAGGGGAGGAGGAATGGTCGGAGCTGGAGGAGAGGGGGAATGGGTGGGAGATGGAGGAGAGGGGAGGCGAGGGGAATGGGACGGGAGGAGAGGGGAAAGGGAAGGATGGGAATGGGAGGAGAGGGACGAGAGGGAGGGGAGGGGGAAAGATGGGAGGCGAAAGGGAGGGGGAGGGAGGGGACGGGTAGGATGGGGCTGTGAGGGGAGGTGTGGGGTGATGAGGGAAAAGGTGGGACGAGGAAGGGAGGGATGGGGTATGGAAGGGTGGGGAGGAGGGAAGGGAGGGGAGATGGGTGACATGGGAGGAGAGGGATGGAATGAGGAGGCGAGGGATGGGGCACGGAGAGGAGGTGAGCTGAGGGGAGGGGAGAGATGGGGCGAGGAGAGGTGAGGAAGAGAGGGTCGGGGAGAGGACGGCAGGGAAGAGGAGGGGGGGAGGGGAGGGGGAGGGAGAGGAGGGGCGGGGAGGGAGAATAGGGTTGGGGAGGGGAGGGGAGGGGAAGGGAGGCGAGGGGAGGGGAGGGGAGAGGAGGGGAGGGGAGGGGAGGGGAGGGGAGGGGTGGAATGAAGAGGAGGTGGGAGAGGGCGAGGACTACTATTACTAATGAGTAACATGCTAAAATAGCCAACATAATACAAACAGGTATTTCATCTGAAATAATGCCTTACTGCCAAATGTACGGTGAGAGGGGAAGGGGGTGCTACATCACACTGGCGTGAAGTACCCATATTGTCTTGGAAATGACATATGGCATATGGCACAAGAGGCATGCCCACATAATTCCAGTGCTCGCTTCCCACGCACTATAACAAACGGTCGTGGGTTCGAATCACAGCCGAGTCAATCAAACCAATGGCTTAAAAATGTGACACTATTGTTGCCATATTGTTGTGAAACGCGCGGGTAACCATCATAATTCCATGTTGTTATATGTTGCAAATAGTGTATTCAACAGTTATTGTATACATTACTCTATTTATCATTGTCATGTAAATAATCTCGGATTGAAAAAGGCTGGAAGACCAATACTTCAGCACTGACAAAAGAGCTGAATTAACATATTTACTCCAACAATGAATACTATATATATATATATATGTTATATACTCTTGTGTAAAATAGATTACAGAATCGTATATTTTATATATTATTGGGCTGCATAATCGGTATGTATATATTCATACGTATATGTATATACATAGAAATATTATATATATATATATATATATATCTACAAAAATACTAAATCCTCCAGTGCGACTGACACTGGTCTACATCCGGTGAAGGCGAGTGGGCTGCAGGTGGCGCCACCAGTACAGTGTTGGATCTTACGGAGTATAACAATAATGATAATAATTCCCTTACATATCTTTATACTCGCATAATTCGCTATACATCACATATATATATATATGTATATATATATATATATACCTTCAGTTGTCTCTATCGGGTCTGCTTCCCCGCAAATAATCGCCGAGTCTTAACTTAGTGAATCGGACCCACTGATGCGCCCCCTGGCGGATAGGTAAGACCCTCCCTGGACGCTAAGCGGTGCCGCGATCACACAAAGCGATCAATCAGTCGCATCCACACCGAGATTCGTCTTATAGTTGCTAATTGTGAACGGCACTTGATATCTCATGGTGACGCACGACCTCGCCGGAAAACGGGGAGCGGGGGAGTTGAAGTATGAGGGGGAGGGGGGGGGGGCTAGGGGGAAAGGGGAGGCGGAAGAGGGAAGGGGAGATCGTTGGTGGGAAGGGGTGGCGAGAGGGGGGACGGGGGGGGAGGGGAAGGGCTACGGGATGGAGGAGGGGAGGGGAAAGCGGAGGCGGGGGTGAGAGGTGGGTGGGAGAGGGGAAAAGTGTAGGAGGGGGGAGGGCAGAGGGGAGAGGGCGGGGGGAGTGGGAGGTGCATGGGGAGGGCGGAGAGGAGGATGAGGGGAGGATGAGGGGAGTGAACAAGTGATTTGTGTTTTACTTCCTAGCACCCATTATGATACATTTTCCTGATACCTCGGGACAGTCTCTGCTGGTTTTCAAAATCCTAACATTTTGATCCTAATCTTCCTCCTCTAATCCTGACGTTGATCAAATGTAGGTGACATAATCTGGAAATCAGTCCGAACATGGTGTTAGTGTTACACCCACTCCAATACCCTTCTGAACGTTGCTTGTTATGAATGACTATGAATAGACCATCAGCTCACTCAACTAGCGCTATTCAAGGAAGGCTCGGCGCCTTTCAACGTAGCGATAAGCAGCGATTCGTAGATCGTGGGGTCGTGGGTTCGAACCCTGGTCGAGTCAAACCTATGACTTAAAAATTGATACTTGTCGCTTCCTAGCCTGGCGCTCTGCATTATTAGGAGAGGGCAAGGACTGGTTGGCTCAGTGTCAGGATAAGGTGACTGAGTGGGATATCAGGTCATGGTGCTGGTGGCCTGGTCTTCCAGTGGGACAGCACTATAAAGTCGCCATGAGTGCGCACTGTCACAAGTCGGTACCCGTCTTGATATGACCTTCGATGTTGCTATGAGGTAAAACAACAACAAACAAACAAAACTCGATTCAGTTGGGGTGGCTTGTCTCGACAGTGAAGCCACAATCTCCAGCACGGGAAGTGAACATTGCAGCCGGACTGTTGGAACATGCTGTGGAGCGGTAATAGTGAGGGAAAGGAGCGGGTGGTGGCGCCACCAGTCAGTTACCAACAGGTTTTGATTGATTGATTGATTGGTGGTTGCTTTCACACTGTGTCGGCAGCATAGGCCATATTCACAGCGAGAACTGCCAGTTTTAAATACTCAAACCATCGCTTTTACATATAAACGCTTACAATCAATTTTATGTCAATAGACACTCATGCATTTTAAAAACTCACAATCATATAATTTCTGGTCAAGGTAAGTCAAATTCTAGATGAAACTTGGAAGTATTATTCATTGATGAAATGTGTTTAATAAGCTATATGAGGTGGTACAAGCCAAATGGTGCTTGCGTCTGGATGAATTAATATTGCGTGAAATGAAATGTGCAATGGGGCGTCTTTTCATTTTCTACGCAGATTAGGCAGCATTTATGTATATATGTTATATATATACATAACATGTATATATATATATATATATATATATATATATATATATATATATACATAACATGTATATATACACATACATGTTGTATACATATGTGTATATATATGATGGATATTGTTATTAATTAGTGGGAGAGAATCCGGGGATGGTGGGGGAATTAGCCAGCCATGTCCACACACGTGGAAGGTCCAGGGGAATGGGTAACGGTGGAGTTGTAGGGATACATAACACACGCAGATGTAATGTGTCCAACTTGGGTGTGTGGGGTGTGTGGGGTGTTTTGGGTGTGTGTGAATGTGTTTGGAGGTGTAGTGGGTGTGTGGAGGTGTAGTGGTGTGTGCGGAGGTGTAGTGGGTGTGTGGAGGTGTAGTGGTGTGTGCGGAGGTGTAGTGGGTGTGTGGAGGTGTAGTGAAGGTGCTTGGAGGTGTAGTGGGTGTATGGAGGTGTAGTTTGTGTTGACTGGGTGTGTGGAGGTGTTGACTGGTTGTCTGTAGATGTGTGGACTGGGTCTGTAGAGGTGTAGTGGGTGTGTGGAGGTGTTGACTGGCTGTCTGTACATGTGTTGAGTGGGTCTGTAGAGGTGTACTGGGTGTGTGGAGGTGTTGACTGGCTGTCTGTACATGTGTTGAGTGGGTCTGTAGAGGCGTAATGGGTGTTGTTATGTATCTAGGCCAACCAGCGACGTACGGGGAAGCAGCGCCGTATGGATTGTAACGAATGGATACGTAGGTCAAATAAACGTCAGTTACTAACTGGAACTCAACGTGTCGACTCGTATCTTACAGGTGTGTGGAGGTGTTGACTGGCTGTATGTAGATGTATTGAGTGGGTCTGTAGAGGTGTAGTGGGTGTATAGAGGTGCAGTGTGTGTTGACTGTGTGTGTGGAGGTGTTGACTGGCTGTCTGTACATGTGTTGAGTGGGTCTGTAGAGGTGTACTGGGTGTGTGGAGGTGTTGACTGGCTGTCTGTAGATGTATTGAGTAGGTCTGTAGAGGTGTAGTGGGTATGTGGAGGTGTTGACTGGCTCTCTGTAGATGTATTGAGTGGGTCTGTAGAGGTGTAGTGGGTGTGTGGAGGTGTTGACTGGCTGTCTGTAGATGTATTCAGTGGGTCTGTAGAGGTGTACTGGGTGAGTGGAGGTGTTGACTGGCTGTCTGTAGATGTATTGAGTGGGTCTGTAGAGGTGTAGTGGGTGGGTGATGGTGTTGACTGACTGTCTGTAGATGTGTTGAGTGGGTCTGTAGGGGTGTACTGGGTGTGTGGAGGTGTTGACTGGCTGTCTGTAGATGTATTGAGTGGGTCTGTAGAGGTGTAGTGGGTGTGTGGAGGTGTTGACTGGCTGTCTGTAGATGTATTGAGTGGGTCTGTAGAGGTGTACTGGGTGTGTGGAGGTGTTGACTCGCTGTCTGTAGATGTATTGAGTGGGTGTGTAGAGGTGTAGTTGGTGTGTGGAGGTGTTGACTGGATGTCTGTACATGTGTTGATTGTGTGTGTGTGGAAGCATAGTGGGTGTGTGGAGGTGTTGAATGTGTGTGTGGAGGTGTTGACTGTTTGTCTGTGGAGGTGTTGAGTGGGTCTGTAGATGTGTAGAGTGGATGTGTGTGTGTGGAGGTATATGACAAAACCAGGAGTAAACAAGCATGACACACTGCACCCGCTCGAGCAGGTCACCCTCTTACAGAACAACCCCCACACCGCTCCTCAATGCGGAATTTCCCCGCAACTTTGAAGGTGTATTTGCTCTAATTCACTCACACTCGACTGGACACAGATAGAGGCTATTTTCGGAACGAGGCTGCACAGTTCGTCCACACCCACACAAAAGAGAGGGGGGCTGGACTAATTACTATTGCTTTTTGAAGTTGATCATCAGTGCTGGAGGAGAGGATGATGGGGCTTCAATAGAGGGCCTAGGGGGATGTCTGAGTCATGAGCAGACCTGGGGATGAGGCTGTCTATGCGCATGCGTGGAAAAGGCGTGAAAACGGGGCGCATGCACACATTTGTTTATTACACCAGGAACGCTGAACGGATCCCGTTTTATTTGTGACATGTGATGTGGTCAATCTTTGTCTCCTGACTGTGTTCATTTCGTTTGACTGGTACTGTTTTCAATTTACTCTTTAGGCCAGTCAAGAAGCATAAAGGTAGCATTCCTTACACATGGTATGCGACATGCGAATGCGAATGCGGCAAAAACTGGAAAAGCATCTAAGTGAATAGGTGTGCTTCCATGCCTCCGAATGTGAATGCGAATGCGAATGCGAATGCGAATGCGAATGTGAATGCGAATGCGGCAACTGAATCGGTCCCTGAATCCATCAGTGTGGCATGCGAATGCGAATGCTGCTGCGTTTGCCATAGAAACCAATACTATACCTTCACAAATTTGGAGGAAAAACCCCAACAAATGTTGGAGGTTGGCATATATCTATGGTGCATATACGACATTCGCGTGCCACATGCCGCATACCGCGTATAAGGAATCTTAGCTTTAGTAGAAATGGATATGAACGTTTGGTTGTTGGGGCTTTATTTCCTAGCAACATCTAAGTTATCTAAGTCATTCTAAGTTCATATCAGGATGGGTACTGACTTGTAACAGTGCGCACTCATGGTAACTTTATAGTGCTGCCCCACTGGGAGATTAGATCGTCGGCACCACGACACAATATCGTACTCATGTCGACTTTATAGTGCTGCCCCACTGGGAGTCCAGGCCACCAGCACTATATAGCTCAATCAGTCAATATGGAGCTACCTAGCCTGGCACTCGGCATAACAGTCAAATTATCCTGATACTTAGCTAACCAGTTCTTGCCATATCCTGGTAATGCCGCATGCCAGGGTAAGTAGCAACAAGTATTAATTTTATTAGTCATTGTTTTGACTCAGCCAGGATTCGAACCTGAACCTTCCGCATGGGAGACTAGCACTCTACCGATTTGGCTACCACGTATAGTTGGAAGTATTCCTTGCTCGGTTTTTTTTTTCAATTAAAGTATTTAAACGAAAACATAGTACCATAAATTTGCTTTTTCTAACTAAAGGCCCTGTCACACTACGACGCTTCTCGCCGGCGACCAGGCGACGTGTGGTGTTTTTGGGCGAAAATGGGTGAAATATCGAGAAACGCTGGGGGCGCGTTATGCGCGCGTCGGTACACGTCGGTACACTATTCTTGACGCTGATGGTCGGCGCAAAACGCCGGCGCGTCGCCCAAGGTTTTAAGCGTGTCAAAAAAAAACCAACGACGGTGTAGGACGTTCAAAACACTACGCCGTTCAAAACACTACGGTAGTGTTTTGAACTCAGGTTGAAAACACTACTGTTAAGTTCAAAACACTACCCCTACATACGTTCAAAACACTACCCAAGTTCAAAGCACTATCATGACAAGCTGACCCTGCTGCGGCGTTTGATACTTTGAAGCACGAATTAGTATACGCTGATAGCGCTGCGGGGTGTCCCCAGCGTATTACTATTAGTATACGCTGATGGTGCTGCGGCGTGTGCACCATGTTGCGGATTCCGAGGGATACCAGTTTGCGAGGGACACATCGGTTCTGCACATGCGTCAAAATCGATTGTTTGTTTGTTTGTTGTTGTTTTACGTCCTAGCAACATCTAAGGTCATATCAGGACGGGTACCGACTTGTGACAGTGCGCACTCATGGCGACTTTATAGTGCTGTCCCACTGGGAAACCAGGCCACCGGCACCATGACCTGGTATCCCACTCAGTCACATTATCCTGACACTGAGCACACCAGTCCTTGCCCTATCCTAATAATGCCGAGCACCTGGCTAGGAAGCAACAAGTATCAATTTTAAAGTCATTGGTTTGACTCGACCGGGACTCGAACCCACGACCCCACGATCTACCAGCACAGGAGACGGACGCTCTAACTCATTCGGCCATCCCGGCTTGTTCGTCAAAATCGAACAGCATCGTCACTAACCTTATAAATTTAATATAATGTTTTGGGGAAAGATGTTTTCTATATATGTGTACCAAACGATTTGTCTCTAGATGGTGTAATTTGAGAGATATTTGACTTCTTCTACCACATATTAGTATACGCTGATAGCGCTGTGGGGTGTGCGCCACGTATTAGTATACACTGATGGTGCTGCGGTGTGTGCACCACATATTAATATACGCTGATGGTGCTGCGGCGTCTGCACCACTAGTATACGCTGATGGCGCTGCAGCGTCCATTCAAATGCATTGTTAACGGCCGTGAGCAAATCTTCATACAGAAGAAGTCAAATATCTCCCAAACTACACCATCTAGAAACAAATCGCTTGGTACACATATAGAAAACATCTTTACCATAAAGACTATATTAAATTTATAAGGTTAGGGTTCTTGAATTCTATTAATTTTGAATAAAACTAACGTTTTGCACTGCGTGTACCGTCAAACTCAAGGCATTGTCAATGGTCGTGAGCAATGTTCATACAAATAATACAAACTGGTGTCCCTCGGAATCCGCAACACCATGTATAGACCCCTTTCAATGTTTATAAACATCGTGTATGCACGTGCAGCTGCAGAACGAATGCACACTGCCATTGAGTTTGCCGATACGCACAGTGCAAAACATCAATTTTATTCAAAATTAATAGAAATTCAGAACCCTAACCATATAAATTTAATATAATCTATTCGTTGAATATGTTTTCTATATGTGTACCAAGTGGTTTGTGTCTAGGTATTGTTGTTTTAGAGATATTTCACTTTTTCTGTATGAATAATGCTCATAGCCATTGAGTTTGCAGTGTGACACAATGTCGTCCTGCAGCCAAAATGTGTGCGCACTGACCTAGATACGTATGCTGACGTCATATGAAATAGGTCTATAGGATAGTCAGTACCCATCCTGATATGACCTTCCATGTTGCTAGGATGTAAAACAATAACCACTAAATACAACCCCTACTGCCCCACCTTACTACATACTGCCCTGTAGTGTTTTGAACTTAAAGGTAGTGTTTTGAACTTGAGGATAGTGTTTTGAGTGTGGCCACAGTAGTGTTTTGAACCTACTTTCAGCTAGGTTGAAAACACTACCATAGTGTTTTGAACCTAGGTTGAAAACACTACCGTAGTGTTTTTGTGGGGTAGTGTTTTGAACTTACTACACCGGCAGCGCGCGCAAATATATGGGTAAGGACGTTACGCGCACGTCGCGATGCGTTGGACGCGCCGGAATAACGTTATGGGAACGTTACGAAGACGGCGCGGGCGCGGGAGGGTCGTTGCTCACACGTTGCAGCAAACTGGGCTGTTTTTGTTTTACGCCCTAGCAACATTTAAGGTTAGATGAAGACGTCGCGCCAAACTTTTTTTTTTTTTCCCCAGCGCGTCGACACACGTTGGCCGCGCGCGCATAATGCGCCGCGCTGATGCCGATCTTTTTCCCCAAACCGCCGAAAAGTTTGACGTTTTTCGACGCGCAAGATTTTATTTTCAACGCTGACGGGTCGCCGGGAGAAACGTCGTAGTGTGACAGCCCCATTAAACGGAACGCATTAATTTGATGTAATAAATATTTAATGTTGACTTTCAATACCGCTTGATTTACAATTACATATCGTGGATTGGTATCAAATTAAACTTGCCCACTATGTCACCGGACATGCGACTTTAAATGATCAATCCAAAATAAACAAATTGTATATTTCTAATTATTAATGAAGATAATACTTGGGGGATGCAACATATAAATTAATGGTGTCTTTTCACCATTAAGGGTATATGACTTAGTGATTATCGCAGCTTCTTATATAGCGAGAGTTACCTCAATGGAAGAAAGGCATACAAACCTATGACGGGAAACTATGCACCTAACCACTCCATAATGTAAAGGTCTAATCAATACACATGTATGTATCCAAGTGTGTATGAATACAACATATAACTACTATTTTTATATATGAATTGTCAGACTATACCATATGTAAGTCTTTGAATGTTTAATATTGTTATTTCAGCTGATTTGAGCTAGCTGCTGATGACAATATCAGACTACATATACATATATTGTAAATAACTGTAATGTCACATGGCTGGAAGACCAGTGCCACGGCACTGACAAAAGACTTTATTCAATGAATAAACTATATTTACAACAACAAAAAATATCATTTGATAGTTTAAGTGTATAGGTGTTTTCTGCTTTGCTGAATAGTATACTAGTGCCTTATGAAGTTAATACAACCTGGATCACTATTATTATTAAGCCACTATAAAGTGTGTGTCGTCACAAGCCGGTTCCCATTTTGATTTCACCCTAGAAGAGCTTAGCCAAATGAGTTGATCGCCCACTTCCCATGTGGCAGGATGTCAAATCCAACTGAGTCAAACCAATGACCTGAAAAGTTATACTTGTCGCTACCTAGCCTGGCACTCGGCATTACTCCTACTACTACTAGGATATGGTATGGAGTGGTAGAATGAAGAAGACGAATCTTCAGGATTGATTGACATTCCCCTTGCTTAAAGCTGCATAGTCCGATGAATTATAAAGTTTTCAAAACCAAACCAATTATCTAGGTTTGATTTTACATATCTAACTTAGATACTGATGCACTTATTAAGCATTTGTTTCTGGGTAGAAGGCAATAGTGAGTTAATTTAACAGAACCTGTTAGTCTATGGTGTAAGAATGTTGGCAAGCTTGCCAAAACTAATTTTCCATGTTTGCACTCAAAATATTTCAAAAGTTTACCATTTAAAATAAAAATAACTTTGAACTAATGTAAAGTGGTGTAGTGGTCTGCCCTGACCTCTCAGGCAAGTAACCACATATACAGGTAGGTGTGGGTAGTGTGCTGATATCAGGGAGCCTAGGTGGTGTAATGGTTAGCACACTGGCCCGGGATGCAAAGAGATGTGGGTTCGAGTCCCGCTCTAGGCGCAATATTTCCCATTTTCATCACCCCCACGACAGTAGATACTAATGACCGATCTAATATATTTATCTCAGAAAAAAATACAGAAATTCAAAACCATCAAACTATGCAACTTTAATCAATAAATGTAACAATAAATCAAATAAAAAAATAAAACAAAGATGTTGCTAGGGCGTGAAACCCCAGTATTCATTCAGTAGCCGTCCGGCCGGTTTCGGCTGTCCATAATACCGAGGCGTCGGGTCGATATGAGACGTGTCGCTTTGACAAATAATCTGTCGGGGTCTTTATCAATAGGAACACGTCATGAGGGCGTCAGGCCGGGCCTCATATGGACGTTGAGAGCACAGCAGAAGCTAGCTGTCACTGTCACCCGGCAGGGTGCTGTCACTGTCACCCGGCTAGCTGACAGGCTTTCAGTCAGTTAAGCCCCAGTCAGACCTCACAGGACTGAGGAAACGGACAGACAATGGACAAAGTCTGGTGAAATACGGCAATGTACAGTTTATATACGGAACCCAGCCGGCGTGTCCGTTCTATCTCTGGTGGTGTCCGGCGGTGTCCGGTACAAGTTTTCAACATGCACAACACTTGTACCGGACACCACCAGACTGAAGTGTATGGTTGGTGTCTGTTTTAAGTCTGTTTTGTTCGTTTTGTCCATTTCATGTCTGTTACCCATCCGTTAGGTGTCCGGTTTGCTTCCTGCAGTGTCCGTTGACGGTGCTGCGAGAATTCAGTCCGTCAGTTTTCGGCGCGTCCGTGATCAGTCTGTTAGGTGTCCGGTTGGTGTCCGATTGGTGTCCGTTTGGTGTCCGGTCCATCCATTTGACATTCGGTTTTCGCCCGTCGGTTGACCGTTGCTTGTCCGTTGTTATCCGGTGTCATCCATTTATCATCCGTTTATCATCCGTTTGTCCGTTCGGTGGCTATTCATTAATGTACGTTCCTTGTCCGTTGAAAGCGCAACATTTCAACACATTTCAATACATTTTGACACCGGACACCGACGGACTAGACAATTCTTTGTCCGGTGGCGTCCGGTACTCAGTCCGGTAAGGTCCGACTGGGCCTTCAAGGACAGAGTCTGACACCTATATATTCTGCAAATACCTGGTTTTAATGCACAACACCGGATGTTTGCTTCTTTCGGGGTTTTACTCCCTGACAACATTTAAGGTCATATATCGGACGCGGTGGCCGAATCGGTAGAGCGAAGGCTTCGCGTGCGGAAGGTCGGGAGTTCGAATTTCATCCGAGTCGAATCAATGATACTTGTCACTACCTAGCCTAGCGCTCGGCATTGATCGGAATAGGACATGGACTGGTTAGCACAGTACAGTACAACCCCGTTAAACCAAGCTCGGTTAAACCAAACGATCAGTTAATCCAAACTTTTTTCGGTGGCCTGGCAAAATACTACCATTTATCATATAAAAAAGTTGGATAAACCAAAGTCGGTTAATCCAAAGTATCGATTAATCCAAACAAAATTGCCAGCCGATCGGTTAATCCAAAAAAATGTCGGCGGCCCGACAAAATACTACCATTTATCATATAAAAAAGTTGGTTAGTCCAAAGTCGGTTAATCCAAAGTATCGGTTAATCCAAACAAAATTGTCGCCCCCCAGGCCACTCCCGGTACAGTTAAACCTAACTTTCATGTGGTTTTAAGGTCATTTGAGACTTTTTTATATGATAAATGATAGTATTTTGCCAGGTCGCCGAAAAAAGTTTAGATTAACCGATCATTTGATTTAACCGAGGTTGGTTTAATGGGGTTAAACTGTATATACATAAAAAAAACAATAATCATAGTATCCACATACATTGTACATTCATAATGCACCCCCATTTTTGCCAAAGCCAAGTCAAAGTCAAAGCTCGGTTAAACCAATGATCGGTAAATCCAAACAAATTTCTAGGGTCCCTTCAAGTTTGGTTTAACGGGGTTATACTGTATCAGGATAATGTGACTGTGTGGGATATCGGGTCATGGTGCCAGCAACCTGGTCTCTCAGAGGGGCAGCATTGTAAAGTCGCCATGAGTGCTCACTGTCACAAGTCGGTACCCATCCTGATATGATTTTAGCTCTTTCTATGATGTAAAAACAACAGCAAACAACAAATACATTAACCAAATCTAAGGTCATATCAGGATGGGTACCGACTTCTGACAGTGCGCGTTCATGGCACCATTGGGCGACCAGGCTTCCAGCACCATGATTCAATATCCAACTGAGTCACATTATCCTGATATTGAGCTAACCAGTCCGTGCCCTATCCTGGTAATGCCTAGCGCCAGACTAGGTAATGACAAGAATAAATTCGCTTTACCCGGGTTTCGAACCCCCGACCTTCCGCACGAGAAGGCTGCATTCTTATCGATTCCGGTCATAACATCAGAAGCACATATAACGTGTCCTATATATGTATTTATCTGTCACTCGCGAAACTAAATGAAAAATTCCTTTACGATGAATAATTGAGTGAGTGAATGATATCAGTGCGTAATGACATAGGAAGAAAAGACAACTTTCTTGTACGAAATCTAAGAGTTGGTGTGTTTTGATCACCGAGTCTGTCATGAACAAAGTATAGTTTTTTCTTGATTGATTGGTGGTTGGCGTGTCGGGAGCATAGGCCATATTTACGGCCAACAAAATACAGTAGTACGGTACTGGGCAGAACAAGTGAAGTGAAGAGAGAGAGAGAGAGGCGAGCAATGGTCGGTACTGGGACTGGTGTGGAAGTTTGCTGGCCATTCAGGTGTCATCCACTAACTCGTCCATCAACTCGTCCATCCACCTAAAGTAGAGTCCAAAATGCAGGAGGCAGAGGTGGAAACATGTCGTTACCACCGAATCAAATGCAATGTGATCATTGCCACAAAGGCAGTGTTTTTGTCTATTAAGACGCGCCCTCCAACACATACACACACTTTCCCCTCTCCACCTTACCCCCTTTCTCCTGCACCAACCCATGGATGCCCCCACACCCTCCCCCCACCCACCCTCCCCTACAATTTCCCTAAAAAAACAATAATACTTATACTACTTATACTTATACTTACACTTATCCTTTTCTGTTGATATATTTAGGCATAATATTAATAGCCTGTTAACAGATTCGGCTTGTCTATATATGACCTGTCATAATTATAGTGGTCATGCAGTGAGGACTGACTCTACCGATACTGAATCCAAAATTTATCAAGTCTGTTTTTCAATGCATTTTAGTGATGGAACTTCGATTATTTTGGGTGGAAGCCTATTCCATGTGTTTGCCATTCTATCAAGGAACAATGTTTTTCCTCAATCGCTGATTGGTCCTGGGATTTTAAAGTCTCAAGGCCCAGTCACACCTTACCAGACTGCGGAACCGGACGAGAACTGGACACTGTCCAGTACTCTACAGCGATGTCTGGTACATGTCCGGTACCCATGCGGCGGTGTCCGGTGGTGTCCGGCGGTGTCCGGCGGTGTCCGGTACAAGTTTTGAACATGCACAACATTTCTACCGGACACCGCCGGACTGACGTGTCCGGTTGGTGTCCGGTTTGTCCGGTACATGTCCGGTACCCATCCGGTACCCATCCGTACATGTCCGGTACCCATCCGTTGGTGTCCGGCTTGTCCGTATTGTCCGGTACATGTCCGGTACCCATCCATTACGTATCCGGTTCTCGTCCGGTTCTCATCCGGTTCTCGTCTGGTACATGTACGGTACATGTACGGTACTTGTCCGGTTGTCTGGTGGCAATTGAACCAATTATGCTCCATTTCGATACATTTCAATACATTTTGTGTACCGGAGAGCTAGACAATTCTTTGTCTGGTGGTGTCCGGTACTCAGTCCGGTAAGGTGTGACAGGCGCTTCAGTTTGCGTCCTTTGATAAACAAAATAAAACATAAAAATAAATGGATGCTCCTACAAAATTAACGACTCCCAGCAGCTGACAATTTTGTTTTAAAATAAACTAATGACCCGTAGGCGAAAAGGAATGTGTGAAGGGGTGGTAAATATGACACAGATGTCGGGGAGAGGGGATGGGGGCGGGGAGGGGGTGGATTTATTGGGATAAGACGCGGAAGGACGGCAGCAAGCTGGGCGCCATATGGAGTGTTATTGTTTCAAAGTGAGAACAGCAGGTTGTGAGCAGGCCTCTTCCACGCATCTGATTGATCGGCTAAGAGGTGTATTAGAAAATAACTGTTTGAGCATTGCATTGTGGGTTGTTTTGTTGTCGTAAACAAATATGAATATTTAGTGGTTATGTTGTTGGTGTAGATAGATGTGAAGAGTTCAGGCGCAAAACCACGAAAACGCCAATCCAAAAATGGAGATAAACATTGGAATCAAACCTACAAGTGATTTTTTTAATATACCTATTTTTTGTTCATTGCTCCATACCCATATGACCATATGAAAAGTGGAATTATGAGATTTAATATTTTCATGTAAAAATCTGTTATTTAAACTAGATTTTTGGATTGGCGTTTAAGTGGTTTTGCGCCTGAACTCATCATGTGAATATTTAGCGTTTAAAAAAGAAAAAGTGAATATTTAGCAGTAGCCTATCTGACGCATTTCATTGTATTTTGTTGTTGTAAATAAATATGAATATTTAGCAGTGTATGATGCATTTCATTGTATTTAGTTGTTGTATATCAATTTGAGTATTTAGCGGTCTATTTTGTAAATAAATTAGAATATTTAGCAGTGTATGATGCATTGCATTGTATTTTGTTGTAAATAAAAGTGAATATTTAGCGGTGTATGAGTAGCATAGTTTATATCTTTAACACAAAGATGCATTAGGAAATACCTTGTATGCATTAAATTGTATTTAATATATTTTTTAGAACAAATGCTAATATTTATTAAACAGCTTTTATAGGTTGTTTGAAAATAACGTGTGCATTGCATTGCATTGCATTGCATTTTTTTTTTTTTTTAGCAAATGTGGATATTTAGAAGTGTGCTATATTTAACAGCAGCAGTGTAGTATATTTAGTAGTAGTATAATTTAAATTGGCAACAACAAGTAATCATTTGACCTCAATGCTTTAGCGGAATAAAATGTGAAAATAAAGCTATCCTTGAGGGGCCACATTCCGTGAAAGATAACTGCATCAAGATGTGGTGACCTGGTCCCCTAGCCTTTGTCTTTTTCATGGACCTGATTTATGACAACAACACAAAACTGTTTCAGTTAATTCCCCTCAAGCTAAATTGCTAAAGAGACTATATATTATAGTGCGATGGCTTAGTTTTTAAGCATTGGAATACATTTCAAGTCTAGTATTGTGATTAATTGTTAGAAGTCTGGTGCCAGTGAAATGGAGATGTTATATGGCAATATAAATAAATATTAATAACCCCCAATCAGCCAATCATGACAATATAATTTTTAATCACACACAATCAGGCAATCAGATATGAGGAATACAGCCTTTAATACATCAGTGAGTGGGTTTAATTTGTGTGTGTTTTTTGTGTTTTTTTATCTCAGTGGACTAGTATTGTCAACAATCACCATTTAGTTTGTCGCATATTGCCTGATTTATGTTGCGTTTGTTTGTGTGAGATTACAAAAGGAATTCTCATGTAGATAAATGTATGAGCTGAATATTCAGTTAATCATCGGAACAGAGAGACGGGTACAGGAGAGTGGTGGAGGCTTTGAAGAAAGCGACTGAGGAGGCAACAAACATCATAATTTGGGGCCTACTGCTAGAAAATATAAAACAATGTCCTTCTTCGGATCTTATATTCAGTTATTGGAGGTGCTACTCGTGTTACAGACCGGACGCGATGGCCAAATCGGTAGAGTGCAGGCTTCCCGTGTGGAAGGTCGGGAGTTCGAATCCTGGTCGTGTCAAAGTAATGACTTACAAAATTGATACTTGTTGCCACAAGCAGTTTCTTGTCGGGCTAAATTGTTTTACTGTTTAATAAAGAATACCCCAAGCTACCTGCATCTTTGTTTGTCTAGCCCGAGCTTACATAAATAACAATCTAAAATCTGACCATCCGCTCTGGTCTGCGGGTGGTAGTGACCAGACACAGCTGCTATCAGGGTGGCTGGGGCCACTCGCAGGTGGCGCCAGTGTGGCCATGGATGTAACTAAACCTTGGATCAGTATTAGTAGCTAGTTAAGCCATGGACAGTATATAGTGTGTTTGTTTGTTTTGTTTGTTTGTTGTTGTTTTACGTCCTAGCAACATCTAAGGTCATATCAGGACGGGTACTGACTTGTGACAGTGCGCACTCATAGCAACTTGATAGTGCTGCCCCATTGGAATAAAAGGCTGCCAGCACCATGAGCTGATATCCCACTCAGTCACATTATCCTGACACTGAGCCAACCAGTCCTTTTCCTATCCTAATAATGCCAAGCGCCAGGCTAGGAAGCAACACGTACCAATTTTAACGTCATTGGTTTGACTCGACCAGTGTTCGAACCCACGAGCCCACGATCTACCAACACGAGAGACGGACGCTTTAACTCATTCGGCCATCCCGTCTGGTATATTGTAGAAGAAACTGAGATGTGATAGTGTCCTCGTTTGTATTCCCATAATAGATTACAGAGCTCATATACTCTACATAATTATGTACAACTTCAAAGGACAACCTTGCATCCGGACCAAATGTTGTACTAACTTTGCAGGTGTCCTGTCATTGGAGGACAGTTGAATGAGAAAAATTACTGCTTGTACAATAACAAAACTGTTTGCATATGACAGGGGTTCTCCAATCACAAGGCTCGCTGAAGACATTGATTGATTGATTGGTGGTTGCTTTACGCCATGTCGGCAGCATAGGCCATATTCACCACAGCGAGAAATGTTTGTTTTTTGTTCCAACCATCGCTTTTACATGTAAAAGCAGACAATCAATTATGTGCCAATAGACACTCATTAAATTAGAAAGCTCATAATCATATATTTGTGGTCAATGGAAACAAATTCCCATATCAAAAGAAAAGTTTGATTAATAATTGATCAAATCTATTTAGTAAACTATATGAGGTGGTACAGTCCAGCTGCCCTCAAAAAGGCTAAAATATTTTCCTGTTTTACCTTAGTAAAAAGGTCTGCTGCTGAAGACAAGGAGTTTACTATTGCATAGCAGTTCCTGTTTGGTAACACCGACCAATATTTCCATTGGCGCCACCTAGCGGCATTTATATTACCTTAGAGATCACCCGAAGCGCCCCCCGCCGAGCTTACACTTACAGCGGGCGACTTGGGAACCAATCAATCCATACCCCCCCGCCCGCCCCTTCTACCATCTCCGACATACCCTCTGTGAACAATAACAGCAACAAGAAAACAATATTGAAGAAAAGGCAGGTATACCAATGCATCGGTTTTCTAGGACTAGTAGCGAGCTTGGTTGAGGTGACAGTGGAGTGTTTGGGGGGATGTGAGTGTGTGAATGTGTGTGTGTGGGGGTGGGTGGGGGGGTGGGGGGATGTGTGTGGGTGTGTGTGAGGATGTGGGTGTGCGGGGAGGTGTGGGCGTGTGGGTATGTGTGTGTGTGGGATGTTTGGGATGTGTGGGTTGTGTAGGGGTGTAGGGGGTGTGGGAGTGTGCGTGTGTAGTGATGTGTGGGGCATGTGTGGGGATGTGAGTGCATGGGGGTGTGTGGCGATATGTGGGGGGTGGGGGGGAGTGTGTGCGTGTAGTGATGTGTGGGGCATGGGTGGGGGTGTGAGTGTATGGGGGTGTGGTGGCGATGTGGGGGGGGGGGGGAGTGTTGGGTGGGGGGTGGGGGAGTGGGGTGTAGTGTGGTGGGGGGTGTGTGGGGATGGAGTGTTGGGGGTGGGTGGGGTGGGTGTGGGGGGTGGGGGGGGGGTGGGGGGAGTGTGGCGTGTGGATGTGGGGGATGTGGGGGGTGTGGTGTAGGGGGTGTGGTGGCGTGGGGGGGGTGGGGGGGGGGTGGGGGGGGGTGTGCGCGTGTGTGGTGTGTGGGTCGTGGTGGGGGTGGTGTATGGGGGTGTGTGGCGTGGGGGGGTGGGGGGGGGGTGGGGGGGGTGTGGGTGTGTAGTGGGGTGTGGGGGTGGGGGGATGTGAGTGTTGGGGGTGGTGGGGTTGGGGGGGTGGGGGGGGGGTGGGGGGGGGTGGGGGGGTGTGTGGTGGGGGTGGGTGGGGTGTGGTGTTGGGGGGGTGGTGGGGGTTGTGGGGGGTGGGGGGGGGGGTGGGGGGGGTGTGGGGGGTGTGGGGGGTGGGGGGTGGTGGGGTGGTGGTGTGGGGGGTGTGGGGGTGGGGTGGGGGGGGGGGGGTGGGGGGGGGGTGGGTGGGGGTGTGGGGGGTGGTGGTGGTGGGGTGTGTGGGGTGGGGTGTGGGGGGGTGTGGGTGGTGGTGGGGGGGGGGGGGGTGTGGGGGGGGGTGTGGGGGTGGGTGGGTGTGGGGGTGTGTGGGGGGGGGTGGGTGGGGGTGTGGGGGGTAGGTGGGGGGTGGGGGGGGTGTGGGGGGGGGGTGGGTGGTGGTGTGGGGGTGGTGTGTGGGGGGGGAGTGTGGGGGGTGGGGGCGGTGTGGGGGGGTGGGGGGGTGGGGGTGGGGTGGGGTGGGGGGGGGGGTGTGTGGGGGTGTGTGGGGGGGTGGGGGTGTGTGGGGTGGGGGTGTGGGGGTGGTGGGGGGTGTGGGGGGGGGGGGGGGGGTGTGGGGGGGGTGTGGGGGGTGTGGTGGTGTGGGGTGGTGTGTTGGGTGTGGTGGGGTGTGGGGGGTGTGGGGGTTGTGGGGGGGGGTGTGGGGGGTGGTGGGGGTGGGGGGAGTGTGTGTGGGGGTGGGGTGGGTGTGGTGGGGTGTGGGGTGGGTGGGGGGTGGGGGTGTGGGTGGGGGTGTGGGGGTGGGGTGGTGGGGGTGGGGAGTGGATGGGGTGTGGGGGTGGGGGGGTGGGTGGGGGTGGGTGGGTGGGGGTGGGTGGTGGGGTGGGGGGGTGGGTGTGTGGGGGGGTGGGGGGTGGGGGGTGGGGGGTGGGGGTGGTGGGGTGGTGGGGGGGGTGTGGGGGTGGGGGGTGGTGGGGGGTGGGGTGTTGGGGGTGGGGTGGTGGGGGGGTGGGGGTGGGGTGGGGGGGGGTGGTGGGTGGGGGGTGTGGTGGTGGGGGGGTGTGGGGGTGGGGGGGGGTGGTGGGGGTGGGGTGTGTGGGGGGTGTGGGGGGGGTGGGTGTGTGGGTGGGGGAGTGGGGTGGGTGGGGTGCGTGTGGGCGTGTGGGGGATGTGTGGGTGTGTGGGGGGGTGAATGAGGGATGTGGGTGTGTGTGGTGGGCGTGTGGGTGAATGAGGGCTGTGTGTGTGTGTGGGCGTGTGGGGGATGTGCGTGGGTGTGTGGGGGTGTGGGTTGTGGGTGGGGGGTGGGGTGTGGGGGGGGAGGGTCGGGGGGAGTGAATGTGGTGTGGGTGTGGTTGAGGGGAGGGGGTGGGGGAGGGTGATGGTTGGAGGGTAGTTGGGGGAGGGGGCGTGGTAGTTGTGGGGTGAGAGTGGTGTGAGGGGTGGTGTTGGTGGTGTGGGAGTGGGGGGGGGTGGGTGTGGGGGTGTGTGGGGGTGTGGGGTGGGGTTGGGTGGTGGTGGGGGTGTGGGGGTGGAGGGTGTGGGGGTGTGAGGGTGTGAGGGTGTGAGGGTGTGTGGGTGGGGATGGTGTGGGGTGGGATGGTGTGTGGGTGAGATGGTGGGATGGTGTGAGAGTGTGAGGGTGTGAGGGTGTTAAGGTGTGAGGGTGAGATGGTGGGATGGTGTGAGAGTGTGAGGGTGTGAGGGTGTTAAGGTGTGAGGGTGGGACGGTGGCAGGTTGGATGGTGGGTGTGAGGGTGTGAGGGTGTGAGGGTGGGATGGTGGGATGGTGGTGTGGGGTGTTAGGGTGTGGGGGTGTGAGGGTGTGAGGGGGTGAGAGGTGTGGGGTGTGAGGGTGTGGGGTGTGAGGGGTGTGGGTGGTGAGGGTTGTCAGGGTGTGGGGGTGGGATGGTGGCAGGTTGGGTGGTGGGTGTGAGGGTGGTGAGGGTGTGAGGGTGTGAGGGTGTGAGGGTGCGATGGTGGGGTTGGATGGTGGGTGTGGGGTGTGAGGGTGGGATGGTGGGATGGGGTGTGGATGTGAGGGTGTGGAGGTGTGAGGGTGAGATGGTGGGATGGTGTGAGGGGGTGAGGGGGTGAGGGGCTGAGAGTGTGAGGGTTTGAGGGTGTGAGGGTGTGAGGGTGGGATGGTGGCAGGTTGGATGGTAGGTGTGAGGGTGTGAGGGTCTGAGGGTGGGATGGTGGGATGGTGTGTGGGTGTTAGGGTGTGAAGTTGTGAGGGTGAGATGGTGTGAATGTGGGATGGTGTGGGGTGTGAGGGTGTGAGGGTGTGAGGGTGTGAGGGTGAGACGGTGTGGGGGGGAGGTTGGGAGGTGTTAGGGTGGGTGGTGGCGGTTGGATGGTGGGTGTGAGGGTGTGAGGGTGTGAGAGTGTGAGGGTTTGAGGGTGGTGAGGGTGTGGGGGTGTGGGGGTGTGAGGGTGTGGGGGTGTGAGGGTGTGGGGTGGGGGGTGGGATGGTGGCAGGTTGGATGGTGGGTGTGAGGGTGGGGAGTGTGAGTGGTGTGCGGGTGTGAGGGTGAGGTGGTGGCAGGTTGGTGGTGGGTGTGAGGGTGTGAGGGTGTGAGAGTGTGAGGGTGGGGGTGTGAGGGTGTGGTGGTGGAGTGGGTGAGGGTGGGATGCTGTATGGGTGTTGGGTGTGGGGTGGGGTGTGAGGGTGGGTGGTGAGGGTGTTGAGGGTGGGATGGTGGGTCGTGGGATGGTGTGAGGGTGCGATATGTGGGGGGGTGGGGGGGAGTGCGTGGGTGTGTGGGGGTGTGTGGGGGGTGTGTGGGGTGTGTGGGGGGGTGTGCGCGTGGGGTGGGAGGTTGTGAGGGTGAGGCGGTGTGAGGGTGGGAGGTTGTGAGAGGGTGGGGGTGGGATGGTGGAGGTTGGATGATGGGTGTGAGGGTGTGAGGGTGTGAGTGTGTGGTGGTGAGGGGTGGGAGGGTGAGGGGGTGTGAGGGTGTGAGTGGGTGAGTGGGTGGGGTATGAGGGTGAGGGGTGTGAGGGGTGGGGTGTGAGTGTGTGAGTGTGTGAGTGTGTGAGTGGGTGAGGGTGTGAGGGTGTGAGGGTGTGAGAGTGTGAGGGTGTGATGGTGAGAGTGTGTGAGGGTGGGATGCTGTATGGGTGTTAGGGTGTGAGGGTGAGGGTGTGAGGGTGGGATGGTGAGATGGTTTGAGGGTGGGATGGTGGGATGGTGGGATGGTGTGAGGGAGTGAGGGTGTGAGGGTGTGAGGGTGAGACGGTATGAGGGTGGGAGGTTGTGAGAGTGTGAGGGTGGGATGGTGGCAGGTTGGATGGTGGGTGTGAGGGTGTGAGGGTGTGAGGGTGTGAGGGTGTGAGGGTGTGAGTGTGTGAGGGTGTGCGGGTGAGGGGGTGTGAGGGTGTGAGTGTGTGAGTGTGTGAGTGTGTGAGGGTATGAGGGTGTGAGGGTGTGAGTGTGTGAGTGTGTGAGTGTGTGAGTGGGTGAGGGTGTGAGGGTGTGAGGGTGTGAGGGTGTGAGGGTGAGAGGGTGTGAGGGTGTGAGGTCTTGAGGGTGTGAGGGTGGGATGGTGGGATGGTGGCAGGTTGGATGGTGGGTGGCAGGTTGGATGGTGGATGGGAGGGTGGGAGGGTGGAAGGGAGTATATGGTAGCTTCAGGTGTTATTTATGGACCTTGTCATGAAGCAGTTCACTCTCGGGTTCAGTATTAATTAGTCCATTAGCCGCTGCCGTAAGATCCGTTGTGTATCAAAGGCTCTTGTCATGGATTATGTACATGCTTGCAGTGGTGATAAGCTCCCGCATGCGCATGGCACTGTGGGAAGGGATGCCATAGTGCTGAGCTCTAGAAAACTAATATTGAACTGCACCAGTTTGATATCACTTTTTTGTTGCTGTTGCATGTCGTTATTTAGGGAGTGGCTCCGGCAGTAGCATGTGCTGTCCTGTCTGTGGGAAAGTGCATATAAAAGACCGCTTGGCCTAGCTGCTTATCGGGAAGAGTACTTTATGTGGTGGCAGCAGGTTTCCTCCAAAGAAATATGTCAGAATGACCATATGCTCAAAATCCAATAGCTGATGATACGCAAATCCATGTGCCCTAGAGATTTTATTAAAGTTGCATAGTCCGATGGTTTTGAGTTTCTGTCATTTTTCTGAGATTAATATATTAATTTGATCGTTATAATCTATATATCTTTTATTTTAAATGGCTAACCTTTGAGATATTTGAGGTGTAAGTAAACATGTCAAATTAGTTTTGGCAAGCACACCAACACTTTGACGCCATAGGTATCTGCAGTAACAGGTTCTGTTAAATTGACTCAGTGTTCCCTTATATGTATGACAAATGATTAGTAAATGGATCAGTATCTAAGTTAGATATGTAGAATCAATTCTAAATAATTGTTTTGGTTTTGAAAAGTTGATGCTTTATCGGACTGTGCAGCTTTAAATGAAACAAGCTTTACTGTGTTGCTATATGTGATGTTTTGTTGTTGTAAATATATTTATTCTGCTGAAAATGAATTGTTGCTTGCACCGGCGCAGTGATATTCGGGCCTTTTTTTCAAGTAAAGATTATAAATTTGGGATGTACAGGGTATATATATATGTATGTGCTCTATAATCTATTATGGGAATATAAACAAGGACACTATCACTTATCAGTTCTCCCCGTATTAGTTATTACCTACTGTACTACTGTCATATGAGTTAGTTATTACCTACTGAACTACTGCCATAGGAGTTAGTTCCTGCCTCCTCCACTAGGGTGCCACCTGTGAGTGGCTCCTGGCCACCCGGATACGCGCTGCATCTGGTCACTATGCTGCCAGACCCGCTCGGATGGTCAGATTTTAAATGTGTGTTATATATGTGATGTATAGCGCATTATTAGTATAAATGCTAATGGAACATATATGTTACTCCCTCCTCCATCGGCGCCTTGCGGGAGTGCGCCCCCCCCCCCCCCCCCCCAGCTTTCGGGGAGTTGTATACGGATGCCCCCCCCCACACTGGGGCAATTCTGTGCATCCCATATATATATATATGCAGCTGGTTGTTCATCACTGGCGATGATGACAGCAGCTCATCATTTGTTGTGATCTCGTTAATGACTGATGACTCCAATTCATGCTCAAAATATGCGGAGGCATGTTGGACATGTATGTAGAGAATATTGTCGGTGAAGGAGAGATCTTTCCTCTCCTGACCAGCTGACACTCTTGTTTAGCCTGATACACACACTCAGTTTCAGACTGTGATGTGCCTTTGTGAATAGAAGCATGCCATGTACTCCTGTCCTTCGTACTGAAAATTAATAAATTGTCATATTTGCTTGCAAGTAACGCTGCGAGTTGACAACAGTGGTTCAGCGCTGTCACAAGTCGGTACCCATCCTGATATGACATTAGATTTTACCAGGACGTAAAACTCCAACAACCAGCCAGCAGCACACCAGTTTCCTTGCTCCCTGTCCGGGTTGCGACTGTCGGGTCTAACCAAAGCCGTGTGTGCCTGTCAGGTCGGACGGAAGTGAAAAAATGCCACCCCTCCCCTTCCGCATCCCACACACTCCTCCCGCACCCCTCCCCCACACCCCTCCCCCACACCCCTCCCCCACACCCCTCCCCCACATCACACCCACCGCCCCGAGTCTTACAATACCCCACAGGCAAAGCCTGCCACCCAGACATCACTTCTTGTGTTGTTTTCTTCTTTGGTGGGGGTGGGGGTGGGGGTGGGGGGAGGGGGCAAGCATATTGTTTTTCTCTTAATGTATTTTTTAAAGCTACTTCCTCTTTTTGGGGGAGTTTTATTTATATTTATTTTCTTGTATTCTTATTTATTTATGTATTTATTTATTTTTGTGGAATCGGAGTGGAATCTGTTCTTTCAATATATTTTAAAGCTATTTTTTTTGGGGGGGAGGGGTATGTTTTTTTAAGTTTTCTTTTTGGGGGGGGGGGGAGTGTTGTGGGGGAGGCAGTGGAATGAGGAAGATCAGTTGTAGACGATTGAAAATCCCCATCTTAATAACAAAAATATGATGATAATAATAATACAAACTTAATGTAGTGGCAATTCTTTTTATTTAATTTGTTTTTAAATTCTTGATTTATTGTTTGGGGGCGGAGTGTATTCTTGTATTTTAATGTATTTCTTAAGCTACTTATTCTCTTTTTTTAGGGTGTGTTTTTTCTTTGTTTTGTTTTTATATTTGCGGGGATGGAATGAGGAAGATCAGTTGTTAGATGATTGAACATCCCTTGCTTAATCAACAAATATAATAATACAAAGTAAATGTGGTGGCAATTTTTTATTTAAAAAAAAATTGTATTTAGTGTTTGAGAGAGAAATGTATTCTTTTATTTTAATGTAATCTTTAAGCTACGTTCTCCTTCTAGGTGGTTTAGTTTTATTTTATTTTGGAGACAAATCACCAGCTTCTCACAATTAACGACCAAGACTGCTGCTCTCTGATACTTTATTGCTTAAAACATGCAAATATCCCTATTTAATAAGCTATTTCACAATTTCAAAATAATAAACAAATCCATATCGGAATTGCATTCAGCTGATTGTTGATAACGTGTCACTTCTTATCTCACTCTTGAAATCTGGATTGTCTTCAGCTTATGAGGTACCAGACAATGATGCAGTTTATTAACACCGGTAAACTATACATATCCTTATCAACTGAGACATATTACCCTGATACTGAGCTATCCAGCCCTTGTCCTATTATTATCATTATTTTGTGTGTGAAATCCTCTTGTCGAATTGGTAATAACCAGATGGGGTGGCCGAATGAGTTAGAGCGTCTGTCACCCATGTTGGTAGACCATGGGATCGTGAGTTCGAATCCTGGTCGAATCAAAACCAATGACTTAAAAATTGATACTTGTCACTTCCTAGCCAGGCGCTCGGCATTATTAGGATAGGGCAAGGAGCAGTGGAATGGGGAAGACCAATCGTTCGCGATTGAAATTTGCCCTGCTTATAAAACTAATGTAGCCCAAAAAACACACACAAAAAACGCTTCCAATATGCTTTCTCGGTTCGGGTCTGATCTGTTGGTTGGTTGTTGTTTTACGTCCTAGCAACATCTAAAATCATATCAGGACGGGTACGGACTTATGATAGTGTGCACTGATGGCGACTTTATAGTGCTGCCTCACAGGGAAATCAGGTCACTGGCATGATGACCCGATATCCCACTCAGTCACATTATCCAGACACTGATCTAACCAGTCCTTGCCCTATCCTAAAAATGCCGAGCGCCTGGCTAGGAAGCAAAAAGTATCAATTTTAAAGTAATTGGTTTGACTCGACCGGGAACCGAACTCCCGATCTTCCGCACGCGAGGCCCGCGATCCACTGATTAAGCCACAACGCCAGAGGTTCGGGCGTGAAAACGAGGCTTTTTGCCGTTTTTCTATGGATTAAATTGTTGGTTAACTATTATCAAGCTTTGCCTGGGCCTCAGGTGGCATTTCGGGCCCCACAAATTGTGTCAACAGCTCGGGGCGGCACTCGGCACACATGCGCATGCGCAGATGTCCTTCTGGTAGGACCGGACGTGGTGGCTGAATCGGTAGAGCGCAGGCCACCCGTGCGGAAGGTCGGGAGTTCAATTCCCAGTCCAGTCCTCCCAATCACTTAGAAAATTGATACTTGTCGCTTCCGAGCCAGCTGTTCAGCATTATCCTGATGCTGAGTTAACCTGTCCTTGCTCTATCCTAATAATGCCGGGCACCAGAATAGGTAGCGACAAGTATCAATTTTGTAAGTCCCTGGTTTGACTCGGCTGGGATTCGAACTCCCAACCTGATTTATTGATTGATTGATACCTATTGGGCCACCGTGGCCGAGAGCGAGACAGACTGAGAGAGAGAGAGAGAGAAAGAGAGAGAGATGGGGAAAGAGACAGGGAAAGAGACAGAGAGAGACAGGGAAAGAGACAGAGAGAGAGAGCGCGAGGCTAGACTAGCAAGAGAGACCAAGAGACCAAGACCGAGATAGACAGAGGGAGGGAGATTAGGAGCACACCGTGCTCTTCCCCTGTACTTACTGGACTTTTTTCAAATAGTTAATTCCCCAAATACCTGTGGGTGGCCACTCCCGCTGTGACTGTGAGTGTGCCACTGAGTCTATAAACCCTGCCCCCCTCCGCCCCCCCCCCCCCCCCCCCAAACACAAAAACACTCCTGCCGACACCCGCGGCCCCTCCAATCCCGCCCCGTCCCACACACCGCTATTTCCCCGGCCCTTTGAGCCCCCATGGCCGGGTGATTACAGAGGTTTCCCGGAGGTGGCCGGCCGGTGTCGCAGTTTGAGCGCCCTGCCAGTTTCAGCTGAAGAAGTGAAATATCTCTAAAAGCACACCACCTATTAACAAATCGCTTAGTACACATATAGAAAACATCTTTACCAAAAAGATTATATTAAATTTATACGGTTAGGGTTCTTGATTTCTATTTATTTTGAATAAAACTAATGTTTTGCACTGCGCGTACCATCAAACTCAAGGCATTGTTAATGGTCGTGAGCAATCTTCATACAGAAAATACAGGAAAAGTGAAATATCTCTAAAAGCACACCGCCTAGAGACAAATCACTTAGTACACATATAGAAAACATCTTTATATACAATTCATAAGGTTAGTGATGATGTTCTCAGATTTTGATGCATGCACATGAAACTGACAGTCAGCTCAAACTGGCAGGGCGCTCAAACTGCGACACCGGCCGGCCGTCCCCCTGGATGTGTGTGTGTGGGGGGGGGGGGGGGGGGGGGGGGGGAAAGAAGGGGGCGGAGGGGAGGGAGGTAAGCTGGATTAGGTTGGTTGGTTGGTTGGTTGTTGGAATTTCATGTCCTCGTAACGTCTATGGTCATATTAGAACTGGTACCGACTTGTGACTGTGCACACTCATGGCAACTTCATAGTGCTGTCCCACTGAGAAATCAGGCCACCAGCACCATTACCTGATAATGATATCCCACTCAGTCACATTATCCTGACACTTGGCTAACCTATCCTATTAATGCCAACCACCAAGCTAGGTAGCGACAAAATTATCAATTTTGTAAGTGATTAGTTTGACTCAACCAGGAGTGAAACTCTCGATCTCCCGCACGGGAAGTCTGCGCTCTATCAATTCGGTCACCGCGGCCATTAGCAGTAATCTAGATGCACTTTGTACTCGGCCGGGATTTCCTTAAGTTAAATTAGCAGGCGGCGGTCAGGACGCTAGGCAACCCCCCCCCCCCCCCCCCCCTCAATACCCTCCCTCTAGCTTACCCCCTGCCCCGCGCACACAACCTCGTTTTCGTGTCGGGCATTCCCTCGTCACGACACACCGCCCACCCCCATTAATTTTAAAGCGCAGCTTAGCCACGGCTTATACCACGACGCTGTTCACTTCGTCCTTTCAGACCAGCTCGGTGACCACCTGTGGGATATCCATTGGAAGTCGGTTGGTTGTTGGGAGTTTTACGTCCTGGCAACATCTAAGGTAATATCACTACCAGGACGGGTAAAGACTTGTGACATGGCGCACTCATGGTGACTTTATAGTGGTGCCCCACTTGGAGACCAGGCTGCCAGCACCATGATCAGATTGCTCACTCAGTCACATTATCCTGATACTAATTTAACCAGTGCTTGCCCTATTCTAATAATGTTGAGTGCCTGACTAGGAAACAAGAAATATCAATTATTAAGTCATTGGTTTAATCGACCAGGGTTCGAACCCGTGCGTTTGAATCCCATGATCTACCAAAAAAGGAGACGGACACTCAACTATGCCATGCTGTCTGGTCTCCATTGGAAGTTATTATTGTCGTTGAGGGGATGAAAATTGGAAATATTGTGCCTAGAGCAGGTTTAGAAGCCCACACTTCTTGCTATTCCAGTACTAGCATGCTAACCATTACACTACATAGGCTCCCTGATGCATTCACCCTATCCACGCCTACCTGTCTATGTGGCTGCTTGCCTGAGAGGTCAGTGCAGACTACTTACTATATGCATCCCCCTGGAATTGTAAGCTTTTCAAATGGTTAAAGTTGCATAGTCCGATGGTTTTGAATTTCTGTATTTTTTCTGAGATAAATATATTAGATCGATCACTAGTATTTACTTTACATTAGTTCAAAGTTACTTTTATTTTAAATGGTAAACTTTTTAGATATTTTGAGTGCAAACATATCAAATTAGTTATGGCAAGCTTGCCAAAACTCTGACACCATAGACTTCTGCAGTAACAGGTTCTGTTAGATTGACTCAGTATTGCCTTCTACACAGAAACAAATACTTAATAAGTGCATTAGTATCTAAGTTAGATATGTCAAATCAAATCTGGATAACTGGTTTGGTTTTGACAATTGTATATTTCATCGGACTATGCAGCTTTAATGTCCATAAGTGACTTAGTGCTTACAATTACATGCGTACAGCAAATGACCTTACATATACCTAGACAGGGTAAGTTCAACAACCACACAGTGCATATCTTGTACAAGATCCGAGTCAGGGTAATCCGAGTCATGAAAATGGGAAAGATGGTGCCTAGAGAAGGTTTTGAACCTGCACTGCTTCCAATCCTGGGGCTAGCATGCTAACCATCTCACTATCTAGGCTCCCTGATGCAATCACACTATCCACAGTTACCTATGTATGTGGCTCCATACCTGAAAATGTCACTGCAGGATAGTATATTATTTATATATTAATAATTATGTTATTTATATATTTATGTGAACATGAATGTGAATAGGAATGTGAAGAGAAAATGTAATATCAAAGTCATACAGTAACTTAATAATACATATATATATATATATATATATATGTATATATATATATATATGTATATATACTATGTGTATTTATATGACTTTTATATTGCATTTTCTCTTCACATTCATCGATTAAGCAGGGAAAATTTCAAACATCAACAATTGACCTTCCTCATTCCACAAATTTTGTCGGTGAATAATACTATCATTTGGAATTTTATTTAGCTTGACCAGAAACTATATGATTGTGAGTTTATCAAATTTGTGAGTGTCCATTGACACAAAATTGATTGTATGCTTTTACATGTAAAAGCGAGGGTTTGAACAAAAACAAACATTTCTCACCGTGAATATGGCCTATGCTGCCGACAGGGCGTAAAGCAACCACCAATGAAGCAATCAATCCTCATTCCACTGCCCATTGCCCTATCCTAGTAACACCAACAGCCAGGCTAACTAGCAACAAGTATACACTTTGAAGTCATTGTAGGCATTTGACTGGGCCTCTCTATTTGAATATCAAAATATTTCCTTACAAATTCCTATTCGACTGGAACCGGAAGTGGGTTACTATACATATGATTTGGATGTGTGTTGTGGCTCCATCCGATCCATCTGTAAATCTTGCCGATAGAAAGGGCCCAGTCGAATGCCTCCAGAGGTTTGACTTGGCCAGTGTGTGGCTCCACGACCTCCCACATGGGAAGTGCATGTGCATTCAACTCATTTGGCTTTCTCGTCTAGTTCTCCATGGTGAACTTCGCATAGCCACCATGACTAACCTTCAATCAATCAATAGTTCCGTCCTCTAGTCGAGGGTTGGATGCAATGGTTCTCTGCTTGTCCTGATGGTGTGCTGTTCTGATAGACTCTGAATAAATCACACCTGTCCACTGTGAAATATTTGTAAACCATGATGTTCTTGGTCTCCCTCTCCCTCTGCTGCCATTCACCTTCCCTTCCAACAATGTACGGTATATTGAACTCTGACGAATGATGTGGCCAAAATAAATAGGTGTCTTTGTATGTATAATGGCAAACAAGCATTTCCTATTTTTAATTTTTCTGAGAACTTCTTTGTTGGTGATCTTCTTTGTCCATGATATTTTCATCATCCTTCGATAAGTCCACATCTCAAATGCTGCTACCATTGCTTACTATGGGTAAATACTTGGTAGGTTCCCCTTCCTTTCCAAGGTGACTGGCCACTTACTCATCTTTCTCAGAGTGTGCCCTGATGAGCCACATCATCTTGCTGTTACACCTTCAAAGCTATTGATCTTCTAACTCATCTGCTGCTCCAGTCTTCATGCACGTGAAGGGGTGACATCCCCTGACCACACCAACGAAGTTGATGTGCGCCGCACTTGGTTTAGGCCGACAGTTGAGTCGGTATGGCCGCTGGTGTGCACTACCAACTTCTGGCCTTCCCATAAATGGGACTAGCCATACCCTATAGTATAGTATAGGGGATATTATTGTTTAATTAATTCAATTGGTGTATTTGCTATTAATATTATCTTGTCAACATATTGGTCACAGATCGCTTAAATGCCAGCTCACATGTTCTAAGCAATAAACAATTATGTATACGTATGCACTTTGAACATCAAATTAATAGGAATAACTACTTATCTGTTCAGGTATTCTACTAATATATAATTCTATATTAAAGAATAACAACAATACAGCACAGTCTACTACTCCCTCATGACTATGTATAATCACAATCATTTCGACGGCTGGAAGACCAGTTCTCCACCGCTGATTGATTGTATGTTCAGATGAATAAACATATTTACCACAAAACAAAACAAACAAAACCAACTGGCCATTATTTTACAGGTTTCCTGGTATTTAGTGTGTCCATTGGCTTAGAGTTTCTGTAATTTACGTTAGATAGATATATGTGTGGAGCATTATTACCTATCTTACATTAAGCGCTGTCACACTATGCTGTATTGCGTCAGCATGTGATTTTGCACCAACACGCTGGTGTACGCCATTGTATGCTGGTGTACGCCGGTGTACACTGTTGTATGCAGGTGTATGCTGGTGTACACTGTTGTATGCAGGTGTATGCTGAGGCAAGCTATGGGTACGTTATACATAAGTAGTATTCGTTAACAGCCCACTGGTGTACGCTGAGGTAAGTTACGGGTAAGTTTGGTATAAGTAGTATTTTTTAGCACATTCAAAATTCCGCCATTATGCATGTGTCACATACATCGGCATACGCTGACGCAATACGGCATAGTGTGACAGGGCCTTTAGTTTGAAGTAACTGTTATATTCAATGGCTAACCTTAGGGGCTATTTGAAATGAAAACATGCCAAATAATGTTGGTATGCGCATCAACATTATTGACATCATAGGTTTCAGAAGTAAAAGGTTTGAGTAAATTGGCTAAGTATACCCATTCTATGCAGCAACCGATGTTTAATAACTGCACCAATATCTAAATTCGACATGTAGGACTAAATATACTAAATTGTTCTTGGTTTCGACAAATGTGATGCTTTCATCGGCCCATTCAGGCTTAAGCACATTACATAATCCTCCTCAATTTAGCTGCTTTGTGTGAGAAATTACTCAGCTTTCTATGTCTATTCAGGACTAATGCACACCTGCCCGGCATGCAGTTGCTAGCTTCTGGTCGATCAACATTGCCCAAAGTTGTTAGATAAACACCTGGTGCGTTTGTATACTGGAAATAGAGAAGTGTTCCCTCCAGCCATAGCCTGCACAATGCGCCTTAGATTTTAAATTGCATTTATTTTTGTTCTTTTTTTTGGTTCTTCTTTTTTTGGGCGATGCTGTATTTATGCTTCCCACAAGGGTTACTTTTTTAAAGTCTAATGAGTTGTTTTCGCCACTAGACAGTAATAGTCTTGTGGTTCCCCTTGTTTTATTAGTATCAGTTGTTTTTGGTTTATTTTGAGATAAACATATCAAGTTAAACGTTATAATCGACCCCATTCTAGTTTGAACTAATCTTTGTTATGAATTGTTATGAATAGACTTTGGGGATATTTGATGTGAATAAAAAAGTAGAGTTAAAATTGGCGGGTTTCTCTAAATGTGCAAAGGGAATGGACGTAGGAGCAACTTTTTCCAGTCTGTTTACGAACGGAATGGAGGGGCTAGAACGGAATGATGCTCCAGAACTTTGAGCATTCCCAAAATTGCCTTGCAGCCACGTTCTACCCCGACCACAGCCCGTTCTAAAACGGGGTCGGACGGTTTGAGAACTAGTTTGGTGTACTTACTTCAGCTGATCTAGGTTCAAATGATGTTGCAATTCACTGTTCCTATTTGCACCACATTAAAATGCTTGCTTTGATACCAGACGGTAAGGCCTAATGAGTTGAGCATCTGCCTCCCGGTTTGGTAGATCACGGGATTCGAAATATATATATATATATATATATATATATATATATATATATATTGGTTTTTTTAAAGTGTAAAGCTTACTGGGTTTAACTGACCTGAATGCTACATAGCCCGATGAAAGCATCCTATTTTCGAAAGCAATGCAATAACCTAGATTTGATCCTGGGTATCCATCTTATACCCTCATCACACCAAACTAATTCTCACTACGTTCTTGAAAATGTTGCTGAACAGACTCAAACTGTGTGCGAGCGGAATGGACATAGTAGAAACTTTCTATGGTCTTTTTACAAATGGAATGGACAGACTAGAATGGAATGGCGCTCCAGAACTTTGAGCATGCCCACAATTTTCTTGCAGCCATGTTCAACTCCTGACCACAGCCTGTTTTAGAACGTCATTGGACGTTTTGAGAACTAGTTTGGTGTGATGGGGGTATTAAGGCCTGGTCACATACACGTTAGTGGATGTAGTTGAAGATGGTGGAGGCTAACGTAGTTGAACGTAGTTGAACATAGTGGAGGCTAACATAGTTGAACATAGTTGAATGTAGCTGAACTTAGCTGAACTTAGCTGAACATAGCTGAACGTAGCTGAACATAGCTGACCGTAGTTGAATGTAGTTGAACATAGTTGAACGTAGTTGAATGTAGTTGAACGTAGTTGAACATAGTTGAACGTAGTTTAACATAGTTGAACATACCGGCATCCATACTTCTCCATCATGCTAACTTGGTAATAAAGTGGGTGGGCCATCAGTTCCGATTTAATCGTTGGACATGTTCGAAAGAGCACTACATAGGAGGCTGAATTTGCATCCGTGATGCTAACCTACTCTAGTATACTTTAGCATACTCTAGTATACTCTAGCATGCTCTAGCATACTCTAGTGTACTTGGACGAAGTGCTGGTCACATAGCAGTTAGTGGACATAGGTGAACATAGTGGAGGCTAACGTAGTTGAACGTACCGGCATCCAGACCGTAAAGTATTTATCCAAACCGTAACATATTTATCCATACCGTAACATATTTATCCATACCATAACGTATTTATCCGTACCATAACGTATTTACCCGTACCGTAATATATTTATCCATACCGTAACATGTTTATCGGTACTGTAACGTATTTATCCATACCAAAACCTGCCGTACCTTAACGTATTTCAACGTAGTTTAACATACTTACACCATGTTTGACCCATGTTAGCCTCCACTACTTTCCCCTATGTTCAACTACGCCCACTAACGTATATGTGACCGGGGCATCAGATTGTTTGTTTGAGTTGGTTTGACGTTGTGGCAACATATATGGTCATATCAGGATGAGCCAACTTAGATACTAGTGCATTTATTAAGTGAGTGAGTTGGAGATTGTACGCCATTTCCGCAGCTATGGTTATATTCATAGCGAGATGTTGTTTCTATTTTTCATATTTTATTATATTTATTTATTTTAATCTCGTCTATATCACTCAGAGAAGTAAAAGAAAATTGGATAACAATATTTAATGGTTTTAATGGTTTATTAAGTAGTTGTCGCTGTACAGAAAGGAATGCTGAGTCAATTTAATAGAACCTGCTACTACCGAAGCCTATGGTAATACCCCCCCCCCCACCCCCATTATTAACATTCGTTTTATTGTTTGGTTAAAAAAAAAACACCTATCTATATATATATGAGGAGTTCATGTGCAAATCGCCCTAAACGCCAATCCAAAACTGTTGTCTAAATAACATATCTTTTACCTGAAAATAATGTTAATTCTCACTAATTCCACTTTTCTTATGATCACATGATTGTGGAGCAATGAACAAAAAAAGTAGGAATGTAAACAAATCAAATGTTTGATGGTTTGATTCCAATGGTTGTCTCAATTTTTGGTTTGGCGTCTACATGGTTTTGCGCCTGAGCTCTTCATATGATGTAAATGTGTGTATGTTTTATGTACTTTAGAGTTTTATTCCATTGCTGAAAAAGTCTGTGTACCATCTGAAAATCACAAGCTAGCCCCTGAGGCATTTACCATATTAATGTAGATGTATAACTCAACATAATGTCTGAATCATTCCTGCTTGAAGTGTCTCTTTCTCAGATGGAAAGAATTCAACTGCAATATCATACTGGTGGTTTTTTCCCATCTACTCTATTTTGAATCAGTCTTCTCCAATATCGTACTGCTGTTTTCCTCCCTCTCGTCAATTCTCAACCAGACCAGACAAGATGGTTGAATTGCTAAGAACCAGGCTGGCTATCCATACGGGAGTTTGTGGGTTTGGATTCTGGCTAAGACAAACGAATAACTTAATACTTGTTGTTACCTAGCCGGGCACCGTGCATTACTAGGATAGCACCCACCCAGGGCAAGGTTGATTGGTTGTTGGAAGTTTATGTCCTGGCAACATCTAAGGTCATATCAGGATGGGTATTGACTTGCGACAGTGCACACTCATGGAAACTTTACAGTGCTGCCCCACTGAGAAATCAGGCCGCCCGCACCATGATCCGATATCCCACTCAGTTACATTATCCTGACAATGAGCTAACCAGTCCTTGCCATATCCTACTAATGCCGAACATCAGGGTAGGAAGTGTAATGGTGGATACAAGTTCACATACCTTACAGGAAGCAACACATATTAATTTTGTAAGTCATTAGTTTGAGTCGACCGGGAATCGAACTCCCGATCTCCCGCACACGAGGCCTGCGCTCTACCGATTCGGCCACCGCCTCCGGTGGATAGGGCAAGGACTGATTAGCTCAGAATTAAGATAATGTGACTGGTTGGTTTATCAGGTCATGGGTGCCATCAGCTGGGTCTTCCAGTGGGGCAGCGCTATAAATCTTGAGTGTGCGCTGTCCCAAATCGGTGCCTGTCCTGATATGACCTTAGTGGTTAACAGGATGAAAAACAACAAACACCAATATCTATTTTGAATCAGTTTTCCATTTCAGCCTGTATACCCACCATCTGAATTGAGAAAACAAATTGCCATGTTGATGTTTCAGCTGCTGAGTTCAGAGGTCAGGCTCAGGCTGGCATGGTTCTGCTAATGCGAAAGCTCTATAAACGCAGAGTAGAGTTGATGTGAAAATAGCTTTTGATAGATTGTCCCTCGCGTTTCCTGGCTTCAAGCTCTTACCCCAACATACGGCAATTAAAGGAGAGGTAAGAGTGAGTGAAATCAAGGTGGGTTGGTTGTTGGAGTTTTACGTCCTGGCAACATCTAACATCACATCAAGAAGGGTACAAACTTTTTACAGTGCACACTCATGGCCATACTATGACAACGCCTACGTACTTCCCCACTGGACGATCAGGCTGCCAGCACAATGACCTGATATCCCATTCGGTCACACTACCCTGACACTGAGCCAACCAGTCATTACCCTATCCCAGTAATGCCAATCGCCTGGCTCGGAAGTGACAAGTATAAATTGTTATGTCATTGATTTGACTCGAGCAGGGTTCGAACCTGCACATCAAATCCCACAATCTACCAAAACGGGAGGCGGAAGCTCAAGTCATTAGGCCGTCCCATCTGGTATCAAAGCAATGATTTTAATGTGGTGCAAATAGGAGCAGTGAATTGCAATGTCATTTGAACCTAGATCAGCTGAAGTAAGTGCATTTATTAACATTTTTTAAATTTGTTTAATTTTAATGTTATTCACGCAATTAGATAGGTGTCGTTCCTCAGCATCATGGGACGTCTATGGATGCTTTCCTTGCCGATGTATCGGATAGATTTCCACAACTAGAGGGAAAGTAGATTCATATGATTCATGGCAGAATGTTCTCTTTATACGTAGGCGTTGTCATAGTATGGCTAGAATTACAAAACATATGACTCTGTTTGTAGTTGGGTGCACGTGTAACCTTTGACTCGTTGAAAAACAAGTAGTTTCAGATAGCCACGACAATCTATCCATAGAGATATCATTTGAGTTAATTGCAAGAAGCAAATTATAAAATTAATTAAGTTCAAAGCTGTATCATTACATTTAGTTAGCTAAAGGCCTGCCTAGTCAGTACCAAGCATCCAATGTACGTATTAATATCGAGGTGGTGTTTTGGATAGTTTTTATATGAAGGGTTGTGTGGGTACAGTGTTTCTGCGCACAATGCTACACACACCCGAAGTGACCTATTCGAAAGGGGGGGGGGGGGACTGTTTTATTTAACGACACCTCTAGAGCACATAGATTTGATTCAAGGCCTATTAGATGTCAAACATATGGTCATTATGACATATTTATTTGGAGAAAACCTGATGCAGCCACATAGGCTACTCTTTCCGAGAAGCAGCACGGGGTCTTTTATAATTATATGCACATTCCCACAGACAGGACAGCAGATGCCACAACCTTTGATGAACCAGTTGCGGATCATTGGTTGTGACCTATTCGAGAGCAGTAGCGGAAAGCATTGTGGGAGTGGGAGTGGGTGGGTGGGGCTGTGAGGATGTACAGTAGTGGTGATAGTAGCAGGAGGCTGTGTAACACTGGCACCTCGATATCTAACTCGTTTATTATTAATGTTAAGGGCACAAACTTCTAGGGATACCCTGCAACACTGATCGTACACATTACCCCACCGCAGCATCCATCAGCATAGCTCTACTGCGCCTCGTTTCCGCCGCTGAATGGCCGGCTAAGTTTCCAGACTGTGGGATCGTTAGTTGCCAGCGCACTGTGGGACAGAAGGTGTACAGAAGGGTGCACAGAAGGTTACAGAAGAGTGTGCAGAAGGTGTACAGAAGGGTGCGCAGAAGGTTATGGAAGGGTGCACAGAAGGTTACAGAAGAGTGTGCAGAAGGTGTAAAGAAGGGTGCGCAGAAGGTTATGGAAGGGTGCACAGAAGGTTACAGAAGAGTGTGCAGAAGGTTACAGAAGGGTGTGCAGAAGGGTGTACAGAAGGTTACAGAAGGATGCGCAGAAAATGTGCAGAAGTGTGCACAGAAGGTGTACAGAAGGATGTGCAAAATGTATTCAGAAGGGTGTGCAGAACATGTATAGAGGGGTGCCCAGAAGGTATACAGAAGGGTGTGCAGAAGGTGTACAAATAGCTATGCAGAAGGTTACAGAAGAGGGTACAGAAAGAGTACAGAAGGGTGCGCAGAAGGTTATGGAAGGGTGCCCAGAAGGTTACAGAAGAGTGTGCAGAAGGTGCACAGAAGGGTGCGCAGAAGGTTATGGAAGGGTGCACAGAAGGTTACAGAAGAGTGTGCAGAAGGTGTACAGAAGGGTGCACAGGAGGTTATGGAAGGGTGCACAGAAGGCTACAGAAAGGTGGGAAGAAGGTCACAGAAAGGTGTGCAGAAGGTTACAGAAAGGTGCACAGAAGGTTACAGAAGGGCAGACAGAAGGTTACAGAAGGGTACACAAAAAGTGTGCAGAAGGGTGCGCGAAAGGTTACAGAAGGGTGCTGAGAAGGTTACAAAAGGGTGTGCAGAAGGTTACAGAAAGGTGTGCAGAAGGTTACAGAAGGGTGTGCAGAAGGTTACAGAAGGGTGTGTAGAAGGTTACAGAAGGGTCCATGGAAGGTTACAGAAGGGTGCACAGAAGGTTACAGAAGGGTGCCCAGAAGGTGTGCAGAAGGGTGCGCAGAAGGTTACAGATTGGTGCCCAGATGGTTAGAGAAGGGTGTGCAGATGGTTACAGAAAGGTGTGCAGAAGGTTACAGAGGGATGCACAGAAGGTGTGCAGAAGGGTGCACATAGGGTTGCAGAAGGATGCACAGAAGGTTATGGAAGGGTGCACAGAAGGTTACAGGAGGATGCACAGAAGGTTACAGATGGGTACACAGAAGGTTACAGAATGATGTGCAGAAGGTTACAGAAGGGTGTGCAGAAGATGTACAGAAGGGTGTGCAGAAGGATGCACAGAAGGTTATGGGAGGGTGCACAGAAGGTTACAGAAGGATGCACAGAAGGTTACAGAAGGGTACACAGAAGGTTACAGAAGGGTGTGCAGAAGGTGACATATGGATGTGCAGAAGGTTACAGAAAGATTCCCAGAAAGTGTGCAGAAGGGTGCACAGTAGGTCACAGCATGGTGCACAGAAGGTTACAGAAGGGTGTGCAGAAGGTTACAGAATGGTGTGCAGAAGGTTACAGAATGGTGTGCAGAAGGTTACAGAAGGGTGTGCAGAAGGTTACAGGATGGTCTGCAGAAGGATATGCAGAAGGTGTACAGAAGGGTGTGCAGAAGGTTACAGAAGGGTGTGCAGAAGGTGTACAGAAGGGTGTGCAGAAGGTTACAGAAGGGTGTGCAGAAGGTGTACAGAAGGATGCACAGAAGTTTACAGAAGGGTCTGCAGAAGGTTACAGAAGGGTGTGCCGAAGGTGTACAGAAGGTTATGGAAGGATGTACAGAAGGTTACAGAATGGTGCACAGAAGGGTGTGCAGAAGGTGTACATTCAGATGTGCAGAAGGTTACAGAAAGATTCACAGAAAGTGTGCAGAAGGGTGCACAGTAGGTTACAGAATGGTGCACAGAAGGTTACATAAGGGTGTGAAGAAGGTTACAGAATGGTGTGCAGAAGGATGTGCAGAAGGTGTACAGAATGGTGTGCAGAAGGGTGTGCAGAAGGTTACAGAAGGATGCGCAGAAAATGTGCAGAAGAGTGCACAGAAGGTTACAGAAGGGTGCACAGAAGGTTACAGAAGGATGTGCAAAATGTATACAGAATGGTGTGCAGAACATGTACAGAGGGGTGCCCAGAAGGTATACAGAAGGGTGCGCAGAACGTGTACAAATAGGTGTGCACAAGGTTACAGAAGGGGGTACAGAAGGTGTACAGAAGGGTGCACAGAAGGTTACGGAAGGGTGCACAGAAGGTTACAGAAGAGTGTGCAGAAGGTGTACAGAAGGGTGTGCAGAAGGTTACGGAAGGGTGCACAGAAGGTTACAGAAAGGTGGGCAGAAGGTTACAGAAAGGTGTGCAGAAGGTTACAGAAAGGTGCACAGAAGGTTACAGAAAGGTGTGCAAAGGTTTACAGAAGGGCAGGCAGAAGGCTACAGAAGGGTGCACAAAAAGTGTGCAGAAGGTTACAGAATGGTGCACAGAATGTTACAGATGGGTGTGCATAAGGTAAAGGAGTATGTGCAGAAGGTTACAGAAGGATGCACAGAAAATGTGCAGAAGAGTGCACAGAAGGTTACAGAAGGGTACACAGAAGGTTACAGAAGGGTGCACAGCAGGTTACAGAATGGTGTGCAGAAGGTTACAGAAGGATGCACAGAAGGTATAGAGAAGGGTGCGCAGAACATTTACAGAAGTGTGCCCAGAAGGTGTGCAGAAGGGTGCACAGAAGGCTACAGAAGGGTGTGCAGAAGGTTATAGAAGGGTGTGCAGAAGGTGTACAGAAGGAGTTGCAGAAGGTTACAGAAAGGTGTGCAGAAGACGTAGGCCTGCAGAAGGTGTGCATAAGTGTTCATAATGGTGCAGTCACACTACGACGTTTCTCCCGGCGTGCCGCCAACGCGCTAAATATATTCAACGCGTCGAGAAACGTAAAACTTTTCGGCGTGTTTTGAGAAAACAGACGCAGCGCAGCGTGTTGGCAGCGTGTTGCTGGCGTGTTATTGGCGCGCCGCCAACGCGTTGCGACATGCGGCGGAACAACATGTCAACGTCCCTACATCAGAAGATTGCCGACTTGCAGCATTCACAGACAGCGACGCTATTTATTATATCATTGCGAATAACCGGTGCCATCCTTAATTGTGATAGTGTTTGTTTGTTAAATGGTGTTCTCTGTGGCGGAGTGGTTAGAGTGCCTGACTTTTTTCTAGGTCGGACTCCTAATCTGAAGGTCGGTGGTTCGATTCCCCGTGCCCCCATCTCTGCCAATTTGGATTTCCACCGCTGTGTATAACTTACAGCGACATCAAAGGCCAGTTGCTCTCATACCATGTCTATGTGGTGTGGGAGGTTAAAAATCCCTTGGGTCGGTAAAAGTGTAGGCTCGGGCTTTCTATCGACAAACTGTCTAATGGTGAAAACAAGCCTATTCAGGCTTATCCATAATAGGCAGTATAAATCTTCAACAACAACTTTAAAGGACAAATTATCCTATAATTGGACTAACCATATTCATTTCATAACACTGAGAATAACGTCGAAGAGGTGCATCTTTATTCTCACACAATGCATCGCATGGCACATATATATGGCATGGTCAGTCGACTAGTTTTCATTTAGAATTAGATGTTATCAGTCGGCGAATTGTTAGAGGGCGTTGACCTTTACCTTTACACCGTGAGGCGTGGAGTTACAGAGAGTGCTACATAAAGAGTGGCCGGAATGGGTTAACAATACGTCGATATTTACCCACCCACCCTCCCTATTAGGGGATGACAGACCATCACCAGATCACACTGAGATGCTGTTGGTTTTGTTGGTTGGTTGTTGGAGTTTTACATCCTGGCAACATCTAAGGCCATATCAGGACGGGCACCGACTTGGGACAGTGCACACTAACGGTCACTTAATAGTGCTGCCCCACTGGGAAATCAGGCTGCCAGCACCATGACCCGATATTCCACTCAGTCACATTATCCTGACACTGAGCTAACCAGTCCTTGCCTTATCCTAGTAATGCCGAGCGCCAGGCTAGGAAGCGACAAGTCTCAATTTTGAGATGCGTCATGCAATGGAAATAGAGAGGATACAATTAATGCAATGGAAATAGACAGGATACAATTAATTTCTAGAACTAGTAGAAGTAGTTCAATACGAATTATTTTTCTTTTTAATTCATAATTTTTTTCAGATTATTTTGGTTTGTTTTGCTTTAGATCATTTCCCCATATACATATATCCCATATATATACCCCATATATATGTATATTATATATATATATGTATATATATATATATATATATATATTTATATATATATTGCAGGTAGTGCGGAAGGTCGGGAGTTCAATTCCCAGTCAAGTCAAACCAATGACTTACAAAATTGATACTTGTAATTTCCTACCCCGGCACTCGGCATCATTAAAATCGGGCAAGGACTGGTTGGCTCGGTATCAGGATAATGTTACTGAGTGGGATATCAGGTCATGGTGTTAGTGGCCAAGTCTCCCAGTGGTGCAGCTCTATAGTATAACATCTCCATTAGTGTGCATTGTCACAAATCAGTGCCCGTCCTGATATTATAATCTTAGATGTTGCCAGGACGTAAAACTCCAACAACCATGTAAAGCTGTTGATTTGTTGGTGACTCGGTGACGCGCGTTCTATACAGGTGTGCCCAACATCTGAATGCTTTGATACCTGAGGCTGAGGCCAACCCCGGGCTAGCTTTCGCGCCTCACCAGGTCAGCAATGATCACCACGCACCACAGAGCCCCCCCCCCCCCACCCCGCCCCCCCCCCCCCTGGTGATAACTGCCTCAATGATGCCATTCCAACACAGGCGATCACACCCACACTGAATGCTCCCGCGCAGGGTGGTCTAGCAGTGAGAGCGTCCGCGTCCCCGGGAAAGCCAGAGGTTGTTGAGTCATTTTTGGTTTTTAAACTTGCGTAATAAATACTGATGTGTGTATTCTGAGTTTTGCAGGTCTGTTATGAAAGACTTCCGCACCTATATATATATATATGTGATGTATAACGCATTATTTATACCAGTATAAATGCAAGGGGAACATATACCGTACTGTATATATCCATTCCTACTTGGCACATTGGTCGTGCCCCCCCCCCCAGCTGTTGGGGTGATTGGTGGGCAGGGCCCCCCTCTCGCAACACACACTGGAGGAAGTATATATATATATATATATATATATATATATATATGTAATGATATATTATAGTTAAACTAGACTTACCTGTAAGTTGACGTATTACTTAGATTCTTACTAACCTAGCGAGTACAAAGACACTGATCGGGAGAGAGAGTATAAGTAGGCAGCGCTTGTCGAATCCACTCAGCATTTCGTAGTATGAGGAATAATAAATCTACCTAACTCTAATACCCCCCACTACCCCCACCATATGTTCAGCTTCATTCTTGCTCGCACAATTATTTTAACTTATAAAGCTGAACCCTATGGCGAGGGTGGGAGGGCCCCTGATCACTGTCTTTGTATTCGCTAGATTCGTAAGAATCTAAGTGATACGTCAACTTACAGGTAAGTCTAGTTTACCTGTAATATTCTTACATCATCTACCGAATACCTGAAATCACCTCCAGCGGAGAGATTTCATAGCTGATTGTATTATTCCGAATCCTTAATTTATTTAGTTTTTATTCTTTTTATGATATTTATTTCTCTTTTATCATTTCTGCTACTTTCATTCTTATAAGTGATAGTGAATTAACACAATTCTCAATTTGTAGTATGAAGAGTTTTCCCCCTTCTTTTTGTGCAATCCTTCAACAATTTCCATAATTTCCAGAATGCATAATATCCACATAAGTTTGTCAATGGGGGACATTTGGCGTAGTTAATTTTTCTGACACTTGGTGGCGCGTCGGTACTAGTGGGCCTAAACGGCCATTGACAGTGCATTGACTTTGTCGGTGTGGCAGTAAATCGCAAACTCCTGAAATTTCACACCCTGGGGTTTGCGATTTACTAGGAAATCACAAACCCCCCCTGGAAATTACAAACCCCCCATGCTTTGTAGCATTTATCACCACAAGTAGGGCAGCTATAGGTCTATGTTTGATTTTGAACTTCTACCAGATCTGGGGGATAAAATGGATTCAAGGAGGATCAAGATGGATTAATTGATTAGTTTTGATGTCATGCTGTCACAGCAAAGGCCTTTTTCACTGCTATTGATGACTCACAAGAAGGATAAGGGACCAGATCAATTTTTGTCAAAGATACTAAGCTACAACATTAAGAAAAGCCACCACAACATCTTTAAACACTTTAAACTAACAAATATCCAATACCCTACAAAACTGTCAGTCACTTTGCACATATATAGGCTGCACATACATAGGCTGCCACATTTATTTTCATATAAGGGGGATCCCTCACGAGATGGATTAATTGATTATTTTTAATTTCATGCCTCTCACAGCAAGGGCCATTATTCAGGGTTCTTCGGATATGTCATGCTCTTTATTGACAGCTTTTTTAACAGGGCCAACCAGGTGTAAAATATTCCGATAAAACGCATTGGTGGGGAAATGCAAATGGTCTATTGGTGTAAAAGGTATATCGGGCCATGTGCATGATTGTATTTATGTAGTTGCTGGTGATACTTTACTCATGGTCAATAGTCATTGTGTGTTAGTCAGATAGTGTGTAAGGGGCACTTGGAGCTCTACTCACTACCCCCTCCCCCCTCTGTTAGTCACGGATCACCACAAACTCATCTCAGGGCAGGTGGTGACCAGGGCAGCCATGCTGCATGGTGGTGGTGGGCAGAGCACTGTAGCCATGGGAACCCATGCATGCTTGATGTTCATTGGTGGAGCTTTAGATGCTTGATTCTCATTGGAGAATAAGGTCAGGTGGTGTGCCATACCATATCCATGTACCACTATAAATAATAAACCTGAGGGCTTGGCTCTCTCTCTACTTTCACTCTTTATACTCTTCCTTTCTCTTTTTGCCTGTATTGATTTCACTATAGCCTTCCTACACAACCACAGATATCAGCCGTGGACTTTACACAGGGCTGGCATGTCCAATGTGGAGCAATCACGATTGCTCAGGCTTTGTCCCTCTGTAGTTTCCCGGATAACCCTTGGAAGAAGTCTGAAGGGCGGAAAATAATAAAAGTAATGATCAATCCAAGGAAATGAGAACGCATCCGTTTTCCAGCTACCTGGATAGGGTTCCCAACTGACATACATGTTCAGCTTATGATTTAATCTAGATGCAAATAAATCCCCCTCAGGGATACCAAAATTCTGACATAAATGTTTGAATATGTCCGGTGATAATGACCATTTGACCTGTTGTCTGAAACACCTCAATCTGAAGTCCGCCAATACATTCAATACCCCTGGTATATGGGTTGTCAATGTTGCTCGCAACATGGGTAATTACAAGCTGGAGTCGGATTCTTATTAAAACACCCGGTGGCGCCGCCTATGCTCAAACTTTAACATTAAATATGTACATCGATGCCTCGCGGGTCTTTTGGAACTACGCCGAGTAACCAGGCAGAAATGACGAATGTGCATATGTAAATTAAATATGGCGTCGATAGACGAAATCTGTTACAAAGTTACGGGAATTTGGTGCGCTCTTGACTTTTCGGCACGGCTAGCTGCTATATAAAGCGAGCAAAACCCGAACTCAGCCACTACAACTTGGCGGCGGACGGCGACGGACATTCTACTCTGCCATCCCGCCCACCCCACAATAAAAGACTAGAACTATAGGGCTTAAACATCTCGGGGCCTTCTCTCATTATACTCACGCATGTACGATTACCATTCTAGTGCATTAAAAAGTCCAAATATATACCATTCATCCGAGTCTGCGTAGTTCAATTATAGATAGGCCCCTTATAGATAGCCAACAGCCATTTTATTGTGCCCATTTCCATATTAACTTTGTTACATACATACATCATTCTGATTTTGTACCTCCCATATTTCTTTTACATATGGTAACGCAGTGGTGCTATCTGTTCTAATTGTTATGTTTGTTATTAAATCTACACAAACTTTTTAAACCGAACAAAATTGCTTTGAATTCCAGTATATTTATATGTTCTAATTTGGATTGATCCCATCTACCTCCAGTTTGAAGTAGATCTGCATGAGCTCCACAGCCTAATAGGGACACGCCCGTAAACAATTGCAGGTCTGGCTCCGTTCTCCTAATCTGATGTGGGTTATTAAGGTTATCAAGTCATCAAAGAACATTTGCGATGCCTTCTGCATAAAACCACATTACTTCATCAAAATTCGATTTTGCTCTTTTCAATGTTTAGATTTTATCTCTTTCTAAGAACTTCTAATGTGCTGCCCCAAATTCCACCCCTGGGGTGTAGGCCACCAGAGCCCTATTATTCCCATAACATCTCTGATAATAGGCATAGTTTCATATAGTCTGACGTATTCAATGTCGCACACTTCAGAGCGAAGACCAAGACTACTCGGATACTGGTGAGAGAGCTGATATTCACAGATGACAGTGCACTGGTTGCCCACTGCTGAAGAGATCCAAAAAATAGTGGACGCTTTCTCCGATGCATCAAAGAAGTTCGGCCTGAAGATTAACATCAAGAAGACGGAGGTGCTGTACCAACCCAACTCTACAAGAACCCGAGAGGAGGATATCATGGTTGACGGAAACAAGCTGAACTCTGTTCCGGAATTCACCTACCTCGGAAGCACTATATCAAGTGATGGATGCATTGATGCTGAAATACAGTGGAGGATGGCCAAGGCGAGCGCATCTTTCGGCCGACTACGCCAGAGACTCTGGAACAACCACCATGCATCCAATCCAGGTCAAAGGCAAGATCTACTGTGCAATCGTGCTATCCACCCTACTATATGGAGCCGAGGCCTGGACAGTACAGATGACAGGTGAAAAAGCTGCATGCCTTCATGATGTGACATCTGCGTTCAATCATGAGGCTAACCTGGAAGGACACAGTGACAAATAAGGAAATACTCGAACGGTCGGGGCTGCCCTCTATGGAAGATCTTCTGACCAAAAAGAATCTCCGCTGGACCAGACACCTCATGAGGATGTCATCAGACAGGCTACCAAAGCAGATCCTCTATTCTCAACTGTCTTCTGGTTACAGAAAGAGAGGGCGCCCTCGTCTCTGGTTCAAGGATACCACCAAGAGAAACCTGAAGCTGAGAGACATTAAGACTGACTCATGGACATCAGTCTCACAGCAGAGAGCTAAATGGAGAGCGGCAGTCAAGTAATGAAAGCAGTCTTTGTAGCATCATGTCCGACAGCATGATGATGATGATGATCCCTTAATGAAACTATCATTTATTTCGAATTTATTTTGAAGCCTAAAAAAATCCAAAGTCAAACTCGGAGTCAGTTCCGATTTTGTTTTTTCCCCCCTGTTTATAGTGAATCCTAAATCTTGAAATATTTTGACTGTATCATACACTGACAGAGACAGTCCAGGTAAAAAATGTAAAATTTAAGACCTAAATGCACTGGGATTGGTCCCACTGCTTCACTGGTCACAGATGGTCCAGTGTACTATTAACAACTCCACCCCAACAACATAATTCATAAACTCACATAACTAGCTTCATTAGAGTTACACTAGAATTGTTCCTAACAAACCAACATTTATATACCGCTTGCCTAGCTGCAACTGAACATTAAAACTTACTACAAGTTTACCAACTGAATACAGAAGATAACTTCTGCTTACATTCTAAATACTATGTAAATACTCACATTGATCTGACTAATATTGATCTAGTTATATGACACTACTGTACCATATTGTTATGGAACTTTGGGTTTCAGAATTTCATTGTGTTACATGGTGCAAATTGTCTATTCAACACGTATTGTACACCTTATTCTATATACCTTTTGTGTAAATAACACTGAATTGAAAAATGGCTGGAAGACCAGTGCTTCGGCACTGACAAAAGACTTATTCAGCAGAATAAACATATTTACCAAAAAAAAAAAAAAATACACTGCCTTCACAGTCTCCTCTGGTATTCCCCATTATAAAACTATCATCAATATATAGAAAACAGACATGTCCTAATTCTTCTAAAGTAGGAATATACGGGTCTAAGTTAGTACATGATTAATCAATATTAACGTACTTACTAACTCAATAGGCCCCACCTGAGATTACCATGAATGTAAGTTCAATCACAAAGGCCCACCCTACATCCCCCATCACCCTTTCAAAGAGTATGTTACTACTAGAAAGATAACCAGCTGTGCCCCAGCCCTACTAATGCCTGCCATACTAGTCTAACTTAGTTACCTCCCCGCGTGTGTTTCTATTTTTTCTTATCTTGTTCTTTAACTATCATTCATGTAACGATGTTTTGCTTATTTTCCTGTAATTGTCTATTTGTATATTGTTGTAGATTTGTTTACTGTGTAGAGGCAATTGTGATTAGGGCTGGAAGACCAGTGCATTAGCACTGACAACATGTTATTCAGAGGAATAAAAACACTTGAACAAAAAAAAAAAAGTAATACAGTGAAATACCTCGGGCAGGCCATGGCTCATTTGGAAGTACTTGATATTCGTACAAATTCTGTTCCCATGAAAATCTTAAATAATTTCTATGTCGTATAACAATAGGCAGCGAATAATACACGTGTTATAAATCCGCACTCGCCATCCATGTACATTTCTTAATTAAATCCAATGCTGTATTTAAATTAAACATTTTGAAATGTTGATATCCGATACTATTGTTTAACACCATTAAGTCTAAAATCTTTCCAAATTTCCCATTTGGTTTAGGCCTTAGGAAAATATTAGAGATCCATTGACCATATACTGGTTGAACTATTTTCAATACCTGTTTATCCAATAACATTTTTTAAATCTCTTTATTAACAAACTCTCTTTCTTGGGGATTCATTTTAAAATGGGGTAGGTACCCTCTTCTGTAGTGGTGAAGTAGACGGAATAGTTACCCATCAACGCCTATCCAGCTTTGAAAACAAGCGCCCTCGTGGGGGCTTATACATTATGGGCACGGTAAATAAATACCTTGTCACAAAAAAAAATACATTAAAAAAACACAATCAAGGACCCATTTGTCCAAAGTCAATCTCGCCCAGCTGGGCTTATACTTAGCTATCTTCCCTGCTTTAGGTAAAATCTCTAACACAGGCATTACTGTATTTGATAAACCACTCACCTGAATGGGTGATTCTATTTCTGAAAACACCTCTGGGCTGGTGGTGCGTCCCTGCCTCTAGTGCCTCACATGTTGTGTTGTGGCAATTGTGTTACCATAGCCACCTGACAGCCTGTTCAACCGTGACTGCATTCTCTGCCTCGTAATTAGATAAAAGATTCACCCCATACTTACAGTACAGGGGTGAAAATCAACCCATTAGAAAAGCTGGCGAAGAATTTCGACATGCTGGGGAAATTAATTGAGTGAATAATGTCTTAATCTTAGAAGCAATATTTATTCTTTATATATGTTTTTATATTTCCCCGCTACCTTTGAGTGGAAAAATGTAATAAAACATGCAGTTTAATAAGATTTAAACATGAAATCGACGGCGTTCTCTGGCCGCCATCTTGTCTTTTTGCATTTTCTCCCATTTCACCAACTCTGTGCCGATAAAAGTAACCATTTGACACTGGTGCTAGGCATTCTACTTCCTGCTCCATACTAAAGCTATTTTCGCCCATATTTAGACTATGTTGTCCTTCACCCCTGTACTGTCAGTAAGGGGTGAATCTTGTACCTACCTTGCACTCCAATTATATGGCATACCTCTGCCTGACCTGAATCTAAACCTTAGATTCCACTAGCCCCTTGCTCTGACTGACGAATTATAGGACCTCTGATAATAGTCATTAGATCCACTACCTAGCCTCCCTGATGCAATCACCCTATCCACGCCTACCCCTCTATGTACCTCCTTTCCTGTGAAGTCGATGCAGACTACATGTACTGCAATAAACAAAAAAGCTCCAAGGCATCAAACAATACAGCTTTAATGGCTATACTGCTAACAGACACCATGTTGGAATTCCTTGCATGAGCAGCTGAACAGTGGATTTCACCAATCAGGGGCCATATATATGAACAACTTTTTATCGGCTTAATGACGGTGTTGGGAAATGGGTCACAGGAAATGTATGGGGCCAAAGCGTGGTGGTGTTAGCTAACCTATAAGTTATTTATAGATTTGTGAAATCCCTCTGAGCATGTTCCCGGCGAGCACCGCTGTTTGGCAATATCGCTGCCCATTTGGCGGCGGCGGCAGTGGCGGCAGCGGCGTTGTTAATATCGCTTCGATTATTGGTTTAATTTGACCAAAATTCGGCAGCGGCGTTAATATTGCTTCGGTTTCTGGTTTCATTTGGCCAAATTTCACTTTTTTTGTATGTTATTCTGTTAAATAAAATTGGTCAAATTAACTCCAAAATTGAAGCGATATGAACGCCGCTGCCGCATCGGCGGCCATTTGTTTTGTTCACTTTCTACAATATTAATATCGCCGCCGATTTAGCAGCGGCATTAATATCGCTTTGATTTTAGGGTTAATTTGATCAAATTTCATGTAATTCTGTTAAATATAATAGCATTGAATAGATTTGGGCCTAATCGGTACCTAACACCGACGTTAAACTTGCTATGGCATGGTGTTAGCGTAGGTGATGTTAAACTCATGGTGTTTGCCTAACACCGCAACATACATACAGACTTTTCGCAGCTAAACCAGAAATCCCGTCCAAAACCAGTTTTGGCTCGCTAACACCGACACATACATATGGCCCCTGGAGACTCCGTAAACTTAAAGCTGCATAGTCTGATGAAAACATAAAATTTTCAAAACCAAAACAAATATCTAAATTTGATTTGACATATCAAATTATATGCTGGTGCACTTATTAAACATTCATCATCACATATAAGGGGATACTGAGTCAATTAATAGAACCTGTTACTGCAGAAGCCTATGGTGATAGAGTTTTGGCAAGCTTGCCAAAATTAATGTAGCATGTTTGCATTTCAAATATCTCAAAAGTTAGCGATTTAAAATAAAAGTTACTTCAAACTAAAGTAAGGTAGATTATAATGAACAACCTAATATGTTTATCTCAGAAAATGTGAGAAACTCAAAACCATCGGACTATGCAACTTTAACCTTCGCACGCCATCTCCCAATGACCCCCAAATGGTGTCAGGCTCAAACGTGGTTTATGTACACACACCCGCATATGCTGGGTATATGGTACAGCATAAATACTGCTAGGCACAGGCTTTGCACCAGAATAAGATACTAAGCCTCATGGACATGCCAAATCCATCGACTGAAATCCCCGGGGCATATGTATTAATACACAGTGCACACATGCATGTCCATCAATTGGACACAGCTGTCAACCTCATATATACGACTATTAAACGTGTCCACTGTGGTACCCCACTATTTGGTTATTAAAAGCTTAGTTCTATAAATGATCGGATAAGTAGAGTTTCACTGTGGATACTGTATCTAATAATATAATATAATACTTAGCCTAGTTATGTATACTGAAGACACGGTGGCGCCACCTGGTGTAGAAAGCTCTGTATCCTCGTCACAAGTAATGTAGGAGAGATTTTCTTATTATGATGGTATAACAAAGACCTTGTATATATATATATATATATATATATATATATATATATATATACATGTCATATATAACGAATTATGCAAGTATAAAGATAAGTAAGGGTTAATTATTACTATTATTTGTTATACTCCATAAGACCAACACTGTACCAGTGGCTCCACCTACCCTCATCACCTCCACCAGATGTAGACCAGTGTCAGTCGCACTGAAGGATTATTATAGTTATTATTATTTACATATCCACGGCCCAAACACATGTCATGCATTATAAACACCCTACCCCGAATAAATCATTTGATTAATTGGTATTTCACTTCCTAACATCTGAAATTATGCTAGGGTATGAGTTGTGACAACCCAGACTCATCACGTCACTTTATAGTGCCCGTCCTGATATGACCTTAGATGTTGCTAGGACGTAAAACAACAACAAACAAACAAACAAACAACAACTTTATAGTGTTGGTCAACTGGGATACAAGGTCACCATGACCACTACCTTAATATCCCACTCAGTCACATTATACTGACATTGAGCCGACCAGCTTTACCACTGTAATGTTATGCCCCACATGTGAAGCATGAAGGTACCACTTAGTCACATTATCCTGGCACTGATCCAACCTCTCCTTGTTTATATCCTAGTACCTGAGTGTCTGGACAAGTAGTCATAAGTACCTCTTTTGTAAAAGCCCAATGAAAGCATCAACTTAGCAAAACTAAATGGAAATATTGTGCCTAGAGAAGGACTCCAACACACACCTTTTGCATTCGGAGCTAGTGTGTTAACCATTACGCCACCTGGACTCCCGGATGTCAACACCCTCTCCACACACACCTCTCGATGTGGTTCTTTGAGAGATCTGAGAGATCAGTTGTGCAGACTACTACATTACTATTAGTTATAATTGTCACACTAATATTTATATATTGCATGGCTGAGACGGCTGAGACGTCCACCTCCTGCTTAGATTTCGCCTGCCGCTCAGCCGATGCTCTCCGTGACAAGCGTGATGGTTGTCCGTCGACCTCACTCTCAATCTGGTTGCGGGAGCAGGTCTCCAGATCTCCTTGTGCATGGACGCACAGAGAGAACAGTAGACTTAAGCTAGGATTATTTACACGCGGTATGTGGCATGCGAATGCGAATGCGGCATGTGGCATGAGAACGGGTTGATTCCTTTCACCCACACCCACACCCACACCCACACCCACACATAGTGTCAGGTTTCTCACAACTGTTCTCTATGGCAAACGCAGCAGCATTCGCATTCGCATGCCGCACCGATGGCTACATGGACTGATTAGGTTGCCACATTCGCATTCGCATTCGCATTTGCATTTGCATTCGGAGGCATGGAAGCACCCCTATTCACTTAGATGCTTTTCGATTTTTTGCCACATTCGCATGCCGCATACCACATGTAAGGAATGCTAGCTTAAACTGTTCCAGGAGCAAGTGACAATGGTAGTGGCGGAAGTATGGTTCGGCGGTGTTGGAGCCACCGGTAGCCGTATGAGTAGGAAGCAAATACATGCTGAGGGCCCATTGGCTAATAATATAGTATCGGAATAATATAATATAATAAAACATACAAAATCCCTTATGCGGCTTTATACTCGCATAATGCTTATACATCGCATATATATTAATATGAAAGACACCAGTGTTGTGGGAGTGATGAAAATGGCAAATATTGTGCATAGAAAAGGATTCGAACCCACATTTTGCATTCTGGTATAATGTGCTAACCATTACACCCCCTAGGCTCCCTGATGTCATCACCCTCTCCACATTGACCTAAGTGTGGGATAAATCCCTCAAACTGAGGTTCGATCCCCAGCAGCTGTCCTTCGCATGGGGATCGGACGCTCTAAACCGCTTTTCCATCTCGGGCAGATCCTCCACCCCCCCTGTCCCACCACCCCCCAATAAAGAAAGTTATGGTTGGTGGCTTATTTGTGGGATTACGACCATGTGTAAGGGCTCATGACTGCCCCATTAATCCGTGTTACTGCACCCGGGGACCCTTACTGCGTGATCAGGCCGCATCAGTGTCCTCCTTAATGGACAGGCAACTAACTACCAGCAGCAACCCGCTAAGTCGACCACTCCTTCATCTGCACAGGAAATAAGAGAGAGCGCCTCAACAACCTACTGCTCACGGCATAGGTTAGTGTGGAAATCTGGAAATCTGGAAATCTGGAAATCTGGAAATCTGGAAATCTGGAATCTGGAATCTGGATTCTGGATTCTGGATTCTGGATTCTGGAATCTGGATTCTGGAATCTGGATTCTGGATTCTGGAATCTGGAATCTGGATTCTGGAATCTGGAATCTGGAAACTGGAATCTGGATTCTGGAATCTGGATTCTGGAATCTGGAATCTGGATTCAGGATTCGGGATTCGGGATTCTGGAATCTGGAATCAGGATTCTGGAATCTGGATTCTGGAATCTGGAATCTGGATTCTGGAATCTGGAATCTGGATTCTGGAATCTGGAATCTGGAATCTGGAATCTGGAATCTGGAATCTGGAATCTGGATTCTGGAATCTGGAATCTGGAATTTGGAATCTGATCAAATACAAGCACAGATTACTACTCCCTCACCAATATGTGTAGCAAACCATGATTGTTCAATGGCTGGAACTTGGAAGACCAATTCCCCGGCGCTGGTAACTGATATATTCATATGAATAAAAAAAACATTTGACCCCAAACAAAATTGATAGGACATATTAGATCAAAATTATTATTTTCAGATAAAACGAGCGGGGCAAAGTGAGATCTAGATAAGGTTTGTGGTTATTTGTGGGTTAAAAGTGTTCATTTTGGTGTCGTTTGTGAGTGGGTATTTACGTGGGTTTGCGAGCTCGGCTTGCTTTCCTCCATAACAGGAGACGCTTCTTTATCAAAGTGCCCATGATGGTCTCCGGAGGAGGGATACACCAGGTGAGCCACATGGGAGGCAGGTTTGCGCATAACTAAAATCACTACTCTTTTATACAACTAAAATTACACCTGTTTTCTGCAATTATAATCACGGTTGTTTTCTGCAACTGAACTAAAGTCACAACACTTTTCTTCAATTCAAATAACAATAGTTGTTTTCATCAAACATCACTGCTGTTTTCTGGAACTAAAATAGTAGCACTTTTCCTGAGGTATAACTTGTTATGCAAATATTATTTAGGATGCAGCCAAACACTGATTGTCCATCCGTTACTGATTGTCATAGTCTAGTCATAATTCTAATACAACTACGTACCTAATTCAGGTCAGGTGGTGGGTTACTTTATTAACTCACTAGCAATGTGTCCATTATATATTCTACTCAGTAACCTTATTGTTTCACTACTTGCCAGCTGCTCCCTACCTGCTAAGGTTGAACTCACTACTGTTTGTTATCCAGGCCCTGAGCTCCACTGCTCTAAACTATGCTACTTTAACATTGCGCGATGTCACGTGACCGCGCTTATCCCAACTATCTGCCTCACTTGCACATATTGTTTACGTTAATAAAGGAGGGGCAAATCGGGTCCAGCCAGAGTTTGCTTAACCTAACTCATAATTTTGGCCTTTTTAATTGCGAAATAGTATTGTAAATAATTTCAATTAAAACCACAATAGTTGTCTGCAACTAAAATCACTGCTGTTTTCTCCAACTAAAATCGCAGCAGTTTCCTTTTAACTCCATTGCAAGGACATGCCATTCACTATTGCTTTGTGTACATGAAACTGGAAGTAACGGCCAGCAGACAGCCTTCTGGGGCCGTGTGTGTGTGTGGGGGGGGGGGGGGGTGCATCCCCATGAGCAGCCACACAGGAGGCTGGGACACAAGGTCTGTCGCACCCTTCACGGTGCGTGATGGTGCCTATTAACATCCTAATGTGGTGCATCTTCCGCCAGAGTTTCCCATAATTCCAGTGTTCAGCATCTGTTACTTTCAGTTTCATTACTGGCACTCGAGGGCCTTTGATTTGTAGAGATCACAGTTTTTCGCAATATTGCAACGGATTGGTTCAGTCAGCATTAAGTAGTTGTTGCACGATATTACTATTTGAGGGGAAGTAAATTAAAGTTTCCCATAATTCCAGAGGTCGGCAGCTGTTACTCCCAGTTTTATTACTAGCGCTCGAAGGGCTTTGTATTGTAGAGATCACAGTTGTTCGCCATATTGCAATGGATTGGTTCAGTCAGCATTAAGCAGTTGTTGCATGATATTACTATTTGAGGTGAGGTAAATTAAAGTTTCCCATAATTCCAGAGTTTAGCAGCTGTTACTTCCGGTTTTATTACTGGGGCTCGAAGGGCCTTTGTATTGTAGAGATCACAGTTGTTCGCCATATTGCAATGGATTGGTTCAGTCAGCATTAAGCAGTTGTTGCATGATATTACTATTTGAGGTGAGGTAAATTAAAGTTTCCCATAATTCCAGAGTTTAGCAGCTGTTACTTCCGGTTTTATTACTGGGGCTCGAAGGGCCTTTGTATTGTAGAGATCACAGTTGTTCGCCATATTGCAATGGATTGGTTCAGTCAGCATTAAGCAGTTGTTGCATGATATTACTATTGTGTGTGTGGGGGGGTAATTAAACCTTCCCATCATTCCAGGTTTCGGCAGCTGTTATTTTGGGTTTCATCATTGTGGTGCGGAGGACTTGTCTTATAGAAAGCACAGCTGGGCCGTGTTCAGGGTACACCTCAGAGGTTCCTTGGAGCTGGCTCCGCTACATCATTTTGGCCAATTTGCGTTCAGGGTGCACCTTGAAGTTGACTCCGAGATGTCATGCTTTTCAGATAGGAAGCAAAAAGCGCCTCCAAAATGGCCATCGGATTCAGTGGTTTCAGCCAATCAGAGCTGTTCTTTCGATTGCAAATGTCTGCACCCTATGGAGGCCGCCATTTTCGAGTAACCAAACAGCTAAAGTCGTTCAGATTAGCGTGACATCCGGAATATCTCTGAGGCGCTTCCGAGGAATACCTTGAATGGGGCCCTGTTCACTTGAAGGGCCTGTCCAAAGAGATCTATTTTGAGTGATGATTTGAAAGCTAGGTATGTCAGCTTATTAGGGGTTTGGCCTATTTCTGCGAGGGAAAGCTGACTCCGATTTACTCGTTCCAGGGGTGTGAGTGAACTTTCATTATCTATGAATGTGACCTGACTACATGGTTTATTTGTGACATCCACTGGGAATGAATGGGTAGTGTAAGGGTGAAAATAAAAACCTCATATCAAAGCTGCATCGTCCGATGAAAGCATCAGATTTTTTAAACCTAATTACTCATGGAGATTTAATTCTACATAGCCAACTTAGATAGAAACGCACCTACTCCACTTTCATTGCTGCGTAGAATGGAAAACTAAGTCAATTTAATAGAACATACTACTGGTAAAGCCTATCGTGTCAACATTTCTATATGCAAGTCAAAATTAACCTACCATATTTCTATTTTAAATATATTCAATTTAGTCATTTAAAATAAAAATTACTTCATGTTAAAACAGGTAGTTTTATATCGATTAACACAATAGAAGTTTCCACAAAGCAAGACTGAGAGAAAGTCAAAACAATCGGACTCTGAAACTTTAAATATCAGTGCAATATCACACTGACTGAGAATAGGCCCCTTTCAATGTTTATAAACATTGTGTATGCGTGCACACCTTGGCTGCAGAATGAATGCACACTGCAATTGAGTTTGCCGGTATGCGCAATGCAAAACGTCTATTTTAATGAAAATTAATAGAAATGCAGAACCCTAACTATATAAATTTAATATAATCTGTTTGTTGAATATGTTTTCTGTATGTATTCCAAGCGGTTTGTTTCTAGGTGGTGTGGTTTCAGAGATATTTCACTTTTTCTGAAAGAAGATTGTTCACGGCCATTGACAATGCATTGAGTTTGCCGGTATGCGCAGTGCAAAACATCAATTTGATTCAAAATGAATAGAAATACAGAACCCTAACCTTATAAATTTAATATAATCTCATTATTGAATATGTTTTCTATATGAGTTCCAAGTGGTTTGTTTCTAGGTGGAGTGGTTTTAGAGATTTCACTTTTTCTGTATGAAGATTGCTCAAAGCCATTGAGTTTGCAGTGTGACGTCCTGCAGCCAAGCAGCACGCGCACTGACCTAAATACCCATCCTGAGGTCATATGAAAGAGGTCTATATGCAGAATAGAAAATATACAGATATTTAGTGCGTAAAACATAGAAAAGGTGTAGACATTTAGTTAAGCGTATATTGCGATATGGGGTTTGGGCACCATCTCGGGGGCAGGGGGTGGGGGGGGGGGGAGGTGCTGCCTATATAAAAACGCGGAAGCTCGTTTTGAATTCACCATAGCCGTCAATCCTATATTGGACAATAAACTTACTAGGGGGCAACCAGAAATATTAGTTATCTACAATGGTAGCGACAACAAAATGTGTCTTCGTAGTTACATAGATAGATTTAACGACGCCGTTCCACCTTTAATAAAACTATGGTTACCAGGTAGTATTGATATCGAGCTAGACACATCTGCATAGCAAATAAGTGTAGTTTGATATAATTATCAACCTGCCAGAGCAAAAATGCTATAATTGTGGTGGTAGCTAGACACATCTGCATAGCAACTAAGTGTGGTTTGATATCATTATCAACCTGCAGGAGACAAATGCTATAATTGTGGTGTCACTCCAAATATCTCCATAGTGTTAAGTATGTAGACCACCGTCATAGCAGAAAATACATTATTTATAATAGCTATCAAATTTGTAATAAATTAAGCAATTTAAAGGGTAAGGCAAGACTTTAATAAATACCTATAACGGACACCATTCCATTTTATCTGAACCATTACCCTCACCATAACTGCCCTGTCATCCACAGATCAGGTTTTTAAAGCCTTAACAAATCTTGCAGTAGGTGTAGTATAATAAATAGTTCTATATTTGTTCATGTAATACAGTAACACCTGTCTATGCCGACCCCTCCACAGATCGACCACTCCCCTATATCGATCACTTTATTTGGGTCCCAACAATACCATTGTAAGGATATTCTAACCGACCACCTCCCTAAATGGACCACTTAAAGCCGGTCCCATAGTCGGTCGATTTAGAGAGGTGTTACTGTACTATGTTGTTGCACATCATGGACGTACAATGGAACCCCTGCACGTTGATTATCTTCTAAATAAAGTATGTCCCATAGCAAATCTATATTCACAACATGTAATTTTCTAACTTCTAATATATTATTGATGTTACTTATTAAATTGCTAATTTGCTTAGATACATTTGTTAATTAGCCATTGTCAGTTTGTAGTGACGCATTTGTACAGGCAGGAAGATCACCTCTGAGGGGAATGCCGACCAAATCCAACTTCAGTGGTTCAATAAATATATAATTAAAGAAAAAGGAAGGAATGTGATGGGGACTATTTTCTTCCTCATGTATATTATTGTTTCTTGTCCCAACTGGCCTGAACTGAAAATGATATCCGTCAATTAGGAGAGAGTCATCCGTATCATCAGGAGAGAGTCATTAACTACTTCATATTATATTGGCTCTGGTAAAGGTTTTTTTAATTTGAGAAAAAAAACTAATATCGGTACATTAGTTGATTGAGCAGAGGAACTTTCTATCCTGAACAATTGGTCAGGCTCGGTAGCGACAAGTATACATTGCTAAGTCATTTATTTGATTCGGCTAGGGTTTGAGCCCGGTGTTCGAATTTCACGAACTACCAAAACTGGAGGCGAACTTATTCGGTTATCCCGTTGGTGGAGTAATAACAGTTTCTTTTGATCATCAGTTGGTTGTTGGAATTTTATGTCCTGGCAACATCTAAGGTCATATCAGGATGTGTACCGACTTGTGACAGTGCACACTTATGGCAACTTTATAGTGCTGCCCCATTGGGATATCAGGCCACCAGCACCATAAACCGATATCCCACTCAGTTCCATTATCCTGACACTGAGCTATCCAGTCCTTGCCCTATCTTATTAATGCTGAGCGCCAAGCGAAGAACCAACAAATATAAATTGTGTAAGTCATTGGCTTGACTCGACTGGGAATCAAATTCTCTAACTCCCAAAAAGGAGGCCTGCGCTCTACCGATTCGGCCACCGCGTCCGATGATGGTATTGTGTAAAACTGCGATTTACTAAGAAAGAGCTTACTTGAACAAGCACCACCCCCACTTACCTCAACATTTACACCAACCAGCAACCAGCAACCAGCCAGTCTGTGGGACGTCACGTGGTTTATTAGGCCAATTACAAGGGGGCTGAATATATGTGAATTGCTCTAATTACAGTCGCTCCACATTCATCATGATTGAATGGCAATCTAACCATGGCACATGCTGTATGTAACTCCCAACAGTTGGGACTAGGCAGGATGGTTAAATTGGTAACAGCGCCCTCTGGCTTTCCATGTGGGAGATCGTGGTTTTGTACCTGGCCGAGTCAAACTTAAAGTTGCATAGTCCGATGAAATATGAAATTTTCAAAACAAAACAATTATCTAGATTTGATTTTTACAAATCTAACTTAGATACTAATGCACTTATTGAACATGTGTTTCTGCATAGAAGGGAATACTGAGTCAATTTAACAGAACATGTTGCTGTCATGGGGATGATGAAAATGGGAAATATTGCGCCTAGAGCGGGACTCGAACCCACATCTCTTAGCATTCCATGCCACTGTGCTAACCATTACACCACCTAGGCTCCCTGATATCACCACACTACCCACCCCTACCTGTCTATGTGGTTACTTGCCTGATAGGTCAGTGCAGACTACTACACTCGTCCCCCTGGAATTGTAAGTCTGTTAATGCTTACAATTACATACATATAGGCAATGCACTTACATATACATACACAGGGTAGGTTCAACAACCATACAGCACAGAGCTTGTACAGGGTCATGGTCATGGCAAGAAGTGTCATGGGGGTGATGAAAATGAGAAATATGGCGCCTAGAGTGTGACACAAACCCACATTTCTTAGCATTCCGGGCCAGTGTGCTAACCATTACACCACCTTGGCTCCCTGATATCAGCACACTACCCATACCTCCCTGTCTATGTGGTTACTTGCCTGAGAGGTCAGTGCAGACTACTACGCTATTGTAGAGGCCTGTGGTGTCAGAGTTTTGGCAAGCATGCCAAAAGTAATTTTCCATGTTTGCACTTCATATATCTCAAAAGTTTACCATTTAAAATCAAAATAACTTTAAACAAAGTAAAGTAGATACTAGTGATCGATCTAATATATTTATCTCATAAAAATTACCAAAACTCAAAACCATCGGACTATGCAACTTTAACGATTTACCAATTTGATACTTGTTAGTATGTAGCCTGGTGCTGGGCATCACTAAGATAGGGCATGGAGTTGTTTGCTCAGTATCAGGATAAGGTAATTGAGTGGGATATTGAGTCATGGTGCCAGCAGATTGGTCTCCAAGTGGTGAGGCACTAGAAAGTTGTCATGAGTGCGCACTGTCATAAGTATCCACTGTACGGCAAGAATGCTAACATTGTAACAAGTTTGGTAACCAGACAGCATGTGGTTATGTTGCAAAGTGAAAGGTATATAGTGAAGGCTAGACCTGGGAGGCAAGGCATCTCTAACTTCCGCTGTCTAATGGGGCTGTCACACTACAACGTAATGACGTCAATGTAGGGAGAACGTGAAGAACGTGTGAACTTCTCGGCGTAGTATGCAAATTTGGGCACAAGTTGAACGTGGATGCAGCGTAGTGGACGAGAACGTAACGTTGGTAAAGCGTAGTGATACCGTCAATCACCGAGAGAGGACAACGTCACTACGCTCACGGAAGGTGATGAACGTTATTCCATCACCAGAACTACGTTGCTTTACGTTACCTTACGTTATTTATGTCAGGAAACGGTGGCAAAACGGTAAACCTACGTTGGATGTCCGTTAGGCGTCTGTTAACCCGGCGTTTTCACTATGTGGACTGCACGTTCCCCCGCGGATTAATGTGGGTCAACGTAGTGCAACGTAATGCAACGTAGTTGAACGTAGTGACCGACGTTTTAATAATGTTTGTTTAACGTCATTGACGTTCGCCGAACGTGTACAGAACGTACGGCGAACGTAAACCCTTAAGTTCAAGCTACGTCGAAAGTTTTGAACATGTCCAAAACTTCAACGTAACTCGACGTAACACGACGTAATGTGACGTAGCTCGACGTCAGTCTAACGTCATTATGACGTCATCATAACGTAATCCAACGTACATCAACGTAATGACGAAAAATCACCACGTTAGGCTCACGTTCGCTCATTACGTCGTAGTGTGACAGGGGTATTAGCTGTAGCTGCGACCTGGCGTACTGGGTCGCAGCTTCAGTCCATCCAGGGGAACTCAAAACACGTGTGTTAAGTGCCTGTCACACTATGGCGGATTGAGCAATGGACAGAACCGGACAAAGAATATTCTAGTCCGGTGTTATTCGGACTTGAAATGTATCACTTATGTAATGGATGGTAACGGACGGTAACGGACGGGTAACATACAGTAATGGACGGTAATGGTTAATAACGTATCTAACGATCAATGGACAATTCAGAATACAAAAAGAACTATAACGAATGGCAACGGACGTGTAATGGATATGCAACGGGCGGGAACGGAAGGTAAAGGACGGGAACGGACGGGAACGGACGGGAACGGACGGGAACGGACAGGAACGGATGGGTAACGGACGGGAACGGATGGGAACGGACGGGAACGGACGGGAACGGACGGGAACGGACGGGAACGGACGGGAACGGACGGGAACGGACGGGAACGGACGGGTAACGGACAGGAACAGACGGGCAACGGACGGAGAACAGACGGTAACAGATAATAACCGCATTGGTCAGTCTGGCACAATCCGTTACAACTTTTGTGCATGCTCAAAACTTTTAACGGATTGGACCGGATATCAAAGGATATGCAATGGATATGCAACGGACACAAACCGGACTTTGCCAAATATCAACAGACTTTGTTCGGTTTCTTTCTGTTTCCCCAATCCGGTGAGGTGTGACAGAGCCTCTAATGGTCACATAGCCAGGTTGGTTGGTTATTGGAGTTGTATATCCTCGAAACATTTAAGGTGATATCAGGACGTTTGCCGACTTGTTACAGTGAGCACTAATTGAGACTTTATAGTGTTGCTCAACTGAGAGATCAGGCCATCAGCACCATGACCTGCTATCCCACTCAGTCACATTATCCGAGCCAACCAGTCCTTGCCCTCTCCTAATAATGCAGAGCGCCTGGTTAGGAAGCCACAAGTATCAATTGTGTAAGTCATTGGTTTGACTCGACCGGGTATTGAACTCTCGACCTTCCGCACGGGAGGCCTGCGCTCTACCGATTCGGCCACCGCGTCCAGTCATATAGCTATGTGGGCTGTATGGGGTTTGTATAGAAATAAAATATCTGAGACTGAGCGAAGTGACTGGTTGTCCGCTGTATTCGGTTCAACTTTATGTGTGTCCATACTGTAATATGTGGTGAGATTTCTTGGAAGATTAAGACTGCAAAATCCGATAAAAGCAAATACTTTCAAACTCAAAGCATTTTAGATGTGATCCTAGATATCAGCTTAAAGCTGCATAGTCCGATGAAAACATCAAATTTTCAAAACCAAAACAGTGATCTAAATTTGATTCTACATATCTAACTTAGATACTGTCGTGGGGGTGATGAAAATGGGAAATATTGCGCCTAGAGTGGGACTCGAACCCACATCTCTCTGCATTCCGGGCCAGTGTGCCAACCATTACAACACCTAGGCTCCCTGATATCAACACACTACCCATGCCTACCTGTCTATGCGGCTCCTTGTCTGAGAGGTCAGTGCAGACCACTACACTCGTCCCCCTGGAATTGTAAGTCTTTTAATGCTTACACTTTCATTCATACAGGCAATGCAACCCACTTACATACACAGGATAGGTTCAACAACTATACAGCGTGTAGCTTGTACAGGATCATGGTCACGGCAACCAGTGTCGTGGGGGTGATGAAAATGGGAAATATTGCGCTTAGAGCGGGACTCGAACCCACATCTCTCTGCATTCCGGGCCAGTGTGCCAACCATTACACCACCTAGGCTCCCTGATATCAACACACTACCCATGCCTACCTGTCTATGCGGCTCCTTGTCTGAGAGGTCAGTGCAGACCACTACAATACTGATGCACTTATTAAGCATTTGTCGCCACACAGAAGGGGATACTGAGGCAATTGAATAGATCATGTTACTGCAGAATGCTATGGTGTCAAAGTGTTGGCAAGCATGCCAAAATTAATTTTGCATGGTTGCACTTCAAATACCTCAAAAGTTAGCCACTTAAAATAAAAGTTACTTCAATCTAAAGTAAGGTACATTATAACGATCAACCTAATGTATTTATCTCAGAAAATGTCTTAAACTCAAAAGCATCGGACTATGCAACTTTAAATACAAGTACATCCATTAAGCATTTATTGCAGTTTGGTGCACCATAGATACAAGATTCACCCCGTACTGCTGCAGTAGGGGTGCAAACCAACCCTATGTAAAAGCTGTCGAAAATGCGGGTCAAAGAATTGAGAGCCTAATTTCACAATCTAAGAAGCAACAATTATTCTTTACATATGTCTTATTGATAGCCCGCTACCTTTGAGTTGAAAAATATAATATAATATCTAGTTTAATCAGATTTAAAAGTGAAATCGACGGCGTTCTGCGGCCACCATCTTGTCTCTTTGCATTCTCTCCCATTTCACCAACTCTGTGCCTATAGAAGTATCCATTTGATACTGGAGGCAGGCATTCTACTCTCTGTTCTATACTAAAGCTATTTTCACCCGTATTTAGACTACGTTGTCGTTCACCCGTGTCCTGCGAGTACCGGGTGAATCCTTTATCTAGGTGCACCAGTGCTACTCTGCCTACCTCAAAACTGGGTGAACAAAGCCTATGTCAGGCAATTAGGTAAATATCCATTAACAGTAGTCCTAATAATGTAACATTGGGGAGTAGTGTACGTCATGTAATGCACCCATGTAATAAAAAGAAACTGTAAATACCTATATACCTTTAACATGGACGGTCAGAAGACCATTGCCAGGGCACTGACAAAAGATATATCTGAATAAAATTCATTTACAAAAAAAAAAGAAACGTGTGTCCACCACAAATATCTCAGATATCTCAGATATTTTACATTCATAAATTACATCAAACTAATTTGATGTAGATTATAATGGCCAGCCGACTATATCTAATCGAAAACATTTGGTAGAAACTGAACATATAGCCCACGTCACACCTACCCGGAGAAGCCCTCGACTTTTAGCCGGACCACCCCCGGACTACTCCTCCAGACCACCCCGGACAGCCCTGGATAAAATTGCTATTTTGGTCGTTTTTGGTCTCGCTGTCACAGCTACCCGGACGAACCACGGTCTAGCCATGGACCAGAGGCTGGATCACCCCGGAGTGAGCCGCACCACCCCTGGAATACCCGTTGTATCCACGGGGTAGTCACGGATCAGTCCCGGACTTGCTCCTGCTATATATATACAACAATGGGGGCTCATCCTGGGCTGATCTGTGGTAAATCAGGCTATCCATGGCGATCCGTAGTTAATCCGTGGTCATTCAGCTTGTCCGGGTCTTATCCGAGCAGTCCTAGAGTGGTCCGTGGCTATGTCAGGGCTAGTCCGGGCTAGTCCAGAGCTGGTCCGGGTTAAACCGTGGCTAAAACGTGGCTCATCAGGTTTAAAAAACACTTGGACTGCCCCGGACTGCCCCAGACTGCCCCGGACTGCCCCGGACTGCCCCGGACGGTACACAGACTACCCCCGGAACACACCCGGACTACCTGGATCACCCCCAGATTACACCCGGATGATGCCGGATGATGCCGGATCGAACCCGGATTACTATATTCCCTGGATCGCCCCGGATATTTTAAACATTTAAAAACATCTGGGGCCGACCCCGGATGAGGCCGGACCAGCCAAGGATCACCAAGGATAACCAAGGATCAGCCATGGATGAGCCACGGATCACCACAGACCACAGACCACGCCGGATCACTTTATTGGATTATACCAAATTTAATCTTATCTGCAAGAATTAAATAAATTCGATTTTACACCAACACTGGTCAGGGACGGTACTACATGAGAGGTGCGTATTAGAAATGTAAATTATTACTAGAAATGTAGTCCATATCCAGCTATGATATAGACGGATAAATAGGACTAGACATATGTGTATTATAATGTATTATAATAATATAAAGGAACGGAGCAATTCCAATATTGATATCATATTCATTGTACGATTATTTGCGTGTATTCGGGATTCGCGCACCCACCCCGTTATATACGCGCGATTGGGGTGCCAAATGTTTGGTGCGGAAATGATTCAAACCACTGTCACTTCGCTCGCATTTTTCTTTTTGGTAGGGCATATTAAGCCGTGTTTACACGGGCAATTGTAAAGCGAATTAGACAAAGCGATTTATATGAAGCGAAGTAGCTGTGCGTTTACACGAGCGAGTTTGAAAGTCTGTCGGACACCGGGAACCAGCAGCCTGTGGTGCGCCTGTAGTCGGCAAGCACTGCTATTTGTTTAGTTTACACACGTCGATTCGACGCAGATGTAGCTGCTACGTTAATATCGCTTGGAATTTAAGGTTAATTTAATTAAATTTCATTATTTGAGGATGTAATTCTGTTAAATATGATCGCATTTAATAGATTTCGGCCTAATCGGGCCCTAACACTGCCGGGCACCAGCGATTAGTTACTGCTCCATCTGTAGCCGGCAAGCACTACTATTTTATACTATCGCCGCCCGGGAACCAGCTGAATCGCTTCATATAAACCACCTGGCAAGGTGGATTACATAAAGTGAATCATATGAAGCGAATCAGCCCTAATCTGCCTCAGAGTCGCGTTTACACGGCGAATGTGAGGCGAACTAGGCAAGGCGATTTATATGAAGCGATTTAACTCTCCCGTGTAAACACGGCTTTAGTCCCAGCCAGAGAACTAATAAAGAACTCAGCCCAACTCTGCTTTGTCTAACCTTATTGCCTAGTGGTTTATATCAGCAATTAGGCACTTGACAGTCAGTACTTACAATCATACTACTGTACTCAGGTAATCATAGTAAACACAGTCAATTGAAGCACCTCATAATTAACTTATTACTGACGAATCCCCTACGGCGCATTCCACTGTCTCCGCGCCCCCAGTGAATTTTGGAGCAGTGCCAAGCTGTTTATTTGTTGGGATTTTAAATCTTAAGGCCCTGTCACACTACGACGTATGGCGACGGCGTATGCGAACGTGTCGAAATAAATTGAAAATAAAAATAGGTCGAGATATGCCGACCTACGCCGACATACGCCGACCTATGCTGAGCGTACTCGACCTATGCCCAACCTATACGTAACCTATGACGCCGTATTCCGACGTTTTGGTTAAAATTTGCGTTGGTTGGCATATGCTAAGGCCATACATCGTAGTGTGACAGACAGCCAACACGCTGGGCATACGCTTGCCGTATGCTCACAATACGCGAGGGGTATGCCAGCACAAGCTAGAGGCACATTAGACTAAGCTAGGCTTACGCTATATACGCCAGAGATACACAGAGGATGCAGGTTCAACATATGGCTAACCTATGCCGACCTACCCCTAACTTATGCGTAAGCTATGACGGTGTACGTCCAGCGTACATCCAGCGTATGAGAAACGTATGAGCCACACGCCGGCATAGGTTTTAAATTTTGAACATACACACAACATTTTTGGCGGCTCGACCTACGCCAACCTATGACGACCTATGAAAAGCATATACGACATATGCCCAGCCTATGTGTAACCTATGACGGCCTATGCCGACGTGTTGGTCGAAAAGCACATACATCGGCATACGCTAACGCCATAGGGCGTAGTGTGACAGCCCCTTTAGCGACATGTAAGGTCATATGGGGACGTGTGCTGACTTGTAACACTCACAGATCACACCTTATAGAGCTGCCCCACTGGAAGACTAGGCCGCTGCCAGTATGAGCAAGTAACCCAGTCCATCACATTAACCTGATACTGAGCGAACGGGTCATTATCCTATTCTGAGCGTCGATCTAGATAGCCATAAGTATCAATTTTGTAAGTCATTGGTTTGACTGTGTCGGGTACGGTTCCCGGTCGTGTCAAACCAATGACTTTTCAAATTGACACTTGTAGCTTCCTAGCCTCACCCTTTAATGACTGGTTAGCTCAGTATCAGGATAACGTGACTGAGTGGGATATCGGGTCATAGTGCTGGTAGCCTGATTTCCCAGCTTGGCAGCACTATAAAGTCACCATGAGTGTGCACCGTCACAAGTCGGTAGCCATCATGATATGACCTTAGATGTTGTGGGGATGTAAAACTCCAACAACTAACCCGACTCGGTTGGGGTTTGAAGCTATGACCTCTTGCACATAAAGCCAGTCAGTGCTGTTATCGATCTGGCTATCTTATCCAGTTTGTGTCAATGCTTGAGGGTATGTGTGGTTGTTTCTTTCCCGCTTTTGTTCTACAAACAGAGGGCACAACTAATATATTAATAAAACACCTTCAGATGTATCAGAGATCAGACAGACCGACAGTGTACATACAGGTAAAACATCCCACATGCTAGGCACCTTTATGTAGGTCACGGTCAACCTTGGGTTTCAGGTAGGCATACACTACTACCCCAATCAATATGGGCGATAATGGGGGTTATTGCCATCCGAATATAAGGGAATACAATTTCACTATGATTGGTTGGTTGTTGGAATTTTATGTCCTGGCAACATCCACCCTGAAATACAAAATGGCTAGGCAAACAACACAGCCATCCCACCTGGCCGCAGTCCAAAAGGGTCTGAGTGTGTTCTCGCACATGAGTGCACTATCTAAGGACAGGGTTTAGGTGAAAGGATGCTGTCACAAATAACAAACAATCTGAATGGAATGGGATCCTCTCCCGCAAGCCTGCATGTCGCCCAAGTAGATGTACATAGTAGGCTAAGGTATCATTACTCAGACTAGACAAATAAACTGTAAAATTACAAAAAAACTAACATAGGCTATTACTAACAACCAAAATTGCAGGCTGACCCGAGCAGACACAGGTAAACACTCCTGGGCAAAGGAACAGATCAAGACAGCACCACAGCTGTCCAGCATTGAAAACAAGCACCCTGACAGGAGCTTATACGTTATGGGCAGAGTAAATACCTCGTCAATAAAAGTTAAACAAAAAAAATCTAAGGTCATATCAGGATGGGTGCCAACTTGTGACAGTGTACACTCATGGCGATTTTATGGTGCTGCCCCACTGGGAAATCAAGCCGCCAGCACCACGACCTGATATCCAACTCACTGAGCTAATGAGCCTTTTTGCCATATCCTATTAATGCTGAGTACCAAGCTAGGAAGCGACAAGTATAAATTGTGTAAGTCATTGGTTTGACACGGCCAGGAAACGAACTCCCCATCTCCCGCACGGGAGGCCTGCACTCTACCGATTCTGCCGACACGTCCGGTATTTCACTGTGGAAAATCACCTTGGGTGAATTATGTAGCAATGAGGAGGAAGACAAAATGTCTGTAATTAATATGTCACCTACGTAAGAAAAAGACAAAGAAAAGAATAGTACAAGAAAAGAGGAAAATTAGTGCGGAAATGGAACTGGGAATTAGTGCATTTCAAGGTCACGCATTGCCTCCATTGGTCTTATACCCCTGTCACACTCCGACGTAACAGGCCAGCAAAGTGCGCAATGTAAAAATCACTTTATTACATCAAGATACATCAAAATTCTCGGCGTTTAAGGGCCAAATTGGACATCAGTGCAACGTAGTGGATGTAGGCGAAACGTTGGCCCAACATAGTTGCAACATGTCTCAACAAGTTACAATGTAAAAAAACATAAGGCTAACGAGCCTCCAGCGCGCACAGCATCAGCCAAGCGAAACCCTAGCGATGGCTCAGCATAGGACTCGCATAATTAGGCCCACCCTAATGTAGCTATGTGTGACTCTAGTGTAATTCATAACGTGAGTCGACGTCAGGCCCACGAGTGAGCACCGTCACTCTAACGACAGTCCAGCGTGCTCAGCATAAGGACAGCGAGGCAAGACGTTCACAGCACGTTCGCTTACATTCAAAGAACGTTGGTGCATGTTACATACGTTATGCGTGCGCCAGCTGTTCGTCAACTATGTCGAATACATCAGGACACATTGGACTTACGTTAGACAAAGGTTAGACACACATCAGAGACACATTAGACCTACATCAAGATACGTTAACGCCACGTTGTCAGCGCACGGGCTGCATGTTCCTCCCAGCTCTCTGTCAGTCTACCGTAAGTTGACGTAGCTCAACGTAGACCAACATAGATCTAACGAAAGTCTAACGTATCTCGACGTAAGCCTAACGTAAACACAATGTAAGCCCAATGTAACCCAACATAATGGCCTTTACGTTGAGCTACGTCAAAAGTTGTGGGTATGTCCAAAACCTTGACGTGTGTCACCGTATCTCGATGTAACTCAACATATCTCAATATAGGCTTAACGAACGAGTAACATATTTCAATGTATCTCGACGTAATGGCAAAATTTCACCTACGTCGGCTTACTCTACCACATTACGTTGTAGTGTGACAGGGCCTTTAGGGAAGAGAAGCATGGGATGCGTGACTTGGGTAATCGAGACAGCTCTGACTTAGCTGGTAATTATATATATGACTTATGCTGGTTGTATCTGGGACAACCCAATGCTGCGTGAATACAAAAAAAGAGTTTTATTTTGTTTATTTGTTTCTTTGGATGTTGCCCTCTTAGCAACATGTGCGGTCATATTATGCTACGCACCAGTTTGCAATACTTTACATTCAGGGTGACTTTGTGGTGCTGCCCCACTGGGGTACCATGTCCATGTCATTATCACACAATATCCCACTTAGTCAAATTATCCTGATACAGCCCTATCCTATTAATGCTGAGCGCCAGGCTAGGTGGTGATAACTATAAAGTCGGTAAGTTACCGGTTTGATGGTAGTCCAAAAATAATTAGGAAGAAAAAGGTAAGAAGTGTGATCAGTGATCAAACCTGTACTTTTCGAAATAAAAACGATTTAAAAAAACCACGGATGGGGAATGTTGGCGTGGTGAAATATATATTTAGCAGTTCTTTTCTGGTGTTTATTTAGAAGCTGATTGGGAGATAATTATCTAAATAGACTCAAGCACTTGGTAGTTTTGGCTAGCATGGTATCCATTGAGGGTAAATGTGACCTGTGAGTGTAACCATTGGCACATATATTTATGTGTGATAGGACACAATGCCTAGACAGGAACTGAAGCACACATTAATGCCATTCCTATGTGGTTTTTCAACCCATTCGAACCTACCTTTGTCTGTGAGAGTTCACATGGAGAGGAGGACTAACTGGACACATGATGCATGATGCATGATGAATGATGCCTGATGAATGATGAATGATGGATGGTGAATGGTGAATGGTGAATGATGAATGATGAATGATGAATGATGAATGATGAATGATGAATGATGAATGATGAATGGTTCATGGTGCATAGTGCATAGTGCATAGTGCATAGTGCATATTTAATGGTGCATGATGCATGATGTATGGTGTATGATGACTGATACATGATGCATGATGCATGATGCACGATGTATGATGGATGATGTATGAGGGATGCATGATGAATGATGCATGATGCATAATGTATGACGTCTGATGCATGATGACTGATGCCTGATGTATGACCCATGATACATGATGCATGGTGAATGATGCGTGATGTATAAAAGATGATATATGGTGCATGGCGTATGAATCACTATGATGCATGATGTATGGTGCTTTGTTTGTTTAAGGACCCTCCATCACAACAAGTATATATCGGATATTGGGGGATGCATGGTGCATGATGCATGATGCATGATGCATGATATCTGGTGCATGGTGTATGGTGCATGGTGTATGAATCACTATGATGCATGATGTATGGTGCTTTGTGTGTTTAACGACCCTCCAGCACAAAAAGTATATATCGGATTTTGGGGGGATGCATGGTGCATGATGCATTCTGATTGATGCATGATGTGTGATGTATGGTACATGATGTATGATGCATGATGTGTGATGCACTATGTATGATGTAGGCTATGTGATATATGATGTATGATGGGTGGTGTATGATGTGTGTGATGTATGATGAATGATGTATGATGTATAACACATGATGTATGATAATGATGTATGATGCATGATGCATGATGCATGATGGACGATGCATGATGCATGATTCATGATCAGACCACGCTACCATTCGCTGGCCTTTGTCGCTGCACCTCCTGCCTCGCCTGCGCGCCTCTCTCCACTCTCTGCCTATCCCACAATGCCTGTCGTTCCTGCCGTCGTCATCCTCCGATCTGACCTTTCCCCATACATCTGACCTTTCCCCACTGGTCCATTGACCTTCCCACTGTGCTCTCTCCAAGCAGGACTCTGTAAATCCATGCAGGATACTATTTGGTGGAGTTCATATTCGTTGATTTTTGTTGTTGTTGATTTCTTTTGGGTTTTCTTCTTTTGCTGATCCAGAATGAGTCACTGATTCATTGGTCTTTGAGAATCTAGAAACAGCTCAGGTCAAATCAGGACAAGTATCACCTTGTGACAGGTGCACTGAAGACATATTTAAAAGTTTATGGTGTCGACGGCTGCCCTACTGGGGAGTAAGCGATTCATTGGTGTTTGTCGGCCTAGCAACAATTCAGGTCATATCAGGACAGGTATCGCCGTGGGACCTTTTGCATTGAAGACAAGGCTTTAACAAAACCTTATAGTCCAGATGCCCTACTCGGATACCATGCTGCTGACATCATGACCTGATATCCTACTGAGTCATGGTATTCTGAAATCGAGCGAACCAATTATTGACATATCCTAGCAATGCCGAAGGCAAGTAATAGGGACAAATATGAATATGGGTCACAGCTTGCTGGGTCACAGCTTCAGCTTACACACCGGAAGTTGAAGTTTCTGCCCTACCCAGTCCTATCCTTCACCATAGAGTATATACTTTAAACTCAATTTCTACCTTCCATACCGATATACTTCCTGGTAGCCAACCATGGTAGGATTATTATAATACAGGTAGCGAACCTCTTAGTCTTACTCAGCTTCCAGAAATCCCGAATTACCAGAAACATGGCTATATTTTAAAACTGGTTAAATACAATTTATTTCTTTTCTTTTCATTGTTTATTTCATCCTTTATATATGTGATATATAAATAATTATATGAGTATAAAATGGGCGGAGTAGGCTTGTGCTATTTATTATATATTTATTATATTATTTATTCATTATGCTTTTATTTTTTCAAATTCCGGACCGTCCTGCCATTTACTGCGTTCCGGTGCGTTCCAGGATAGTTTTCCTTCACACCACACTGGATCATATGCCATTCGGCCTGCGCAGGTGTCACATGAGCTTGATTTGAAAACTGGCCGACCAACGGAGGGAGACATTAAGAGAAATAGAGGAACTGAAGCTAGAGGACGAATTGGCCGAACTACGGGAGGAACGGGACAGGCTATTAGACATACGCGAGAAGCGAAAGAAGTGTGAACCGACAAGAATAAAGGAAGGGAAGGTAATACAAGACGAGACCGGCAAGGTGGAACTGGCAAGCTGATCTGATCGGGAGCGGTGGGAACCAGCGGCCACCACAGAGTCGGGATACTCTACATACGGAAGGTCCCGCCCGCGGTCACGAGACGGCCATAGCCGGAGGCGACGTCGTTCATCTAGTAGCACGTCCAGTACCAGTGCCGAGCGAAGGGTTCAAAGTAAGTGGTCTTTAAAACGACATCTTGAAACAAAAAAAGATCCTAGGAAGCTGAACTGTCATGAAATTGTGTGCGCGACAGCTGCTTGGGCATTGGAAATTAATACAATGTCTCTGATGGACCACAGGGCTCTACTCGAACATATTTATTTTATCTCACACAGAGCCAGACATAATGAGTATCTGGATAGCGCCCATGCCGAGTACGACTTGTGTATTAGGAATTTTGCGGAGAAAAGGGGATTTGAAGCTTTTTCAAGCGAACACACGGGGAAAAGTGTGTTGCACTACGGACATGAGGGTAGTCGGCAGAAGAAGTCTGCGAATCCCACATTTAATGAGAAAAAGCGCGGGATGAGAGGAGGGCGACCGAATATGGCTTGCTATGCCTGGAATAGTGAGCGGGGGTGTGGTAGGAAGGAGGAGGAGTGCCGTTATGATCATAAGTGCTCTAAGTGTGGAGGTAAGGAACATAAACGAGTGACATGCAAGGAGTGACATACTGGGAAACGATCCGCGAAGGAGGCGGAGGCGAGTGGAGACCCAGTATGGGATAAGGAGCCTTGTCAGGCAATATTGGGTACAGGTGTGAGTAATGACGGTGCATGCGATGGAGCAGCGTGCTGTGATTCGGGTGAGTGGAGGTACTCACCCGGGACTGACAACTCTGTGACTATGCGGGGAGCCACATACCAAACCACACATGGAGACGCTGGGAGGTTGTTGTGCATGACTAGGGAGTCGGATAGGAAACTGGACCAAACACGCCCCAAAGGAATGCCTAAGGTGGGAGTGCACACTGGCGATGGAGCAAGTGGAGGTGACTCTGAGAATATAAGGAGTACATGTCAACTGGACGGACAAGGACAGTGGACAGAGGTATGCGAGGCTGTGGCGAGTGCCGGCTATGGGGATAGCCTTACTGTCCGCCAGGATGGCGACGGACGATTGAACGTTGCGGTGAAGGGGGGTAGCAAAATGACATGCCAGACTTTCACTGTGGACAGTAGCTGCTTGCGCGGCACTTGTGTGTGTGTATATGTGCTAAGTGGAATGCCCTGTCAATTAAAACCTTGCCGTTTCTTTTCAGAGGCCTTCTGTAGAACTGACATTGATGTCGACGCAATGTTTATTTTGCAGGGTATTGTCTTCGGTTTTCGAGTTATCAATGAAAACTGTAATGTCACATACAACATAAAGAGACAAAGGAGTAATCCGGCAGGGGAGAATGAGATAATAGAGAGTAGGTTGCAAGCAGAGCTTCATAATGGACTTTTAATTGAGGTCGATAAACCTCCCGCCTGTGTGCATGGAATATTCGTCGTACCGAAGGACAGTGGGGTAGGGAGGACTGTAATTGATTGCAGCAAACCAGAGTCAGGGAGCATTAACAATTATACAGCCGGGGTCGCTCCAAAATTTAAGTACCTTGGGATAGATGATGTGGTGGATTTGTTAGAAAAAAAACGACTACTTGGCGAGCATCGACATTAAAGATGCTTACCGGGCAGTGCAAATCCATCCAGATCACAGGACTCGTCAAGGGCTCCACTGGTTGTTTAACGGGAACACGAGCGAGACTTATCTAATGGATGGTAGACTCTGTATGGGCCTCTCATCTAGTCCTTATATATTTACTAGACTATCAAATTTTATTGTTTGATGTGCTGGAAGGGACGGGGTTAGTAGAGTCATCAACTACCTAGACGACTTTTGTATTATTGGTAGAACGGAGGATGAGACCACCTGTTTTCAGCAGCGCCTCTTAGCAATTTTGAGAAGACTCGGGTTTTTTATTAGTTTTAAGAAACTCATCTCCCCTTCAAAGAAGATAAGATTTCTCGGGATTGATGTTAATTCCGAGACTCTAGAGCTCACCTTATCAAATGACAAGTTACGTCAGACTTTGAATTTATTTCTGGGTCGGAAGAAAGCTACTCGTAGGGAGTTGGAGAGGCTTGCTGGATACCTAGCTCACTGCGCTAAGGTCACGAGAGGCGGCCAAACTTTTAGTAGGCGCGTCTATGATCTCATATGCACTTTACAAAACCCTTTTTATAAGGCGCGTTTAAACGCCGGGTTCAGGAGTGATATTACTTGGTGGGCGAAGTTTGCATCTAAGTTTAATGGGAAAGCTGGAATGCTTGGGAAGTTCGCTGCGATCGCATCTGTTTACAGTGATGCGTCTAATTGGGGACTTGGGGCAACTCATGGGAATGATTGGCTCGTCGCCGCTTTTGAAGGCGAGGCTGATCGGTTGCTAGAGTCGGAGATGGGCCACCACCATGTAAGGCTTCCAGGGGGGTGCAAATGGAGCACATTAATGTGAAGGAGATGCGGGGAGTGCTGGAAGGAGCGATTAGATGGGCTCCAAGTTGGGGAGATTCAGAGATCATCTTTATTACAGACAGCGCCGTAGTCCAGGCAGCTCTAAACACAGGGAGGTCTAGGTCATCGGGGATTATGGGTATGCTCCGCCAGCTGTTTTGGCTCGCGGTGGAGAATAACTTCACCTTTGTTTCGACCTATATAAACACAACTGTTAATGTAGTATGCGATGCTCTGAGTAGGTTGGATGTGGGGACTAGTGCGGCTAGAATTAGAGCTGTGGATGTTGGAAGGGCAATGTGCTGCGCACATCTTTTTGATTATCCTCTATCATGTCATTTCAGAGCTAGAGAGACTGAGGGAGGAGCAAAGGGGCTATGAGAGGCAGTATTACGCCGCAAATTCCATCACCACCAGGACTGTGCAGATACGTAGATATCTTGAATTTGTCAAACAGTTTGCGGAGAACCGCGCGCCTTTCCCTTGCTCTCCCGAACGGGTGGCACTATATGCCTCATGGTTTGGCAAGAACACTTACTTATCGTTCAGTGATTAACTATCTATCTGGCCTAAGCTTTTTTCTCCGCCAAAATGGTGCTTTAGGAATTAAGTACGATGATTTTGTGATACAGGCGACACTAAAGGGGATTAAGCGCCAAAAGGGTGACGCTCCACGGCAGGCTCCACCTATGCTGCCTTCTATGTTGCTTAGAATATTCTCTCTGCTAACACTAAACCTGGGCCACGTTTCTTGGCGGGCAGCTATGTTATGCTCATTTAGGGCGTTGCTGCGGAAGTCGCAAGTAACGGAGTCGGACTCGGCTCTTCGCCGTGGAGATTTCGCCTTCTTCGACTGGGGCATGTTAATTAAGGTTAGACGTTCCAAGACAATTCAGTTTGCGGAGCGTGTCCTCGAGATACCGGTTGCGCTCTGTGCAGATAAGGCCTTATGCGCAGTCTACTGGACAGAGCGGCATTTCGAGGAGATGGTTGCTCGGATGGGGGATCTTGCTTTTCAGATTCCCGGGCCAGGACACGCTTCCCAGCCGTTGTCTTACAAGGCTTATCAGACTATGCTAAGGTTATTTTCTGAGCAGGCGGGATTGGGGGAATATTATTTTACTTCTCACTCACTCAGGAGGGGGGGTTGCACCTACTTGTCAATGGCTGGTGCGACTATCGAGGAGATCAAGGCCAGGGGCGATTGGGCTTCAGAGACGGTCTATGCATATCTGAAGACCCCGCTACAAACCCGGATCGTGAACGATCTGCGGGTTGCTGCGACTCTATCTGCTATTTGGAATAGTTCGGAGGAGTGTTGGGGGCCTGGGCCGGTATAGCCGGCTGGGGTCTTGGCTATCTATTGCTCGGCCAAGGGCCTCGGTTAAATAAACTAGGCTTCCCACCACTCCTCGTTCTGTCGTTCCTTACTAGCTCGTAGCCCACCTTTTATGTGATATATAAATAATTATATGAGTATAAAATGGGCGGAGTAGGCTTGTGCTATTTATTATATATTTATTATATTATTTATTCATTATGCTTTTATTTCTTCAAATTCCGGACCGTCCTGCCATTTACTGCGTTCGGTGCGTTCCAGGATAGTTTTCCTTCACACCACACCGGGTCATATGCCATTCGGCCTGCGCAGGTGTCACATGAGCTTGATTTGAAAACTTTTACGGGTAGGGCCTCGGTTAAATAAACTAGGCTTCCCACCACTCCTCGTTCTGTTGTTCCTTACTAGCTCGTAGCCCACCTTTTATATATATATATATGGGTCATTCTTTAAAACTGGGCACCACATATTTGGTTTCCACACTTACGGTGCTGATAATTTGTCCTTTCTTTTATTGATTGCAAGTCAAATAATTATTGTATCATCTGTGTATTAAGTATGTTAGCAATAGTACATTTATTAAAGCTATACCAAGAAAGAAATTTAAAGTTTACTTACATTATTTTGTGCTCATGTGAAAAAGTGAAAATTTACACATTTACACTATATATGTAGGCAAACGTTTTTTCAACTTATTTTTCAACTTTTTTCTTGTAAGTCGTAACCTTGTCTGCTTAAGAGTAATCAATAAAATCTTGTTTGACTATGTTGTATATGTTAAAATGAAGTTCTGGATGTGTCTTTGATGTTCATGTTACATGAGTGATATTGATGTATTGCTCAATTTGTATAAGATCTAATTCAAAAAGTGAAATTCATGGTTTTTCAACTCTGGCATATGCACAACATGCAAACCTTCATAGGACATTGATCAGGCTATTATTTGGAAGGTTTTTTGCTATTATTTGGAAGGTTTTCACTTTTGGTTTCCATGTCACACTTTTGTGCCCAGTTTTAAAGAATGACCCATATATATATATATATATATCTATATATATATATATATATATATATAAATTTAGACTGTCTCCAGAAATTCGGAAAATCCAGAAATCAAGGCCATGTCCGCTCCTAATCTGCCGACACTTGGTCCGATACCTGTGCATTTGTTTCTAATGGGATTTGCAGTGGAAACTTGTCCTTGTTAACATTTTACATGCAATAAAATGCCACTTCCTGCATCAGGATTTACTTGTATTCACAACCTCCCCGACCTTTCGCTGTGTAAGCTATGTCTTAGCTAGATAAAGGATTCACCCGGTACTCGCATTACACGGGTGAATACCAGCCCTATATAAAAACGGTCGAAAAAGCGAGGAAATGAAATGAGAGCCTAATTTCACAATCTAAGAAGCAACATTTATTCTTTTTATATGTCTTCATATTTCTCCGCAACCTTTGAGTTGAAAAATATAATAAAATATCTAGTTTAATAAGATTTAAAAGTGAAATCGACAGCGTTCTATGGCCACCATCTTGTCTTTGTGCATTCTCTCCCATTTCACCAACTCTGTGCCTATATATGTAGCCATTTGATCCTGGAACCACAGTTTCTAGTTTCTGTCCCATACTAAAGCTATTTTCGCCCGTATTTACACTACGTTGTCGTTCACCCGTGTAATACAAGTACCGGGTGAATCTTTTATCTATGTCTTAGCATGCTGGATTCAGCTTCAGGTCTTACTGAGTGATCTGCAGAACTTTCCTCGTATTGTGTAAGCCTCTGTGTATGCCTCTGGCACAGTCTGACTGGGCTAGACTTCATAATACATCAGCCACTTTCCCAATCCATACGATGCGGACCACTGGGTAAAACATAGACATGTTGTATCAATTTCGTAAGTCATTGCTTCAAGGTAAACCAAAGAGGATTGTAGCAAGCAATAACTTATCAACAATTAACAATTTATCTAGTACAAAAAATTACAGAAACTCAAAACCATCTGGCTATGCAACTAGTATGTAGTACCATATAAAATAACTCACCAGAATGGTGGATCGCGGGATTCGAACCCACGGGTTCGAACCCTAGTCGAGTCAAACCGGTGACTTATCAATTGATACTTGTCGCTGCCTAGCCAGGCGCTTGGCATTAATAGGATAGGGCAATGACTTGATGGCTTAGTGTCAGGATAATGTGACTGAGTCAAATGTCAGGTCTGGTCCTCCTGGGCGCCCAGTGGGGCAGCACTATAAAGTCGCTACGAGTGCGCACTGTCACAAGTCGGTACCAGTCCTAATATGACCTTAGATGTTGCCAGTACGTGAAACTCCAACAACCCACCAACTATAAAGTAACTACAGTAAAACCTCTATAAATCAACTGTCCATGAGATGGACTTTAAATGGTCCATTTTGGGAGGTGGGATGTTTAGGGAGTTTAAAAAAATCGTTACAATGGTATGCTGTGGGTGATCATTTGGGACCCAAGTAAAGCGATCGATATAGGGGAGTGGTCGATCTGTGGAGGTGGTCAGTTAGAGAGGTTTTACTGCGTATGATAGCGTCATCGCATATAGCAGAGCATTCCTGTATGAGTGCAGGATAGACTGGAAGCCCTGATTGTACATAACAGTGGGGGTGTATTCCTAGTCCCGTGTTTGTGTGTGGAATGAGTCCAACTGGTCCGCATACGACCCTAGATTAAAGCTGCACAGTCCGATGAAGCAGCAAATTTTCAAAACCAAAACCATGATCTGGAATTGATTCTACATATCTAACTTAGATACTGATGCATGTATTATGCATTTGTTGCCACATAGCAGGGAATACTGAGGCAATTTAATAGAACCTGTTACTGCTAAACCCTATGGTGTCACAGATTTTGGCAAGCTTGCCAAAACTAATTTGACATGTTTGCACTTCAAATATCTCAAAACATAACTGTTTAAAATAAACAGGACTTGAAGCTAAAGTAAGGTCGATTATAATGGTCAGGTTAATCTATTTATCTCAGACAAATTACAGAAACTCAACACCATCGGACTATGCAACTTTGAACTAAACCCATGTCCTGTTTTTATTCTGAATGGGAAGTAAGCGCCGTATCCACAATAACAAGATAACCCAGGCCGCTGGCAATGGCTTTGGCATCGTCCCAACCGCCAAATGCCTGGTATGTGTGTAAGACAGATATATCGGCATCACCACTGTTACAAGTCGGTTCCCGTCCTGATATGACCATAGATGTTGCCAGTAACAACCAACTATTAAATAACTATATGATACTGTCATCGCAAACAGCAGAGTATCCCTCTATGGGTGCAGCACAGACTGTAATATAAGCCCTGATTCTACATATGGGCGTGGGGGAGGTGGGGGGGGGGGGAGTCATCCTAGTCCCGTGTTGGTGGGTGGACTGATTCCAACTGCCCCATCCTGATATGACCTTAGATGTTGCTAGGACGTAAAACAACAACAACAAACAAACAAACTGATGCCAACTGGTCCACACGCAACCTTCCATTTAACTAAACCCACGTCATTTTTAACAATTGAGAATGGGAAGTAAGCGCCGTATCCACAATAACAAGATAACCCAGGCCACTGGCAATGGCTTTGGCATCGTCCCAACCGCCAAATGCCTGGTATGTGTGTAAGACAGATATATCGGCATCACCACTATTACAAGTCGGTTCCCGTCCTGATATGACCATACATGTTGCCAGGACATAAAGCAACAACCAACTATTAAATAACTATATGATACTGTCATCGCAAACAGCAGAGTATCCCTCTATGGGTGCAGCACAGACTGTAATATAAGCCCTGATTCTACATATGGGTGTGGGGTGTGGGGGGGGGCGGACTCATCCTAGTCCCGTGTTGGTGGGTCGACTGATTCCAACTGCCCCGTCCTGATATGACCTTAGATGTTGCTAGGACGTAAAACAACAACAAACAAACAAACTGATTCCAACTGGTCCGCACGCAACCTTCCATTTAACTAAACCCACGTCATTTTTAACAATTCAGAATGGGAAGTACGCCCCCGTATCCACAACAACAAGATAACCCAAGCCACTGGCAATGGCTTTGGCATCGTCCCAACCGCCAAATGCCTGGTATGTGTGTAAGACAGATATGCGAATCATCCCCCCCCCCCCACCTCCACCCTCTCCCCCCTCCCCACACACACAATGTCCCGTCCACTGATCCGCTTCCAGAAATTGCAAGCATTGAGAGACTGGGGCTGGAAGGTTGGATCCCACTGTCAACCGCCGCAGACACTGCTTACTCGCGATTCAACGACAGGGACCTTGAGGGGTATTAATTAGTCTCCGACCTGACCAAAAGAAGTCATTTTTTTTACTTTGAGAGCACAACAATTTAGAAAGCGAAGCAGTTATCTAGATTTAATCCTACGGTATTAGCAACAATTAGATATACATGTACGCCCTCATTGATCATTTAGTTGGGTTTTTGCACCTTAAAGGCCCTGTTACACTACGCCGTATAGCCTCAGTTTATGCTGACGTATGTGATTTTGCACCAACATGTTGGTGTACTCTGAGATATGCTATGGGTATGTTTGGTATATGTAGTGTTCGTTATGAGTACGCTGATTAATGCTATCATATGGCACCAAATTTGTTTTTAACCTGTTCAGAATGTTCTACGTCTGACAGCGTGTGTTTTATATGTTAGGCACACACTATATCTAAGTTCGATATATGTCGAGATACATCAGATGTATGATAGACATACATTGAAGTACACTAGTCATAAGTCCAGCAGGTGACAACGTACAGCCCGTGTATTGACAACGTATATGAATAACTTACTTCTAACATATGTCTAACCTATGTCTGATGTTTCTCCAATGTGTCTTGACATATTTAAACATATCTGGCGATGGAATGACTTATTTAAAGGCCCCATCACACTACGTCGTATAGCCTTAGCGCGTGCCGACGTATGTGATTTTGCGCCAACACATTGATGTACACTGAGATATGTAATGGGTACATTTGGCATAAGTTGTGTTCATTAAGAGCATGCTGGTAAATGCTGTCATACGGTGTCGCATGCTAAGGAGCCTACAATTTGAAATTCATATCATACGTTATGAGAAATCATATCATACATTCTCACAAAAATTATTAATAAGAAAAGCTTGTTTGCCACAATACAGACAAAGAAACTTATTTATTTTGGCCACATCATTCGTCAGAGTTCAATATACGTACATTGTTGGAAGGGAAGGTGAATGGCAGCAGAGGGAGAGGGAGACCAAGAACATCATGGTTTACAAATATTTCACAGTGGATAGGCTTGAATTATTCACAGTCTATCAAAACAGTACACCATCGGGACAAGTGAAGAACCATTGCATCCAACCCTCGATTAGAGGACGGAACTATTGATTGATTGATCATACGTTGGGCATAAGCTGAGGCAATACGCCATAGTGTGCCAGGCCATTAGAGACATCAAATCTTGCATGCTTTTAAAGGTTGGTTTGGTTGTTGTTGCTTCACATCCTAGCAACATCTAATGTCATATCAGGATAAGTACCAACTTGTGACAGTGCACACGCATGGCGACTTTATAGTGCTGCCCCACTGGCACACCAGGCCACCAGCACCACATTATCCTGACACTAAGCTAATCAGTCATTGCCCGATCCTAATAATGCCAAGCGCCAGGCTAGGATGTGACAAGTATCAATTTTAAAGTCATTTTTGACTCGACCAGGAACCGAAGTCCCGATCTTCCGCACGCGAGGCCCGCGCTCTACCGATTAGGTGTGTGTCCTAGATTATGTAGTGTAGTGATGTGAATTCACCACACAGGTTCAAATACCAGATGCGCAGGTGTTTTTATTTCCTCATGGTTAATGGTTGAGGTGTTAAGGCCCAGTCAGACCTTACCGGACTGAGTACCGGACACCACCGGACAAAGAATTGTCTAGTCCGTTGGTGTCCGGTGTCAAAATATACCGAAATGTACCGAAATGTACCGGATGAAACGAATGCTAAACAGACAAGGAATGTACATTAAGGCCCAGTCAAACCTTACCGGATTGAGCAACGGACATAAACCGGTCAAAGAATTTTCTAGTCCATTGGTGTCCGGTATCAAAATGGATCAAAATGTGTCAAAATATTGCGCTTTCAACGGATAAGGAACGGTCAACCGACGGGCGAAAAACGAATGTCAAACGGACGGACCGGACACCAACCGGACACCAACCGGACACCAACCGGACACCAACCGGACACCAACCGGACACCTACCGGACTGATCACGGATGCGCCAAAAACAAGAAAAAAAACGACGGACCGAATTCCCCCAGCACCGTCAACGGACTCTTCAGGATACAAACCGGACACCTAACGGATGAGTAACAGACATAAAACGGACAAAACGGATGTAAACCGGACACCAACCATACACGTCTGTCCGGTGGTGTACGGTACAAGTTTTGAACATGTTCAAAACTTGTACCGGACACCGCCGGACACCACCGGAGATAGACCGGACACGCCGGATGGGTACCGTATATAAACCGTACATTACCATACATCACCGGACAGTGTCCGGTTTCTGGCCGGTTCCTCAATCCGGTGAGGTCTGATTGGGGCTTTAACAAATAGCCACCGGATGATAACTGGATGCCAACCGAATGTCTAACGGACGGACCGGACACCAACCGGACACCAACCGGACACCTACCAGACTGATCACGGACGCGCCGAAAACCGACGGACCAAATTCCCACAGCACCGTCAACGGACACTGCAGGAAGCAAACCGGAGACGTAACGGATAGGTACTGGGCATGAAACGGACAAAATGGACAAAACGGACAAAACGGACTTAAAACGGACATCAAACATACAGGTCAGTCCGGCGGTGTCCGGTACAAGTTGCGTGCATGTTCAAAACTTGTACCGGACACCACCGGACACCACCGGAGATAGATGGGGAGGTGGTGGTGGTGTTGGGGGTGGTGGTGATGATGGGGAGGTGGTGGTGGTGATGGGGTGGTGGTGGTGATGGGGTGGTGGTGGTGATGGGGTGGTGGTGGTGATGGGGTGGTGGTGGTGGTGATGGGGTGGTGGTGGTGATGGGGGTGGTGGTGGTGATGGGGTGGTGGTGGTGATGGGGTGGTGGTGGTGGTGGTGATGGGTGGTGATGGTGGTGATGGGGAGGTGGTGGTGATGATGGGCTGGTGGTGGTGATGGGGTGGTGGTGGTGATGGGGTGGTGGTAGTGATGAGGTGGTGGTGCTGATGGGTGTGGAGGTGGTCGTGGTGCTGGGGGTGCAGGCGGTGATGGGGTGGAGGTGGTGGTGATGGTGGAGGTGGTGATGGGGAAGGAGGTGGTGATGGCGGTGATGGGGGTGGTGTTCGGTGGTGGCGGTGATTGGGGGTGGTGGTGGAGGTGGTGGTGGTGGGGGCGGCGGCGGTGGTGGAGGTTGTAGTGGAGGTAAAGGTGGTGTGGGGGTGGAGGTGGTGGTGATGGTGGGGATAGAGGTGGTGATCATGGGGATGGAGGTGGTGATGGAAGTAGAGGAGGTTGTATGTGGAGTTGATGATTTGGATTGATGGGGGCGGTGGGGTAACCACATGGTCGTCAGGCCGGGGTGGGTGGCGCTGGCCTCCGCAGTAGGGATCTAACCTGGGAACCTTTGGATCAGAGCGGATCTCTAGGCACCGGCGGGATGGGGCGGGGGCGATGGAGCGGGGCGAGTGGGGGGGTGGGGGGGGGAGGGGCTTAGGGCGGGTGCGAGTGATGGATAGCGGCCGGTCGGCGGGGGATGTGACAGCATGAAATCACCACCACAGTATGTCTGACAGCCGGCACTGTGACGCCGACACTCCACCTGTTTACACAGACGGGCAACTCAGCACTCCACACAGCGGCAAGTGGCTGCACAAGATGTGGATTACAGATAGTAATAAATAGTACAGTAAAGCCTCTCTAACCGACCACCTCCACAGATCGACCACTCCCTTATATCGATCGCTTCATTTGGGTCCCAACAATACCATTGTAACCATATTCTACCTCCCTAAACCGACCACCTCCCTAAATGGACCACTTGAAGTCGGTCCCAAGGTCGGTCGATTTAGAGAGGTTTTACTGTGTATGTGGTTTTATTTGTTGTTTAATGTCTTTTATGGTTGATACTATATATATATATATATATATATATATAAATATATATTTATATATATATATATTTATATGAAAAGTTATATTCTCTGGCTAGAGGAAATGAGCCCTCTAGCCTAACAAACAAAAGATTGTCAGCGGTACAGTAAGTGAAGATAACGGCCGCTGAGGAGTGGGCGAGCAGGTGGCGCCATGCGGGGAGGTCATGAGGTACCAATAGATGACCTAGTGAGTAGAGGCAACCAGCCAAAGACTTAGTGGCTGGGAACTAGATGGGTCTTCCGTCTTATTATACTCATATAATGACTTATACAACATATATATATACATAAAGAGCAGCTACAGTATACAGATACAAATGAAGACAATGCAAATAACAAAACAGGAAATACGTGACAGTAAGATGAGTATAATCTTTGGCTTAGCGATTATCGACTTCAGCCTTTAAACAAAAAAGGGACAACAATTGCTCCTGTGAGAGTGAGGTTGGTGCGTCTGGGAGGGACGGCAAGCACCGGTGGCAGCGCCACCAATTATGGGGGTGAGGCACAGGAGGCAGTACATAGAATCAGGATAACAATAATATATAGAATCAAATAAATCCTTTCCGCGTTTTTATACTTGCATAATTCGTTATACACATAAGGCAGTACATAAAGGGCTGCTACATTATATAGGTACAAAGGAACACAAGGCAATGACAAACAACAGTAGGAGATAAGTGAGAGTGCGATGTGTATAATATCTAGCTTAAGCCTAAGTCACATCTACCGGATCAGGGGCCGGACGAGCCCCGGACCGTCATCCGGCGTGGTCCGTGATGATCCGGCGTGATCCATGGCTCATCCATGGCTGGTCCTTGGTGATCCTTGGTGATCCGTGGCTGATCCGGGGTCAGCCCCGGATGTTTTTAAATGTTTAAAACATCCGGGGTTATCTGGGGTGATCCAGGGAATATTGCAATCTGGGGTTAACCGGCATCATCTGTGTGTGATCCGTGACTCATCCGGGTCATATTATACTCCGGGGGTCATCCAAGGGTCGTCCGGGGGTTGTCCGGGGGTCGTCCGGGGCCGATCCGGGGCTGATCCGGGCGATCCGGGACTAATCCGGGGCTGTGGACCATGGCTCATCCAGATAGGTGTGACAGCGATGCAAAAACGACCAAAAATAGCGATTTTATCAGGGGCAGTCCGGGGTGGTCCGGGGTGGTCCGGGTGAGTGGTTCGAAGGTAGTCCGGCTAAAAATCCGGGGCTCGTCCGGGTATGTGTGACTGGGGCTTTAAGCCTAAGTCACACCTACCCGGACGAGCCCCGGACCGTGATCCGGCGTGGTCCGTGGCGATCCGGCGTGATCCGTGGCTCATCCATGGCTGGTCCTTGGTGATCCTTGGCGATCCTTGGTGATCCCTGGCTGGTCCGGCCTAATCCGGGGTCTGCTTCGGATGTTTTAAAATGCTTAATACATCCAGGGCGGTCCGGGGAATATTGCGATCCGGGCTCGATCCGGCATCGTCTGGGATGATCCGGGTGTGATCCACGGGGTGGTCCGGGTAGTCCGGGGGTGGACCAGGGTTAGTCCGTGTAGCGTCCGGGCCAGTCCAGGGCTGTCCAGGCTTTTTTAACCCAGATGAGCCACGTTTTAGCCACGGTTTAACCCGGACCAGCCCCGGACTAGCCCCGATGTAGCCACAGACCACTCCCGGACTGCCTGGATAAGACCACGACAAGCCGGCTGAGCACGGATCAGCCACGGATCACCACGGATAGCCCCGTTTAGCATGGATCAGTCCAGGATGAGCCCGTTTTTGTACCTATATAGCAGGAGCGAGTCCACTTCCAGTCCGGGACTGATCCGTGACTACTCTGTGGATACACCGGGTAGTGCGGGGGTGGTCCAGCTAGACTGCAGGCTAGACCGGGGGCTAGACTGGGCTAGACCGGGTGCTAGACTGGGGGCTACACCATGTAGGTGTGACTGCTAGCCCCAAAACGACCAAAATAGCGATTTTATCCGGGGCTGTCCGGGACAATCCGGGCGACTGGTCCGGGGGTGGTCCGGCTAAAATCCGGGGCTCAATCGGGTAGGTGTGACTGGAGCTTTAGGGATTATTGGCCAAGAGATCAGCAGGATGGCAACTTGTTAATTTCATTAGTCGCTAGTAATAAGGACTTCATGTCTAATCTAGATAAAAGATTCACCCAGTACTTGTAGTACACGAGTGAACGACAACGTAGTGTAAATACGGGCAAAAATAGCTTTAGTATGGAACATGAAGTAGAAACTGTGGTTCCATGATCAAATGGCTACATATATTGGCACAGATTTGGTGAAATGGGAGAAAATGCAAAAATCCAAGATGTCGGCCATAGAACGCCATCGATTTCAATTTTACTTTTATTTTTCAACTCAAAGGTAGCGGATAAATATGAAGATATCTACAAAGAATAAATGTTGCTTCTTAGATTGTGAAATTAGGCTCTCATTTCATTAACCTGCTTTTTCGACTGTTTTTATATAGGGTTGGTATTCACCCGTGGAGTACCGGGTGAATCCTTTATCTATGTCTAATCATGAAGTGAAGCGCAGTGCTCCGGCGCTGACAAATGTCATATTCAGATGAATAAATACTTTACCCAAAAAAAAAAATTTAAAAAAAAGCATATACATTTCGACAAGTTTATATAGTTAATTTTTTTGCATTGTAGATATATACATAAAAGGTCTTTAATACCACACATACACATCATGACCATTCCCAATTAACCATGCTGATTAAGATTAAGTAAAGTTGTGTTGATCATGTTAGTGCACCTTTAACCATCCCCGACCAGGGTAGGTTCTGACGTCACGACATATTACATGCCCTAATATGAAAGATCCCTGTCAAAGGGCATCAAGAACACCTCACCCCGGCACAGCAACGACATGCGCCCTGACCAAACAACCCCGGGGATTAGTGCCTGACATGGGAATGTTTTTTTTCTTGAAGATTTATATAGCCTATCATGGATAAGTCTGAATAGACTTGTTTTCACCATTAGACAGTTTGTCGAGAGAAAGCCCGAGCCCACACTTTTACCGACCTAAGGGATTTTTAACCTCCCACACCACATAGACATGGTATGAGAGCAACCGGCCTTTGATGATGCTGTCAGTTATACACAGCGGTGGAAATCCAAATTGGCAGAGGTGGGGGCACAGGGAATCGAACCACCAACCTTCAGATTAGGAGTCTGACCTAGAAAATAGTCAGACACTCTAACCACTCCGCCACAGAGAACACCACATGCATGCATACATTGTTATGTAAGTAAGCACTGGGATGACACACAACAGATGAGTATCGCTTGCGTGAAAGATAAAGGCCGTCCAGAGTCGTCAACATTGTCATGGTAGTACAAAGAGTACTACATTCCCAGACCCCCTCCCCTGCCACCCCCCCCCCGCCCCCTCCCATAAAGTATAAAGTAGTATACATCAACATTTTACTACGGGCCCCACTGGAACCAGATTGGATGGCCAAATGAGTTGAACAGTCGCCTCCCATTTTGGTATGTCATGGGATTCGAAACGCCCTGGTTCAAATCTTAGTCGAGTCAAACCAATAAAGTAAAAATTGATACTAACTTGTCGCTACCTAGCGTGGCATTTGGCACTACTAGGATAGGGAACGGAGCAGTGGAATGAGGAAGACCAATAGACGAGATCACCGTTCCGACTGCGCATGCGCTGAAAACGGCGTTGGCAGCAAAGCAAAGGCGTACAGCCATTGAGTTTGCCGATACGCGTAGGGCAAAACTTTGATTTTATTCCAAATTAATTTTCAAAATACATAGCAATTTGGCACAAACATGGATTGATGGATGCAATGTAATAATATAATGAATATGTTTAAGACACAACTCTCCATAATTAAGCATTTTGAGCTAAGAAACATACAATTTCAGTCACTTTACAGGCTGATGTTTACATCACCATTGATTAGACATAAGTAATTCTTGTTCTAAATATTAAAATGTCAAATGTGTCAACAAAAACCTGTTTCAAAGAAATATATAACCAATATCTGATTAACCCTACCCATTTCCTAGCCCAATGAATGTTATTAACCATAGGATATAAATAAAAACACAAATAAAATTAGTAAAACTGACCCTTGCTTTGGCTCTACAACTAGTTTGAGTGCCCAGATTTGTCTCAATGTAAATGCAGATGGTATAAGATGTGCTGATTACATTGATCTAAATGCAATGCTAGATAAAGATTAATAACTTAATTTATTGTGTCGATTTTTTTAGTTGGTATTCTATGTTTCAAACAAGAGGTGAGATGAGCTGAAACTAGCACATTTCATAGATGCACCCAGTGTCTTAGCTTTAGCCATGTGCTTCACATGTTTTTCTTCCACGCATCCCACAATGCACCGCGCAGCTGGATTGGTGATGTGGTCTATTGTCCATGATTGAAAAATCCCCTGGTTTTCCTCTTAATTATGTTTCTTTGAACAATGCAACTTTAATCAACTTATGTACAAACAAAACAAGCTGTGCAAAATTATTCTCTGAAATCAGTTATAGTGGTTGCGGACTGCTTTCGCTTGGTTGTTGCAGTTTTACTTCCTGACTACATCTGAGGTGATATAAGGATGGTGCAGAATGCAGTTATATAAAGCTTACGCTAGGTTGGTTGGTTGTTGGAGTTTTATGCCCTGGCAACATCTAAGGTCATATCAGGACGGGTACCGATTTGTGACAGTGTGCACTCCTGGCAAATTTGCAGTGCTACCCCACTGCGAGACCAGGCCACCGGCACCATGACCTGATATCCCACCCAGTCACATTATCCTGACACTCAGCCAACCAGTCCTTACCCTATCATAATAATGCAGAGCGCCTGGCTAGGAATCGACAACTATCAATTTTGTTTAAAGTCAGCGATGTGACTCGACCTGGATTCGAATACCATGATCTACCAGAACAGGAGGCGGATGCTCAACTCTTTCGGTCATCCCGTCTGGTCCGCTTACACTAGACACCATCACGCTGGTACCTCAAGGGTTATATAATTACCAAGCATGATTGGAATGCTACACATTGGGGGAGGGGACATGGCTAACTAAAACACACAGTGTCTTGGCGCTACAATATCAAGCTGAGTCTCATATTGACATTGCACTGGTCTCCCCGGTGTCTGTGGCCCACGAACCTGTTATATCAGTAGACACGCTCTCACTGGGATAAGATTCACTCCCGCAGCCAATGTACACACCTCTCGCATGTCTGTGTACCATATCAGCACGGCCGAAGCTGAGGCGGGTTAAATATTTAACTCTGGGGTGCGTGCGGTGTGTGCCCTCCCTCCCCCCTCCACCCACCCTCCACCCACCCCCCCTCCACCTCACCCCTCCTCCCACCCACACACACGTCCATCTTCAACGAGAATACGCAGTGTCGCTATAGGCTATGGTATAGAATAGAATGTTATTATTGTAAATGTAGGATGTTTAGAATATTTTTAGAATAATGTTGTTTTGTTGTTGTTGTTTACGTCCTAGCAACATCTAAGGTCATATCAGGACGGGTACCGACTTGTGACAGTGCGCACTCATGGCGACTTTATAGTGCTGTCCCACCGGGAAACCAGGCCGCCGGCACCATGACCTGGTATCCCACTCAGTCACATTATCCTGTGAAGAGTTCAGGCGCAAATCTCCGTAAACGCCCATCCCCAAAAATGTAGTTTAAATGAAAGATTTTTTTTTTTACCCGAAAATGATTTTAATTCTCACTAATTCCCCTTTTCTTATGATCATGTGATTATGGAGCAATGAACAAAAAAAAGTAATATAATTTTTGAAGTTTTTATTCTAATGTTTAGCTCAATTTTTGAATTGGCGTGAATTGGCAATTTTTTTATTTTAGGGGGTTTGGCGCCTGAACTCTTCATGTTTAGAATTGTGTTTAGATGTAGTATAGAATGTATAGAATATTGTAGATATATATATAGTATACTGTGATATAGTATATAATGTTATTATTGTAGTAGGTTGCACTGACCTGCCAAGCAAGGAGCCACATAGACAGATAGGCGTGGGTATGGTGGTTACATCAGGGAGCCTAGGTCGTGTAATGGTTAGCACACTAGCCTGGAATGCAATAGATATGGGTTCGATTCCCGTTCTAGGCGCAGTATTTCCTATTTTCATCACCCTCCATGACACTGGTTCTGTGACCAGGATCCTGTACAAGCTACCCACTGTATAGTTGTTGAACCTACCCTGTGTATGTATATGTAAGTGCATTGCCTGTATGTATATAATTGTACACATTAAATGACCATTTACAAGACAATTCCAGGGGGGACAAGTGTAGGAGGCTGCACTGACCTCTGGGGCAAGGAGCCACATTCTCATGTAGGCGTGCGTAGGATGGTGACAATAGCGAGACTAGGTGGTGTAATGGTTAGCACACTGGTCTGGAATGCAAGTTTGTTTGTTTGTTGTTGTTTTACGTGTTAGCAACATCTAAGGTCATATCAGGACGGGTACCGACTTATGACAGTGCGCACACATGGCAAATTTATAGTGCTGCCCCACTGGAAGACCAGGCTGCCAGCACCATGACCTGATATCCCACTCAGTCACATTATTCTGACACTGAGCCAACCAGTCCTTGCCCTATCCTAATAATCCCGAGCACCAGGCTAGGAAGCGACAAGTATTAATTTTTAAGTCATTAGTTTGACTCGACCAGGGTTCGAACCCACGACCCCACGATCTACCAACACAGGAGACGGACGCTCTAACTCATTTGGAGATTCCTGCTCTCGAGCAGGTTTTGGAGCACACTTTTTTTTTGCCATTCCTGGGGTAGCATGTGTTAACCATTATGCAGTATAAATCTTCAAAAGAAAAAAAGAAAAGAAATTCCACATTCGACAGGTTTATGCAGTTTCTTCATTACGTTGTACATACATGCATCACCTGTCTTTTATATGACACATACAAAATTATTGCAGGTATAGCAATACCTCAGGGAGTTTGACGCCCCTGCCCTGCAGAGTTGTAAACCACTGCCTTGTGGTACAGGTTCTCGACAGAACCGAAGGCTAAGGGAGCAAACCCTAAACAGAAAACCATGTCACTGTGGCAGCATTAAGGGCAGTTGATGTATGGAACTCCCACCATCTCCCGACCAGTAGTTTTGCGCCTGACTTGACATGTTCTTGCCGGTGTGAATCCTCTATTTGCTCCCCGAGAGAGTGCCGCTGGTAACTTGCAAAAGCTAGCAGCACTTCAACACTTTTGCAGGCAGCTTGCATGAAATGTACAAGGAAATACTCCAAAGGATGGGGCTGCCCTCTATGGAAGATCTTCTGATCAAAAAGAATCTCCGGTGGACTGGATACCTCATGAGAATTTCATCAGACAGGCTACCAAAGCAGATCCTCTATTCTCAACTGTCTTCTGGTTACAGAAAGAGAGGGCGCCCTCATCTCCGGTTCAAGGATACCATCAAGAGAAACCTGAAGCTGAGAGATATTAAGACCGACTCATGGACGCAACTCTCACAGCAGAGAGCTAAATGGAGAGCGGCAGTCAAGTAATGAAAGCAGTCTTTGTCGCATCGCGACCGACAGCATGATGATGATGATGATGATGATGACAAAATTATGACTAGTCACAATTGACCATTCTGATTGAGATTGAGTAAAGTTGTGTTGATTCATGTTACTGTTCCATTAAGCATCCTCCCGAGGTGGTCCAGAGTCGGGTAGGTTCTGACATCACGACTAGGCTCCCTGATGTCATCACCCTATGCACTGCCGATGTGGCTCCTTGCTCGAGAGCACCGTGCAGACCACTACAATATTATAATACATATTAATTATATATGCTGTATAAACCATTATACGAGTATAATAAGGCCGGAAGCTTACATCTGCTCCACAGCCCCATCTCCACCTTCAGTCATCTACTGGAGGAGCCTGTCTGTTAACCTAAAAACTGCCATCCTACACACACTCAGATCCGTTGGGGGGCACCACCCGTCTGTGCACGCACCACTGCCCCTCTCTACATAGACTCACTGTACCGCCGGATTTTTATATTTAGCTTATATTAATATTTAGTTGTAAATATAGTTTAATCATTGAATAAAATCTGTTGTCAGTGCTCTGGCACTGATCTTCCAGCCATGTGACAGTGCTCTGTCACTGATCTTCCAGCCATTTGACAATACAATTATTTACTATATTTGTCATCACAGAACAGGAAATACTGAGACACTTCAATAGAACCTGTTGCTGCAGAATGCTATGGTGTCAGAGTTTTGGCATGCTTGCCAACATTAATTTTGCATGGTTAGCCATTTAAAATAAAAGTGACTTCAAGCTAAAATAAGGTACATATTAACGATCAACGTAATATATTTATTTCATAAAATGTCAGAAACTCAAAATTATCGGACTAGGCCAATATAATCGCCTCATCCTCCCAATATGGGGTTTGAGTCCTTGTGATTTATTGAGTACATATCGATCTCGATAATTCATGTGCTCTCTCTGCATGTATAGACATGCTAACCAGCTATAGAGGGGGTGTAATGACGTCACAAGACAACTTTCGGTGGCCATATTGGATTACATACAGAAGGCTTGCAACTGCCTACACTGTGCTTATTTACTGATTTGTTGGTTTATTTGTCACTGTTTTAAGCAGTTTGGCCTCAGAAGTTGTTGCTAAAGTGTTGTAAGTAAACACATTGGATGTAAACTGCCCAGAACCTCCCAGAACACAAGAAAACTCTGTTTTACTGCATCTGCATGCATTCACAACATGGCTAGGGAGGGTGATCATAATCCAAGATGGCTGGCTGCTGACCGCTGACTGCTGATTGATGACATCACGTGCACTCCCTCTATATCATTGTCACGTGACTCGCATTTTCGAATGAACCCGGTTGGCAAAATAAAGTAGATGGATCACATTTTGCTTAGAAATCGAGAGAGCAATACTTCAATTGCACTGGTGATTTTAAAAACAAAGCCGATTAGTTGTTCTTCCCCAAAGTTTCATTTGTTATTTTGTGGAGTAGTAAGGTTAGCTTCTATTGATGTCCTTGATGTATTGGTTACAGAAATCAAGGGAAAGTTTGAGGGAAATGCTTGCCCATAGTCACACTCCAGTGCTGTAATTCTCATATCCATACACAGGATAGCTCAAACGACTTGAGTGTCCGTCTCCAATTTTAGTAGGTCGTGGGATTCAAAACCCCAGGTTTGAAACCAGACCGAGTCAAACCAATGACGTTATCGTTGTCGCTACTTATGGCCCTGTCACACTACGACGCTTCTCGCCGGCGACCCGTCAACATGTGCTGTTTTTGGGCGATAATTGGTGAAATATGGAGAAGCGCTGGTGGCGCGTTATGGGCGTGTCGGTACACGTCGGTACACTTCTTTGTCGCCGGCGAGTCGCCGGCGAAAGTCGGCGCGCGTTATTGGTCGCTGAGTGTTTTGAACATGTCAAAAATCACCAGCGACCACCGGCAACACACGCAAATATATGGGTAAGGACGTTAGGCACGCGTCGCGCTGCGTTGGACGCGCCGGAATAACGTTATGGGAACGCTAGGAAGACGACGCGCGCGCGGGAGGGTCGTTGCTCACGCGTTGCGCAAACTGGGCCGTTTTTGTTTTAGGCCCTAGCAACATTTAAGGTTAAATGAAGACGTCGCGCCAAACCTTTTTTTTTTTTCCCCAGCGCGTCGACACTCGTTGGCCGCGCGCGCATAACGCGCCGCGCTGACGCCAATCTTTTCCCCCAAACCGCCGAAAAGTTTGACGTTTCTCGACACGCAAGATTTCATTTTCAACGCTGACGGGTCGCCGAGAGAAGCGTCGTAGTGTGACAGGGCCATTAGCATGACATTCAGCATTCCGCACGGGACAGTGGAATGAGGATGACCAATATTTATTGTCCGTGATTGAAATTTACCCTGCTGAATCAAATAATGTACCAACAATTTCTTGTTAATTAAATATGTTAAGGCTCGCGTTGCATCGTCTTTTCACTTCAAATATCGCCAACGTGAACTCTTTAAAAATTAAAACTTCAGACTAATGTAGATTATAACGTCAAAGCTAATAATATAACTGTGCACATGCAAATAATGGCAGACACTGAAAACCATCAGGTTTTTTTATGCCACTTTCAAGTAATTGTATTTTCGCGGTCCCATGTGGTCGGGAATTAAGGCCCTGTCACATTACGACGTTTGGTCTGGTGTGCCGCCAACGCGCAAAATATTATCAACGCGTTGAGAAACATCAAACTTTTCGGTGTTTCGGGGGTAGTTGGACAGGCCGCAGCGTGTTGGGAGCGTGATAATAGCGTGTTAGTAGCGCGGCATCAACGGGTATCAGCGGGGTTCGATGTGCGGTGGAAGAAAGTGTCAACATCCCGCCAGCGGGTTCCCAGCGTGCCATCAGCGTGTTATCGGCGCGTTGTCGGCGCGCCGACGGCGTGGGGGTAGCGCGTCATTAAAGTTTCGCAGAACGCCGGGTAACGTTAGGCACGCGGCAGACGCGCCAGTAACACGTCAAGATGTGCCAGCAACACGTCAAGATGGGCCAGCAACACGTCAAGACGCGCCATCAACACGTCCAACGCAGTTTGGCGAAAAATCCCCAGCATTGATGGACGTTACTCAACGTGGTTCGAGCGGGCCGGCAACGCGCTGGTAATGTGGGTCCACGTCCTGCCAATGTGCCGGTAACATGCAATCCAACACGTTGCCGCGCGTCGGCGCGCATTGAAAGTTTTGTGCAAGCACAAAACCTCGACGCGGCACGACGCGCGCCAACATGTCGGTCCAAACCGTGCTTGCACTCAATGTGTACCGACGTGTACCAACGCGCCGTTAACGCGTCGGTAACGCGTGCATAATGCTTCCCGACGCGTGCTGACATTTCCCCCAAAAAGGCAACACGTCCGTGCGCGTTGGTGAGAAACGTCGTAATGTGACAGGAGCAGTTGACGTTGAAATTACACTCCACTTAAGCTGACTGTTTACCCCCATCCCACTCCCACCCTTTACCCCACCCTCCCCACCCCACCCCCACCTTTACCCCACCACCACCCCACCCTTACCCCACCTCCACCCACACCCACACCCACACCCACACCCTACACCCTACACCCTACACCCTACACCCTACACCCTGCACCCTGCACCCTGCACCCTGCACCCTGCACCCTGCACCCTGCACCCTGCACGCTGCACCCTGCACCCTGCACCTGCACCCTGCACCCTGCACCCTGCACCCTGCACCCTGCACCCTGCACCCTGCACCCTGCACCCTGCACCCTGCACCCTGCACCCTACACCCTACACCCTACATCCTACACCCTACACCCTACACCCTACACCCTACACCCTACACCCTACACCATGCACTCACCCCAGTCCCACTCTCACTCCCACCCCCACCCCGATTTCCAGGTAAACATTGAACATTTTCTTTTGGTTTAAATCAGTGTAAATACCAATACTGAAATTTTTAAAAACAAGCAAGCATGTGTTAAACTGCAAAGGCCTCGCCTGGAGCGGCGTCCGTCTCAGGCCCTGGAGACGCGGGGTAACGCCAGAACCACCCGGTACCATGGTGGAAGCAATCCCCTTGACACCACGTGACACCACGCTGACACTACTCTAACACTACTCGACACAAGGAGCAGGCAAGGAGGAGCATCCCATTCACACCACCGGCCCTCAACCCCCCCCCCCCACCCTCCCCATCCCCATCCGTACCCCAACACTACAGGCCCACTCCACCTTCTCGCACCCCAGCTAATACTACACCCCAACACTACTCCCTCCCCTCTGCGTACCAACACTCCACCCCACACTCCACCCCACACTCCACCCTCTCCCTTCCTATTCCCACCTCAAAAGTACACCCCACACTCCACTACCATCCCCCTCCCCACGCCAACACTTCACCCCACTCCTCCCCATGCTCCCGGCCCCCGTCCACCACTGCCCTAAACCTTTAAGATTTATACTGCCTATCATGGATAAGTCTGAATAGAATTGTTTTCACCATTAGCCAGTTTATCGATGGAAAGCCTGAGTCTACACTTTTGACGACCTAAGGGATTTTTAACCTCACACACCACATAGACATGGTATGAGAGCAACTGGCCTTTGATGACGCTGTAAGTTATACACAGTGGTGGAAATCCAAATTGGCAGAGATGGGGGGCATGGGGAATCGAACCACCAACCTTCAGATTAGGAGTCCGACCTGGAAAAAAGTCAGACACTCTAACCACTCCGCCACAGAGAACACCACCTTCAGCTTCACCCCATTTATAAGGACTTTTTATATACTCTGTAATGTACCATGGGCGAATATACCAACACTCCACTCTCTCCCCTCTCCCCTCTCCCCTCTCCCCTCTCCCCTCCCCCTCCCCCCCTCCCCCCCCGCCCCCTCTCCCCTCACCCCCCTCCCCCCTCCCCCCCCCCCCTCCCCCCTCCCCCCCCCTCCCCCTCCCCCCCTCCCCCCCCCGCCCCCCCCCCCCCCCCCCCCTCTCCCCCCCCCCCCACTCCCCCACCCCCCTCCCCCTCCCCCCCTCCCCCCTCCCCCCTCCCCCCTCCCCCTCTCCCCTCCCCCCCCCCCCCCCCCCCCCTCCCCCTCTCCCCCCCCCTCCCCCCCCCCCTCTCCCCTCTCCCCCCCCCTCCCCCCTCCCCCCCCCCTCCCCCCTCCCCCTCCCCCCTCCCCCCTCCCCCCTCCCCCCCCCCTCCCCCCCTCCCCCCCCCCCTCCCCCCTCCCCCCTCCCCTCCCCCCTCCCCCCCCCTTCCCCCTCCCCCCCCTCCCACCCCCACTGCACCCCCCCCTCCCCCCCCCCCAGTAGTGCACACCCGCACCAACACCCAATTCCGCCCACCCCCCTCTCCACCCTAACACTACCACCAAGCCAAGTCCACACCCACACCCAAACCTCTAGACCCCTCCCCACTCTACACCCACCCCACGCCCACACAACCCTAAAGCAAAGATTCCTTACACGCGGTATGCGGTATGCGAATGCGAATGCGGCAAAAAATCAAAACGCCTTGAAGTCAATGGGCTACATCCCTTACATGCGGTATGCGAATGCGAATGTGAATGCGACAACTCGATCGGTCCAAGTAGCAATCGGTGCGGCATGCGGCATGCGGCATCCCGTATGCGAATAGAAACCTCAGTCGCACATGACCATTAGTTTTAGACTAGGAGAGGCGACTGATCATTACGGAACGGTCACACACAGGGGTGCTCACTGGAAACATATGGTAGTAGTGGTGGTGGGGAGAGACTTGCCGCTTACCACGTAGAAGGAATCCTCCCATTCGCATACCGCATGCCGCATATCACGTATAAGGAATCTTAGCTTTACTCCACCAAACCCCAATATCCCTCTCCATCCCCACCACACCCCTACACCCATCCTTACTCCACAACCACGACACCATTCCCATCCACCGCTCTCGACCGTCTCACCCCACCCCACCTCACATACACACCCACCCCACCTCACACCCACCCCACCTCACACCCACACCACCTCACACCCACACCACCTCACAACCACCCCACCTCACACCCACACCACCTCACACCCACACCACCTCACACCCACTCCACCTCACACCCACTCCACCTCACACCACCCCACCTCACACCCACACCACCTCACACCCACCCCACCTCACACCCTACCCCACCTCAACTCACCCCGACCGCACCTCACCCCCAACAACCTCACACCCACCCACCTCACACCCACCCACCTCATCCCCACCCCACTTTACACCCACCTCCACACCCCACCCCCACCTCACACCCACCCCAACTCACCCCGACCGCACCTCACACCCACTCCACCTCACCCCCCACCCCCACCCACCTCACCCCACCCACCTCAACCCCACCCCACCTCACACCCACCCCACCTCACACCCACTCCACCTCACACCCACTCCACCTCACACCACCCCACCTCACACCCATACCACCTCAACCCCACCCCACCTCACACCCACCCCACCTGAACCCCACCCCACCTCACACCCACCCCACCTCACACCCACCCCACCTCACACCCACCTACCTCACACCCACCCCACCTCACACCCACCAACCTCACCCCTACCGTACCTTCTCTCCCTCACCCCAAGAACAGCTGCGAAATCGTGGACTGTTCCACCAACACTTCGTCGTCTAAATGAATGTGTTTGAAAAAAACACAAGGCTACGGAAAATATGACATGGTGCACGTATGCACTCTAACAAGTGGCATGCACCAATATCACAATATGTATAGTCTTTCCAATTAGTAGGTCAATATTTATTCCTCTGAAGATATACTTTTTCTTTATTATTGTATTATTATTACTATTAGCAAAACACACGACCTAACCGATGCATGCACACATGCCAGGGACCCAGTGGGAGGGTAGAGTGCTTGCTTATAAATGGGGTGAAGCTGAAGGTTGAGCTCCATTTAAAACCACTGCACCAAGAAGGACTTGTTATATACTCTGTTATGTATCATGGGCGAATAAACCAACACACTTCCCTTGCCTTGAATTCCTCTCGGGTAGCTGACCAATTTCTAACTATATACATAGACCTAGGGTGGGTTGCTTGTCGGAGTTTTACATCCCGGCAACATCTAAGGTCATATCAGGATGGGTACCAACTTGTGACAGTGCGGACTCGTGGCTATTTTGATAGTGCTGCCCCACTGAGAGACCAGACCGCCAGCACCATGACCAGTTCTTTTCCTATCGTAATAATGCCGACCGACTGGCCAGGAAGCGACAAGTATCAATTTTTAAGTAATTTTTAGGAGTCGGGGCAGTCTGTAGGTGATGTGATGGTCTGGGGGTGGGGTGGGTGGAGGTGGGGGCGTGGAGGGGGTGGGGGTGAGGATTGGTGGAGATGGGAGTGACAGTGAGGTGGGAGGGCTGTATGTGAGGAGTGGGGGAAAGGGTGGGAGTGGGTCGGGGAAGTGGGTGAGAGTGGGGTGGGGGGTGTTGGGGGTGGGGATAGTGGTGTGGGTGTGTGTGGATGTGTGGGGGTGTGCGTGTGTGGGGGCTTGGATGTGTGGGTGTGGGTGTGTGTGGTTGTGGGGTTGTGCGTATGTGGATGTGTGGTGGGTGGTTGTGTGGTTGTGTGGTTGCGTGGTTGCGTGGTTGTGTGGTTGTGTAGGTGTGTGGTTGTGTGGTTGTGTGGTTGTGTGGTTGTGTGGTTGTGTGGTTGTGTGGGTGTGTGGGTGTGTGGTTGTGTGGTTGTGTGGTTGTGTGGCTGTGTGGTTGTGTGTGTATGTGTGTATGTGTGGGTGTGTGGATGTGTGGGTGGGTGGGTGAGGGCGGGTGTGAGGGCGGGTGTGTGGGTGTGTGGGTGTGTGGGTGTGTGGGTGTGTGGGTGTGCGGGTGGGTGGGTGTGTGGGTGTGTGGGTGTGGGTGTGTGGGTGTGTGGATGTGTGGGTGTGTGGGTGTGGGGTGTGTGGGTGTGTGGTGTGTGCGGGTGTGTGGGTGTGTGAGGGCGGTGTGAGTGGGTGTGTGGGTGTGTGGGTGTTTGGGTATGTGAGGGCGGGTGTGTGTGGGTGGATGGGTGTGTGTGTGGGTGTGTGGGTGTGTGGGTGTGGGTGTGTGCGCGTGTGTGTGTGGGTGGGTGTATGGGTGTGTGGTTGCGTGAGTGCGGCTGTGTGTGTGTGGGTGTGTGTGTGTGGGTGTGGTGGGTGTGTGGGTGGGGGCGGGGGGGCTGGGGGGGGGGGGGGGGGGGGGGGGTCGGTGTTGCGGGGCGGCATGCCTACTCGGCTAATTGAGTTGGGGCCGGTCGGGTTGGATGCTTGGTGGTGATGGTGTGTGTGAGTGGCCGACAACCTGGCATAGGTTCTGTAAACAAACACACAACGGAGGTCCATCAGTGTAACAAGCTGTGGGCGCTGACTCACACCTACACCCGCTCCGTCCCTGACTGACACGCACATAGATTGGTGTGGGGGGGGGGGCGTGGGGGGGGGGGGGTCCGAGGCAGGGCGTGGAGGCTTCACTGTCCAATGTGAAATGACGTCACTTGAGAAGGTGAATCGTCTAAATCTTGGCAAATCCATAAAAAAATAATCTATCTATATATATAATATGTATATAATATAAGTTATATATATATAGGTTCCAGTTCGAACCTCACCCAGTTCTTTATATTGATATAGCATTGTTGGGTTGGGTTTTCAATGTGAACTGGATTCAGAGTGGTGAAATAGGCGAGTTTAGCCACAGACCTTGTCCTCCGATTGGAGCAAAGATTTGACAGGAGCATAATGCATTGGCCATATGCACTAGAAATATCACTGGGTGTTGAGTAGGCTCTAGAATGGGCATATATGTGATGTATAACGCATTATGCGAGTATAAAGGTGTGGCAGGGAATTAACTCCTTGTTATTATTATTATGTGCTAATTATTCTTAATATTACACGATACACTGTACTGCCTCCTCCATGTCGCGACTGGTGGCGCCATCCCCGGCTGTGCCCGGTACCTGCCTACCCTGAATACATCACTCGCGTCGGGGAAGAGTTGAGGTGCAAATCCCCGTAAACGTCAATCCCAAAATATATTTTAAATAACAGATTTCGACCTGAAAATAATTTTAATTCTCGCCAATTCAACTTTTCTTATGATCTTATTATGGAGCAATGCACAAAAGAGTAGACATTAAAAATAATTAAACTTATGATGGTTTAATTCCAATGTTTAGCTCAATCTTTGGAGCATAGTGTTGTTTGCGCCATGCCCATTCCGCGCGTCTCCCCGCCGGTCCCACGGAAGTGTCGGTGTGAATATAAACTGCGCGCGCAGGTGTTGTCCATTGGCAGTCTATCAGACGCTAGTTCACGTGCACCCCCCCCCCCCCCCCCCTCCCCCCATCCCGATTGAATTGTTGCATGGCGCAATGATGTGTGTGTGCGTAGAATCTGCCCGAGTAAAGGTGTCAGCGGTGCGCAAATAACATTACAGTGTCGCCTAAAGCTAAGATTCCATAACACGGCATGCGGCATGCGGCATGTGGCTTGCGGCATGAAATACGCATGCGATTTCCTGTCTTTTTTGCCACAAATTTGTTTTTTGTTTTTGTTTTGTTGTTAGTTTACGTCCTAGCAACATCTATGGTCATATCAGGACGGGCACCGACTTGTGACCGTGCGGACTCATGGCGACATTATAGTGCTGCCCCACTGGGATGCCAGGCTGCCAGCACCATGACCTGATATCCCACTCAGTCACATTATCCTGACACTGAGCCAACCAGTCCTTGTCCTATCCTAATAATGCTGAACATGTAGTTAGGAAGCGACAAGTGTCAATTTTTAAGTCATTGGTTATCTCGACCAGGGTTCGAACCCACGATCCCATGGTATACCAACATGGGAGATGGATGCTCTATCGCATTCGCATTCGCATTCGCATCCGCATCCGCATCCGCATCGCATCCGCATCGCATCCGCATCCGCATCCGCATCCGCATCCGCATCCGCATCCGCATCCGCACATATGGAAGCACCACTGTGTATTTACATGCTTGTCCATTTTTCATGCGTTTGCGAATGTGAATGCAAATGCAAATGTCAATGTCAATGTCAATGTCAATGTCAATGTCAATGTCAATGTCAATATGAATGTGAATGCAAATGCGAATGTGAACACATGGATGACAAAGTGGATCATTTAATGGACTGATCAGTGTGAATGCGAATGCGAATGGCATGTCGCATACTGCGTACATATGGAATCTTAACTTAACTCGGCGGGAGAACTAAATGCATTACAAACTACAACAAAAAAGTGTCTGTCTGTTTTTTCCCAATCTTTGCGGAGAGTTAAAGGTTAGAAAGTTGCATTGTTATTTTGGATTTGCTATGGTTGTTTTACTAAGGTTCCGAAGAAACTCTTGTATCATTAATGGTGCACAGTCCAATGAAATCATAATATTTTTAAAAGCTCGAATTTCATTCAGATTTGATCCAGAATATGTTACTTTGATAAATAGTATATTCATTCACCATTTTCTTATATTTGATAATTTTGTTTTCATTCAACTTTTTGCTATAAGACGTGCTAACCGAATTAGTATGAGTGCATGGTTCCTATGCCGTAATTCGGGAGTTCGAATCTGCTGGGAAGCAGCTTCAGTCCTTCCTGAGGGACCAGTAGAATTCTGAATATCCATCATCATCATCATCATGCTGTCGGTCGCGATGTGACAAAGACTGCTTTCATTACTTGACTGTCGCTCTCCATTTAGCTCTCTGGTGTGAGAGTGAAGTCTATGAGTCGGTCTTAATGTACATTTCATGAAAGCTGCCTGCAAAAGTGTTGAAGTGCTGCTGGCATTTGCAAGTTACCAGTGGCACTCTCTTGGGGAGCAAATAGAGGTTTCACACCTGCAAGAACATGTCCAGACAGGCACAAAACTATTTGTCCCTGTAGTGGCTGGACGGGAGATGTTGGGAGTTCCATAATTATATCAACCGCCCTTAATGCTGTCACAGTGGCATGGTTTTCTGTTCAGGGTTTGCTCCCTTAGCCTTCGGTTCTGTCAAGAACCTGTATCACAAGGCAGTGGTTTACAACTCTGCAGAGCAGAGGCGTCAAACTCCCTGAGGTACTGCAATACCTGCATTACCTGCAATACCTGCAATACCTGCAATACCTGCAATACCTGCAATACCTGCAATACCTGCAATACCTGCATACCTAAATATCTGAATAACCATCATTATTATTACTGATAGGACATGAAGCAGTGAAATGAAGAAGACCAATTGTCGACAATACGTCACTTCCAAGATACCAAAGTTCGGTATCCACCTAACTGTGATCGGGCATCTAGACTTTCTTGGTTTTAGTTTAGAGATGAGTTCAGAGCAGTCACGAGTGCCATGCTCAAATCTAGATAAGTGTTTTATTATGGGTTTAAAAAAAGGAAATATGATGATTTCACGGGAGTATGCAGCTTTAATCAATGAACGTAAACTAAAGAATTAACAAATTTAATTAAAAGTGAAAAGGACATTTTCTGAAGTCGATTTCTCCTGGTCCTGGAAGACCAGTGCCCTGGCGCTGACAAAATATGTATTCAGATGAATAAAAATATTTACAAAAAAATAAATAAATAAAAGAATATACAGTCCCAAAATCTACTTTTTGTTTTGGGGTGTCGTTAAAGTTGCATGGTCCGATGGCACTTGAATTTTTGTCTTATTTTTTAGATAAATATATCAAATTGATCGTTACAAGCTACTAATCATTAGTCCGGAGTGATTTTGATTAAAGATGATTAGTTTTGAAGTAATATGAGCTGAAAGAACCAAAAATAATTTCGACAAGCTTGTCAAAAGTCCTGTGGCTATGACCCAGATGGTCATCTCGCGGTGACCACGTGATGTGAGATGACCTGGAACCTTACAGGACTGTAGGTAGGTATTCCTGGTTGGGGTGGCCTTCTGGGACTGGATTAGTGCCATAGGCCCATGGCACTAGGGTTTTTAACAAAATATAATGTGTGTCTGTTGTCTGCTTGTGTCTGTCTATGTATGTCTGTATGTATCTGTGTGTGTGTATTTCTGTGTTTCTCTGTATGTGTGGGTATGTATGTATGTATATATGTGTGTGTATGTATGTGTGTGTGTCTGCCTCTATCTGTGTGTGTCTGTCTATGTGTCTCTGTCTGTGTGTGTCTCTCTCTGCAAAGTCAGGTCGGGTGTATGTGTGTCTGTGTATGTCAGGTGTGTGCATGTCTGTGTGTTTCTGTGTCTGTGTGTGCTGTCTATGCATGTCTGTCTGTGTGTGTCTATCTATGTGTGTCTGTGTGTGTGTATATGTGTGTGTATATGTATGTGTGGTAATGTCTGTGTGTGTATGTGCGTCTGTGTGTATATCTGTGGGTATGTATGTGTGTGGCTGCCTCTGTCTGTGTGTGTCTGTGTGTGTCTCTCTCTGTGCAAAGTCAGGTCGGGTGTATGTGTGTCTGTGTATGTATGTGTGTATGGGTGTGTATGTCTGTATGTGTGTGTGTCTGTGTGTATGTATGTGTGTGCGTGTATGTGTGTGCCTGCCTCTGTCTGTGTGCGGCTGTCTATGTGTCTGTGTGTGTGTCTATCTCTGCAAAGTCATGTCGGGTGTATGTGTCTCTGTGTATGTCGGGTGTGTGCATGTATGTGTGTTTGTGTGTCTGTGTGTGCTGTCTATGCATGTCTGTCTGTGTGTGTCTATCTGTGTGTCTGTCTGTGTGTATATATATGGGTGGTAATGTATGTGTGTGTATGTGTGTATGCATGTGTGTATGTTAGTGTGTGTCTGTATGTATATGTATGTGTGTGTGTCTGTGTGTGTATGTCTATGTGTGTATGTCTCTGCATGTCTGTCTGTGTGTATGTCTGTGTGTGTCTGTCTGTGTGTGTGTGTGTGTGGCTCTCTCTCTGCAAAGTCAGGTTGGGTGTATGTGTGTCTGTGTATGTCGGGTGTGTGCATGTGTGTGTGTTTCTGTGTATGTGTGTGCTGTCTGTGCATGTCTGTCTGTGTGTGCCTATCTATGGGTGTCTGTCTGTGTGTGTATGTCTGTGTGTGTATGTCTTGTGTGTGTATGTCTTGTGTGTGTATGTCTGTGTGTGTATGTCTGTGTGTACTGTGTGTCTCTGTAAAGTCAGGTCAGGAAACACACAGACACATACACACACATCCACCTCATATCCCCTTCCCCTCTATGACCCTGCACAGCAGGCCTACTTGGTTGGGGGGGCTAATGGGGTCACGAGATTGGCCTAATTGGTTAATGGCCTTCCTGCATAATGGGTGTTTCAAACTGAGTGTTCAAAGGGGTGAGGTTATAAACTCACTGGTTCTTCTGTATATACTGTCCCAAATCATTAGCTAATACACCAATATCTAAGTTGGATATATAGCATCAAATGTAAGTAGTTGTTTTAATTTTGACAAAATTATATTTCATCGGACCATGCAACTTTAAGCAAACATTCATCTACATTAACACGGGAAGTAAGGAGGTACAGCTGGGTAATAAACACCCTCCCACACTTGAGGTCCCGCCCTCCCTCCCGCCCTCCCTCCCACCCTCGTTCCCGCTCTCCCTCCCGCCCTTCCGCGCCTCTAGTCTCCCAAAACCACACACAGAGCGCCTCCACCCTCCCTCTCATCCACCTTCCCACCCTTCTACCCTCCCTGCCTCCCTGCCTCCCTCCCTCCATCCCTCCCTCCTCCCCCCACCCTCCCAGAGCACTAGACGGGGATGGCGGAATGAGTTGAGCGTCCGTCCCCCGTTTTGCTAAATCGTGGGGTTCGAACCCACAGGTTCAAACAGGATAATGTGACTGGGTGGAACATCAGGTCACGGTGCTGGTGGCCTGGTCTCCCAGTGGGGCAGCACTATAAAGTCGCCATGAATGCACAATGTCACAAGCCGGTACCCATCCTGATATGACCTTCGATGTTGCCAGGACGTAAAACTCCCAACAACCAACCCTCCCAGTGCGCCTTCACCCCCCCCCCCCCGTCCCTACCCCCCCCCCCCCGACACTTCCAGCCCGATCAGCCCATGCGCGGCCCTGGGGGTCTGCCGTGCGCATGCTCCCCACACGTGACGTTTGGCTGCCGCTAGGTGGCAGGTCGCAGTGGGGCATCTGTCAAGTTCCCGCGTCGACCACGTGGGGAGTGTGGCGCATGCCTGTTGCGCCACCCAGGTGCAGGTTCAGCAACCCCCGACCCCCGACCCCCCGACCCCCCGACCCCCCTCCGCCAGTCTCCAACTCATCCCCGCGTTGGCAGGTGCTTCTAGAAAGTTCACCACTGAGGTTCGCCAAAGATTTATTAGTGTCCAAGTCATTGCAGTGCTCTGTTGCTGGGCTAAACAAAAAAGGGGGTTGGGGGGTAAGCAAAGTATATAATGTCTAGCATTTCAGTGTGCGAGCCAAAGTTATTTTGGCATGCTTTCGCTTCAAATAAAATAAAATAGGCTAGTTTAGAATTAAGTAGAAAAAAAAGTGGAAAACTCTTCCCAAGAAAACCCCAAAACACTAACATAGAACCTTAAGAAAACAACTAACATAGTAATAAGAATATAACAAAAATACAATGCCAAGAGGGCCAAAAAAAGTAACATAGGCTACTAAACGTACCAACAGACTATCTATCTGCTACTGAAATGCAGACAATCAAATAACTTATCAGCAGCTACTGTTTGGTAAGACAACACCAACACTACAGCTGGCCAGCATTGAAAACAAGCCTGGGTACCCAGGCTTACATGCTATGGACAGAATAAATACAGCCTCAATAAAAAAAAAAAAAAATTAAAAAAATGTGTCCAAGTTTAGCTATTTAAAATAGAAATGATTTCAACCGAAAAGTGCTTTGTTTGTTTGTTGTTGTTTTATGTCCTTGCAACATCTAAGGTCATATCAGGATGGGTACCGACTTGTGACAGTGCGCACTCATGGTGACTTTATAGTGCTGCCCCACTGGAAGACCAGGCTGCCAGCACCATGACCTGATATCCCACTCAGCCACATTATCCTGACACTGAGCAAACCAGTCCTTGCCCTATCCTAATAATGCAGAGCGCCAGGCTAGGAAGCGATAAGTATCAATTTTTAAGTCATTGGTTTGACTCGACCAGTGGAGAGTTAGTGGTAAATGCTTCACACCGAAAGTAACAAAGATTGGAACTATCTGAAGTGAAAACATAACAAAGTGAACGACTTAGAATAAAAGTTACTTCGCCTGAAAATGACAAAGATTGTAATGATCAACTTAATATATTAATTTAAAAGGCATGATGGAAACTCAAAACCATCTAATTATACTACTTTTTTGGCACATGTAAATGAATGGTTAGTAATGCTACTAAGTACCATTATCTCCATTTCTGGACTATGAATTATTATTATTTAGTTTTTTGTGTGGTGAATTTATTTACCCTGCTCATAATGGATAAGTGTGTTAATACTTGTTTTCACCGCCGGGAAGCACTAGTCCAATTTTATTCAAATCTTTGGAATTTAGTTTTAGTAATAATTTAGGTTTTCTTGCTTCTTGATCATGGCTTGTAACTGTTTGTAGATTGCAAACAGTCCAAATCCAGCTTTCGATATACTTTGTGTTAATCCACTTAGACATCATCTGTGTTTCTAGGTTACATTATTTGTTTAGTAGTTTCCTAAACACTTATATGTTTTTTAAATTTTGTTTTGGAGCTGGCAGTCTATTCCAAATATTGCCAATCATGATGTGAAGAGTTCACGCGCAAAACCATGTAAATGTCAACCCAAAAATGGAGATAAACATTGCAATCAAACCTACAAAAAGTTTATTTAGTACATTCCTACCATTTTGTTAATTGCAAATTTCCGATCGACTGGAGGCCGTATATCGGCTGAACCGCCCGAAGTCGCCTCCCCCAGGGCGCAAATCCCTCTGATTGGCTCATCGCCTGCGGCTCGGCAAGCCTAGCCGGGGGAGCAGAGGCGGTACAGCGCCCACCCGCCCCACGGCAGGTGGGGAGGCAAGGCCCTGCAGCCTAATAATATGAGCATAACAAGTTATACAATACATTATCATATGAAAAGTGGAATTAGTGAGAATTAAAATTATTTTCAGGGAAAAATCTTTTATTTAAACTAGATTTTTGGATTTTACGTGGTTTTGCGCCTGAACTCTTCATATGTATATGAATATATGATATGATATGTATGTGAGTATATGATACGAATATGTTGTGTTTTTACCTCTTCTTTGGCTTATGCCTCTGTCACACATGCGTTACGGCGTGCCTGCGGCGGACGTAACATGCCACATCGGCCAGACTGTACGGCGACCGTAGGGATAGTTACGGTCGCCGTACGGTGACCGTACGTATTTTTTCTAGCTGCAAGGTGCTGCAGTTTCTTAAAGTTAGAGTTATCTTAACTTTGAAAACCCGCAATGCCACAGGCCACAATCCTCGCAATCCAGACTACACAACACCGTACAATCACCTTTGTTGACATCAATGAAAAGGTAAAATAAATATCTACGGTACAAAATTCATGTTTGTGTGATCAATATTAAGAAAGTTATGACTTTTTTAAATATATTAAATACGTGTATAAATTCAACACAACAAGCACAATTTGTGAAGAGATAAACTGCAGGCCACAATGCCGTAACATTAGCGTAAACCGCAAGACACACCGCAGACCGCAGCACCGTACAGCATCCGCAGCATTTGTGACCATAAGCATTAGTGAGACAGAAACCACCACATAATCGGAAATTTGCTGAAAACTAATGGAAGACAATGCAGTTATTAAAGCTTCAACAACAAAAGTTATCAGTGAATCTGCTAGGGGCGGAAATACAATTGTATATACACATGTAGTGGCCTGCACTGATCTCTCAGACAAGTAAGCACATAGACAGGTAGGTGTGGGTAGTGTGGTGATATCAGGGAGCCTAGGTGGTGTAATGGTTAGCACACTGGCCCGGAATACAAAGAAATGTGGGTTCGAGTCCCACTCTAGGCGCAATATTTCCCATTTTCATCACCCCCACACCACTGGTTGCCATGACCATGATCCTGTACAAGCTATGCGCTGTATGGTTGTTGAACCTACACTGTGTATGTATGTGTTACTGCATTGCCTGTATATATGTAATTGTAAGCATTAAAAGACTTACAATTCCAGGGGGACGAGTGTAGTGGTCTGCACTGACATCTCGGGCAAGTAACCACATAGACAGGTAGGCGTGGATGGTGGGGTGATATCAGGGAGCCTAGGTGGTGTAATGGTTAGCACACAGGCCTGGAATGCAAGGAGATGTGGGTTCGAGTCCCGCTCTAGGCACAATATTTCCCATTTTCATCACCCCCATGACATACATAAAGAAAAGAGCGATATGATTGTTCATCACCAGTGGATACTTTATTTATGTACATGTAGCGCAAGAAACAACATGCATATGTCTAAAATGTGAACATCTTGATTCCCACACTTCATATATATAATGTATATGGATGTAGGTGCGATATTATCTAATAATATATGATTATTGCGTAATGTAGTACACCATTAACAATGATGGGATTATATCTCATTTGTAATGTATTAACTGAGTGCTAACTTGACCGATATAACTTAAGTCTGCATTTATAATTATTTGTGCCATATACTTTGTTAAGTATGAATATAGTATAGCATTATAATCTATATGTTATATAGATATGTGTTATATCATGTATTATCTGAGAATAAACGTTGGCAATATATATGTATATATGTTGGTTATATTTGTATGAAGCACATAGCGTGCTGGAATGAGTAAAAGTATGAATATGTTATATAAAATTGGGTTATGAGAAAAGGAGAGAGACAAGGAATTAATGGGTAGGACACTTTATTTGCGTCATGGCTAAGCATAATACAGGCTTACCGGTAAAAGTTTGAAATCAGGGCTGAGAATGACTGTCCCGCATGCGCACAAGCCGGAACTGACCGGTGGTGGCACTGATGTAGGCAACACTGGGGCAAATAGGGCAAGTCAATGATTGGGCATAATAGTCGAGAAGTAATAAATAAATAATAATAATCATAATTATTAGGTTAGAGCTCCGGCCCTTTTATATACGCATGATAAATTATACATTCTATAATATATACTTAGCGAGGATAAACTATATCAATGCATATATATTATATATACATGGTATTACTTATTATATGTGGTCGAAAATGTGTTATAATGAGTATAAATTACGACAATATATATCTGAAACTGACATGTAATTCCCACCTTTCTATAATTAATGTAATCAGGTAATAATCTCCCATAATTCCTACGAAACCAATGCATGCGCCTGGTTCTGCATATTATGAGAGTAACACCACAACCAACTGGCGTCTACGTCAACATTTTGTTTTTACCACAAAAGTTGCGACGCAAAACAAAACCAAAAGTCACCCGTTCTTGCAAAGATAAAATTCGCAGGGACTTGGTGGCGAAGTTTGCAGAAACCATATTGACTTGCCAGTAACCCCACGCTCACACTCATACCGCCACAGTCGGCCCGAAACCCGATTCCGTATTTTACAAACACCCCGTTCCCCAGGTGCCTCTCCGTTTCCACACTTCAAAGGCAGCGTTTTGAAGCAACTCCAAACATTTACACATCGTTAGCGTCTGCTCCTCCACGTGCGACTAACAAATCACCGACTGTATCGCGCGGTGCTAAAATATAGCATGGCGCCCAACACCCAACACCCAACACCCACACCCACACCCACATCCAACACCCAACACCCAACACTCAACACCCAACACCCACTCAACACCCAACACCCACACCCAACACCCAACACCCAACACCCAACACCCAACACCCAACACCCAACACCCACACCCACACCCACACCCACACCCACAACCACAACCACACCCACACCAACCACCCCACCCACACCCACACCCACCACCCACACCCACACACCCACACCCACACCCATACCCAACACCCACAACCCACACCCACAACCCACACCCACCACCCGACACCAAACACCAAACACCAACACCAACACCCACACCCACATCCACACCTACACCCACACCCAAACCCATACCCACCACAGTCCTGTAGTTTGTTGTTGTTTTACGTCCTACCAACATCTAAGGTCATATCAGGACAGGTGACTTGTGACACAGTGCGCACTCATGGCGACTTCATAGTGCTGCCCTACTGGGAGATCAGCCCCCCCCCCCTCTCCCCTCGGCACCATGACTGAACACCTCACATCATCATCATCATGCTGTCGGTTGCGATGCGACAAAGACTGCTTTCATTACTTGACTGCCGCTCTCCATTTAGCTCTCTGCTGTGAGAGTGAAGTCCATGAGTCGGTCTTAATGTCTCTCAGCTTCAGGTTTCTCTTGATGGTATCCTTGAACCAGAGATGAGGGCGCCCTCTCTTTCTGTAACCAGAAGACAGTTGAGAGTAGAGGATCTGCTTTGGTAGCCTGTCTGATGACATCCTCATCAGGTGTCCAGTCCACCGCAGATTCTTTTTGATCAGAAGATCTTCCATAGAGGGCATAATATCCTAACACTGCACTAACCAGTCATTGTCCCATCCCACTGATGCCAAGCACCAGGCTAGGTAGTGACAAGTATCAATTTTATAAGCCATTGGTTTGACTCGGCAGAGATTCGAACTCCCGACTTTCCGCACGGGAAGCCTGCGCTCTACCGATTCAGCCTCCACGTCCGGTCACTCCCGCAGCTGTTTTTTTTTCTTTTCTGTTTTTTTCTTGAAGATTTATACTGCCTATTACGGATAAGCCTGAACAGACTTGTTTTCACCATTAGACAGTTTGTCGATAGAAAGCCCGAGCCTACACTTTTACCGACCCAAGGGATTTTTAACCTCCTACACCACATAGACATGGTATGAGAGCAACCGGCCTTTGATGACGCTGTAAGTTATCCACAGCGGTGGAAATCCAAATTGGCAGATGTGGGGGCACAGGGAATCGAACCACCAACCTTCAGATTAGGAGTCTGACCTAGGAAAAAGTTAGACACTCTAACCACTCCACCACAGAGAACACCACCCACTGATCTGTTACCTCTTTAACACAGAGTTCCCATAGAGAGCATTCATATAATACTCATATATTACCTTTTTCTGGTCGGAAGGAAACGTTGTGTTTACCTCCAACTGTTCATGACAAACTTTGAGATTGATGCCTTAGTGATTCTGTTAGAGGTGAATTGCTAGTGTGACTTGCAACTGTGGACAGGTCTGCCTGGACGTTTTGTCCGACAGGATATTGGGATTGTGGCGCACGCGTATTGCAATTCGTTTGATGCAGGGACTCCCCCACCCCCACCCCCCACCCCACCGCCCACTCCCACCACCAGCGCCCCAAATCCAATAAAAATAATAAGGAAATGAGCTCGGGGGTCTTTTTCGCCAGGGGTGTGGTGGGGATGGAGATGGAGGTGGGAGTGGGGGTGGGGATTGGTGTGGAGGTGGGGGTGGTTGATGTCTGGGTGCAAGTTGAGGTTGGGGTGGGGGTTGAGGTGGGGATGGGGTGGGGATGCGGTGGAGATGGGGGTGGGGGTTGAGGTGGTGGTGGGGGTTGAGGTGGGGGATGATATGGAGGTGGGGATGATGTGGGGTTGAGGTGGGGGTTGAGGTGGGATGTACTTGAGGTGGAGGTTGATGTAGGGGTTGAGGGGGGAGATTGGTGGGGGTGTTGAGAATGGGGGTGGGGGTTGATGTCGGGGGTCGGGTGGGGGTGGGGTTGAGGTGGGTGTGTGTGTTGAGATCAGGGTGGAGGTAGTCGCCTGATCAGTGGGTAGGAAGCAATTCAAAACGTGCATATTACATAATATTACTCGCTTTTGAATATTTGTGCAGCTGAGGGAGTGAGTGAGTGAGTGAGAGCGTGAATGAGTGAATGAATGGATGAACGAAAGAATGTGTGAGTGAGTAAATGAGGCAGGGAGTGAATGGGTGAGTGAGGGGGTGGGTGAGTGAGTGAATGGGTGAGTGAATGACTGAATGACTGAGTTAGTGAGTGAATGAATGAGAAAAAGAGTAAGTGGGTGAATGAATGAGTGAATGACTGAATGAATGATTCAGTGAGTGAATGAATGAGGAAATGAGTAAGTGGGTGAATGGATGAGTGAGTGAATGGATGAGCGAGTGAATGAGTGATGAGTGAATGAGTGAATGAGTGAATGAGTAACTGAATGAATGAGTGAATTAGTGAATGAGTGAATGAGTAAGAAAATGAGCGAGTGAGTAAATAAGTATGTGAATGAGTGAATCAGTGAGCGAATGAGTCATTGAATGAATGAGTCAGTGAGTGAACAAGTGGGTGAAGGAGTGAGCGAATGAATGAGTGCAGGAATAAATGAATGAGTGAGGGTGTGAATGAGTGAATGGGCAAGTGAGTGAGTGATTGATGGGGGTGGGGTATTCCGTCCTAACAACACCTGCAGTCAAACAGTAAAAAGGCATGCCAGATTATAGCAATGTGCATGGCATTTCTAGAGGGGATATTTATAGTGGACCTACTGAGATATGCCCAACCTTCTGGGCCTGTATGCAGGAGCCGGTGCTATTCGGTGGCAGCGAGGCAAAACGGTGGTAGTCGGAAATTTCCCGGGTAGCGGCGGAAAATGGTATGCACGAAGCGGTGATAGGCCTACCATCAAAATCTTACTGGGTCTTACCCTACCCCTGGTAAATAGGAGGTATAGCGAGTTCATTAGGCCCAAATCTATTCAATGCTGTCATATTTAACAGAATTACATATGCAATATGTGAAATTTAATGAAATTAACCCTAAATTCGAAGCAATATTAATGCTGCCGCCGCAACGGCGGCGATATTAATATGTTCGAATCGACGAGTGTAAAGTAAACAAATCGCCGCCACCGCCGTTGCTTTCCATACTGGCAGCGGCGGCGGTTTGTTACTGTACATTCGTCGATTCGAAAATATAACTATTAATATCGCCGCCAATGCGGCGGTAGCCTTAATAACGCTTCGAATTTAGGGTTAAATTGATAAAATTTCACTTATTGCGAATGTAATTCTGTTAAATATGACAGCATTGAATAGATTTGGGGCTACATGACGCAGAGGGATTTCCCAAATCTATAAATAACTTCACGGGTAGCTATAATCAAAGTGTTATGCGCTCCTGCATACGACTTGACACAGTTCTCGACGTCGGCGATAGCTACCTGGTAATAGGCTGTAACACCAAAACCCGCTACCACCGACTCCTGCATACGGGCCCTGGAGTAGATGGCTGCAGAAAGTATGCATTGTTGGTATTGTGCCTCCTACTTTAAAGCTGCTAGTCCAATAAAAACATCAACCTTTCAAAAGCAAGCCATTTACCGAGATTTGAACCTACATATCCAACTTAGATACTGGTGTATTTATTCAGTATTTATTGCTATGTCGAAGGGCATACTAAGTTAATTTAAAGCTGCATAGTCCGATGAAATCATCAAATTTTCAAAACTATAAAAATTATCAAGGTTTGATTTGACATATCTAGCTTAGATACTGGTACACTTATTAAGCAAATTAAGTCACATAGAAGGGCATACTGAGGCAATTTAATAATAGAATATGTTACTGCAGAAGCCTATGGTGTCAAAGTTGTGGCATGCTTGCCAAAATTAATTTTGCATGTTTGCACCTTAAATATCTCAAAAGTTAGCCTTTTAAAATAAAAGTTACTTCAAACTACAGTAAGGTAGATTGTTGACTTTAATATAACCTATTACTTCTTATTCCTATGGGGTCAGAGCTTTGATAAGCCTGCCACCATTAATTTGGCATGTTTATGTTTCAAACATTTCCTACGTTAGTCATCAGTTCATTTTAAAGCGAAATATCTTCAAGCTGAAATTGACCGGAACTTAAAACTGTCCGACTATGCAACATTAATCTGTTAATACTCATTTGTTTAATTTCTTCTTTTTTTATGTAAAATAGTATTCTTGCGTCGTTAAAGCCCCAGTCAGACCTCACCGGATGGAGGAACCGGATAGAAATCAGACACTGTCCGGTGAAATACGGCAATGTATGGTTTATATATGGTTGGCATCTGGCATATCCGTTATCTCTCCGGTGGTGTCCAGAGGTGTCCGATACAAGTTTTGAACATGCACAAAACTTGTATCGGACTGAAGTGTATGGTTGGTGTCCGGTTTAAGTCCGTTTAGTCTGTTTTGTCCGTTTCATATCCGGTGCTCATCCGTTACATCTCCGGTTTGCTTCCTGCCAAGTCCGTTGACGGTGTTCTTTTTTTGTTTGTTTTTTATTGCGGGAATTCGGTCAGTATATGTTTTCTATGTGTCCGTGAACAATCCGTTACGTCCATTTGACATTCGGTTTTCGTCCGGCGGGCTATTTGTTAATGTACGTTCCTTGTCCATTCAGCGTTCGTTTCACCCGGTACATTTTGGTACATTTTGGTACATTTTGATACATTTTGGTACATTTTGACAGCAATGGACTAGACAATTCTTTGTCCGGTAGTGTCCGGTACTCAGTCCGGTAAGGTCTAACTGGGCCTTAAAGCATGTTTAAACAGTCATGTTGTAAACCTGTAAGCATCTCATATTATTATTGCTCATCGCCCCCGAATGGCTCCTACAGGCTGCATTATTAAGTCTTCATGATTATTGTTATTATCATCAAAATCATCATCATTATTATTTACATCGCCATCATCATCATCACAATGGTACAAAATCATCATTATCATTATCATTATCTCTCAGATTATTCTAATCGTGTGCAAACAGGGTATATCCATATTTCAATATCGATGAACTTACACGCAGTATGTGATAAGGGTGTGTGTGAGCATGTGTGTGGATGTGTGTGACGGTAGTGTAGGTGATAGTGGTGAGGGTGGGGGTTCTAGATCAGGTTATCATAGCAAAACACGCACACAAACTAGACAAGGTGCGTGCAGAACCACATGCAAGACCAGGCACCAGCCAGCCGAAATGGAGATGTGTGTGCGGGGGGGGGGGGGGGGGGAGGTAGGAGGATGGGGGGGGGTTGGACAGGGGTGCACATACATCAGATTCTCATCAAATTGGTTATTGAAATAAAAAGGTCAATTAGCTGCAAGGATTATATTCAAGAACAGATGGAATGGCTGAATGAGTTGAGCGTCCGTCACTCATTTTAGTAGGTCATGGGATTCGAACTGGCAGGCTCGAATCCTGGTCGAGTCAAACCAATGATGTAAAAATGGATACTTGTCGCTAACTAGCCTGGTATTCGGTAGTACTAGGATAAGGCATGGAGCAGTGGTATGAGGAAGACCAGTTTTATGTGATTGAAATTTCCCATGCTTAATCATTTAATCACCTAGTGTACAAAAATAAGAACCTAATGTGCCTGCCACACTATGCCGGATTGAGCAACGGACAGAATTTGTTAGTCCCATGGTGTTCGGGCATGATAAGTATAAAAATATATCAAAATGTGTCAAAATGTTGCGATATCGGGTCAAAGGCCGCCAGACGAACGAACATTAAACGGACATGAGACATACGTGAACGGATAGCCAACGGACGATAAGTGGAATAAACAAACTCAAACTGGACAAGAACCATAGACATCAATCCTGTGGCATCCATTCCAAGTTTTGTGCATGCTCAAAACTTGTAAAGGATCAGGCCGGATATCAATGGATATCAACGGATATGTAATGGATATGCAACGGACACAAACCGGACTTTTCCAGATATCAACGGACTTTGTTCGGCTTCTTTCCGTTTCCTCAATCCGGTGATGTGTGACAGAGCCTTTAGATGCAAGCAACCAGGGAAGTAATATGGCATGTTTCTTGAGATTGTAGGTGGTTAGTTGTTGGGGTTTTATGTCCTGGCAGCATCTAAGGTCATATCAGGATGGGTACCGACTTGTGACAGTGCACACTCATAGTGACTTCATAGTGCTGCCCCACTGGGAAATCAGGCTGCCGTCACCATGACCCGATATCCCACTCAGTTGTCATTATTAGGGAGCTAACCAGTTCTTCTTCCCATATCGGAATGTCAGACTAGAGTGCCGAGTGTCAGGCTAGAAAGTGACAAGTATCGTTAGTTAGTCGTGATTGCTTAAAGCCGTGTCGGCAGCAAAGGCCATCATCACGGCGAGTGACAAGTATCAATTTTAAAGTCATTGGTTTGACACGATTGGGAACCGAACTCCGGACCTTCCGCACGCGAGGCCCACGCTCTACCGATTAGGCCATCGCTCTCGGTTTGGTATTGTAGTGTTTAGTGTGTGTATGCGTATTGATGTATATATGGCCCGGTGTGATCCTCTAGAGTAACATATATTATAATGTATATTTTGTAGTCACTGTGTGTATGTATACATACACAAACCTGAAGCTGAGAGACATTAAGACCGACTCATAGACATCACTCTCACAGGAGAGAGCTAAATGGAGAGCGCAGTCAAGTAATGCAAGCAGTCTTTGTTGCATCGCAACCGACAGCATGATGATGATGATGTGTATGTATATACATATATATGCATATGATATATATCCTAGTATAAGGACAATGTATACACATTTACATATGCACACATACACATATGCACAAATACACATATGCACACATACACATATGCACATATACACATATTCACACATACACATATGCACATATATGTATATTATATATTATATGTATATTAATATTGTATATATTATATATAAGCAATGAAGCTGCCCTTAACCGGATGGGATGGCCCAATCGATTAGAGCGCTGACTGCGTTCCGAACCCGTGTGTTCGAACACCGGCTGAGTCAAACCGATGACTTACAAAGTTGATTCTTATTGCTACCTAGCCTAGTACCCGGCATCAATATGACAAGGCTATAACTGGTTGTTGAGGGTGAGGGTCATGTGACTGAACGGGAAGTCGGTGGTATGGTCTTCCAATGGTAGCAGCACTATAAAGTCACCATGAGTGCGCACTGTCGTAAATCAGTGTCCGTTTTGATATGATCTTAGATGTTGCCAGGACGTACAACTCCAACAAAACAAACAAACAATCGTCCAATGGAGCAGCACAAGTCAGTGCCCGTGTTGATCTGACCTTAAATATTGCCAGGACGTAAAACTCCAACAACACAAGCTAATAATCTTCCAATGGGGCAGCACTATAAAGACGCCATGAGTGCGTACTGTCCGACTCCAGTGTATGTGTAATATAGTTGATTAAGTGAGGATATACTTTAGCAATATTTAGTATGTCACTGTTAGTGCCCGTGTTGATATTACCTTAGATGTTTCCAGGACGTAAAACTCCAACAAAACAAACAAAATCTTCCAGTGGGGAAGCACTGTGAAGTCGCCATGAGTGCGCACAGTCGCAAGTGGGGACCCACCCTGCTATGACCGTAAATGTTGCTGGGAAGTAAAACTGGTAGTAGTTAAAGTTGCATAGTCCGATGAAATATCAGATTTTCAAAACCAAACCAATTATCTAGATTTGATTTTACATATCTAACTTAGATACTGATGCACTTATTAAGCATCTGTTTCTGCGTAGAAGGCAATACTGAGTCAATTTAACAGAACCTGTTACTGCAGAAGGCTACGGTGTCAGCGTTTTGGCAAGCATGCCAAAACTAATTTTCCATGTTTGCACTCAAAATATCTCAAAAGTTTACCATTTAAAATAAAATAAACTTTGAACTAATGTAAAGTAGATACTAGTGATCGATCTAATATATTTATCTCAGAGAAAATACAGAAATTCAAAACCATCGGACTATGCTACTTTAACTGCCTATATATATATATATATATATATATATATATATATATATATATATATATATATATAGGCGAAGACACACACGTACGTGTGCCATAGATACGCCAGTCATTCTTAGTGCTAGCTGCTGCAAAGTGTCATAATCAAGACAAATGGACTGTCGAGACAAAGTCCCTGCGAGTAGACGCTTTAAAACGATAACACTCCCGCCGTATTTAAACTGAGCTGTCAAGTCTTTCATTTCCCAGAACAACACCTCAGCATATATCATCGTCCATTACCGCTGAATATAGCCTAATCCAGCAAAGGGGATCAATAGATTTACTATTCGTATGCCAAGGCGTGAATTTAGATTAATCCCAGTGAAATTGCATCAGGAGTTGGGGGTATTTTGTCAGAGCAGACGACATTTGTTCAGAGCAGACGACAGAACTGTAACTGTTAAGGGCGTTAAAGCGACACCTTGCTTGCACCGGCGGGCATACCACCTCGTTTCTGTATTTTTCATTTGTTCTTATTTCTTCTAAGAAGGCTAGTCACTGACAATTTACCCAGAAATAATTCACCAACACATAATTTACAGGATACACGAAGCTCGGAAGTTAAACGGACCACCATAGGTCCATTATTTGTACTCGCAGATCGCGTCTTATTTTAGTAACAATAAACAATAAAGCTAAGATTCCTTACACGCGGTATGCGGTATACGGTATGCGAATGCGAATGCGGCAAAAAATCGGTAAGCATCTAAGTCAATGGGGGTGATTCCTTACGTCCGAATGTGAATGCGACAATTCGATCGGTCCCTGTAGCGATCGGTGCGGCATGCGGCATGCGGTATGCGAATAGAAATGTCAGGCACACTTGCCCATTAGTTTTAGATGAGGAGAGGCGACTGAGCATTACGGAACGGTCACACACAAGGGTGCTGAGTGGAAACATGGTAGTGGTGGGGGTGGGGAGACACTTGCCGCTTACAGCGTAGAAGGAATCCTCCCATTCGCATACCGCATACCGCATACCGCATACCGCATACCACATACCGCGTATTAGGAATCTTAGCTTAAGGGTAACACAGTTTAAAGGTGCACAATCATAACCAGATGGCGATGGCACAATGACTTGAGCGTCCGCCTTCCTTTCTGGTAGGTCGTGGGATTCGAACCCCCGGAGTCGAAACATGGCCGAATCAAACCAATGACTTAAAGTTGCATAGTCCGATGAAGTATCAGACTTTCAAAACCAAACCAATTATCTAGATCTGATTCTACATATCTAACTTAGATACTGATGCACTTATTAAGCATTTGGTGCCACATAGAAGGGGACACTGGGTCAATATAATTGAACTGGTTACTGCTGAAGCCTATGGCATCGGAGTTTTGGCGTGCTTGCCAAAATTAATTTGACATGTTTGCACTTCAAATATTTCAAAGGTTAGCCATTCAAAATAAAAGTTACTTCAAATTAAAGAAAGGTAGATTATGACAATCAATTTAGTATATTTACCTCAGAAAAATGACAGAAATTCAAAACCATCGGACTATGCAACTTTAAAAATTGATATTTACCTAGGGTGGCACTCGGCATTACTAGGATAGGGCAAGGAGCAGTGGAATGAGGAAGACCAATCATCCGAGATTGACATTTTCCTTGCTTAATAAACTAATGTACCGGGAAAAAAAGAAATATGATAGCTTTTGAATTTTTGTCAAGAACCTGTACCACAAGGCAGTGCTTTACAACTCTGCAGGGCAGGGGTGTCAAACTCACTGAGGTATTGCAATACCTGCAATACCTGCAATACCTGCATACCTCCTGGAAACCTAATAAACACCCGTTAACCAGAATCCGACGTGTAGACATCATTACACCTGGCGGAGTGAAAGCAGTGACTGATACAATTATACTTGTCGCTACCTAGTCTGGTGGTTGGCATTAGTGGGATTGGGTAAGCAATGGAATGAGGAAGATTACTTTTCTGTGGTTGAAATTTGCACTGCTTAATTATCTACTGTACATCAACAACAATGATGACCCTAATTAATTCATATGACCCGGAGTTCCTATATTTCTGTCTAATTGTCTTTGTTTCCCTCCTCTCCTTTTCTCTCGTAAAGTTACACGATCCCATGAAATTATCAATTTCCAAAGCCGAAACCACTTAGCTATATTTGAGGCATGCACATCACACATAGATATTGATGCACGGATGAAGCAGTAATTGCCGACTAGAAGAAGGAATATCACTTCGATTATTTGATTTAACTATCAGTGTCACTACTGCAAATCTTGACACCCTTTGCTATCCAGCATTATTTTAATATGTGCACACACAAATTAATTATGCATGTTTTCACTTCAAATATCATCAAATTTAACCCCTTTAAAATGAAAGTCAACTTAGATAATAATCAAAGCAAAATAGATAATATTATTATTAATAATGATCAGCCTAAGGACAACTAATATTTAGTTTGAATTGGTAATCGTCCCTGCCTGTGCCTAAAAGATCGCCCACCCTGATTTATTTTTGCTGATTTATTCTTGCTGATTTATTCTTGCTGATTTATGTGTGTTGATTTATTTTGCTGATTTAGTTTTGCTGATTTATGTTGCTGATTTTTTTTGATTTTTTAAAAATATTTCTTTTGGTTTTAATTGTTAAAAATGCGTCGGCATAGCAGTAAAAGCACTTCAACTTTAGTAAGCACACAATCTGTGAAACATAGTTACCTATTGTATTAGTTACATTTACATCATATGCCAGACGTTACATGCAACTGAAAAGAAAGAAAATCGCCCGCACGACCCTGATTTGTGTGATCCAAAAGGACAATCACCAACTTGTTCTTTATTTGGCCTAATATATTTAAAGTTGCATGGTCCGATGGTTTTGAGTTTCTGACATTTTCTGAGATAAATGTACTTAGGTTGGGAGTCAATAATCTACCTTACTGTAGTTTGAAGTGACTTTTATTTTAAACGGCTAACTTTTGAGATATTTGAAGTGCAAACATGCCAAATTAATTTTGGCAAGCATGCCAAAACTCTGACACCATAGGCTTCTGCGGTAACATATTCTATTAATAGTATTAAATTGCCTCAGTGTGCCCTTCTATGTGGCGACAAATGTTTAATATGTGCACTAGTATCTAAGTTAGATATGTAGAATCAAACCTTGATAATTTTAATAGTTTTGAAAATTTGATGTTTTCATCGGACTATGCAGCTTTAATTTATATTAAACACAGCAGAAACTCCAAACCGTCGGTGTAACCAACTTGTTGTTGTTGGAAATATGTTTATTCTGCTGAATAAGTCTTTTGTCAGTGCCGAAGCACTGGTCTTCCAGCCATTTTTCAATTCAGGATTATTATTACTTTAAGCATGTTTTTTTTTTAATTTGGAGGATTTTATCGGTGGACTATTACTCCGGCGGGCCCCGTCTGCTGCCTGTGAGGCTGGTTGCCGGGCCGCTGAGTGATGAAGCCTGCCGTTAATGGCTTGTGTCAGCGAGTCGCTCCCATCGGCAAATCTGGGGGACACGCCTAGTTTACCGGTGATACCCGGCTGTCACTACTCGCCCTGCCCAGATAACGCCACCCAACACGCCGGGTACCAGCCACGTAGGTTCAGGGGGGGGGGGGGGGGGCAGGGGGGTTTACTGGTCCAGCTTCATATATATACACACACATGTACGCTGATATGTACATACGCACATATGCGCATACACACATATGCGCATACACACATACGCACATGCACACATGCACACATGCGCACATGCACACATGCACACATGCACACACATGCACACACATGCACAACATGCACACACATGCACACACATGCACAAACATGCACACACATGCACACACATGCACACACATGCACACACATGCACACACTTACACACACATACACACATGCACACATATACCCACATACACACATCCATACACCTACCCACATACACACATGCACACACATACACACATGCACACATGCACACACACATGCACACACATGCACACACATGCACACCCATACACACATGCACACATGCACACACATACCCACATACACACATGCACACACATACACACATACACACATACACACACATTCACCCATGCACACATGCACACACATACCCACATACACACATACACCCATACACACATACCCACATACACACATGTACACATACACACACATGTACAAACACATACATTGACACCGCCAACCAGTAACGAAGACGCACCGATGACGTCACAAGATGCACGGCACCCCACGTGACTTTGTATACTTCCCTGCCCGCACACTAAGGTCGCCGGGTGTCCTTGCGAAGGAGAGGTGTGACGCCGGCAATCAGCGCGCTGCTGCGGGCCACGTGTGTGAAAATGGCCGGTGGTTTGGCGCGGTGGCAGCCGTCGTCATTTGAGGGACGTGTCATTTACAATGTGACATGCAGGCTTGGTTACCTCTGCGGCATGTCAGTGGAAATAAGTAGGTTTATGGCCGTGAGCAATGGGTGCCCGTCAGTCCGATAACCGGCACCACCCTTCAGAACCTGAGTTCAGTACCTAGAAGGCAAATGACCGCAGCGTGAAATATTATTGGTTGGTTGTTGGAGTTTTACGTCCTGGCAACATCTAAGGTCATATTAGTATGGGTACCGACTTACTATAGTGCTACCCCGCTGGGAAATCAGGCCGCCGACACCATCACCCGATATCCTACTATGTCACATTATATATATTATCCTGACACTGAGCTAACCAGTCCTTGACCTATCCTATTAATGTCGAGTGCCAGGTTAGGAAGCGACAAGTACCAATTATAAAGTCATTGGTTTGAATCGACCGGGAACGAAACTCCCGACCCTTCGCACGCGTGGCCCGCGCTCTACCGATTAGGCCACCGCGTCCGGTCACGTGAACAATGAGGACGCCCAGTAAATTAGGATTATTCCTCCCACACTTACCCATTCCTCTGCCCCCCCCCCGTCCTATCCATTCCTCCCGCCGTACCCATTCCTCTCCGTCCTACCCATTCCTCTCCCCTCCCTACCCATTCCTCTCGCCCTCTGTACCAGATGGGATGCCCGAATGAGTTGAGCGTCCGTCTCGCACTTTGGTAGATATGTGGGATTAGAACCCATGGTTTCGAACCCTGGTCGAGTCAAACCAATGACTTAAACATTTATAGTTGTCGCTTTCTAATCCTAGCCAGGCACTCAGCATTATTAGCATAGGGCAAGGACTAGTTGGCTCAGTGTTACGATAATGTGAGTGAGTGATTGGGATATCAGGTCATAGTGCTGGGGGTCTGGTCTCCCAGTGGGGTTGCACTATAAAGTCACCATGAGTGTGCACTGTCATAATTCGGTACTGTCCTGATATTACCTTAGATGTTGACAGGACGTAAAACACCAACAACCAACCCTTCCCCTCCCACTCCTCCCACTTCCCCTCCCCCTCCCCTCCACCTCTCCCTTCCCCTTCCCTCCTCTTCCCGCTCCCCCTCCCATCTCCGTCCCCTTCCCACTCAGACCTCGCCCTCCTCCTCCCACTCCCCCCTACCCCTCCCCCTACCCCTCCTCATCCCCCTCCCCTTCCCACCTCCTGCCGCTCCAACTCCCATCTCCCTCCCCCTCCCCTTCCCCCTCCACCCTCTCCCTCCCATTCCCTCTCAACCATCGCCCTCCCCTCTTCCCCCCCCCCCCCCCACCCCCTCCTCCCCCCTCCTCATCCCCCTCCCCACCCCTCCTCCTGCCGCTCATCCTCCCTTCCCCCTCCACCCTCTCCCCTTCCCCTCCACCCTCTCCCTCCCCCTTCCACTCCCCCCCCCCCCGTTCCCCCTACCGTTCCCTTCCCCTTTCCCCGCCCCTCCTCCTCTCCCCCTTCCCTCCTTCTTACACGACCCCCCCCCCCCCCCCCCCACACACCTCACACAACAGTTGTCTAGGTCTCACAGTCGGGCAGAGCTTCGAGCAAACGGAAAGTGAGTGATTGTGATTACCGTCTTGGGAACATCTGAGGTCAAATCAGAGACGGGCACCGCCTCGTGACAATGCACATACCTGGTTTTGTTTGTACGTTTGAGTTTTACTTCCTGGCAACATTTAAGTTCATATCAGGACGGACACCGACTTGTGGCACTGCACAATCATGGTTTTGTTTGTTTGCTTGAGTTTTACATCCTGGCAACATCAAAGGTCATATCAGGACAAGTACCAACTTGTCGCAGTGCACAGTCATGGTGACTTCACACTGCTGCCCCACCGGGAGACCAGGCCACCCACACCATGACCTGATATCCCACTTAGTCACATTATCCTGACACTGAGCTAACCAGTTCTTGCCCTATCTTAATAATGCCGAGTGCCAGGCTAGGAAGCGACAAGTATCAATTTTTGTAAATCACTGGTTTGACTTGACAGGGAATCAAGCTCCCGACCTTCCGCACGGGAAACCTGCCCTATCCCGATTTGGCTACCGCGTCCGGTTGCACTCGTGGTGGTTTTCTAGTGTTCGCTATTTGCTATAGCTGTATTGTGCATTTAAGGAGCGTTTCAAATGTAGTCAACCAGTCTTCATTATTTCAATGTTTCTGGTTCTCTTCTAATACTAATAATAAATGCATGCTGGGTAGCGAGTAGATAAAAGATTCACCCCCGTACTTCCAGTACAGGGTTGAAAACCAGCCTTATATAAAAACGGTCAAAAAATCGGGCTAATGAACTGAGTCTTTATGAGAGCCTAATTTCACAATCTATGAAGCAACATTTATTCTTTCTATATGTCTTCATGTTTACCCGCTACTTTTGAGTTGGAAAATATAATAAAACATATACTTTAATGCAATTTAAAAGTTAAATCGACGATGTTCTCTGGCCAACATCTTGTCTTTTTGCATTCTCTCCCATTTCACCAACTCTGTTCTGATATAAGTAACCATTTGACACTGGTGCCAGGCATTCTACTTCTTGTTCCATACTAAGGCTATTTTTGCCCCTATTTATATAAGGCTGGTCTTCACCCGTGTACTACAAGTACCGGGTGAATCCTTTATCTAGGTAGTGAGCAACAAGTACAAATATTAAGTTATTGGTTGGACTCAGCTGAGCGGTGTTTCGAACCCATGACTTGCCGTATGGGTGGCGAATGCTTAAAGTTGCATGGTCCGATGAAATATAATTTTGTCCAAACTTAAACAACTACTTACATTTGATCCTATATATCCAACTTAGATACTGATGTTTTTAATTTGGGACAGCATATACAGAATAACTCCTGAATTTATAACCTCACCCCTTTGGACACTCACATTGAAACACCCATTATGCAGGGAGGCCATTAAGAATTAGACCAATCTCATGACATCATTAGCCTCCAGGACCAAGTAGGCCTCCTGTGCAGGGCCATACCTCGAGCGGAATGTGGAATGAGGTGGATGTTGCCCCCCCCCCTCCATGTTGGATATTGAATGCTATTTGGTCAATTCTAGAAATATAATTAATCAATTTGGGCAATTTTAATTTTGACATTTTGACATTTGTCAATTAACATTGCATATGTCATCAGGACTATGTATGGTATGAGGGAGGATGAGACATATGGATGACATAACAGTAAATAATAACAGAGCAATAATATGTACATGAGAAATGCAAATTCATTAAATAGCAATGCGAAATGTTAATATGAAATAGTTTTTTAACGTGAATGATCAACTGCTCAGGTGTCAGTTGCTTGTTATGTACAAATGTCAAGATTTAATTTGTTATCATGTCAATGATCATTCAATTGAACAGTTTATGTTGCTTGGCTTGTAGCCAATCAATGGCAGGTGTGGGTGGGTGGGTAAAATTGGAGCTGGGAAGTGGTCAGTGCGGCAGGTTGAAGTCGACTGACCAGCATAGGTGTAGGAGGTGTGCCCACAGATTTTGTTGTGATTTGATTTGCTGAGGGGCAGGATGGGGGGTATGCCCTGGAGTGGGTTGTGATTTGCAGGTGGTTAGGGGTAGGGGGTGTGAGTTCCCCCATGTTTGTGTGTCACCCCCCTCCCCCCAGCGGAAGGGGGGGGGGGCGAGGTCAGCCTTGTAGCCTGCCATGTCCAGCAATGAATCCGAATGAGCGCCCCTGCTCATTCCACACTGAAACAATTTTTTGTTTACCTTCTTTGATTATAATTGCAGAGTCTGCCATCAGGATGATGTCATATACTAATGTACATCTGATATTTGATATCCAATGCTGCTTTGGTCAATTATATAGACATAATTAATCAAATTGTGTAATTTCAAATAATTTCTTTAACATTCGTCGATTAAAATTGCATAGTTTCATGTTTTGAAATTTCTGCAATTGGGACGATGTCAATCATATCCCATTGTATATGTGATGTCGGAGATTCGATGCTACTTGATCAATTCGATAGATATAAATCAAATTAACCTTTGTGCAAAATAATATTTTGTTTAAAACACTAGTGCCATAGGCATATGCCACTAATCCTTTCCCAGAATGTTCAGAACCCAAACAGAAATACCTACCTACAGCCCTGTTAGGTTCCAGGATTAGTAAGTCATCTCACATCACGTGGTCATCGTGAGATGACCATCTGGGTCATATAGCCACAGGACTTTTAGCAACCTTGTCGAAATTATGATGGGTTCTTTCAGCTCAAATTGCTCCAAAACTAGCCATTTTTCATCAAATTTACTCAGGACTAATGAATATTAGGATAGAATGGTCAACCTGAGCTATTTATCTCAAATATACCTAACAAATTCAGACGCCATCGGACCATGCAACTTTAACACATTCAGCCATTTCATGAAGCTTTTTGAATTAAAGTTGAAAGTATCAGAATTTTAAAACCAAAATACTAATCTACATTTTGATCCTACACATTCAACTTAGACCGAACGAGATGGCCGAATTGGTAAGAGTAAGAGCTCTTGCTGGTGAGCTGGCCGTGCGGAAGGTCGTGGGTTCGAATCCTGACCTATTCAAACCAATGACTTCCAAAATTGATAATTGTCATGATCTAACCTGACACCCGCCATAACTAGGATAGGGCAATGACTGGTTTGCTCAGTATCAGGATAATGTAATTGAGTGGGATATTATTAGGTCATGACCGTCCTTATATGACCTTAGATGTTGCTAGGACGTAAAACAACAAAACAAATTATGTCATGGTGCCTGTGGCCTGGTCACCATGAGTGCACACTGTCACAAAGTGATCCTGATTATACCCTTAGATATCAGTCCTGATATGACCTTAGCTGTTGCTGGGGTGTAAAACCCCAAGAAACAAACACAAACAAAAAGAAAATAAACCCTCTGCACCCTCGCTTCCCCACCTCCAGCCTCCTCCCTCCTCCCTCACTGTCGCCTCGCCCCACTCCATCACCCCTCCCTCACCTCTCCACCACCCCCCTCACTGCCCCCTCCCCCCTCACCTTCGCCTCTTCCTCACCTCCCACCCGGTCACCTCCCCCCGATCCCCGACCCCTCCTCACCACTCCTTCATCCCTCCTTCACCTCTCCTTCACCCCTCCTTCACCTCTCCCTCACCACCCCTCACTGCCCCCGCCACTACTCCCTCACCTCCCACCCTGTAACCTCACCACCCACCGACCCCACCCCTCGACCCCACCCCTCCTCGCCACACCGTCTCCCATCTGAGGACAGAGAGTGAGGCGGTGCCTGCGGCCATGACGTACATTGTGTATAATGGACGTCAAAAGACGAAGCACAGCGTCCGTCATGTGACCGGCGGCGTCTGGCAGCGACACTGACGCGTTGTCAGCGCCTCCCGGTGGTGAGCCGTGGAAACAATGGGCCCGGGATTGTCTCTGGGCGCAGTAATGGCCAGGGCGCCAGGGTAGCCGGGTTACATTTTCTTCAGCTCTGTGAGGTAGTTGTCGGTAATGCCATGTTTTTAAAGGTAAATGGGGCCCATATTTGATATGCATATAGAGAGTTGTTGTCATTGGCAACGCACATTGGGAATGTTATTATTCGCCTTCTCAGTCCCATACTCGGTGGTACTGGTGTATTTGTGCTATGGGTATTATGGAGAATGCGCCAGGATGGCAGGGCTAGATTTTCTCCAGCTCTGTCAGGTAGTCATCGATAGAATAATGACCTGTTTTTTTAAAGGTAAATGGGCCCATATTTTATATGTGTATAGAGAGTTGTTGTCATTAACAATGCACATTAGGAGTGTTATATTATTCGCCTTTTCAGTCCTATCTTCGGTGGTGCTGGTGTAATTGTACTATTGGTACTATAGGGAGGGTGCCAGGGTGGCGGCATTATATTTTCTCCACAACCATGAGGTCGGTGTCGGTAATGTTTTTAAAGGTAAATGGGGCCATATTTGCATTGAGAGTGTTATCAGTATGAGCAGTGTGACCAGCGCGAGCAGCGCGAGCAGCGCGAGCAGCGCGAGCAGCGCGAGCAGCGCGAGCAGCGCGAGCAGTGTGAGCAGCGCGAGCAGTATGAGCAGTGTGACCAGTGTGAGCAGCGCTAGGAGCGCGAGCAGTGCTTGGAGCGCGAGCAGCGTGTGCAGTGTGTGCAGCACGAGCAGTGCGAGCAGTGCGAGCAGCGCGAGCAGGGTGAGCAGTGTGAGCAGTGTGAGCAGTGTGAGCAGTGTGAGCAGTGTGAGCAGTGTGAGCAGTGTGAGCAGTGTGAGCAGTGTGAGCAGTGTGAGCAGTGTGAGCAGTGAGCAGTGTGAGCAGTGTGAGCAGCGTGAGCAGAGTGAGCAGTGTGAGCAGTGTGAGCTGTGTGAGAAGTGTGAGCAGTGTGAGCAGGGTGAGGCACATGAGCAGCGTGAGCAGCGTGAGCAGCGTGAGCAGCGTGAGCAGCGTGAGCAGCGTGAGCTGTGTGAGCATTATGGGAAGGCCAAATAAGGCACACTTCCGCCCAGACGCTCCCAATTGTGCACAGGAGGACCTGCAAGAATATCCTGCCTTACAATTTGACAAATAAAATAGCCCCATTTAATGCTCTCTTAACGGACAGTATTCCGTCTAAGCTCTATTCAGAAAGAAGATGCGTGTAGCTGACGGTGCCGGCCTGATGCAATAGTGAAGATTGATGTGCGAATCAAGCAGTCAGTCCGTCTGTGTTAATGGCATTAGGTCTGACACTTTTAGTGAAGAGCAAAATAGCAAACCCTCGAAATAACTGAGGCAAAACTGAGCAGCTTTCTGAGGGATGTGATGTAGCAGCTAATGTAGATAGACTCTGATGTTGGCCCACTTGGGGCGGGGAGATGGAAGTAGAGATGGACTGCAGGAATTATGGAGATACAGTATAACCCCGTTAAACCAAACTTGAAGGGACCCTAGAAATTTGTTTGGATTAGCCGATCATTGGTTTAACCAAGCTTTGACTTTGACTTGAGATTGGCAAAAACGGGGGTGCATTATGAATGTACAATGTATGTGGACACTATGATTATTGTTTTTTATGTATATACAGTTTAACCCCATTAAACCAAGCTCAGTTAAATCAAACGATTGGTTAATCCAAACTTTTGTTGGCGACCTGGCAAAATACTACCATTTATCATATAAAATAGTCTCAGATGATCTTAAAACCACATGAAAGTTTGGTTTAACTAACAGAAGTGGCCTGGGGCCGACAATTTTGTTTGGATTAACCGATACTTTGGATTAACCAACTTTGGTATAACCAACTTATTTATATGATAAATGGTAGTATTTTGCCGGGCCGCCGAAAAAAGTTTGGATTAACCGATCGTTTGGTTTAACCGAGCTTGGTTTAACGAGGCTGTACTGTAGTTAGTTAGTGGTGATTGGTTAATGCTGTGTCAGCAGCAAAAGCCATAATCACAGCGAGAAGTGTTCAAATCTTGTTTTGTTGTATTATTATCGAGCCATTGCTTTTACACAGAATATAAAACTAAAAGCACACAATCAACGGTGGGTCGAGAAACACTTTTAAAGTTAAAAGCTCGCAATTACAAACAAATTAAATTAAATTAAATTGAGGACGGGTAAAGAGAGTATAGAAGGAATCGGGTGGGAAGACACTTCAATCTCACTTTCTTTGAAGCTGAGAAGGGTTGTCTATATAGGAATATTGTCTGGCAGACGGGATGGCTCAATGAGTTGAGCACCTGCTTCTTGTGTGGCAAGTGATGAGATCGAACCCCATGTAGGAATCCTAACCGAGTCAAAATGATAACTTTGGAATTCATACGTGTCGCTACCTAGTTTGGTTCCGGACGTGCGGGTCAAATAAGGTGGCTTCCCCTACAGAAGGTCGGGGGTCTGAATGCCAGCCGAGTCAAACCAATGACTTATAACATTGCTACTTGTCGCTACCTAGCCTGGCGCTCGGCAGTAATAGGATAGGGAAAGTACTGGTTATCACAGTATCACGATAAGGTGATTGTGTGGGATGTTGGGTCATGGTACTGGTGGCCTGGTCTCCCAGTGGGCCAACACTATAAAGTCACTAAGAGTGTACACTGTCAAAAATCGGTACCATTCCTGATATGAACTTAGATGTTGCTAGGACGTAAAACAACAACAAACAAACACCTAGTTTGGCGTTCGGCATTACTAGTATACAGCAAGGAGGAGTAGAATGAAGAGAAAAAGCTAATTGTCCGTGACTGATTTTTCCGTGTTTAATCAACTATATGTAACAACACCAACATGGGGTGCAAGGTGGGGGAATGTCTACCCTGCGGGTACAGGGATACGCACCCTGGCGCGCACCCTGGCGGCTTGAAGTTGTAGTTTATGGGTGAGTTTTGGAAAGGCACATGAAGATGAACTTAGGTTGGGTTGATTGATTGATTGATTGATTGGTGGTTGCTTTACGCCGTGTCGGCAGCATAGGCCATATTCACGGTGAGAAATGTTTGTTTTTTGTTCAAACCATCGCTTTTACATGTAAAAGCAGACAATCAATTATGGCCAATAGACACTATTAATTAGAAAGCTCACACTCATATATTTGTGGTCAAGGGAAACAAATTCCCATAGAAAAAGAAAAGTTTTATTAATAATTGATAGAATCTATTTAGTAAACTATATGAAGTAGTGGAACAACTATATGAAGTAGTGGAACAACTTGAGTCTCAACATCGTTCAAGAGAGATGCACAAGAAAGTGAAAGAGATAACAGGTCAAGGATACAGACAGAGAAGCAGTAAATGTATCAAGAACAAAGACGGCAAAATGCTCTTTGAAGAAGATGAAATAAAGTCCAGATGGGAAGAATATGTAAACAAACTATACAATGATGACAGAGGGAACCCACCCACAATTGAGAAAGAGGTGGGAATATTATATTAGTATCAGAGGTTGAGAAGGCTATCAATGATCTAAAGTCAGGTAAGGCTCCTGGAAGTGACCAGATAACATCAGAAATGATAAAAGGACTAGATGAAGTGGGGATTCAAATCATTCATAAGCTAGTAAATGACATCTATGAGACTGGATTTATACCATTGAATATGAATGAATCCATATTTGTACGACTCCCAAAGAAGCTAAAACCAACATTGTGTACTGAGTACAGAACACTAAGCCTGATGAGTCATATGTTGAACATGATCCTGAAAATAAATTTACTGAGAAATAGACAGAAAATTGAAGAACAAATCAGTAACGTACAAAGTGGGTTTATACCTGGAAGAGGTACACGTGAAGGGATTTTCAATATGAGAATGATTTGTGAACGTTATTGTGAAGTGAACCAGGATGTTTATGCCTGCTTTATTGACTATGAGAAGGCCTTCGACCGAGTCAATCATGAACTGTTAATCAAATGTTTACAAGATATTGGTGTCAATGGCAAGGACATTAAACTAATTGAGAACTTATACTGGACACAATGTGCATTTATAAAAATGGAGCAGGGCCTATCGGATGAAGTTATGATTAAACGAGGAGTTCGACAGGGGTGTATATTGTCACCATGTCTATTTAACCTGTACACAGAGATGATTTTCAGACACATTGAAGATTGCAAGGGAGTGACAATAGGTGGCATGAACGTCAACAATCTTAGATATGCCGATGACAGTGTAATACTAGCATACAGTGAGAAAAACCTACAAGATATAGTGAATAGAATCAATAAAGCTGGAATACTATTCAACATGAAGATGAATGCCAGGAAGATCAAAACAATGGTTATAAGTAAAAAGACAGATAAACCAAATGTCAATATAACCATAGATGGCACAAACATAGAACAAGTATCCGAATTCATATATCTCGGACAAAAGATTACAAATGATGGGAGATGTGAGGAAGAAATTAAAAGAAGGATAACAATAGCCCGAACAACATTCTCCAAAATGTATAGAGTGTTAACATCAAGTAAGATATTAATACAAACAAGGAAGCGTATTCTTCAGTGTTATGTGTGGTCTACTCTAATGTATGGGGCTGAGACATGGACAATCTCTAAGAAAATGTACAAACGTTTAGCAGCATTTGAGATGTGGACTTATCGAAGGATGATGAAAATATCATGGACAAAGAAGATCACCAACAAAGAAGTTGTCAGAAAAATTAAAAATAAGAAAAGCTTGTTTGCCACTATACAGACAAAGAAACTTATTTATTTTGGCCACATCATTCGTCAGAGTTCAATATACCGTACCATTGTTGGAAGGGAAGGTGAATGGCAGCAGAGGGAGAGGGAGACCAAGAACATCATGGTTTACAAATATTTCACAGTGGACAGGCTTGAATTATTCACAGTCTATCAGAACAGCACACCATCGGGACAAGTGGAGAACCATTGCATCCAACCCTCGACTAGAGGACGGAACTATTGATTGATTGATGAGGTGGTACAGTCCAGCTGCCCTCGAAAAGGCTAACATGTTTTCCTGTTTTACCTCAGGAAAAAGGTCATGCATACTGTCTGCAGTGTAGAACTGTTGGCACAGGACCAAAAAATCAATGCAACTTAGTCAAATGTGTTTGAGTGTCAGCGGGGACTGACACCCAATACATTCAGGGGGAGGTTCCCCCTTGAGCAGAAAAGCATGTGTAAGCCACGAGTGGCCAATACGGCAGTGGCTAAGGACCATTTGGTCCCGCTGACCACCCGCATGAGTCTGTGGTGGCTTTCCCACAGATGGTTCAATTTCTTTAAGTTTATTAATGTTTTCATCCCACTCATGTTGCCATTTGGATTTTATGTGGGTGGCTATTAGTGGTTTCAGATCAGAGTGAGGGATCAGACACGGTTCAAGATCACAGTTCAGGGACTTCTTCACAGCCCAATCAGCTCGTTTGTTTCCTTGTATGCCGGCATGGCCAGGCACCCAGCACAGGTGGATGTCATACCCATCCGTTGTCAGTTGGTTCATTTTATAAATGGGGAGGGGCATGGATGGGCATGGATGGGCATGGAGGGGCATGGAGGGGCATGGAGGGGCGGTGAGGGGCGGTGAACGACGGTGAGGGGCAGTGAGGTGCGGGGAGGGGCATTTAGGGGCGGAGAGGGGCGGAGAGGGGTGGAGAGGGGCACAGAGGGGCGGAGAGGGGTGGAGAGAGGAAGGGGAGGAGGCATCTGCGAGTCAGGTGGTAAGGAGCGCACATGGTCGGCCAGGATGTAAAATTCCAGCAATCAATCAATCAATCATATATAAATATAGCTGGTTTCCTCAACTGACGTCACACAGTTTGCGCAGACGACAATTCTTACTGTTGTGCCTTTGCCTACAGCTACAGAGTCGAAGCGCTTCGTAATGAATGGCTGCCCGCCGATATGAAAGAAAACTCATGTGATATAATATCATGATGCAGGCCAGTCTGTGCACTTAGCCTGAGAGGACTTCTTGCCTCCAGCGTCACAAGTGGAGAAGAACAACTGTAGAATTTATTGGCTGATCCTTGAGTTGAAAGCAAGGGCCTACCAGGGGAAGCACTTTCCATATTTCTTTCCACCAGAGGGCGGCAGTGATAGTCGGTGCATGGTTGGTCCGTTTAACTAACACATTGCCGAGACTTTCTAGTGATAAATGAACAGCTTCCAAATGGGCTTCCCTGGGAGATTATCCACTGTTGGGGGGGGGCGGCACTTTGGTCATATGGTGAATCTGCTGAATCAATTAAATAAACATTGATGATCAGTGGCATATTTTGGGGTTTCCTAATTGCCTGGAAAACTCCTGTCCTTCTATTAATTTTGCTTAATGCAGAAAGAAATCAAATGAGTGAAATACGTATCCAAATGTCACCAACACGCACCATTTTGATGCAATGAAAGGAATTCTTAGGGACGGGGGGGGGGGGTGTATGCCCCCAAACCCCTAGGTATGTAATAGCCCTGTCACATTACGACGTATCTCGCCAGCACGCCGCCAACGGGGAAAATCACTTTTTTACGTCGAGAAGCATAAAACTTTTCGGCATGGGGGCAAAGTTGGACGTATACATACCGTATACACAGTGTATGGCCAATGTGTGACCAACGTGTGACCAACGAATGGCTAACGTACCTCCCGGCGAAAAATGACCAAATTATGCTCACGGTACGTTCACAGAATGCCGGTGAACATTATATACGTTATTCGATCGCCAGAACTACGCATCATACATTACATATGTCAAGACACGCTGGAGAAATGCTAAACGTACATTAGACATACGTTAGGTGTAAGTTATCCATATGTTGTCAGTACACGGACTGTATGTTCCCACTGCCTTTAAAGTAGGTCAACATAGTGCAATGTAGTGCAACATAGTGAACAACGTTTGACTAACGTCCATCTAACATACATCGACGTATGCCTAATGCTTACATAACGTATGGCGGACATAAAATCCACATGTCAACCCCATGACGCGCACCACCGTATGTCACCGAATGTCGATGTACATTGACGTATACCAACGCGCGCCTAACGCGCACATAACGCATACTTACGTATCCTGACGTAGCGGCAAAAAATCACATACGACGACGTAGTTTGGCACGAAGCATCATAATGTGACAGCACCATAAGCGATGCTGGCGCTCACACGGTCGCGCCAACAGGACTTTGCTGTCAGCTTCATTTCAACCCCGCCACCCCCCCCCCCCCCGCCCTCTAACTTAATCCTGGCTGCTCCACTGATGCTTGTCACCGAACTTGTCTGGCCCTCAGAATTACTAGGGCAACAGGACAATGGCTGCTTGGCTCAGGCCAGGGCCAGGTCAGTAAGTAGTATATTGGGGCAGGGAATGTCCCAGTGGGGCAGCACTATAAAGTCGCCATGAAGGTGCACCATCCTAATTAGATAGGAACTCGTCCATTTCTCTGTGTATAGAGTTAAATCAATGTGAGGAGTGTGCCTTCTATGTGGCAGGTTTCACTTTATGGAATAAGCGATGAGAGCTGCATCTAGTACAAAATTGTAACCCGGTGTTGCAGTTTCCGCGGCACACCAGTTTGGAGGGACACATCGCTTCTGCGCATGTGTCAAAATCGAACAGCATCATCAGTAACCTTATAAATTTAATATATTGTTTTTGGTAAAGATGTATTCTATATGTGTACCAAGGGATTTGTTTCTAGGTGGTGTGGTTTTAGAGATATTTCACTTTTCCTGTATTTTCTGTGTGAAGATTGCTCACGACCATTGACAATGCCTTGAGTTTGACAGTACGCGCAGTGCAAAACCTTAGTTTTATTCAAAATTAATAGAAGTGCAGAAGCCTAACCTTATAAATATAATATAATCTATTCATTGAATATGTTTTCTATATGTGTTCCAGGTGGGTTGCTTCTAGGTGGTGTAATTTGAGAGATATTTGACTTTTTCTGTATGAAGATTTGCTCACGGCCATTAACAATGCATTTGAATGTATGTGTCCCTCGCAAACTGGTGTGTCGCGGAAACTGCAACACCGGCAACAAGACTCACCTGTTTCAAGTCACTTTTTTTCCGAGTAAATAAATGTCTCTATCCTTAGGCATTCTTCACAAAGTTGTAAATAGGTCATGGTGTGGTTTCGCTGTTTTTACTTTTTCTCTTAATTGTCCATAGGTGGCGATGAGGAGAGCAGCTCATCATTTGTTGTGAACTCATTGATAATTGATGTGATCAATTCGTTCTCAGAATGTGCGGCAGGACATTGGACATGTGTGTGTAGCTGCAGTCAGAGAGTCTGGTGGGCGAAGAAGATGATCTTTCCTCTGCTGACGCTTTTGCGTAGTTGGAGATATATGTAAAGTATAACCCCGTTAAACCAAGCTCGCTTAAACCAAACGATCAGTTAATCCAAACTTTTTTTCGGCGTCCCAGCAAAATACTACCATTTATCATATACAAAAGTTGGTTACCAAATGATCGGTCAATCCAAATGATCGGTCAATCCAAATGATCGGTTAATCCAAATGATTGTTTAATCCAAACAATATTTTCGGACTTCAGGCCACTTCCGGTACGGTTAACCCAAACTTTCATGTGGTTATAAGGTCATCTGAGACCCCACAAACTTTTTTATATGATAAATGGTAGTATTTTGTAGGGACCCTAGAAATTTGTTTGGATTAACTGATTGTTTGGTTTAACCGAGCTTGGTTTAATGGGGTTGTACTGTATGTACATACAAAACAATAATCAAAGTGTCGACATACATTGTATATTACATGTGCAATACACACTTACTCAAAGTCAAAGTCGACGCCAAAGCTCGGTTAAACCAATGATCGGTTAATCCAAACAAATTTCTAGGGTCCCTTCAAGTTTAGATTAACGGGGTTATACTGTATATCAGTTTCAAACCATGAGCACTGTGCCTTTGTAAAATAGATGTGTTTGTTTTGTTTGTTGTTGTTTTTCATCCTAGCAACATCTAAGGTTATATCAGGACAGGTACTGGCTTGTGCACACTCATGGAAACTTTATAGTGCTGGACAGTGCACACTCATGGAAACTTTATAGTGCTGCGCCACTGGGACACCAGGCCGCCAGCACCATAACCAGATATCCCATTCAGTTGCATTATCCTGATACTGTGCTAACCAGTCCTTCCGCTGTCCTATTAATGCTGAGCGCCAGGCTAGGTAGCGACAAGTATCAATTACATAACTCATTGGTTTGAGTCAACCGGGAATCGAACTCCGCACGCGAAACCTGCACTCTACCGATTCGGCCACCACGTCCCGTTTGCGAAATAGAACAAGAAACATGCCATGAATTGAGCTGGTTTCATTGTACGGCGCCATAGAATGATACTCTATTAGCCTTACATTAACCGGGCGCCGTAGACGAATCGGTAGAGCGCGGGCTTAGCGGGCGGGAGATCGGGACTGCAATTCCCGGTTGAGTCAAACCAATGACTTATAAAAATTGATACTTGTCGCTTCCTTGCCTGGGGCATGGCATTAATAGGATATGCCAAGGACTGGTTCACTCAATGCCGGGATAATAATTAATACAGGGGTCACAGTGCCGGTGCCCTGAATCCCCAGTGGGGCAGCACCATAAAGTTGCCATGAGTGTGCACTGTCACCAGTCGGTACCCTTCCTGATATGACCTTAGGTGTTGCGGGGGACGTCAAATTCCAACAACCAACCAATCAACCTTACCTTATTATAGGTGGTGTTATTGCGTGGCTTTAGATAAATGGAAGCTGTCTTGTTTTAGTAAGACGCGCACCAAAGGAGACCAGACTCTGGAGAGGTTGAGCCTGCAGAGGGTGCCGGTTATCGGGGCGACACAGCGGGGCTAAGTGCATGGGACTTTGCTATATAAGTGATTCCAGCCTATGGATCATATCGAGCAGAGTGAACTGTCTACGTCAAGTGGGCTCCTGGCCGGGGGGGGGGGGCGGAGGAGTAGAGGGCGGCATATTATGGCCCTGTCACACTACGACGTAACGACGTCAACGTAGGGAGAACGTGAAGAATGTTGAACTTCTCGGCATAGTATGCAAATTTGGGCACAAGTTGAACGTGGATGCAGCGTAGTGGACGAGACCGTAACGTCGGTAAAGCGTAGAGATACCGTCATTCAACGAGAGAGGACAACGTCATTATGCTCACGGAACGTTATGAACGTTATTCCATCACCAGAAGAACGTTACATGATGTTACATACGTCATGAGACGTTGAACGTATGTTGAATGTACGTTCTCCTGATGTTCTCCTAACGTTCTCCTGTCGTTCTCCTGACGTTCGCATTACGCCGCGTGGGCATTTCCAACCGGTTTAATGTGGGTCAACGTAGTGGAACGTAGTTGAACGTAGTGAGCAGCGTTTGCCTAACATCCATTTAACGTCATTGATGTTCGCTGAACGTGAACAGAACGTACGGCGAACGTAAACCCTTACGTTCGAGCTACGTCAACATTTTTGAACATGTCCAAAACCTCGACGTAACTCGACGTAACTCGACGTAGCACGACATAATATGACGTAGCTCGACGTCAGTCTAACGTCATTATGACGTCATCATAACATAATCCAACGTACATCAACGTAATGACAAAAAATCACCACGTTAGGCTCACGTTAGCTCGTTACGTCGTAGTGTGACAGGGGTATTAGGGGGTGGATTTTTGTTTGTTTTGTTGTTGTTTTACGTCCTACCAACATCTAAGGTCATATCAGGACAGGCGTAAGGGGGTGGAAGTAGAAGGTGGCGGGGGTTGCGCCATCTTGGGTGTCAAGGGCGCCGGCCTAGTAATGTTCATATCTACGGTAACGCGTAACACATGACTCTCGGGATCTGTTCCAGATATGTATGTGGTATGCATAGTATGTTGGGACCAGACGCGGTGGCTGAATGAGTTAAGCGTCCGTCTCCCGATAGCCAAGTGAGTTGAGCGTCCATCTCCCGTTTTGGTAGATCGTGTTTTTTTTTAACCCTGGTTGAGACAAACAAATGACTTACACAATTGATACTTGTTGCTTCCCAGCCCATTACTTGGCATTATTAGGATCATGGTAGCAAGGACTGGTTGGTTCAGTGTCAGGATAATGTGACTGAGTAGGTTCTCGTGCTGGCAGCCTAGTCCCCCAGTGGGGCAGCACTATAAAGTCAGCATCAGTGCGCACTGTCACAAGTTTGTACCTGTCCTGATATGACCTTATATGTTGCCAGGACGTAAAACTCCAACAACCAACTATAGTGTGTTGGGTGGAAATGTGAGGTAGAGTGGTAGGATGGTGGGTGTGGGTGGTGGGTGTGGGTGGTTGGATGGTGGGTGTGGGTGGTGGGGGTGGGGGTGGTGGGTGTGTGTGGGGTGGTGGTGGTGGTGGTGGTGGTGGTGGTGGTGGAGTGGGTGGTGGGTGGTGGGGTGGTGGTGGTTGGTGGTGTGTGGGTGGGGGTGGGGTGGTGGTGGTGGTGGTTGTGGTGGTGGTTGTGGTGGTGGTGGTGGTTGTGGTGGTGGTTGTTGTGGTTGTGGTGGTGGTGGTTGGTGGTGGTGGTGGTGGTGGTGGTGGTGGTGGTGGGTGGTGGTTGGGGGTTGGTGGTGGTGGTGGTGGTTGTGGTGGTGGTGGGGTGGGGTGGGGTGGTGGGGTGGGGTGGGGTGGTGGTAGTGGTGGTGGGGTGGTGGTGGTGGGGTGGTGGTGGTGGGGTGGTGGTGGTGGTGATTGTGGTGGTGGTGGTGGGGTGGGGTGGTGGTGGGGTGGGGTGGTGGTGGTGGGGTGGGGTGGTGGTGGTGGGGTGATACCCGCACTCCCTTTTTGAAGTGGATATAGTGTGATGTATATGTAGGGGTATACACGTGGTCTAAATACTTGTGTGAAATTTGATCTATGGACATCTTAATACAGTATAACCCCATCAAACCAAACTTGAAGGGACCCTAGAAATTTGTTTGGATTAATCGATCATTGGTTTAACTGAGCTTTGGCTTCAACTTTGACTTTGCTTTGCAAAAACGTGGGTGCATTAGGAATGTAATATACAATGTATGTGAACACTTTCATTATTGTTTTTTATGTATATACAGTATAAACCCGTTAAACCAAACTTTTCTCAGCGGCCCAGCAAAAACTACCATTTATCATATAAAAAAGTTGGTGGGGTCTCAGATGACCTAATAATCACGTGAAAGTTTGGTTTAACTGTACCGGAAGTGGCCTGGGGCACGACAATTTTGTTTGAATTAACCGATAGTTTGATTAACCGACTTTGGTTTAAACAACTTTTTTATATGATAAATGGTAGTATTTTGCCAGGCCGCCGCAAAAAGTTTGGATTAACTGATCACTTGGTTTAACCGAGCTTGCTTTAATTGGGTTGTACTCTACATGATACTCTCTTATGATAGACAGATCACAAACATACGTTTGGTTTGAGTAAACTAAGCAATGCATCAGAAGTTTGTAGACCTTTTCCAAGGACCATAGAGAGAGCTGCTACTTGCAGCTTTATTTATCGCCACTGATATCAGAGGAAAGGCATGTAATGGCAATTTATTCCACGGAGCATGCGCAGTGAACTGCTACTCACAATGTTAGTTCTTGTAACTGCCATCAGAGGGTGGGCTTGGTGATAGAAGCCATCTATAACTTAGTATAAGGCCTTTCCATAGAACATACCATAAAGTAAGATATACTACCCCGACATAACTCCATCCACGACCATCAGAGGGCAGGGTTGGTGGTGGAATTCATCTATTATGCCTTTTCCACAGAATATGTTACAATGATTGATTGATTGATTGGTGGTTGCTCTACGCCATGTCGGCAGCATAGGCCATATTCATAGTGAGAAATGTTTGTTTTTTGTTCAAACCATCGCTTTTACATGTAAAAGCAGACAATCAATTATGTGCCAATAGACACTCATTAAATTAGAAAGCTCACAATCATATATTTGTGGTCAAGGGAAACAAATTCCCATAGAAAAAGAAAAGTTTAATTAATAATTGATAGAATTTAGTTAGTAAACTATATGAGGTGGTACAGTCCAGCTGCCCTCAAAAACTTTAGTAAAAAGGTCACGCATACTCTCTGCAGTGTAGAATTGTTGGTGCAGGGCCAAAAAATCAACGCAACTTATTAAAATGTGTTTGAGTGTCAGCGGAGACTGCCTCCCAATACATTCATGGGGAGGTTCCCCCTTGAGCAGAAAAGCATGTGTAAGCCACGAGTGGCCAATATGGCAGCGGGTTAAGGGCCACTTGGTCCCGCGGACCTCCAGCATGAGTCTGTCGTGGTTTTCCCACAGATGATTTAATTTCTTTAAGTTTATTAATCTTTTCATCCCACTCATGTTGCCATTTGGATTTTATGTGGGCAGCTATTAGTGGTTTCAGATCAAAGTGAGGGATCAGACATGGTTCAAGATCACAGTTCAGGGCCTTCTTCGCAGCCCGATCAGCTTGTTCATTTCCTTGTATGCCGGCATGGCCAGGCACCCAGCACAGTTACAATGTGATAGATGAAGCCATATATTAGGCCTTTTCAACAGAACACATTGCATAGGAAAATGCTATCCACAACATTAGTCTATCCATCCCTTCAGAGGGAGGATTGGTGGTGGAAAACACTTATTAATGAGGACCTTCTTTCTTTATCGGAGGGTGACCAGTTTCTCATTCACAGTTTTTATTGCGTAGTACCTGGAGGTTACGGCTGATTGTCATGGAATACAACAGCCTCAGTATTATTCAATAATATCGTAAACATTATTCCAACTAGAAGTAGCAATCTACATAACGCACATAAGCACTGTTGTCACGTTTATAAACAGGCGTCAACTTCTTTGTGCTGGCTGGAATTGGGAAGGGATGGGAGAGTGTCTGGGGTTTTGGTGTGCTTTCAGTGTGTATGTGATATATTCATTTGTTATTCGGGATTTGACGTGAATGCCAGATTTATATACTAGCCGGAGCTTGTTCATGCCATCTATTTTTACACTCACCAGATGTGGTGGCTGAATCGGTTAGAGCTCAGGCTTCCTCTGCGGAAGGTTCGGTGTTTGAATCCCAGCTGAGTCAAACCAATGACTTACACAATTGATACTTGTCACTATCTGGCTTGGCACTTGGCGTTAATATAACAGGTCAAGGACTGGTTGGCCCAGTATCAGGACAATATAACTTAGCGGGATATTGGGTCATGGTGCTGAGAATCTGGTCTCCCAGTGGAGCCAAACTATAAAGTCATCACGAGTGCACACTTTCACAAGTCGATACATATCCTGATATATTGCTAGGATATAAAATCCAAGCAAGCGAAGTATTGTTGTCCCATTGTGGAATGCTGTGTCAGCGATCTCCATGTCGGGTCTGAAACACAAACAAACAAAGCATTTTTACCCATTTTGGACTTCTTGCTATGTCAAGGAGCTCCATGACCTTTAGGCATTTCACCTGACGCCAATCCACAGTTGCTATATATATTGTTGTTTTTTCTGGAGGGAATGACTAACAGCCCAGAGGACTAATACAGGTGGTACTGCTGGTGATGGTGGCGTATATGTATATATGTACTGTATACTTTATTATGTGGGTATAAATAACGGCAGCTCCTTATTGTTTCTCTCCAACCACCTTAACGTCCATGATATTCACCGTGGAGTGGGCATTCTCTCATTCCTGCCCCCTCTACACCTTGAGCCAATGGTCATTTGGCTCACTTTCAAAACTACATATATCAAATGTATAAATACACACATTTCAATATATTATATGGAAATGTGTGTATTTATACAGATGTGCTTATATGCTCCAGAATAACATATGAATATACCCAACACTAGTTTCATTCAACGCATACCACAACCCCAGGGACTCACCCAACCGTAGCTCCTTCCAGCCGATGGAGAGAAGTTGACATTCATTTATAAACGTGACAATATTGCTTATACGCATTATGTAGATTGCTACTTTCGCTTGGCATAATGTTTACAATAATATTGAATATATAAGCAGACAGTGAGGGAGCAGTCACCCTCACCCGTGTAAGTGTGGTGAGGAGCCCGAGGGGGGCGCCACAGGGAGCGTCAAGCAAACTGACTGGGAAGAATAGGTTGGTAATAACTTATGTAAATTAATACTTGCATAATTCTTATATATCACACACATATTTATATATACTCAGCACAAGCGGAAGTCGGTAATGTACGGAACGGACAAGCCGCAGACCCGAACAGGTTGGTTGGTAGGTTGTTGGAATGTTATGTCCTGGCAACATCTAGGGTCATATCAGGATGGGTACCGACTTGTGACAGTGTGAACTCAGGGTAACTTTATAGTGGTGCCCCACTGGGAGACCAAGCCACCAGTACCATGACCTGACATCCCACTCAGTCACATTATCCTGACAGCGAGCCAACAAGTCCTTGCCCTATCCTAATGATGCCGAGCACATGGCTAGGAGGCGACAAGTATCAATTTTGTAAGTCATTGGTGTGGATCACGACTGAGAACATATTGGATCTACTCATATTCAATCTTACAAAATTTGTCATGCCCACCCGTTCAGTCAATGAGAGCCTTTGCTTTCAAGGGTACAGTATAACCCTTATACATTAGATGCAGCAGGAGTGTGTTCATAACGATACTAAGGTAATACACATACATGACAACCATTAGCAGTAATACCACCATTATTGAAGCTGCCGTTATTTATATTCACATAATAAATTATACAGTGCATATCTATACATATATATGCCACTGCCACTAGCAGTACCAGCTGTATTAGTCCTCTGGGCTTTTACTGTCATTCCCTCCAGAAAAAACACAAGATATATTAAAAGAGAATTAAGGTTGTATTTGACGTTTTGGGGTAGGGTCAAAGGTCTGCTATTTTTAATGAATAAATTTGAGATGCACTGGAGGAACAAAGATGCTATTCAAGTGGAACCCAAGTCTTGAACAACAAAATACAAAAAGAAGTTCGACAAAAGCAGAGGCTGAGATTCGGTTAGTTTTTCAGTTTAGCCAGTTTTACCGTTTTGTGTCAAACAGGTTTTTTTAGTTTTTTTTGGCAATCTGGCTGTATTCTCGACGTAACACTAGACAACACAGATACACATATGTAGATACCTGATATGTGAAACCACACCAGGGTGTTCATTTAACAAGTGGTTCACTTTTACTGTATCCTTAGCAACTGCAAAGGGACAAGCAACAACACAAGAGTTAATTTAAATACAGCATCATCCTTGTTGGTTGATTGTTGGAGTTGTACGTCCAGACAACATCTAAGGTCATAGCAGGACGAGCATAATCCTTATGAGTTGAGATTCATTGAGTTTGCCAGTTCTGTCAGTTTAGTTTACTCTCACAGGAAGCACTATGGGACTACAACAAACAAGCGTTATGATTGGATATGCTGAAAGATAGCGTCTGATTGGATGTGCTGTTCTGAGTAGCGGACCAGACGGGATGGCCGAATGAGTTACAGCGTCCGTCACCCGTGTTGGTAGACCATGGGATCGTGGGTTCGAACCCTGGTCGAGTCAAACCAATGACTTAAAAATTGATACTTGTCGCTTCCTAGCCAGGCGCTCGGCATTATTAGCATAGGGACGGTTGGCTCAATGTCGGGATACTGTGACTGAGTGGGATATCAGGTCATGGTGCTGGTGGCCTGGTCTCCCAGTGGGGCAGCACTATAAAGTCGCCATGAGTGCGCACTGTCATAAGTCGGTACCCGTCCTGATATGACCTGAGATGTTGCTAGGACGTAAAACAACAACAAAACAAACAATCTGAGTAGTGACCCTACTGGGAGCTAGTCAGTCATCGCGTCAGGTTTAATGCTAGTCCCCAGAGTATATAAAGAGCCCATGGCAGTGGGCTAACACTATCGGACAGGACTGCTCAATCGGCAAGAACGTTGACTGGGTTTTCCATAAGGGAGGTCGGTCACACATTCAAAGCCCGACCAAGTCAAATACATGACTTACAAAATTGATACTTGTCGCTACCTAGCCTGGCGCTCAGCAATAATAGGATAGAACAAGGACTGGTTTTGCTCTTGATGATAATGTGATTTAGTGGGTTGAATATCGGGTCATGGTGCCAGTGGACGAGTCTCCTAGTGTGGCAGGGGTAGAATGTGGCCATGAGTGCACACTGTTGTAAGTTGGTACAACAAACAAGCAAATAAGTGCATCCATCTCCAGAAGGGGGAGCGGGTGGTTCATATATATGGTAAAGTGTAACACATGACTCTCGGGATCTGTTCCAGATACGTATGGGGTATGCATCGTATGTTCGGACCAGACTGGGTGGCCGAATGAGTTGAGCAACCGTCTCCCGCTTTGGTAGATCATGGGATTCGAACCCTGGTCAAGTCAAACTAATGACGTAAAAAATGGTACTTGGAGATAGAGGCCGCCAGCATCATGACCTCATATCCCACTCAGTCACATTATCCTGGCACTGAGCCAACCAGTTCTTGCCGTATCTTAATAATGCTGAGGGCCAGGCTAGGAAGAGACAAATGTAAATTTAGTAAAGCATTGGTTTAACTCGACCCGGGTTCAAATCCCATGATTTACCAAAGCTTGAGATGGACGCTCAACTCATTCTGCCATCCCGTCTGGTTAGGACATCTTGGCAGAGTTTCACTTCAAATATCTCCAAAGGTAGCCATTTAAAACCGTAAGCCAGCTCCCCCCCCCCCCCCACCCCCGCAAAATACGGAGGGGTGGGATAAGGGCAGGCGGGGGGGGGGGGTAGCATGGCAACCGACATCTGAAAGATCACCTTTAATTCAAATAAAGGACAAGTTATTGCCCAGATAACTACCTGGTTGCAAACTATCATATTACTACAGTATAATCCCGTTAAACCAAACTTGAAGGGACACTAGAAATGTGTTTGGATTAACCGATCATTGGTTTAACCGAGTTTTGACTTTGACTTGGCTTTGGCAAAAACGGGGGTGCATTATGAATGTACAATGTATGTGGACACTATGATTATTGTTTGTTATGTATATACAGTTTAACCCCATTAAACGAACCTCGGTTAAATCAAACGATTGGTTAATCCAAACTTTTTTTCGGTGACCTGCCAAAATACTACCATTTATCATATAAAAAAGTCTCAGTTGACCTTAAAACCACATGAAAGTTTGGTTTAACTGTACCGGGAGTGGCCTGGTTCCGACAATTCTGTTTGGATTAACCGATACTTTGGATTAACCGACTTTGGTTTAACCAACTTTTTTATATGATAAATGGTAGTATTTTGCCGGGCCGCCGAACAAAATTTGGATTAAGCAATCGTTTGGTTTAACCGAGCTTGGTTTAATGGGGTTGTACTGTACTTCAGACGGCCATTCACCGGGCGCGGTGGCCTAATCGGCAGAGCGCAGGCCTCCTGTGCAGGAGATCAGGAGTTCAATTCCAGGTCGAGTTAAACCAACAACTTACACAATTTATACTTCTCGCTTCCTAGCTTGGCGCTCGACAGTAATAGGATAGGGCAAGGACTGGTTCACTCAGTTTCAGGAAAATATAATAGGGTGGGATATCGGGTCATGTTACTGGCAGCCTGAACTCCCAGTGGTACAGCACTATGAAGTCGCCATGGGCTCGCACTGTCACAAGTCGGTCCCCGTCGTGATATGACCTTAGATGTTGCCAGGACGTCATCATCATCATGCTGTCGGTCGCGATGCGACAAAGACTGCTTTCATTACTTGACTGCCGCTCTACGTAAAACTCCAACAACCAACCAACCAGACGGCGATTTACTCGACTGACGCCTGCTCAGTTTATTCGGACCACCTTCCACCGATTTAACGCCTCATGTTGGTGAATTAGTAGAGCGGTCCCCTGACGGTGAATCTCTGCGTTAACAAACCCCACTTTGCCTTGATTAAGTCCCTTCATGACACCTGTGCAGGGATTCTGTCATTTGCAGTTGACTTCAAGTGTAATCTGAAACCGCTGGGGTGTTGTCAAGGCGATATAGTATGAGCAAAGTAAGTGTTGATTCTCCCCTCATTTTGAGGATCAGGGAGAGTAAATGGATCCGGACTTTTCTTTTTTTTCTCTGAATAGCAATCAACTTTCCTGAGCAGTTGATCTATATTACTTGGCCGCGTGCTATTATAATTAGTCAATGCATTAAAACAAAAGGACGAGGCTATTCGCAGAGCAAAGCCGCTCTGCGAATTAGCAGAAGAATGATTACTATTTGCAGAGCTGCTCTGCTCTGTGAATTAACGCAAGAATGTTGTGGTATTAATATTATAGGGTCTTTGTATAAACATAGACACTAATAAAGTATGTACTAGACTACTAAATGACTGAAATATACAATCCTCCAAGCATTGTTTATCCCATCATTACTAACAACCTACTTACTCAAACTACTTCATGAAGTCAAAAAACACACCTGAGGTATTAACCTTTTAAGCATAACCCTACAAGCTAACCACACTCTATCTAACAGAATAAACAAACCATTCTACTAACACTCACTCCATCTCAAAATGTTAACTCCAACAACATGATAGTTTTGCAATTCACAACATAGTAGGCATACGAACCTATGAAGGGAAACTATGCACCTAACCACTCCTTAATGTAAAGGTCTAATCAATACACATGTATGTATCAAGTGTGTATGAATACAACATATAACTGCTATTTTTATATGTGAATTGTCAAACTATACCATTGAATTTTTTATATTGTTATTTCAGCTGATTTGGGCTAGCTGCTGATGACAATATCAGACTACATATGCATATATTGTAAATAACTGTATTGTCACGTGGCTGGAAGACCAGTGCCACGGCGCTGACAAAAGACTTTATTCAACGAATAAACTATATTTACCAAAAACAATAAAAAATGATTATAATTTGCAGAGCTGCTTTGCTCTGCGAATTAGTGGAAGAATGATTTTTACTTACAGAGGTGCTTTGCTCAGGGAATTAGCTAAAGAATGACAATTTAATACTTAAACCAATAATTAAAAATGGTGATTTGAACTGATTGTTAAAGTGGGTGATTGTTTTTCAAGGGAATTGTATGTTTCTTAGCTCAAAATGCTTAAGTTTTGTCTTAAATATATGCATTATATTAGTATATTGCATGTGTGCATCTATGTTCATGCCAAATTGTTATATATTTCAATTAATTTAGAATAAAATCGAAGTTGTGCAATGCACCTATGACTATCAGAAAACTCAATAGCTGTACGCATTTGTTTTGCTGTCCTCGAAGTTTTCAGTGCATGCGCAGCTCTGCGAATTACAGCTTTGATGGCGGTTATTCGCAGAGCAGCAGTTCTGCGAATAGCCAGAGCGCTAACAAAAAAAATTAAGAGTTCAAAATTTAATTAAAATTTACAATAATTGCCTGAAGGTGAATCTTTTGAAGGGTTGAGACCAATATTTATTTCAATATTTGGATAGGCGTTTACCGGGTTTTGCATCTGAACTCTTCAATTGTATATCTTAAGATAATATATTTCTGTGTTTCTTATATATGTGTGGTGTAATTGATTACATTAATATTAATGGCAAACTACATACCTATGTAACTGTAACACTTACCGTCGGAACACCAATGCTTCAGAACTGATAATAAATAAATATATATTATTATTATTCATATATATATATGAATAAAATGTATTTACCAAACAACATTTTAAAAAACTATAGAAAAAAACTGTGCTCCCTACATATTATTGTATCGTGGCGTTGGCCACCTGCTATGATAATCGATCAATACATAAAGAAATTTACATATGTAACTAGTTTCATGCTTAAGTTTATATATATATATATATATACATATATATACATATATATATATATGTGTGATTCTTATATGTGCTATCTATTTAGTTATAGGAGTATAAATGGCGAGCTGTGATCATTATATATTATTGGACTATGGGTTTGGCCAGCTGAGTTATGATAATCGATCAATGCATAAAATAAATTGTATATATATATAACTAACTTCATGCCAAAGTTTATTTATATATCTATGTTTTCCATATATGTGATATATATTTAAATACACGAGTATAAATACCGAACTATGCACCTTATCTATTGTTGTACTACGCTTACCCTGCAGCTTACCACTTCAGTGAAGATTTATCTCCGCGATAATCCTGCACTAACGCCACCTGTGGTGCCCCATGTCATTAATCTTCTTCACGTTTCTGTGAAGTCAGTGCTGAGAAAATAGCCTGTTCAATCCCCAGCTATGTTTTGTGTGTGTTTTTCGCCGCAGAGACACAGACACATGCGGTAAGAGGTGGTTAGTGCGGGAAGGGAACCGAATAGGGGCGCCACCGGTCGCGCATCGGAAATTATGGAGGAGGTTAATTAATATTAAAGAGTTAAGCTAAGATTCCTTCTACGCGGTATGTGGTATGCGGCATGCAGTATGCGGTATGCGAATGGGAGGATTCCTTCTACACGGTAAGCAGCAAACGTATCCCCACCACCACCACTACCATATGTTTCCCCTCAGCACCTCTGTGTGTGACCGTTCCATTATGATCAGTCGCCTTTCCTAGTCTAAAACTAATGGACAAGTGTGACTGACGTTTCTATTCGCATACCGCGTGCCGCATGCCGCATGCCACACCGATTGCTACAGGGACCGATCGAGTTGCCGCATTCGCATTCGCATTCACATTCGCATACCACGTGTAAGGGATGTAGCCCATTGACTTCAAGGCATTTAGATTTTTTGCCGCATTTGCATTCGCATTCGCATACCGCATACCGCATACCACGTGTAAGGAATCTTAGCTTAACCTGATTGGATGGTAAGAATAATATTCAAACCTTCCAATTATTTATCACCGTCCTGATATGGCCTTAGATGTTGCTAGGACGTAAAACAACAACACACAAACAAAACAAACAAACCAATTGACAAGCTTTCAGTACTGACAAGAATGCAATTTTAAGTCTTTTTTTTTTTTCTTTTACTCACATCCATAAGTTGTCACACAGGAAACAGGCGCTCAATTCATTCAGCCATCATGTCTGATAAAATAAGTGAATATGGCATATGCTCCCGATAAGAAACCACCGATCAATCAATGAAATAAGTAATGTATCACCTGACTAAGAAGGATTCTGCTGAATTTAAACCATGAACCAATAATCATGACAACTGAAAAGCACATGTGAAGAGTTCAGGTGCAAAACCACATAAGGGCAAATCCAAAAATGGAGATAAACATTTGAATCAAACCTCCAAAAATTATAATTAGTTCTATTCCTTCTTCTTTGTTCATTGCTGCATAAGCATGTGATCATATGAAAAGCAGAAATAATGAGAATTAACATTATTTTCAGGTACAAATATTTTATTTAAACTACATTTTTGGATTGACGTTTACATGGTTTTGCGCCTGAAGTCTTCATGTGTATTTTTCATCTTTCAACTACATATATTTTCCGCCGATGCAACTGAGGACCACAATGACCATTCATGGCATCATGTCTAAAAGGCGATTGTATTTGACCTACATTGTAGAGCGCAACAAAAGGCCATTTCTTCCCTCTGCCTTGGACTTTGAAGGTAATTGCGAGTGTGCGCGCACAGACCGACCCTGTGTTTCTCCGTGTGACTGCACCGACTTTCAAGAGACTTGTAAAGTCCCTGGATTCTACAGTGAAACTCCATTAAAACGCAATCATTGAGGTCCATACAATGTCATCGTGCAAACAGTGTGGTCGCGCTTAAAGGAGGTTCAGTTTATTGAATTATACCTTTGAATTACAGTTTCATAATCATAGTCCGATGGTTTTGGGCTTATATCATTTTCTGAGATAAATATATGAAGAGTTCAGGCGCAAAACCATGTAAACGCCGATCCAAAAATGTAGTTTAAATGAAATATTTATACCTGAAAATAATGTTAATTCTCACTAATTCTGTTTACGATATTATCACATGGTTATGGAGCAATGAACAAAGAAGAAGGAATATAACTAAATACAAATTTTGGGGGTTTGATTCAAATGTTTATCTCCATTTTTGGATTTGCCCTTATGCGGTTTTGCGCCTGAACTATTCATATATTAGGTTGATCGTACTAAGTTATCTGACTTTAGTTTGAAGTAACTTTTTATCTTAAGTGGCTCAATGTTTAGATCATTTGAAGTGCAAACATGCCAAATTAATGTTGGTAAGCATGCCAAAACTCTGACACCATAGGTTTCGGCAGTAACAGGTTCTGTTAAATTGACTCGTCATTACAAATGCTCAATAAGTGCATCAGTATCTAAATTGGATATATGTATAATCAAATCTAGGTCAGTGTTTTGGTTGTGACAATTTCATGTCCTCATCAAACTACAGCTTTGAGGAGTTTTCGGCCCAATAAATCATGGCATATCTAAAAAGTTATCCATTGAAAATAAAAGTTACTTCAAATTAAAGTAAGGCAGACTATAACGATCAACCTTAATAAACAAAATTAACCGAAAAGATTATAGTAAATTCATAAGGTTAGGGTTCTGCATGAAATGCAGGCAATCAAATACTGGGATTTCCCCTGCTTGGGACAACTAATGTACCCAAAAAAATAATGAGAGACAAATAAGTGTTCACACTTCCTGTCTACCATTCGCTATATCGCTATAAATACCTTATCAGCAGCTACTGTGTGGTAAGGTAACACCAACCCTACAACTGGCCAGCATTGAAAAGAAGCCTGGGTACACGGGCTTATATTCTATGCACAGTATAAATAAAGCCTCAATAAAACAAATATATAATAAAAAAATATATATATATATTTATCTCAGAAATTGACAGATACTCAAAACCATCGGACTATGCAACTTTAATTATCTATCAGAATTTGTGTAAGATCAGGGCGTGTTATATACTTATAACATGGTTTCACTGTATATATGTATGTATATATATCTATATATATTTGTCTGTGTGTGGGGACCTGTCAGGACACAGACATGTTCGCCCGGGGCTGTCCACGTCACTAGTTTATGTGCCATTGCTGGACAGGTAGGGCCTGTTCTCACCTGGGGAAGCACACGCAGGTATACTTATTCATACATCACCACGCGCAGGTGGGCAGTTACCTAATGGCCCTGTCACACTAGAACGTAATGACGTCAGCGTAGGGAGAACGTGAAGAACGTTGAACTTCTCGGCGTAGTATGCAAATTTGGGCAGAAGTTGAACGTGGATGCAACGTAGTGGACGAGAACGTAACGTCGGTAAAGCGTAGTGATACCGTCATTCAACGAGAGAGGACAACGTCACTACGTTCACGGAACGTTATGAACGTTATTCCATCGCCAGAAGAACGTTACGTGACATTAGCCACGTCATGATACGTTGAACGTACGTTGAATGCACGTTCTCCTGACGTTCTCCTGACGTTCTCTGACGTTCTCCTGACGTTCTCCTGACGTTCCCATTAAGCCTCGTAGGCATTTGCAGTCGGTTTAATGTGGGTCAACGAGTGAACGTAGTGGACGTAGTGGAACGTAGTGGAACGTAGTGGAACTAGTGGAACGTAGGGAACGTAGTGGAACGTGTGACGTAGTGAGCACGTTGAATACGTCCGTTTAACGTCATTGACGTTCACTGAACGTGAACAGAACGTACGGCGAACGTAAACCCTTACGTTCGAGCTACGTGGAAAGTTTTGAACATGTCCAAAACCTTGACGTAACTCGACGTAACACGACATAATGTGACGTAGCTCGACGTCATTCTAACGTCATTATGACGTCATCATGACGTAACCCAACGTAATGACGAAAAATGACCACGTTAGGCTCACGTTGGCTCGTTACGTCGTAGTGTGACAGGGGTATAAATTTCACTAAAACCACACACACACACACAATCTACCTTTTTCTAAAACTACACACCCAGCTACTGGACGCAGTGGCTGAATCGGGTTGATTGGTTGTTGAAGTTTTACGTCCTGGCAACATCTAAGATCATATCAGGATGGGTACCGACTTGTGACAGTGCACACTCATGGTGACTTAATAGTGCTGCCCCATGGGTAAATCAGCACGGTGCTGTCAACTGTATTAGTTCATGATAACCCAATCTCCCACCCACTCAGTCACATTATCGTGACACTGAGCCAACCAGTCCTTGCCCTATCCTAATAGTAATAATGCCGATCGCCTGGCTAGGATGCGACAGGCATCAATTTTCTAAGTCATTGGTTTGACTCGACCGGGAATTGAACTCCGGACGTTCCGCACGAGAGGCCTGCATTCTACCGATTCGGCCACCGCGCACGGTGCTGAATCACTAATGCCTAGTACACACCTACTGTTTGTGCGCACCCACCTACCGTATACGATCTAAAACTGCCCGTTTCGCACACAAAAATCGCTAGGTGTGCGCGGGGAGCGCACACATAGCGATTGCGATTCGCGACTAAAAACTCAGTTTTAGGGCTAAAACAGGCCGATTACGATTGCGATTCGCGATTCGAAAAATGAACTGGCCCGTTTTCAGTTTTAAGCGGGTCGGGTCGAGTCGCGAGTTTTAGTGTGCGAATTGTATATGGTAGGTGTGTACCAGGCATAAGAGCGCTGGCTGGCTTCCTATGCAGAAGGTATTGCATTCGAAAATCCAGGTGAGCCAAAGGGATGAGTTATAAAATTGATACTTGTCGCTCCCTGTTGCCACACTCGGCATTAATAGGATAGAGCTACGACTGGTCTGCTCGATATTGGGATAATGCGACTGAGTGGGATATCGTGTCATGGTGCTGTCAACCTGGTATCCCATTGGGGTAGCAGTATAAAAGTCGTCATGAGTGTGCACTGCCACAAGTCGGTGCCCATTCTGATTTGACCGTAGGTGTTGGTAGGATGGAAAACCCCAACAAAGAAACATGGCGCACTATTATATTTAGGGGCTGGGACTGGTGGCGCCCTCTTCATAAATGCCCGCGGGGCAGTAGGGGGCGTGTCACTAACAGTTAACCGATCACCAGGGAATGTCGGGATACCAGGCGGACAAGGAACTTCAGATTTAATATTTGCATAACATATTTTACCTGTCATAAAAAAAGGAAGATCTGTATAATACATGGTTTGGGCACACATATAATGACACTGTAGGGTACCCGCTTCCCATGCATGAGGTCATGAGGTTCAAGCCCCAGCTGAGATAAACTATGGACTTAAAAAAAGAAAATTGTCCACTGGGTTAGCTGCTGGTAAGCAGTATTAGGAAGGGGCAAGGATTGGATGGTTGGACATGAATATGAAGATACTACGACTGAATGGGGTATTAGTTCATGATGCTGGCAGGCATGGTTGGCAAGTGAGGGCTTCACTATAAAGCTAACAAACGAGTGCACTGCCACAAGACATCGGCACCCTTCCTATTATATAACTACAGTAAAACCTCTCTAAATCGACGACCTTGGGACCGGCTTTAAGTGGTCCATTTAGGGAGGTGGTCGGTTTAGGGAGTTAGAATCTGGCTACAATGGCCTTGTTGGGACCCACATAAAGGGATCGAAATAAGGGAGTGGTCGATCGGTTGAGGTGGTCGGTTAGGGAGGCTTTACTGTATTTATGTTGCTAGGACGTTAAACCTCAATCAATCAATAATTCAACTCAAGAGCACCCATGCACTTTTGGCCATGGATTCTAAAGACACTCTTAAAGGGTAATAATGTTCAAAACTCGAAATCCTTCCCACTGTTATCTGCTTAGTACACCACAGTGGAGAGGTGGAGGGGGATGGGGGGTGGGGGGGAGGGGGGTATCTCTGGTGAGATCAGCCGGAGTCGCCACCAATAGCACTAATTGTGCCTGTGGGCCGCCGGCCTAAAGTGACGCCAACAGTCGCCTGGCATATCAGAGCCATGGTCCGGCGCACCCAGCCCCAGTCCCACACAGGTCCAGCCTCAGTCCCACCCAGGTCCAGCCCCATTCCCACCTCAGTCCCACCCAGGTCCACGCCCACGCCCACGCCCACGCCCACGCCCACGCCCACGCCCACGCCCACGCCCACGCCCACGCCCACGCCCACGCCCACGCCCACGCCCACGCCCACGCCCACGCCCACGCCCACGCCCACGCCCACGCCCACGCCCACGGCCCACGCCCACGCCCACCCCACTAACCCACCACCCACACCCACCAACCCACCACCCACATTCCCACCACCCCACCCACCACCCCACGCCCACCACCCACACCATCAACCACACCCACCACCCACACCCACCACCCACACCGACCACCCAACAAGCACACACCCACCACACCACACCCACCCACCACGCCACACCCACCACCCACACCCACCACCCACACCCACCACCCACACCCACCACCCACACCCACCACCCACACCCTCAGCCCCAACCTTGTCCCAACCTTGTCCCAGTCCCAGTCGCAGCCACAAATCAACTTGGACCGACCCAGCCCAGCCCAGTTAGTTTGTGAATGATGCAACCCATTATGTACGTCGTTTCGCGAAAACTAGGGAAAGAAAGCCGCGGCAATTTGGTAGAAATTACCTCCCCTCCCACCTCCCACCTCCCACCTCCCACCTCCCACCTCCCACCTCCCACCTCCCACCTCCCACCTCCCACCTCCCACCTCCCACCTCCCACCTCCCACCCTCCACCTCCCACCTCCCACCCTCCCCCTCCCACTCCCAACCTCACCTCCCCCCTCCCACCTCCCACCTTCCCACCTCCCACCTCCCCACTCCCACCTCCCACCTCCCACCTCCACCTCGCACCTTCCCACCTCCCACCACCCACCTCGGCCACCTCCCACCTCCACCCTCCCCATCCTCCCCCACCACCCACCGTCCCACCTCCACCTCCCACCTCCCACCACCACCTCACACCTCCACCTCCCACACCCCCTCCCACCCCCACCTCCCACCTCCCACCCCCACCTTCCACCTCCCAGCCCCACCTCCACCTCCCCACCACCCCACCTCCCACGTCCCACGTCCCAGCTCCCACCTCCCACCTCCGACCTCCCACCCCACCCCACCTTACCTCGCCACTCCCACCTCCCACCCTCCCTCCTCCCACCACCCACCTCCCACCACACACCCCACCTCCCAGCTCCCACCTCACCCCCCCTCCCACCTCCCCCTCCAACTTCCACCTCCCCCTCCCACCTCCCCCTCCCACCACCCGCTCCCACCTCCCACCTCCCACCTCCCACCTCCCACCTCCCACCTCCCACCTCCCACCTCCCCCCTCCCACCTCCCACCTCCCCTTCCCCTCCCCCCCCCTCCTCCTTCCCACACACTCCCTCAGTCCTCTCCTCCTCGTAGTGGGCCCTTCTGATAATTTAAGTTCCCCCCCCCCCCACCCCCCATACATGGAGCCCTGGCAATTTAGCGGAAATTACCCCTCCCTTCCTCTCCTCCCCCCTTCCCCAACCTGCCCTCCCCCCTTTCGACCCTGCCCCCCCCCCCCCCCATCCCTGCAGCCCCTTCCCGATAATTCTCTTCGTCGATGGCACTCTCTCGCTAGATGGGGGCCGTTTATAAGTTATGGTATGTCAACATTTTGAATCCTATCCGAGACAGGCCAATCTGCCCAGCACCTCCCCCCCCTCCCCCCCCCCCCCCCCCATCACACACACACATTCACACATACACAGCGATGAAATAGAGATTGTTAGCCCTCCTTGGATAATTTACCCCCACCCATTCACCCCTTAACATCCACCACCCACTCCCGCGCCCTACACGCATACATCCTTGAAACACACCCGCAGGCTGTGGTTTTAGGTGGACGGAAACTTTCCATAAATATTGCTTTAAGAAGGACGTAAATGAACTGAAGATGCATAGTGGTTGTGCTGCGAAATGAAGGCAACACCGCCGGCGGCCGGCGGCCCGCCAGTCCGCGTGTGCTGTACATAGGCAGTGTTTGTCTGCTTGTCTGTTTGTGGGTGTGTATGTGTCTGTGCATGTGTCTGTGTATGTGTCTGTGGATGCATTCGTCACATATAACCAGTGAGGTAACTATCAAAAGAGTGGGATAAATCAAAAATGAATGCATACCGATTTGACGTGATGTGCTATTTATCTCCCTCCTCCCAATCCCACTCCCACTCCCACTCCCACTCCCACTCCCACACACACCCAAAGCCAGCTATCCCGGCTGGTGTGTGTATATATAGGGAGTATCAATGTTCCAACTTGAAATGCCCATTTCAAATTTGTTTCATGCCACCATTGCATATAAAGGCAGAAAATGTCCTTTGGAGATGGTGGTAAGCTTTTTTTTCAAACAAAATTATTGTCCTTGTTGTGTGTGTGTGTGTGTGGGAGGGGGGGATAGGAGGGGGTCTGCATCCTAGTTACATCAAAGTTTACTGAACTAGTTATGACCCTGACACAAGAAAGCCACATAGTTATATCAAAGTTTACTGAACTAGTTATGACCCTGACACAAGAAAGCCACATAGTTATATCAAAGTTTACTGAACTAGTTATGACCCTGACACAAGAAAGCCACATAGTTATATCAAAGTTTACTGAACTAGTTATGACCCTGACACAAGAAAGCCACATAGTTATATCAAAGTTTACTGAACTAGTTATGACCCTGACAGAAGAAAGCCACATAGTTACATCAAAGTTTACTGAACTAGTTATGACCCTGACACAAGAAAGCCACATAGTTATATCAAAGTTTACTGAACTAGTTATGACCCTGACACAAGAAAGCCACATAGTTATATCAAAGTTTACTGAACTAGTTATGACCCTGACACAAGAAAGCCACATAGTTATATCAAAGTTTACTGAACTAGTTATGACCCTGACACAAGAAAGCCACATAGTTATATCAAAGTTTACTGAACTAGTTATGACCCTGACACAAGAAAGCCACATACTTATATCAAAGTTTACTGAACTAGTTATGACCCTGACACAAGAAAGCCACATACTTATATCAAAGTTTACTGAACTAGTTATGACCCTGACACAAGAAAGCCACATACTTATATCAAAGTTTACTGAACTAGTTATGACCATGATGCAAGAAAGCCACATAGCTACATTGAAGCCCACTGAACTCGTTATGATCATGGCACAGGATTTTGTTTGTTTGTTGTTTTACGTCCTAGCAACATCTAAGGTCATATCAGGACGGATACCGACTTGTGACAGTAGGCACTCATGGCGACTTTATAGTGCTGCCCCACTGGGAAACCAGGCCGCCAGCACCATGACCTGATATCCCACTCAGTCACATTATCCTGACACTGAGCCAACCAGTCCTTGCCCCATCCTAATAATGCCAAGCACCAGGCTAGGAAGTGACAAGATTCAATTTTAAAGTCATTGGTTTGACTCGACCAAAATTCGAACCCACAAACCCATGGGTTCAGATCTCCCGATCTCCCAAAACAGGAGACGGACGCTCTACTCATTCGGCCACCCCGTCTGGTCATGGCACAAGAAGGCCACATAGGTACATCGAAGCCTACTGAACTAGTTATAACCATGGCACAATAAGGCCACATAGCTACGTCGAAGCCTCCTGAACTCGTTATGACCATGGCACAAGAAGGCCACATAGGTACATCGAAGCCTACTGAACTAGTTATAACCATGGCACAAGAAGGCCACATAGCTACATCGAAGCCTACTTTGCTCGTTATGACCATGGCACAAGAAGGCCACATAGGTACATCGAAGCCTACTGGACTAGTTATAACCATGGCACAAGAAGGCCACATAGCTACATCGAAGCCTACTGAACTCGTTATGACCATGATGCGAGAAAGCCACATAGTTACATCAAAGTTGAGTACCTATGCTGTACACTATGCAGCATAGGCTGCTCCCCCACTTTCTTTTTATGTTCAGAATGGGTTGTGCTGCACACAATGAAACACATTCCACTTCCACTATGTACAGATCAAATGCGATCACTCCAATGGCTGGAAGATCAGTGCCCCGGTGCTGACAAAATATGTATTCAGATGAATAAAAATGTTTACCAAAAAAAAAAAAAAGTTTACTGAACTAGTTATGACCATGATGCAAATAAACCACAGAGCTACATCGAAGCCCACTGAACTCATTATGACCACGATGAAAGAAAGCCACATAGCCATTTCAAAGTTTACTGAACTCATTATGACCACGATGAAAGAAAGCCACATAGCTACATTGAAGCCCACTGACATCGTTATGACAATGGCACAATAAAGCCATATCACACACCATATCTTACTTTTGATAAATGTCCCACCTGTGTATGATATTTAAAGGAACTGTAACTTTAATTTCAAAGCCATTTAAAAGAGATTAATTTTAATTAATTCAACAAGATTCCGAATCCATCCCAAAATGCGATTGCAGCTGCAAAATAAGTACCGGTGTCAATCTCGATGTGGCTATATAATAGGTGTGCGCCTCTGAGCCCTGCAGGCAAGCCCATTGGCTCTGCTTCAAAGACATTGGCTAATGACGTCATTCCCCTACCTGGCAAGTATGATGGATCTCCACCGCGCCAAATAAACCACCACCCAACGTCAGGGAACCTTTTTTTCTTTTTTTTCCTTTTCAACAGCAGGCGTGTCCATTTCAGCACTCTATGTGACTGGCATAGCAACAGCGATTTATATATATATATATATTATATATATATATTATATATATATATATTATATATATATATATATATATATATATATATATATATATATATATATGAAGAGTTCATGCGCAAAACCCAGTAAATGCCAATCCTAAAATCGAATTAAAATATATTATTTTAACTTGCGGGTAATTTTAATGTTCTCACTAATTGCACTTTCCTTCTTATGAAAAGGTTATGGAACAAGGAACATAAAAAAATGAATGTAAAAATGAACACTTTGAAGGTTTGACTCCATTGTTTATCTCATTTTTGCGATTGGCATTTACGTGGTTTTGCACCTGAACTCCTCATATGTATATATGAAGAGTTCAGGCGCAAAACCATGCAAATGCCAATCCAAAAATGGAGATAAACATTGCAATCAAACCTTTAACATGTTTATATTCTATATTCCTACTTGTTTGTTCATTGCTCCATAGTCAAGTGATCATATTAAAAGCGGAATCAGTGAGAATTAAAATTATTTTCATGTAGAAATCTTTTAATTAAACTACATTTTTGGATTGCCGTTTACGTGGTTTTGCGCCTGAACTCTTCATATATATATATATATATATATATATATATATATATTTCTTTTGGTAAATATGTTTGTTCTGCTGAATAAGTCTTTTGTCATGATTGAGTGATTCATGGCTGTCTAAAGCTGCACAGTGCGATGGTTTTGAGTTTCTGTCACATTTTAGATGCGCAGAGTGGGGTGATAGTTATAATCTACCTCATTTATATATACACACACACACATATATATATATATATATATATATATATATACCGATATATGTAATGTAAACTAAACAACAAAGATAGGGGAACAATGGTCATTATATTATTCCCTATCATATGATAGAGTGCCCCCCCCCCCCCCCCCCCAGTCGTGACGGGTTTCGAGTTTCTGTCACATTTTAGATGCGCAGAGTGGGGTGATAGTTATAATCTACCTCATTTATATATACACACACACATATATATATATATATATATATATATACCGATATATGTAATGTAAAACTAAACATACAAAAAGAATAGGGGAACAATGTGTCATTAATATTATTCCTCCTTATACATATTGATAGAGTGCCTCCCCCCCCCGTCGTGACGGGACCCTTGCGCCTTCCTTACACACAGGACGGATCTATATATATATATATACAGATGAACCTCGATCCAACGGACTAATAGGGGGGAGCAGTTGTCCGTTAAAGCCGTTTGTCCGTTGCAGCGACGAAATTGCTTTAACTATAGGTGCCATAATGATAATGTGGAAAACAGGGGACCAAACATGTAAACAACACGTCACAAGTTGGTACCCGTCCTAATATGACCTTAGATGTTGCTAGGACGTAAACTAACTACAAACAAACATCATTGTGTGAAATCACAGAACCACTAATACTAGTAAACCCTGCCATACACAGTCTCAGTCTAATGGTACCGGGCAACACCTTCCCCACTTAAACGTTCGGACCAGATATTCACTCTAGCGGATTGTGTCCGTTGGATCCGGAATCCGTTGCATCGGTGTCCGTTGGATCGAGGTTCATCTGTGTATATATATATATATGATTGAGTGATTGATCGCTGGTTGTCTAAACTTGCATAGTGTGATGTTTTTGAGCTTCTGACACTTTTTGAGATACATATAGTAGGGTGATGGTGATAATCTACCTTACATTTGCTTAAAGTAAATCTTAGTTTAAAGTCGCCGGTTATACCTCACCCAGATACAAACGAATCCAGCATCAAAAGCTCTCCAAACATAACTTTGCTTAGTTTGTTCAGTTCATGCCACTAAACATGTGGGAGGAGAGTTGAGGTCTGTGATGTATGAATGACATCATAGGTGGGATTCCCTCATCACATGACCTAGAGGGGTTCCCCACACACAGGGGAAGCCATGGCAACCACCAAGATGGCAGCCACAGAAAGCTCTCAATTCAACTTTTAAAGTCTATTAATCTACATGATTTAATCAATTATTCACACAAAAAGTAGCTGGTTATGATAAATAAACATTTGAACTTTATATTTATTATTTTAGATTGCAATTTCTAACATCTATTTCTCTATATGGTTGTCTAAAAGTGTCAGTACTATGGACTAAATAAAATACAACAGAAGGAAGCAATGTACTCTCCCCCCACATATGTAGTACTCTCCCCCCACATATGTAGTTGCATAAACTGAAAACAGGCAAACGAATGCTTGGAGAGCATTTGTCGGAGTACAAGTCGTCTCTCAGCGACCTATTGCTGGTCCCTTTAAATGATTAAGCTTTGGGATATTTGAAGTGCAAACAGGCAAAATCTGATTTTTGGCAAGCAGCTACTGCATTAGTGTGTTCTGCTAAAGCTGGATAATGCGATGAAAATATCAAATTTTCGAAACCAAAGAAACTCCCTAAATATCTAACTTAAATACTATTGCACTTGTTAAAGATTTGTCACCATATTGAAGGAACTACTGATGCAATTTAAGAGAACATGTTACTGCCGAAGCCTATGGTGTCAGGATTTTGGCATGCTTGTCCAAATTAATTTCGCATCATTGTACTTAAAAAATCTCCAATGGTAGCCATTTAAAATATAAGTTACTTCAAACTAAAGTATGGTAGGGTATACCGATCATTCTAATGCATTTATATCAGAATATGACAGAAACTCAAAACCATCGGAGGACTGCAACTTTAAGCTGATATTTGTTATCATTTCTATGCAGCAAAACAGCCCTAATAAGTTTCACCAATATCGAACTATTCCAATAGTAAACAGTAGAGATGTCAAGCAGTAAGCAGTTGAGATTGGAAATATTTCCATTTCAACCATTAAACAATAAACTTTGGAATTGGTCACAATTCAATCAGGGATTTTAACGACTGGGCGATAATTGGGGCGATAATGTGTATATTTGAGCTACGATAGTTCGATGACAGCATATGATTTAATCAAAACACTTCCCAAGATATGATCCTAGTCATTCTGGTTATGCATCCATCCATACATCCATACATCCAAACATACACACATACATACATCTGTCGTGGGGGTGATGACAACGGGAAATATTGTGCCTGGAGCAGGACTTGAACACCCACATCTCTTTGCATTCCAGGCCAGTGTGCTAACCAACTAGGCTCCCTGATATCACAACACTACCCACACCTACCTGTCTATGTTGTTACTTGCCTGAGACGTCAGTGCAGGCCACTACACTCATCCCCTTGAAATTGTAAGTCTTGTAATGCTTACAATTACAGACACACAGGCAATGCACTAACACATACATACACAGGGCAGGTTCAACAACCCCACAGCGCATAGCTTGTACAAGATCATGGTCACGGCAACCAGTGTCATGGGGGTGATGAAAATGGGAAATATTTGTGCCTAGAGTGGGACTGGAACCCACATCTCTTTGCATTCCGGGCCAGTGTGCTAACCATTACACCACCTAGGTTCCCTGATATCAACGCACTACCCATGCCTACCTGTCTATGTGGTTACTTGCTTGAGAGGTCAGTGCAAACTACTACACTCGTCCCCCTAGAATTGTAATTCTTTTAATGCTTACTATTACATACAGGCAATGCACTAACACATACACAGTGCAGGTTCAACAACCATACAGCGCATAGCTTGTACAAGATCATGGTCACGGCAACCAGTGTCATGGGGGTCATGAAAATAGGAAATATTTCACATAGAGCGGGACTCGAACCCACATCTCTTTGTATTCCGGGCCCGTGTGCTAACCATTACACCACCTAGACTCCCTGATGTCAACACACTACCCATGCCTACCTGTCTATGTGGTTACTTGCCTGAGAGGTCTGAGTACTATACTCCCATACATACACACATACATACATCCATGCATAGACATTCGTCATTTTCATACATTCACACATCTCTATGCACACATAATCAATTCTGCTGGATCCAAAACCAGTGACACCAAGGCAATATAACCAGCCGATTAGGTCGCTAGATAATTCCTCTTTTCAGAATTACTGTCTTCTATTTAACTGTCATGCATGACAGAACATGGAAATATAAACACACACTTGCCTCCATAAATCTTTTCGAGGGGGCTCATCATTTCTTACGGAGGAGTCTTGATTAATCCTTCCCCCATAATCCCCCACTAATGCCGAGCGCCAGGCTAGGACGCGATAAGTATCAAATTTTAAGTCACTGGTTTGACTCGACCAGGGTTCGACCCCACGAACTCATTGGTTCGGATCCTCCGATCTCTCAAAACAGGTGACGGACACTCAACTCATTCGGCCATCCGGTCTGGTCCCTATTATATATTGTACATATCATATACAGTAAAATCTCCCTAACCGACCACCTCTACAGATCGACCACTCCCCTATATCGATCGCTTTATTTGGGTCCCAACAACACCATTGTAACCATTTTCTAACTCCCTAAACCGACCACCTCCCTAAATGGATCAGTTAACATCGGACCCAAGGTCGGTCGGTTTAGGGAGGTTTTACTATATAGCATATATACAGTAAAACCTCTCTCGATCGCCTTATTTGGGTTCCAAACGATCGCCCATGCAATCCCATTGTACATTGTACTGTTGTAACGATAAATACAAAAACGACCACCTCCCGAAATGGACCATTTAAAGTCGGTATATATATATATATCCTATATATATATATATGTATATATATATATATATATATATATATATATATATATATATAGCAAAACCTCTCTAAATCGATCGACAATGGGACCGACTTTAAATGGTCCATTTAGGGAGGTCGTCGGATTAGGGAGTTAGAAAATGGTTACACTTACAATGGTATTGTTGGTACCCAAATAAACCGACCGATACAAGGGAGTGGTCGATCTGCAGAGGTGGTCGGTTATGGAGGTTTTATTGTGTGTATATATATATATATATATATATATATATATATATATATATATTAACGGGGTGTTGCGGTCAGACAATGTTGTGGGGGTGGCAACCTTAACCTAACATCTTTATTTTGTTGCGAGCAGTCACGACTCAGTTAGCACAGCCGTGCGCTGGGAGCCTCACATCCTGGGGCGGAGTGTGTTAAGGCAACACACCTCATTATAACCGAATAGTTGGGCGACATCCGCAAATACCTCCCATTATGGGCCGAACCACCCCATGAATTATCGCCAATCCTTAAAGTTAAAGGCAAAAAAAACCCGCACCACTCACGCCGCTACCTGGGTGCGCTTTCAGATGGGCTGAAATTGGATAGGATCTGAGTGTGTGTGTTGCGTGTGTGTTGCGTGTGTGCTGCGTGTGTGTTGCATGTGTGTTGCATGTGTATTGCGCGTGTGTTGCGCGTGTGTTGCGCGTGTGTTGCGCGTGCTTTAATAACCTTTAATAAAGTGGATATGTAGGATTAAGTTTAAGAAAATGGTTTGGTTTGATGCTTTCCTTGGATTATCAAAGGCCGCGGTGACCTAATCGGTAGAGCGCGGGCCTCGCGTTCGGAAGGTCGAGAGTTCGGTTCCCGGTCAAGTGAAACCAATGGCTTTAAAATTGATACTTGTTGCTTGGCATTAATAGGATAGGGCAAGGACTGGTTGGCTCAGTGTCAGGATAATGTGACTGAGTGGGATATCAGGTAATTGTGGCAGCGGCCTGATTTCCCAGTGTGGCAGCACTATAAAGTTGCCATGAGTGTGCATTGTCACAAGTCTGTACCCATCTTAATATGACCTTAGATGTTGCCAGGACGTAAAACTCCAACAACCATTCACCATTCACCAACCATTCATTGGATTATGGAACTTTAAAGCACGGGTTTAAAGTTGCAAAGTCCGATGGTTTTGAATTTCTGTATTTTTTCTGAGATAAATATATTAGATCGATCACTAGTATCTACTTTACATTAGTCCAAAGTTACTTTTATTTTAAATGGTAAACTTTTGAGATATTTTGAGTGCAAACATGGAAAATCAGTTTTGGCAAGCTTGCCAAAACTCTAACACCATAGACTTCTGCAGTAACAGGTTCTGTTAAATTGACTCAGTATTGCCTTCTACGCAGAAACAAATGCTTAATATGTGCATCAGTATCTAAGTTGGATATGTAAAATCAAATCTAGATAATTGGTTTCATTTTGACAATTTTATATTTCATCGGACTATGCAGCTTTAAGGTGAGCATTCAGTTCCTTGCCCTGTCTTAGTTTCACCGGTTCCACCTCTGCTTTCACTGTCACCTATTCATCTGTACATCTGACCCATAATGCATCACGCGCGGTGACATGCGCACACAATGCATAGGGTATAATTAGGTCACTGTTCCCCTTGCGAGGCATCACCCTGAAAGGTCACCTGGACACCAAGCGATTCGCTGATTGATTGGTGGGTGCTTAACACTATGTCTGAAGTAAAGGCCATATTCATGGCGAGAAGTGTTTAACTTGTATTCTGCCATATCACCTTCTTTCAAAACCTATTACCTAACATTTTCCTTTAAATTGACATAAAACCTGTCTAATGTAAGTCCTCACTGCAATCTCAGACCTCGATCCCATTATTAGGTCACACAAAACGGAACACTTGTGATGGGATTAAAAAATGGGCAGGTTTCTCGCATTTGGTATTTGTGATTGGATCCACTGATTTGCGTATTTACAATATAATATATATATGCATATTGGAGATATTTGATATATTTTTTTTAAAAAGAAGAGAGAAAGCAAAGGAAGAAAGAAGTGCCTAAAGACAATTCTAGAATTATCTTGTACATTTATTGATGCATGCTCACCAAGTGCATAATACATATGTTGAACGAGAATTGCATGCAGTTACTATTACGAAGAATAGTCAATTTATATTATGCTTCTATTATCGAACAGGTTTTTCATGTGGTTATTATTGCAACTGATATTGTCATTTATGTACCAACAAATTGTAATGAACAGCCGGAAGACCAGTGCTCTGGCACTGACAAAAGACATTATTCGCTGAATAAAATACATTTAGTAAACAAAATAATTATTATTATTTAACCATTGCTTTTACGCAGAATGCGAAAGCTTACAATAAATTATGTGTCAAAAGACACTTGTGAAGTTAAAAGCTCGCAACCATGACATTTTTGGCAGAGGGAAACTAAATTCTGAATAAAATTCAATAGTATCATTGTTCCTAAATTGTTGGTGTCAGTGCCCGTTAACACTCCCGCACATTATGTTTGAATGACTGTGTATATATTTCATCGCCTTGCTTCATGTTGCAGTCACACTACGATGTAATGGCCGATGAGTGTCCAACGAGTTGGACTTTTGGGAACTCGTCGGGTCTCGTTTGAATCTCGTTACTGTCTCATTAGGGTGTCGTCGCAACTCGTCCACTTTCGTTACCTCTCGTCGCCTCTCATCGGCAAGACGTCGAGGTTTTGGACATGTTGAAAAAGTTGGACGTAGCTCGACGAGTTCAGAACTTGTCCGCATCACGTCACGGTCATGTTATGGTCTCGTCTATGACATTACGTACTCGTCGCGATCTCGGTCACGTCGTTAGGCTCTCGTTATGACCACGTCATCTGGTTGGTTGGTTGGTTGTTGGTTGTTGGTTGTTGGTTGGTTGTTGGTTGTGGGCTGTTGGCTGGTTGTTGGTTGGTTGGTTGTTGGTTGGTTGTTGGTTGGTTGTTGGTTGGTTGTTGATTGGTTGTGGATTGGTTGTTGGTTGGTTGTTGATTGGTTGGTTGATTGTTGGTTGATTGTTGGTTGGTTGGTTGTTGGTTGATTGTTGGTTGATTGTTGGTTGGTTCGTTGTTGGTTGGTTGGTTGTTGGTTGGTTGTTGGTTGGTTATTTTTGTGTCTGTGTGTGTCTGTGTGTGTGTCTGTGTCTGTTCGTGTCTGTATGTGTGTCTGTGTGTGTTTGTGTGTATATGTGTGTGTATGTGTGTATGTGTGTATGTGTCTGTGTGTATCTGTATGTGTGGGTATCTGTGTGGGTGTCTGGGTGTGTGTCTGTGTGTGTGTCTGTGTGTGTCTGTGTGTGTCTGTGTGTGTATGTGTGTGTGTCTGTGTGTGTCTGTCTGTGTGTGTCTGTGTGTGTGTCTGTATGTGTGTCTGTGTGTGTATGTGTCTGTGTGGGTGTCTGTGTGGGTGCCTGTGTGGGTGTATTTGTGCGTGTCTGTGTGTGTCTGTGACAGACAGACACACACACAGATACACTCAGACAGCCACACACAGACACACACACAGACACACCCATACACACAAATACACCCACACAGACACACACAGACACACATATACACACACAGACACACACAGACACACATACACACACTTACACACATACACACAGACACATACACACAGACACACACAGACACAGACACAGACACAGACACACACAGACACACACAGACACACACAGACACACCCACAGACACATACACACACATACACACACATACACACACAGACACACACAGACACACACACAGACACACACACAGACACACAACCAACAACCAACCAACCAACCAACAACCAACCAACAACAAACCAACAACCAACCAACAACCAAACAACCAACCAACCAACAAACAACCAACAAACAACCAATCCACAGTTGGCTTCGTGAGCTTTGTGAATACATAATCTCATTAGGGGGCCATGATCATCAAGTCTGTGGGGTTGATTAAGTATCCTGGATGCCGCAGTTCTATGGCCACCAAGTTGGCGATAATCACAATTCTCGAGTTGTGGACATTATTAGCGTCACGTTCTTTCTCCTGAATGGACAGTCTCTTAACCACATGTGTAGTTCAGGGAGGTGAACACGAAGGAGAAGGTTGCGCCTAAAGCACAAACTCAGGCCTACTTGATATATGAGACTGTCTCAAAAGGTACTAAGCAATATGGGACAAAACGTAGTCCATTGTAACGATCAACATACTATCTGCTTATTCATTTTCTCAGGAAAAACTGATTTGTTTTTACATGGTGTTTCACAATCCCAATAGAATACATATTGATTTGAAGCAAATGTCCTTGTGTTTGCAGTGTAACCATTTCTGTGTTGTTTTGTGTCAATCGTTACAATGGGCAAAAAAAAGAAGAGTTATCACCTTTTGAGACCGGCTCATATGTTAAAAGTGATGGCGTCCAAGATTTCCTTTTAAGTAGCAGCGGAATTGGCTGTATCTAAATGAAAGAGAAAGAGAGAGAAGACAGACAGAGAAAGAGAAAGCTTAGTTGTTAATTAGGGTTTCATGTCCTAGTAACATATAATATCATATCAGGAAAGGTACTCATTTGTGACAGTATGCGCTGGTGGTTACTTTATAGTGCTGCCCCAATGGGAGACCATGCGACTGGTACCATGATCCAATATCCCACTCAGTCACACCGATCATGATACCGAGTAAACCAGTCCTTGCCATTTCACACTAATGTTGATAACAAAGCTAGGAAGAGACAAGTCACGAGTTTCACTCTGCTGTGAATCGAACCCAGTACCTTCTGAAGGGGAAGCCGGCGTGCTTACCATGTGGGTATCCAGTATGATCTAGAGGATAAGAAATAGAAAGACGAGAGAGAGGAGGGGCAAGAGACACTGGAAGAGAAAGATGAGCTGAGAAAAACAAAAGAGCGAGAAAAGAAGCAGAAGAAAGAATATATAGAGAAGAGCGGGAAGAGAGAGACAGGAGATAAAGAAGAGAGAGAAGAGAGAGAAAAGAGAGAAAAGATACAGAAGAGAGGGAAGAGAGGGGCATAACAGAGAAAGGAGAGAGAGACACACATAACGGGAGAAGAGATCTAGAAGAGAGAAGAGCTAGAGGAAAAGGAGAGAGAGACATTGAGAAGAGAGAGGTAGAAGACAGAAGAGAGAGAAGATGTAGAGAAGAGAGAGAAGAGAGGGAAGAAAGAGAGAGAAGAGAGAAGCGAGAAAAGAGAAGGAGAAGATCAATCGTCTCAGCAAAAGAACTTCCTTCAGAAAGTTCCTTTTCAACAAAATTGCCTTCGGACTGAGCAGACGACACAATTAATGCCCCTAACGCGTTAACTGGGCTACATAGTACATGGACGTGTCATTATAGGTGGCGCCCTTGGCGTTTCGGGGTTACATGGCCCGCCGTCTGTTTCAGAAGTAGTTACAGTGAAATAACTAATTACTTATTTTGTGGGTAGCAGCATAACGAATTACTCATATTGTGGGTAGCAGTTCGCAGTGCAGTGTGCTGTGTGGAAAATGTATTATAATAAAGAATTCCCAGCATCAAATTGTTGCGACTCGCTACTGTATTTGGTCACAGCTTTAAACAAAATACATTTTTAAACAGTCGGTGCACCATAGACATTTGACCGCCCACCGCACCTTTCACAACCCAAACCATCCACATTTCCTATAACAGCACATGACAGTGGATTTGGCTGATTGTGTTGGTTGGTTGTTGGAGCTTTACGTCCTGGCAACATCTAAGGTCATATCAGGATGGGTACTGGCTTGTGACAGTGCACACTCATGGTGATTATTTCTATTCACTGAGCCACCCAGTCCTTGCCCTATCCTATTATTATTAATGCTGATCGCCAGGCTAGGAAGCGACAAGTATCAATTTCATAAGTCATTGGTTTGACCCAACTGGGAACCGAACTCCCGACCTTCCGCACGCGAGGTACGCGCTCTACAGATTCGGCCACCGCGCTCGGTTTTTGCTGATTTCGCTGGGAGCGAGACCTCTCTATTGTGAGCCGTTCTAAAAGCAGAGCCCACTACTAATGTGTGTACCCAGTCTGTGCCCAGGGCCCCAGAAAATCTTAGATGGCAGGTCCACAAAAAAGGACACCGTCTTCTAGATTTCTGTAATGCCGCCATTCTCCCCCGCCCCTCCACACACCCCTTACCCCATTTAAATCCTCGACGCCACATTGGCGGTTTTCTAAAGAATTAGACGATCTTTTATTAATTAGTAAATCGAAATGAATTAATGTTAATGGTCCTGGTCAGAAACATTTGTCAAATATTACAATTGTGGCAATGTTTGCTCTTTCTCTGCTCTTTCTCTCTCTCTCTCTCTCTCTCTCTCTCTCTCTCTCTCTCTCTCTCTCTCTCTCTCTCTCTCTCTATATATATATATATATATGTATACATGTGTATATATAATATATATATATATATATATCATCATCATCATGCTGTCGGTCACGATGCGACAAAGACTGCTTTCATTACTTGACTGTTGCTCTCCATTTAGCTCTCTGCTGTGAGAGTGATGTCCATGAATCAGTCTTAATGTCTCTCAGCTTCGGGTTTCTCTTGATGGTATCCTTGAACCGGAGATGAGGGCACCCTCTCTTCCTGTAACCAGAAGACAGTTGAGAGTAGATATATATATGTCACGTTATAACGGGGGCCACACTGTAAATACAGTGTGACCCCAGTTATAACGCGATCGGTGAGGCTAATAAAATGCTGTCGCGAAAAAAGCAGGCTAGCGCGAAATATTGGTTAAAGAAAATCAACAATAGTTTATGTCTAATATATTTGTTTAATAAATCGGAGGTCCAATGATTCATTGCGTTATGTCGGAATCGAGGCGCGTAAAATCGGCGCACTCGGGGTGATTTAATAGTTCTGCTCCACTGGGAGACCAGGCCGCTGGCACCATGTCCCAATATCACACAATCACATTATCCTGATACTGTGCTAACCAGTCCCTATCCTATCATAATAATGCCGAGCGCCTGGCTATGTAGCAAGCAACGCGTATCAATTTCATGAGTCATTGGTTTGACTCGGCATGATTCGAACTCCCGACCTTGCGCACGCTCTACCGATTCGGCCAGCACCTTTTAATAATACTCAGATTAGTTGGTCGTTGGAGTTTTATGTCCTGGCAACATCTAAGGTCATATCAGGATGGGTATTAACTTGTGACAGTGCGCAATGATGACAACTTTATAGTACTGCCCCACTGGGAAATCAGGCTGCCAGCACCATGACCCGATATCTGACTCAGTCACATTATCCTCACACTGAACTAACCAGTCCTTGCCCTATCCTATTAATGCTGAGCGCCAGACTAGACACATATCAAGTGACAAGTATCAATTTTGTAAGTCATTGGTTTGACTCGACCGGAATAATATTAAGAAAAAGAAATTAATAGCTAAAATAATCAGAATCCATCCATCAGCATCTCTATATTCGCACGATGTTCTATAGCACACATTCATGCGCATATATGTATATGATTATAGTCATTAAAGCTTTGGCCACTACCCCCCCCCCCCCCCCCCCCCACCCCCAACCCCCCAACTCCCCAACCCCCCAGTTTCGATGTTGCATAATCAGCGATTGTGATCAATTTGTCTATTTTGAGATTTGTTGAAAGGAAGTGGCAATCTTTGATAAGAAAGAAAGATCCTTCACTGGCAGCCAGCTGTTTTGCGTCGGGCGAGACCTGTCTCCTATCCTATGAATCCAGATGTTCACCTAGGCGTTAAAGTTGCCTATCTCGATGCTTTTGCCGTTGATTCCTTCTTTGATAGTACAGTCAGCTCTGGTTAATACAACACTGGTTTATCTGACAATTTTGCTTACCGGCACGATTTCAGGTGTAACAGATTTCCCCAATGTTAATCAATGCTAATTACTCTGGTTAATCCGACACTTGCTTCCCGACACTAACACTACTATATTTGTAACAAACATGCCTATAGCATGCATATAGCTCTCGTTAATATGACACTTGAAATCCATCAAACAGGAATTAGCACTAATATCCCAGATTTAAGCTAGGATTCCTTACACATGGTATGCGGCATGTGAATGCGAATGCGAATGCAGCATGCAGCATGCGGCATACGAACGGGTTGATTCCTTTCACCCACACCCACACATAGTGTCAGGTTTCTCACAACTGTTTTCTAAGGCAAATGCAGCAGCATTCGCATTTGCATGCTGCACCGATGGCTACATGGACCGATTCAGTTGCCACATTCGCATTCGCATTCGCATTCGGAGGCATGGAATCACCCCCCATTCACTTAGATGCTTTTCCATTTTTTGTTGCATTCGCATTCACATGCCGCATACCAAATGTAAGGAATGTAGCATTTAAACCCTCTTTCAGTGGCAATTCTCACACCTAATAGTGTGAATGAGTGATAGGTATGTATATCTGTTATAAATGTTGGTATGCTACTTAGGTGATTTTATTATTATTTTAATGAACAATTGCATACGTAATTCAATCACACATAGGCCTGTATAAGCTTATAAAATAACACTAGCGACCACAAAATAGCCTAAATTGGTTAATCCGACAATTTGCTATCCGACATTATTTGACGTGTGGCACAATGTGTTAGATTAACCAGAGCTGACTGTAGATAAATAGTGTGTATATCATTATAAGCTACCTAACTTTACTCTGAATAGAAGCAACTTTGATTTTAAACAGTAACTTTGGAGATGTTTGAAGTGTAAACATGGGAAACTAATTTTGGTATGTACGTCAAAACTGTCACACTGTCTATTTAGGCAGTAACAGGAACAGGTTCTGTTTAATTGACGTCGTATTCCCTTCTATGCAACAACAGAATGCTAAATAAGTGTCAGCCTACCTGTGTCTAATGGCCCTGTCACACTACGACGTAACGACGTCAGCGTAGGGAGAACATGAAGAACGTTGAACTTCTCGGCATAGTATGCAAATTTGGGCACAAGTTGAACGTGGATGCAGCATAGTTGACGAGAGCGTAACGTCGGTAAGGCATAGTGAGGACGAGAGAGAACAACGTAATTATGCTGACGGGACGTTATTAACGTTATTCGATCGCCAGAACTACGTTGCTTTACGTTACCTTTCATTACATACATCATGAAATGGTGGCAAAACGGTAAACGTACGCTGGACATCCGTTAGGCATCCGTTTTCCCGACTTTTTCACGACGCGGACTGCACGTTCCCGCCACCTTTAATGTGGGTCAACATAATGCAACATAATGCAACGTAGTGCAATGTAGTGCAACGTAGTGCAACATAGTGCAACATAGTGACCAGCGTTTCATTGACGTTCGCTGAACGTGTACAGAACATACGGCGAACGTAAACCCTTACGTTCTAGTTACGTCGAAAGTTTTGAACAGGTTCAAAACTTTGACACGCGCCGACGTAACACGACGTAATGAGACGTAGCTCGACGTCAGTCTAACGTCATTCTGATGTCATCATAATGTAATCCAACATACGTCAATGTAATGATGAAAAATCACCACGTCATGCTTACATTGGCTCGTTACATCGTAGTGTGACAGGGGTATTAGATATATATGTAGGATAAACGCTGTATAACTGCTTTGATTTTTTAAATGTTATGCTTTCACTGGACATGTACTTTTTAAGCAGTGTGTTTTGCGCCTGTCTTGACATGGTCTTGCCGGTGTGAAACCTCTATTTGCTCCCCGAGAGAGTGCCGCTGGTAACTTGCAAAAGCCAGCAGCACTTCAACACTTTTGCAGGCAGCTTTCATGAAATGTAGAGACATTAAGACCGAATCATGGACATCACTCTCACAGCAGAGAGCTAAATGGAGAGCGGCAGTCAAGTAATAAAAGCAGTCTTTGTCGCATCGTGACCGACAGCATGATGATGATGTACAATACTTGTCACACCCACTCCCCCCACCCCAGCACTAAGCCCCCGCCCCATCCAAATCCCTTACTTCCATCACACAAAAAGACCCACTCTCACACATTATCCGCTCCTCTCAACAAAGTGGTCTCTGGTCAAGCCTCATTCCATTCCGCTGTGTTGCACCTGTCGATGCCTTCTCTGAGCGGAAGTGAGCCGTGCACAGTGCAGCGTTTGTATATGTGCGTCTGGTCGAGTACGGGGAAGCTATGCAGTGTCCAGTTGGTTGGCTCGGTGTCAGGATACTGTGACGGAGTGAAATATCAGGTCATGGTACTGGCGGTATGGTCTCCCAGTGGGGAAACACTATAAAGTCGCCGTGAGGGTGCACTGTCACAAGTCGGTATCGGTCCTGATATGACCTCAGATGTTGTCAGGATGTAAAACTCTAACAACCAACCAACCTCCTGCAGATCCGTTCACTTAATTATACCGGACCGGATGGACAAATGGGTGGAGTACCCGCGTTTTGTGGGATTGAGCCTTCAGTCGAGTCAACCGAAACGACTTACAACATTGATACTTGTTGCTATATCTTGCCTAGCGCTTGACATTGCTAGGACAGGGCAAGAAGTGGTTGGCTTATTGTAAGGATAATGTGACTGAATGTACCCAGCGGAGGCAGAACTATAAAATTGCAATGTGTGTGCCCTGTTACAAGTCGGTATCCGGTCTGATATTAAGCGGCTGTCACATCTCGCCGGATTGGGGAAACGGAAAGAAACTGAACAAAGTATGTTGATATCCAGCAAGGTCTGGTTTGTGTCTGTTGCATATCCATTGATATCCGTTGATATCCGGCCCGATCCGTTAGAAGTTTTGAACATGCACAAAACTTGGAACAGATGCCGCCGGATTGACGTCTATGTGTCTTGTCCGGTTTGAGTCTCTTTAGTCCGCTTATCATCTGTTCGCTATCCACTCATGTCAGTTTCATGTCTGTTTCATGTCCATTTGACCAGCGTCCTTTGACCTGATATCGCAACATTTTGGCATATTTTAATACATTTTGATACCATCACGCCCCAACACCACCAGACTAGACAATTCTGTCCGTTGCTCACTCCGGCATAGTGTGAGAGGCACTTTACCTTTGAAGCTGCTAGGAGGTGAAACCACAAATAAATAAATGCACAATTCAGTGCCAGTATGTTGCTATGAGGTGGGATATCAGCCCATCATTCTGAGTTGCCGTGCGTTGCCGTGCGTTGCCGTGCGTAGCCGTGCATTGCCGTGCGTAGCCGTGCGTTGCCGTGCGTAGCCGTGCGTTGCCGTGCGTTGCCGTGCGTTGCCGTGCGTTGCCGTGCGTTGCCGTGCGTTGCCTGCGTTTCCGTGCGTTGCCGTGCGTTGCCGTGCGTTTCCGTGCGTTGCCGTGCGTTGCCGTGCGTTGCCGTGCGTTGCCGTGCGTTGCCGTGCGTTGCCGTGCGTTGCCGTGCGTTGCCGTGCGTTGCCACCCACTTGTGACACCAGGATTAATGACGGAGGCTATTGGGTGTTTAAACCTGATAGCGAGCACACTGAAGTCGCAGTAAATAACGTCTCCGTTTCTCCCGGATCAAATGCGCATGACCAATGCACATGACCATTGCGCAGGTTCAACAAAACAATAAATAATGCTTTCTACGAGGTGCGTTTCAGTCTTTGCTTGAAAGGAAGGAAAGGGGGAAGCCGTGGACTTCACTTTCCGAAAATACTGGGTGAATCGGACAATGTGTGTGTATGTGTGTATGTGTGTGCAGGGGGAGTGTATAGCCTATTGGGTATCTACGTGGGGGGAGGTCATGTGTGTGGTGGGGGGGGGGGAGTGCAAAGTGTGTATGTATATGTATGTGTATGTGTGTATGCATGTATATGGGTGTATGTGTGGCAGGCGGAGTGTATAGCCTATTGGGTATGTACGTGGGGGGAAATGCGAAGTGTGTGTGTATATGTATGTGTATGTGTGTATGCATGTATGCATGTATATGGGTGTACGTGTGTCCAGGGGGGGGGGGTGTATAACCTATTGGGTGTCTACGTGGTTTCAGTCAGTTGTGGAATGGTTACTCAGCGTTCAGGTAGCAGTATCGTCTTATTCCTATTTGTTTTTCATTTTAGAAAATGTAAATTTTATTCATGAAATAATACCCTTTGTCAGCACCAGAGCATTGGTCTTCCGGCCATTAAGTAGAAAGTAGAACAGTTTGTTTCATTCAAGAGGTTTGCGGTTAAAGATAATGGTAAATTGCAAGCAATCGGAGTTGGATATTAAATTAAACACATGACGTTTGTTTGCTTATTTGAGTTTCACATCCTAGTAACATCTAAGGTCATATCAGGACAGGTACCGACTTTTGAAAGTATTTTCTTGAAGATTTACACTGCCTATCATGGATAAGTCTGAATAGACTTGTTTTCACCATGAGATAGTTTGTCGCTAGAAATCCCGAGCCTACACTTGTACCCACCCAAGGGATTTTTAACCTCCCACACCAGATAGACATGGTATGAGAGCAACTGGCCTTTAATGATGCTGGTATGCGGGTAATGCAGTACCTATCTGCTAAAATACCTCAGGGTGTTTGACGCCCCTGCCTTGCAAAGTTATAAACCACTGCCTTGTGGTATAGGTTCTTGATAGAATCAACGGCTAAGGGAGCAAACCCTAACAGAAAACCATGCTTCCGTGGCAGCATTAAGGGCGGTGATGAAGGGAACTCCCAACATCTCCCGGCCAGCTACTGCAGGGACAAATAGTTTGCGCCTGTCTTGACGTGTTCTTGCCGGTGTGAAACCTCTATTTGCTCCCCGAGAGAGTGCTGCTAGTAACTTGCAAAAGCCAGCAGCACTTCAACACTTTGCAAGCAGCTTTTATGAAATGCACAACCGCACGGAACAGCGGCGGTTAAGAAATAAAAGCAGTCTTTGTCGCATTGCGACCGACAGCATGATGATGATGATGAAGTTATACACAGCGGTGGAAATCCAAATTGGGAGAGGTAGAGGGGGTCATGGGGAATCAAACCACCAACCTTCAGATTAGGAGTCAGACCTAGAAAAAAGTCAGACACTATAACCACTCTGTCACAGAGAACACCATGCATTCATGCACTTATGACGACTTTATAGTGCTGCCCCACTGAGAGACCAGGCCACCAGACCATGACTCAATTCCCCACCCAGTCATATTATCCTGATACTGAACTAACCAGTCCTTGCCCTATCCTAGTAATGCAGAGTGGCAGGCTAGGTAGTGACAAGTATCAATTTTATAAGTCATTGATTTGACTCGACCGGGTTTCAAACTCCCGACCTTCTGCACGGGGAGCCTATGCTCTACCGATTAGCCTACGGGTCCAGTGGCACCTAAAGTAAATAGATTTGAGCAATTGGCCGACAATAAAATTCTGTGGATATTTTATGAGACAATAATACAAACTGAACGGGTATTAGTGTATTAAGATGTTAAAGGGACTCCCAGTGTCTAGCTCAGTACACTAAAGTGCAGCATATGATAGCTACAAATAATGGTGCACAGACGTCACCATCAGTAGCTGCGGCGCTGGGAACCGGTGTTATTGAGACTACCGTTAAACCTCTCTATACCGACCACTCCACAGATCGACCACTCCCCTATATCGATTGCTTTATTTGGGTCGCAAAATTACCATTGTAAGGATAGTTTAAATCTCTAAACCGACCACCTCCCTAAATGGACCACTTAAACTTAAAGTCCCATGGTCGGTCGATTTAGAGAGGTTTTACTGTATTACAATAATGTGATCTAATGGTGCTGTCACATTATGACATTTCTCGCCAACGCGCGTCGACGTGTGTAATTTTTTGGCGAAACGTCAGGAGACATCTGGAAGCGTTACGTGCGCGTTAGACGCGTGTTGGTAGATGTTGATGGACGGCGACGGTCGGCAAGGGTCGGCAGCGCGCGTTGTGGCACGTCAAAAGTTTCGTGCTTGCACAAAACTTTCGACGTGTGCCAACATGTCCGTGCCAACGTTATGGGGACGTTAGGAGGACGTCGAGATACATTAGAAGTGTGTTGGAGGTGCGTATACTTTTTTTCCACTGACACCATGCGCGCATGAGGGTCATTTCCACACATTGCACCAAACTGTTGCTTAAACAATTTGTTGTTGTTTTTTACGTCCTAGGATGGCGCGCCAAAGCACGCTACCAATACGTTGCGCTGATGCCGAAAAGTTTGACGTGTCTGGACAATTAAAAGTGATTTTGCGCGTTGGTGGCACGCCGGCGAGATACGTCGTAGTGTGCCAGGGCTATTAAGACTGCTGATACCTGGAGTGAACAGGGAGAATGCTAATTTAGCTTTGCACCCACCGGGAAGGACGTAGCTAAGGCGGTAGAGTGTCCACCTGTGAAGGTGTCGGTCATCCCATCGATCCTGCTCAATGAACACATTTGCAGATCGGGCTATTTTCCATTCCAACCAGTGGTCCACAACTGGTTCATCAAATGCTGTGGTATGTGATGTCCTGTCTGTGGGAAAGTGCATATAAAATACCCCTTGGTGCTTATCAGAAAGAGTAGCTTATGTGGCGGCAGCGGGTTTCCTCCATAGAAATATGTCAGAATAACTATATGTTTGATGTCCAATAGCCGATGATAGAGATCAATGCGCTCTAGAGGCATCGTTAAATAAAACAAGCTTTCCTTTCCTTTACTTTGCACCCACCCGACTACCACCCCAAGAAGTTCAGTCAGTGCTGAATGATGGTTGGTGATTTGGCATTGAAAGGAAGCCCTAAGCGTTAATGTTGCATGGTCTGAGGAAGCCTAATATTTTCAAAACAAAAAGGTTCACTTGCATTTTGTCCTAGTTCTCAAATTTAGGCACTGGTGCATTAAGCCCCAGTCAGACCTCACCGGATTGAGGAACCGGACAGAAACCGGACACTGTCCGGTGAAATACGGCAATGTACAGTTTATATATGGCACCCATCCGGCATGTCCGTTCTATCTCTGGTGGTGTCCGGCGGTGTCCGGTACAAGTTTTGAAGATGCACAAAACTTGTACCGGACACCACCGACTGACGTGTACGGTTGGTGTCCATTTTAAGCCCGTTTAGTCCGTCTTGGCCGGTTCATGTCCGTTACCCATCGGTTATGTCTCCGGTTTGCTTCCTGTCCATTGACGGTGTTTTGTTGTTTGTTTGTTTTTTGTTTTTTTTTATTGCGGGAATTCGGTCAGTATATGTTTTCAGCACATCCATGAATATATCCGGTACATCCGTTTGACATTCGGGTTTCGTCCGGTTTGTGTCTGGTGGATATTCGTTAATGTACATTCCTTGTCCGTTTAGCTTCCGTTTAGCATCCGTTTCTTCCGGCGGCCATTGAAACATTTCAACACATTTCGGTACATTTTGATACCGAACACCACCGGACTAGAAAATTCTTTGTCCGGTGTTGTCGGTACTCAGTCCGGTAAGGTCTGACTGGGCCTTCAACCAATGATTTTGGACTGTTCATAAGGAATACGTAATGAACTTATCATACAATGTCAATGGACAATTATTTACAGAAAGGAGCAAAACAGGCTAATCTCATGAATCTCATGACACTCAAGTAGGCTAATCTCATGCATGACGATTTCCTAAATGTATACTTGCCACTACCTAGCCTGGCAGTCAGTATTACTAGATTAGATTAGATTAGATTAGAGTGTTTGAGATGTATGCTCAGGCCAAGTCAGAGACTCCACGGTCAGGGCCCACCACATGTGGTGACGATGCTCTGTTCAGTTTTCTCATGTGCAATAATGAGTTTGAATCTGCTGGCGTTAGCTAGGTGTATCCTGGAATCTGTGGTTCATCTGGTATTGTTGTTAACACCTTGTCAAGCTGCCTTTTGAATGATTGTACACTGCAGTTTTGTTGATTTATGTGTGCTGGCATTATATTGAAGACCTGGACTCCTCGGACAGATGGGTCTAAGGATGGGCCATGACTCATTTAGTCAGTATCAGGATAATGTGGCTGTGTGGGATATTGGGTCATCGCGCAGTACCGTAAAGTCGCCATGCATGTGCATTATCACAAATCGGTACCACTTCTAATGAGATGTTGCTAGGACGTAAAACACCAACAAATCAAGCAAAACTTTATAACACAAGGTTTGGTCCGGATGACAAACACTGCCGCAGGGTAGTGGAGGGGAGGGGAAGGTGGGGGGGGGGGGGACGCCCCCAATTTGGGTGTCAGGCTTAGGAGATTTAAGGTATGAGAACATTTATTCCCTTCCGCGTATTTATACTTGTGTGGTGGTCTGCGCTGACCTCTCGGGCAGGCAGCCGGATAGACAGGTAGGCTTGGGTAGTGTGTTGATATCGGGGAGCCTAGGTGGTGTAATGGTTAGCACACTGGCCCGGAATGCAAAGAGATGTGGGTTTGAGTCCCCCTCTAGGCACAATATTTCCCATTTTCATCACTCCTACGATACTGGTGCCATGACCATGATCCTGTACAAGCTACGCGCTGTATAGTTGTTGAACCTACCCTGTGTATGTAAGTGCGTTGCATTGCCTGTATGTAATTGTAGGCATTAAAAGACTTGCAATCCCAGGGGGACGAGTGTGGTGGTCTGCACTGACCTCTCGGGCAGGGAGCCGCATAGACAGGTAGGCATGGGTAGTGTGTTGATATCGGGGAGCCTAGGTGGTGTAATGGTTAGCACACTGGCCCGGAGTGCAGGGAGTCCCACTCTAGGCGCAATATTTCCCATTTTCATCACACCCACGACACTTGAATAATGCATGATGCATCGCGTAAATTAAATATATGAATCCCTTTTGTAACGTGTTGCAAAAGTGAACACCACAAGTTCTAGGTTGTAACAGGTTTATTATGGGCATCGCGCTACCACGTTCACACTATGACGTCATCAGGGTTGTACTCAACCACGTGACTAAGCGATGGTCTGATTGTTTACCATACATCCACTCATGATTCAATCCTCACCCTACTCCCCCCACCTAAAAGCCCGGTCACATACACGTTAGTGGAGGTAGTTGAACGTAGTGCAGGCTAACGTAGTTGAACGTAGTTGAACGTACTGGAGAAGTATGGATGCCGGTACATTCCACTGTGCTCCACTGCACTCCACTGCGCTCCACTGCGCTCACATGTGCTCACATGAGCTCAAATGTGCTCACATGCGCTCACATGCACTCAAATGTGCTCACATGCATTCACATGCGCTCACATGATGTCACATGATGTCGCATGTGTTCACATGTGTTCAAATGTGTTCACATGAGTTCAACTACGTTCAACTACGTTCAACTACGTTCAACTACGTTCAACTACGTTCAACTACTTTCAACTACGTTCAACTACGTTCAACTACGTTCAACTACGTTCAACTACGTTCAACTACGTTCAGCTATGTTCAACTATGTTCAACTACGTTCAACTACGTTCAACTATGTTCAACTACGTTCAACTACGTTCAACTACGTCCACAAACGTGTATGTGACCGGGCCTGCACAGAGATGTCAGGGCCTTGAGAGTAACTAAGAAAAGAGCATCGGCCGCAGCTTCACATTAATTGCTCTCAGACCTCAATATCAGGCAACTTAGCATGATGCTAATTAGATAGTTAATGTTGCGTAGTCCGATGAAAACACCACATTTTCGAAACTAAAACAAGTGTCTTGATTTGATTCTACAGATCTAACTTAGATACTGGTGCGCTTATTAAACAGTTGTCACCACATAGAAGGGAACACTGAGACAATTTAATAGAACGTATTACTGCAGAAACATATGGTGTCACAGTTTTCGCAAGTTTGCCAAAACTAATTCCTCAGGTGTGTGGTCGTGAGGGGGGGGCCACACGTATACATTACCCCGACAGCTGGTGGGAGTGTGTGTGTGTGGGGGGGGGGGGGGGGCACTCCCACAGGCGCCTATGGAGGAATATAGTGAGGATATGTTCCCCTATCCTTTATACTTGCATAATGCGTTATACATCACATATGTATGGTTATGTATAAGTATTATATGTAAATGCTAAGGGAACATATATACTTTGCTACTTTCTCCATCGGCGCATTGGTGGAGTGCCCCCCCCCCCCCCCAGCTGTCGGGGAGTTATATACGGGTGCCCCCACCTCGCGCCACGCACACTAGAGGATTTTCTGTACATTTAAAAAAAAAGATTTTTTATTGAGGCTGTATTTATACTGTCCATAGCATATAAGCCTGGGTATTCAGGCTTGTTTTCAATGCTGGCCAGCGGTAGTGTTGGTGTTGTCTTATCACACAGTAGCTGCTGATAAGGTATTTGATTGCCTGTATTTCAGTAGCAGATAGATAGTTGGTTGGTCTGGTTAGTACTAGTCTATGTTAATTTTTTTGGATTTTCTTGGCATATATGTGCTTTATTTTTTCTACTCTTATTTCTAGACTAGCCTACTCCTATTTACATATCATAGGCTTGTACGTAGCTGTGTGGTGTGCTATCTGGCTGCTTTTGGTATGGTTACCTTCCATTGGGCGTCTCGCTGGTGGGCCATGACATATCACCTGCCCCTTTGCGGTGCAGCTTAGTTGGGGGTTCCTCGCCTTATTTTGCACAGATATTCTTTGTATGTTTTTAGGTCAGGAATTATGCATGCATGCATGCATGTATGCAAGTCTATATGTATGTATAGATGGGTATGCATATACACATGTATATATGTGTATGCATGTACATAATAGTTTAATACACATATATCCACATGGAGTCAGGGGTCATGAAGCAGTTAAATATAAATATAAATATATTATATGTATACATTAAAACCTCTCTAACCGACCACCTCCACAGATCGACCACTCCCCAATATCGATCGCTTTATTTGCGTCCCAAAAATACCATTGTAAGGATATTCTAACTCCATAAACCGACCACCTACCTAAATGGACCACTTAAAGTCTGTCCCATGGTCGGTCGATTTAGAGAGGTTTTACTGTATATTATATGGATAGTGATAAGACCGTTATCGCATGTAAACAGATCTGTAGTATATATATAGAATGTATCATTTATTATGCGTATATAAAAGGGGTGGAACTCTATTCTAATAATTATGATTATTATTATTTATTGTTACTTCTCGATTACTATGTCCAATCATTCACTTGCCCATATTTGCCCCGGTGTTGCCTACACCAGCTCCACCACCATTCAGTTCCAGCTTGTGCGCATGCCAGGCAGTCATTCTCAGCCCCGATTTCAAACTTTTACCAGTAAACCTGTATTATGCTTAGCCATGACGCAAATAAAGTGTCCTACCCATCACCTGGTTGTCTCTCTCCTTTTCTCGTAGCCCAACTTATATATATATATATATATATATATATGCCTATATTGAGTCTACATGGTTTTGATCATGACCACTATAAAATATATATTAAGCCGGCATAATTATATTTACATATATGTATATATATAGTCTAAACATGTATGTATATTATATATCATTATGTAGATATATATATATATTATATATCATTATGTAGATATAACTGAAGTAGTAGTCCGTCTATAATTGTGGCTATTTTTTGCTCAGTTCAAAACATGTTGCCAAGGGCCACTCTGCTATCCGGCCACTAGTTTATTAGACCCACAGCTGGCCGGACAAGCGGGGTTAATTGTGGCTAGCGATACGCCATCCTTATCACGGGTACCAGTTATAGCTCTTCCGGCAGATACACACACCCTGCTGTCGACAGCTCTTCCACACACCCTCACCCCCTGCCGCTAGGGCGCTTCCATTGTCTCCCACTTGTAATTTTGCTTATGTTCATATATATATATATATATATATATATATATAAGTATAAATATGTATATATATGAATATATATATATATATATCTATGCAATGTAAGTTTCCAAATATTTTTCCCAGGACCGTCACTCCGCGCATACACACTTATCGCCAATCTCTCCCTTGTTTGAAAGCTGGGTATACAAGTGCGGACAACTCCGGAATAAAACATATTGTTTACTTGGCAGTTTGACTTTGCGGGGCCCTCAAAGTGGCGCTCACCCTCTCCGCCCTTTGACTCATTCAGTATGATGCATGGGTCTTCCCAACCCGGGCCCACTGCAGCGCCATCTATCAGGCTGCAAGTACACGCCTCGGGCAAACCCAATAAATAAGTAAGTGTGTATGCAAAGAAACTTCCACTTACCCCCATCTAGCGGCCATGTGAGCATAACGCAGGCAATTATGGTCTTACGATGAATGTGTTGTTGTATGTGTGTGGGTTGATGTGGTTTTATTTTCTCTCATGTGCAATTTCCACACCCCACTGACTGACTTAAAGTTGCATAATCAGTTGGTCTAATAAAGAAAGTATAAAAGTATAAAGAAAACCTCGGTTAAATCAAACGATCGGTTAATCCTAACTTTTTTCAGCGACCTGGCAAAATACTACCATTTATCAAATAAAAAAGTCTCCAATGACCTTAAAACCACATGAAAGTTTGGTTTAACTGTACCGGAACTGGCCTGGGGCCGACACTTTTGTTTGGCTTAATCGATACTTTGGATTAACCGACTTTGGTTTATCCAACTTTGGTTTATCCAATTTTGTTATATGATAAATGGTAGCATTTTGCCAGGCCGCCAACAAAAGTTTGGATTAACCGATCATTTGGTTTAACCGAGCTTGGTTTAACTGGGTTGTACTGTAGTGCGTAAAACTACAAGCTCCAGTCTAGGTAACGACAAGTATAAAGTTCTCAGTCATTGGTTTGACTCCATGAATCTCACAACCTGCCACACGAAGAGCAGACACTCACCTCCTTGGGTCATCCCGTCTGGTATTATTAGGCGCAGTTAGGCGCAGTTATTTATTGCTCGTCTCGGAGGCTGGCAATATTTGCGTATTTACTCACGTCCAGCTACTACCACGCCCTACCAGGGTACACAGTGTTCCAAGCATGTCTATATAACACAACCAATCAATAACCATCCACCTGTCCTGGTCTGACGTCCGCAATCAGTGCTCGAGTTATTGAACCCCACTTCTCCACCTGAGTGCAACGGCAACACAAGAAGCTCGGCTCGTTGGTGACAAGTGAGAATGACTGCCTACCCGCACCCCCCCCCCCCCACCCCATCCCCGCACCTACCCGCACCCCCACCCCATATATGATGGCCGAATGAGTTGAGTGTCCGTCTCCCTTTTTGGTAGATCGCGGGATTCGAACCTACGGGTTTGAATCCCTGGTGGAGTCAAACCAATGAGTTAAATACTGATACTTGTTGCTTCCTAGCCAGGCATTCGGCATTATTAGGATAGGGCAAGGACTGGGTCGCTCATGGCGACTTATAAAGGGGTTGGTGGTCATGACCTGATATCCCCACTCAGTCACATTATCCTGACACCGAACCAACCAGTCCTTGCCCAATCCTAATAAACCCGAGGGCCAACCTAGGAAGCGACACATAAACATTATTTCCATAATTTATTTGAAAATAATTTTCGGTAAAGTAGATAATGACAAAATGACAAAATTATGTTAGCCTTTAGGGAAAAATAAGTTGCATCGGCCGGGAATCGAACCCGGGCCGCCCGCGTGGCAGGCGAGCATTCTACCACTGAACCACCGATGCCTTGCGTTATATTAAATTAGCCCAGTGGTTGACTGTGGTTTTCATATGCCGCTATGTGTTCTATATTCTTATAAGTTATATAGGAATATAAACAAAGGTACTATTACATCTCTTCGCCGTCAACCTCCCTACGCCCAAAAGGATGCCAACCACCCAGCGTTCCATTCGATACATGGATTCAAATACGTTTTAGGCGCCATGTCAGCGCCATGTCGGTGCCATGTCGGTGCCATGTCGGCGCCATGTCGGTGCCATGTCGGGGCCGACCACCTGGTGACTGCAGCATCGCATGTGTTAGCACCAACCCAGGGCGGCGCCAGGGCGGTGCCAGGGCGCCAACCATTTTTAATGGTGCCGTCGGAACAGGGCATAAGGAGGTTGCACGTGCAGCAGCAGCAACCTCCTTGCATCCAAAATTCCCGAAATGGACGCCGGGAGGTTGGCGTCCTTGCGGTGACAGTACTCAATCAGGGCATAAGGAGGGCGCAAGGAGGAGGTTTTGACGTCGCGAATCGATCGTTAGCGAATGCAGGCCTCGTGTGACTGGGGTATTAGCTATATGACCATTCCTTAGCTACCTATCCTTGCTCAGTAGGCTTAGTTAGATCCACGGCCACATGGGCGCCACCTGTAAGTGGCCCCTGGCCACACTCCTGCCAGCTGCGACTGGTCACTACCACCTCCAGACCATATCAGACGGTGAGATTTTATTCATATAGTGCAGCCGGCCAGATTTGAGAGATTTTCATCGCTACAATCATCACTAGGTGGCGCTCTAGTCCTCGCTAGGTGGTGCCCTAATAACGACCTAGGTGGCCTTACAATCGCCTAGATGGCGCTATTATCGCTACAATCACCACGAGTTGGTGCTCTCTCCCCCGCTAGGTGGCGCCAAAATAATGCTCTAGGTGGCGCTGTCATCGCCTAGATGACGCTATAATCGCTACAATCACCACAAGGTGCCACCCTAGTCCCCCCCTAACGGCACCCTCATAACACCATTGGTGGTGCTACAATCGCTTAGATGGCACTATAATTGCTATACCCACCACTATGTGGCGTCCTAGTCCCAGCTGGCTGGCGCCCTTATAACACCATAGGTGGCGCTATCATCGCCCTAGATGGCGCAATAATCTCTATTATCACCACAAGGTGCCGGCCTAGTCCCTGCTAGGTGGTGCTGAAATAACGCCCTAGGTGGCGCTATTATCACCAAGATGGTTCTATGATCACTACAATCACCACCAGTTGGTGCTCTAGTCCGCGCTAGGTGGCGCCGAAATAACGCTCTAGGTGGCGCTATCATCGCCTAGGTGGCACAATAATCGCTAGAAGTAGAATCACCACAAGGTGCCACCCTAGGCCACACTAGGTGGCACCCTAATACTACTGTTGGTAGCGCTACAATCGCCTAGATGGTGCTATATTCACTACAATCATCACAAGGCCCCGCACTAGTTTCTGCTCGGTGGAGCCCTAATAATGCCCTAGGTGAGACTATTATCACTTAGATGGCGCTGTGATCACTATACCCATCAGTAGGTGCTGTCCTACTCCTAGACCCTGCCAGGTGGTGCCCTAGTGGCGCCCTATTGACACCCTAGAGGCACCCTAGTGGTGCCCTAGTAGCCCTCTGATGGTGAGCAACTCCTTGAGTGGTGGAGATTAGTGACCACTAACTGGATGCACAGCTGACCGATGTGTCCCATGACGGTACCGGCGTGCCACCTGCCCCCTCCCGGCACTTCCCCCACACTCCCCCGCCCCCCAACCACCCCGCATTACGACCTGGTGTGGTGGCCTGATCGGTAGAGTATGGGCCGTATGCATGAATCGGAGTTAGGCTTAGCCGGAGCTATGAGCTAGCTTAGGGATAGCTATCCGCGGCTAGGAGGGCCTTGGTTAATTAGGTCAAACGGTATGCATAAATGTACTAGCCGGGATGGATAGCTAACCGTGAAATTATTTATAGATTTGGGAATTCCCTCACTTTGACAATAAGATTAACGCCGCCAATGCGGCGGGAGCGTTAATAACGGTTCGATTTTAGGGTTAATTTGATTAAATTTCACTTATTGCGTATGTAATTCTGTTAAATATGACAGCATTGAATAGATTTGGGCCTAATATATTGCCGCCGATTCGGCGGCGGCGGCGGCGGCGGCGACGGCGACGGAGATGTGTGTTTTGTTGATGTGCGACAGTATGGATATTGACATCGCTGCGGCGGCGGCGGTTTGTTTACTTTACATTCGTCGATTCGAAAATATTAATATCGCCGCTGCTGCGCCAGCAGCGTTGATATCGCTTCGCATTTAGGGTTAAATTGATAGAAGTTCACTTATTGCGTGTGTAATTCTGTTAAATATGACAGCATTGAATAGATTGAGACCCTCACACGCACACTAACCGCTTGGGATACCCCGTTAACCCTGGTCTGGAGGCAGGGTAACTTAGCCTAGGCTACGGTCGGCGGGTATCGCTGGCACCGGCTCATGCATGCTGATTTTCTACCATTAGCCGCGTGCTGCCAAAATAGCCGTGGTTAGGGCCCTAGCGCCGGCCCATGCATACAGTCCCTGGCGTGCAGAAGGTCGGGAGTTTGGCGATGATGATGATGATGCTGATGATGATGCTGATGATGATGTGTATTTGTTCATAGCAATTTCATATTGATGCGTATTCATACTTACCTATCTCATGTATAATAGAATTGTATGTGTTTACATGTGAAACACCAACCAGCAGCTGGGCTGATCAAACCCACCACAAGGTGGCACTGCGAAATTTACATTACCATGGTAGAGGTAGGGAGTGAGCCTTCTTAGTAGTATAGGGTCTTTGGCCTGGCATCCGGCATTAATAGGATAGGGCAAGACTGGTTAGCTCAGTATCAGGATTATGGGACTGAGTGGGGTATCAGGTCATGTTGCTGGAGGCTTGATTTCCCAGTGGGGCAGCACTATGAAGTGGCCATAAGTGCACACTATCATAAGTCAGTATCTGTCCTGATATGACCTTAGATGTTTCCAGGACGTAAAACTAAAAAAATCAACCCCCGTATTACCACAACGAGCGCGTCTTAATGCAATTACGCCGACCGCACCTTTCCGACTCTTAATCGGAGACTATATCTGTATATGTCCCACTTAGAAAAGGCGGTCCTCGAAAGAATGGGGGAAATACCCTGGTTTTATTTTGTGTGTGGTAAAGGCCTCACTCACACTGTGGCTTACGACCACTTGCGACCACTTGCTACCACTTGCGACCACTTGCGACCACTTGCGACCACTTGCGACCACCTAATGCCCCTGTCACACTACAACGTAATGACGTCAGCGTAGGGAGAACGTGAAGAACGTTGAACTTCTCGGCGTAGTATGCAAATTTGGGCACAAGTTGAACGTGGACGCAGCGTAGTGGACGAGATCGTAACGTCGGTAAAGCGTAGTGATACCGTCATTCAACGAGAGAGGACAACTTCATTACGTTCACGGAACGTTATGAACGTTATTCCATCGCCAGAACTACGTTACCTGATGGCGAAACGTTCAACGTACGTTCTCCTGACGTTCTCCTGACGTTCTCCTGACGTTATCCTGATGTTATCCTGACGTTATCCTGACGTTATCCTGACGTTATCCTGACGTTCCCATTATGCCGCGTGGACATTTCCACCGGGTTTAATGTGGGTCAACGTAGTGGAACGTAGTTGAACGTAGTGACTAACGTTTTAATAACGTCGGTTTAACGTCATTGACGTTCACTGAACGTGTACAGAACGTACGGCGAACGTAAACCCTTACGTTCGCGTCACGTCGAAAGTTTTGAACAAGTTCAAAACCTTGACGCGCGCCGACGTAACACAACGTAACATGACGTAGCTCGACGCCAGTCTAACGTCATTATGACGTCATCAGAACGTAACCCAACGTAATGACGAAAAATGACCACGTTAGGCTCACGTTGGCTCGTTACGTCGTAGTGTGACAGGGGTATTACAACAACAAAACCCATGGTAGCTGGCGACCTCCTTGCGGCCAAAGCAAAACATAAACAGAGTGGTAGACGATCAGGGCGGAATTGGGTGTGTGTGTGTGTGTGGGGGGGGGGGTGTCGCCAACCGATTGCTGACAGAATGAGTAAGACAGGCATGGATCTTTCTTTGTAAGGGTTTTACATCATGGCAACATATAAGGTCGAGTCAAACCAATGACTGACAAAATTGGTACTTGTATAGCCTGGCGTTCTGTATTACTGGGATAAGGGAAAGACTGGTTAGCTCAGTACAGTAAAACCCCGTTAAACCAAGCTCGGTTAAACCAAACGATAGGTTAATCCAAACTTTTTTCGGCACACACCACACACACCACACACCACAGACTTTTTTCGGCAGCCTACTACCATTTATCATATAAAAAAGTTGGTTAAACCAAAGTTGGTTAATCCAAAATATTGGTTAATCCAAACAAAATTGTCGGCCCCAGGCCACTTCCGATACAGTTAAACCAAACTGTCATTTGGTTTTAAGGTCATCTGAGACTTTTTTATATGATAAATGGTAGTATTTTGGAAGGTCGCCGAAAAAAGTTTGGATTAACCGATTGCTTGATTTAACCGAGGTTAGTTTACTGGGGTTAAACTGTATATACATAAAAAAACAATAGTTATAGTGTCCACATACATTGTACATTCATAATGCACCCCCGTTTTTGCCAAAGCCAAGTCAAAGTCAAAGCTCGGTTAAACCAATGATCGGTTAATCCAAACAAATTTCTAGGGTCCCTTCAAGTTTGGTTTAACGGGGTTATACTGTATCAGGATAATGTGTTGGAGTAGGAAATTCGGGTCATGGTTCACAAAATTAAACAATGTCCCTTTTCCTGTAAGAAGACATGTGTAAGTCAGACCACAAAACCAAATCCATACAGCACTGCACCAACCATAAGGACTGACGGGGCTCGGCACATAGCAACACGCCAGGGGTCAAGTGACTAAAACCGCCCTGTCCGGTCAGTTCAGGTTCATTGCTGAGTCACGCGGGCGATAATTGGGGAGATGCAGCCTTCTCACACCCGGGGATGACAGTGGCGCACGCCGGCAGGTGGCGCCCCTGCGGCACGCGTCGCGCGCAGGACGACAGGAAGTGAGTGTCACTTCTTGGTATTTTCAGTTCTTGTAAGAGTGGAGTTGGTTCAGGTTTTAACTAGGATAGATGTTTGTTGTTGTTTTACGTCCTAGCAACATCTAAGGTCATATCAGGACGGGTACCGATTTGTGACAGTGCGCACTCATGGCAACTTTGTAGTGCTGCCCCACTCGGATACCAGGCCGCCATCAGCATGACCTGATATCCCACTCAGTCACATTATCCTGACACTGAGCCAACCGGTCCTTGCCCTATCCTAATAATGCAGAGCGCCTGGCTAGGATAGAACTAGGTTGGTTGGTTGTTAGTAATGTTACTAATGTTAGAGTTTTACTTCCTGCCAACATCTACGGTCATATCAGGACAGGTACTGACTTATGACAGTATGCATTCATGGTGACTTTATACAGCTGCCCACTGGAAAATCAGTCAGCCAGCACCATGACCTGGTATCACACTCACTCACATTAGCCTGAGACTGAGCATACAATCAATTATGTATCAATAGACACTCATGAATTTAAAAAGCTCACAATCATATAATTTGTGGTCAAGTTAAATCAAATTCTAGGTCAAGAGATTCGAACCCCAAGTTTGAATACTCAACAGGTCAAACCAATGACTTAAAATGTATAGCTGTCCTTAACCAGCATGAGTAGGATATGCAGAGTAATGACAAATACTTACTTATCCGCGATTAAAGTTTCATAGTCAAATGAAAGCATCAACTTTTCTAAACCAAAGCATTAACCTAGATTTGATACTAACCTAGATAACGTTGACCTAGATTAGATTTAAGGGGGCAGGGGGCACGACGGTACCGGCAGGGGACACATTGGTCAGCTGTGCATCCAGTTAGCGGTCACTAATGTCCACCACTCAAGGAGTTGCTCGTCATCAGAGGGCTAGTAAGACGCCACTAAGGCGCCACTAGGTCGCCATCTGGTGGGGTCGAAGGTAGCACCTAGTGGTGGGTATAGTGATCACAGCGCCATCTATGCGATAATAGCGTCAGCTAGGGCTCCACGTAACAGGACCTAGTGCGGGGCCTCGTGATGATTCTAGTGATTATAGCACCATAGTCAAAAGAAAGTATCAACCTTTCCAAACCAAAGCGTTAACCTAGATTTGATTCTACACTTACATATTGGTGCATTTATTAACATGTAGTGCCACATAAAGGGCCAGTCAAAGTCAATTTAATAGAACCTCTTTGTGCTGAAGCCTATGGTGTCAGAAGTTGGTTGTCAGAATTTTGACACGCAGCCGACACTAATTTGGTTACGCTTTCACTTCAAATATCTCCAAACAAAAAAAACTTTAAAAAATGGCTACTTCAAACTAAAGCAAGGTCGATTCTAATAGTAATAAGCAACCTAATCAATCAATCAATAGTTCCATCCTCTAGTCGAGGGTTGGGTACAATGGTTCTCCACTTGTCCCGATGGTGTGCAATTCTGATAGACTGTGAATAATTCAAGCCTGTCCACTGTGAAATATTTGTAAACCATGATGTTCTTGGTCTCCCTCTCCCTCTGCTGCCATTCACCTTCCCTTCCAACAATGTACGGTATATTGAACTCTGACGAATGATGTGGCCAAAATAAATAAGTTTCTTTGTCTGTATAGTGGCAAACAAGCTTTTCTTATTTTTAATTTTTCTGAGAACTTCTTTGTTGGTGATCTTCTTTGTCCATGATATTTTCATCATCCTTCGATAAGTCCACATCTCAAATGCTGCTAAACGTTTGTACATTTTCTTAGAGATTGTCCATGTCTCTGCCCCATACATTAGAGTAGACCACACATAACACTGAAGAATACGCTTCCTTGTTTGTATTAATATCTTACTTGATGTTAACACTCTATACATTTTGGAGAATGTTGTTCGGGCTATTGTTATCCTTCTTTTAATTTCTTCCTCACATCTCCCATCATTTGTAATCTTTTGTCCGAGATATATGAATTCCGATACTTGTTCTATGTTTGTGCCATCTATAGTTATATTGACATTTGGTTTATCTGTCTTTTTACTTATAACCATTGTTTTGGTATTCCTGGCATTCATCTTCATGTTGAATAGTATTCCAGCTTTATTGATTCTATTCACTATATCATGTAGGTTTTTCTCACTGTCTGCTAGTATTACACTGTCATCGGCATATCTAAGATTGTTGATGTTCATGCCACCTATTGTCACTCCCTTGCAATCTTCAATGTGTCTGAAAATCATCTCTGTGTACAGAGATGCAACCTAATATATTTACACTAACAATCTGTCAGAAACCTAAAGCCATCGGACTATGCAATTTAAATATTCCCCAGGCTTAACCAACGAATGCAACAAAAATAAAATTTGAATGCAACAAAAATAAAAGTTTTATGTGATACATTTATCGTTTACATTATTTCAGTATTCTTGTCTCGATGTAAATTATCAACTTCTAATCATAAATGACAAGAGCATGGATTGCATATGAAAACAGAAACAAAACGGGCATTGCCATAAGACATAAGCAAATAAGATATTAATGTGTCTTAGCGAGGCTATCGAATAAGAGACTGGATGGTTCATTCAGTCTCTCATTCCATCTGACCTCTGTGATCCGGGTCAACTAGCCCTCATTCCCCACACATCCACACCCCAACACACCTCCACCCCACCCCACAAACCCCACCACACCTCCATCCCCACACACCCCACACCTCCACAGCCAGATACACACACATCCACACCCACACATCCCCACCCCAACACACCTCCACCCCACCCCACAAACCCCCACCACACCTCCAATCCCATACACCCCACACCTCCACAGCCAGATACACACACATCCACACCCACACATCCCCACCCCAACACACCTCCACCCCACCCCACAAACCCCCACCACACCTCCATCCCCACACACCCCACACCTCCACAGCCAGATACACACACATCCACACCCACACATCCCCACCCCAACACACCTCCACCCCACCCCACAAACCCCCACCACACCTCCAATCCCACACACCCCACCCCTCCACAGCCAGATACACACACATCCACACCCACACATCCCCACCCCAACACACCTCCACCCCACCCCACAAACCCCCACCACACCTCCATCCCACACACCTCACACCTCCACAGCCAGATACACACACATCCACACCCCACACATCCACCACCCCAAACACACCTCCACCCCACCCCACAAACCCCAACCACACCTCCAATCCCCACACACCCCACACACCTCCACAGCCAGATACACACACATCCACACCCACACATCCCCACCCCAACACACCTCCACCCCACCCCACAAACCCCCACCACACCTCCAATCCCACACACCCCACCACCTCCACAGCCAGATACACACACATCCACCCCCACACATCCACACCCCAACACACCTCCACCCCACCCTCAAACCCCCACCCCACCTCCAACCCCACACACCTCACACCTCCACAGCCAGATACACACACATCCACCCCCACACATCCCCATCCCCACACACCTCCCACACACCCGTCCACGCCACCCACCCACACCCCCACCACACATCGACACATCACAATCCCACAAATCTCACACATCCACACGCAGATATCCACACATCTACCACCACATACCCACACCCAATACACATCCACACCCCCCTCCACCATACCGACAGACCACCCACCGGTCCACACCCCCACACACCACACACCACAGACACCAAGATATCCACACCCCCACACACCACACACCACACACCACACACCACACACCACAGACACCAAGATATCCACACACCCACACCACCACACCCACACCCACCACACCGACACACCCCACACCCACACCAAGATACCCACACATCCTCACCAACATACTCCCACCCCCACCCACCCACACCCAGATATCCACACACCCACACATCTATCTACACCACCACCCCGACACCCCTCACGGCCACACCCCACAACCATACCCCCATACCGCCCCATCCCCCCACACCACCTGGTCCATTATTCGCCGGCCTCCGATAGCCCTTATCCGGGCTTCCCCTCGAGGGCCTACTAGAGGGCGGCTCGGGGGGCATTAATACTTAAACGAGACGCCGTTTCGCAGAATCAAGCCGGCCCAATACGGCGTGACGTATTTCACGCCTACTCGAGCACCGGTGGCGCCCACTGGCGGAATCGAACAGAACCTCGCATTGCATAATCCATCCTGTATCTTCTTGATTCAGCCATTCCGCCCCGTCCTGCGCCGACCCGCGGTGCGCCGCCCCGCCCCGCCCCGCCCCGCCCCGCCCCGCCCCGCCCCGCCCGGCCCCGCCCCGCCCCGCCCCGCCCGCCCCGCCCGCCCCGCCCCGCCCCGCCCCGCCCCGCCCCGCCCCGCCCCGCCCCGCCCCGCCCCGTCACCCGCCCAGAAGCGCAACCCGCCCCGACGCGCAGCCCGCCCCGTCGCGCAACCCGCCCCGCTTCCCAGCCCGTCCTCCAGCTCAACCGTGCCGCCCTCTCGCGGCCAGTCCTCTTTTGCTTGGTTGATTGTTGAGAGTTTTTCGTCCTGACAACAACTATTAAATCGCCATAAGTGTGCACTCTCACAACTCGGTACCCGTCCTGATATGAGTTATGACCTTAGATGTTGCCTGGACGTAACACTCCAACAACCAACCAACCATCCAGCATGTATTCGGGTGCCCCCCCCCCCCCCCCTCGCGCCTCACACACAGGATATACAGTAAAACCTCTCTAACCGACCACATCCACAGATCAACCACTCCCCTATATCGATCACTTTAATTGGGTCCCAAATGATCGCCGATACAATAACCATTTCACCGATTAAAAAAAACTCCCTAAACGACCACCTCCTTAAATGGACGATTTACAGTCGGTCCCATGGTTGGTCAATTTAGACAGATGTTACTGTATATATATATATATATATATATGTCTATATTTATATATATATATATATATCTTTATATATATATATATATATATATCTAGTGGTCTGCACTGACCTCTCAGGCAAGGAGCCGCATAGACAGGTAGGCGTGGGTAGTGCGTTGATATCAGGGAGCCTAGGTGGTGTAATGGTTAGCACCCTGGCCCGAAACGCAAAGAGATGTGGGTTCGAGTCCCGCTCTAGGCGCAATATTTCCCATTTTAATCACCCCCACAACACTGGTGCCATGACCAGGATCCTGTACAAGCTACATGCTGTATAGTTGTTGAACCTACCCTGTGTATGTAAGTGTGTTGCATTGCCTGTATGTATGTATGTAATTGTAAGCATTAAAAGACTTACAATTCCAGGGGGACGAGTGTAGTTGTCTGCACTGACCTCCCATGCAAGGAGCCTCATAGACAGGTAGGCATGGGTAGTGTGTTGATATCAGGGAGCCTAGGTGGTGTAATGGTTAGCACACTGGCCTGGAATGCAAAGAGATGTGGGTTCAAGTCCCGCTCTAGGCGCAATATTTTCCATTTTCATCACCCCAAACAACATATATATATATATACAGTAAAACTTCTCTAACTGACCTCCTCCACAGATCGACCACTCCCCTATATCGATCACTTCATTTGGGTCCCAACAATACCTTTGTAACCATATTCTATCTCCCTAGACAGAACACCTCCCTAAACGGACCACATACAGTAGATCTCAAGGTGGGACGACTTAGAGGGGGTTTTACTGTATATATATATATATATTCCCTTCGGTGGGTGACACTTTGCCCACTTAATCGCCTACTTGCAGGTGGGGGATCCTGCTGCCCCTCGGTGCGCAACAAACCCCGGACCGGCTTGTAGAAGGGCTTCTCCGGGCACCAGGGACTATATGCATGGGTCGGGGTTAGCGGCTTTTGGTGTTACCGCCTGATACCGTTTAGCTATCTCCGAGCTGGGGAATGCGGTCATGTGGTATGCATAAGCGCGTAACACTTTCATTATAGCTAAACGTGAATTTATTTATAGATTTGGGAAATCCCTCCATTCGACAATATGAAAAACACCGCCAATGCGACATCGGCGTTAATATCGGTTCGAATTTATGGTTAAATTGATAAAATTTCACTTATTGCGTATTTAATTCTGTCAAATATGATAGCATTGAATAGATTTGGGCCTAATAAATTGCCGCCGCCGCCACATCGACGTCGCTTTCCATACTGGCGGTTGAAAGCGACGTCGATGCGGTGGCGGCGGCGGCGGTTTGTTTACTTTACATTCGTCGATCCGACAATATTAATATCACCACCGACTCGGCGGCAGCATTAATATTGATTCGAATTTAGGGTTCATTTAAGAAAATTTCACTTATTGCATATGTAATTCTGTTAAATATGATAGCATTGAATCGATTTGGCCCTAATCGGTACCTAACACCGCCTGTAAACCAGCTATTTTTCTGGTTTAGCTTAACCTAGTTTAAGCTTCTGGTGGTAGCCCTATCACTGACTCATGCATGCCACTTTTCGCCGCGAAACGGGGAATTCCCGCCAAACACCGTTTTGGCTCGCTAATACCGCGTCATGCATATGGCCCCAGATGCCTCTCTGGGGCGACCTGCAGCTTACTAACAGTAACAGTTAGCAGCAGCACATGCTGCTGCAGCAAGCATTTTGTATGGGCTGACATTCAGGCTCCTTTGGGGGCTATGTATGTTTGGTTTATACACACACCCACACTGCTACCTACCCACCCACAGGTCGATCAGTCCCCTATATCGTACAGTCAAACCTCTCTAAATCGATCGACCTTGGAACTGACTTTAAGCGGTCCACTTCTGGAGGTGAGTGGTCGGTTTCAGGAGTTAGAACATGGTTAGAATGGTATTGTTGGGATCCAAATAAAGTGATCGATATAGGGGAGTGGTCGATCTGTGGAGTTGGTCGGTTACGGAGGTTTTACTGTATATATATATCTTTATATGTTTATAAAAATGCATATATATATACATATATATATTCATTCCAGGCGTAAGTGACAGTGGAAGCGCCGGTAGTTATGGTTTTGGCCGGTGGTGGCGCTACCAGTCCCAGTATGAGTAAGGAGCAAATACATGGCAAGTGCCCATTGGCTAATGATATAATATGTGATCCGGTCAATCACCATTGGATACTATATGCGAAGGGCTATAGTTCCCCTTTCAGCCACGATGGCGCCACCGGCGTGTGGTAATTAACCAGGATTTAATGAGAGGCAGACTATTCACTGTACGGTAGACCTCTATATACCCATATGCCATACTATATGTGACCAGCATGGGCAAATGACCGAAAGGGTAATACAGTACAACCCCGTTAAACCAAGCTCGGTTAAACCAAATGATTGGTTAATCAAAACTTTTTTCGGCGGCCCGGCAAAATACTACCATTTATCATGAAAAAAGTTGGTTAAACCAAAGTCGGTTAATCCAAAGTATCGGTTAATCCAAACAAAATTGTCGGCCCCAGGCCACTTCCGGTACAGTTAAACCAAACTATCATGTGGTTCTAAGATCATCTGGGACTTTTTTTATATGATAAATGGTAGTATTTTGCCAGGTCACCGAAAAAAGTTTGGATTAACCGATCCTTTGATTTAACCGAGGTTGGTTTAATGGGGTGAAACTGTATATACATAAAAAAACAATAATCATAGTGTCCACATACATTGTACATTCATAATGCACCTCCATTTTTGCCAAAGCCAAGTCAAAGTCAAAGCTCGGTTAAACCAATGATCGGTTAATGCAAACAAATTTCTAAGGTCCCTTCAAGTTTGGTTTAACGGGGTTATACTGTAATTTGCAAAACGCATGGTCGGTCCACCTTCAGGAATAATTGGTGTTGTCACTGGGAGACCAGGCCGCCAGCACCATGAGTTGATAACCCACTCAGTCACATTATCCTGACACTGAGCCAACCAGTGCTTGCCCTATCCTAATAATGCTGAGCGCCTGGCTAGGGAGCGACAAGTGTCAATTTTTAAGTCATTGGTTTGACTCGACCCCTCAACTCATTTGGCTATCCCGGTTGTTTGGGGGTGGGGGAGGAAGAGGGAGAGAGGATTGGAGGAGGGGGGCGGAGCCTGCTTTTCCTGCTATCTCTCCCTGTGCTATTACCGGGCGTGATGGCCTAATTGGCAGAGCATGGGCCTAGCGTGCCAAAGGTCAGAAGTTCAATTCCCGGTCAAGTCAAACTGATGACTTATGCCTAGTACACACCTCCCGTATAGGATTCGCGCACTAAAACTCGCGACTCGACCCGACCCGCTTAAAACTGAAAACGGGCCGATTCCTTTTTCGAATCACGAATCGCAATCGTAAACGGCCGCCTTTAGCACTAAAAACTGAGTTTTATGCGCGAATCGCAATCGCTAAGTGTGCGCGGGGAGTGCACACCAAGCGATTTTTGTGGGCGAAACGGGCAGTTTTCGATCGTATAGGGGAGGTGTGCGCACACAAACGGTAGGTGTGTACCGGGCATTACAAGATTGAAACTCGTCGCTTCCTAGCTTGGCACCCTGCTTTAATACGATAGGGCAAGGACTGGTCAGCTCAGTGTCAGGATAAGGCGACTGAGTGGGATATCGGATCATGGTACCAGCGGCCTGATTTCCAAGTGGGGCAGCATTATAAAATCGCCATGAGTGCGCGCAGTCACAAGTACGTACCCATCCTGATATGACCTTAGATATTGCCAGGACGTAAAACTCCAACAGCCAACCAACCAACCAACCCTGCGTCATGTGTGCTACAGACGAGATCACTGTTCCGACTGCGTATGTGCCAAAAACAGCATTGGCAGCAAAGCAAATGCGCACAACCATATGCATAGGGAATAACTTCGATTCTATTCAAAATGAATAGAAATACATAAGAATTTGGCATAAACATGTATGTACACATGCAATATAATGATCTTATGAATATAACTAAGACAAAACTAGCCATAGTTAAACATTTTGAGCTAAGAAACATACAATCCCACACAAAACTATCAGTCACTTTAAGGCTGCTATCCACATCACCATTATTAATTCTTGTTCTAAATATTAAAATGCCAAACATGTCAACATACACTTGTTTCAGAGAAATATATAACCAATATCTGATTAACCTTACTCAATTTCTAGTTATACATATGTCATTAACCAGAGGATATAAATACAAACATAAATATAATAAGTAAAACTGACTCTGTCTAAATCTATTTGCACATGGCATAAGATGTGCTGATTATATTGATGTAAGTGCAATGCTGGATAAAAGGTTAATATCTTAATTTATTATATATATATATTTTTAGTTGGTATTCTATGTTTCAAACAAGAGCTGAGATGAGCTGAAACTAGCACATTTCATAACTGCACCCAATGTATTAGCATGTGCCATGTGCTTCTCACAGGTTTGTTTTTCTTCTATGCATCCCACAATGCACCGCGCCGCTTGAATGGTGATGTTGTCTATTGAAGGCTGGTTGACAAAGTAGATCGTCACACATATAAACATACATCATGCCGGGCACAGACGGGGTGGCCGACTGAGTAAAGCGTCCGTCTCCTGTTTTGGGAGATCGGGAGATCCGAACTGATGAGTTTGTGGGTTCGAATCCTGGTCGAGTCAAACCAATGACTTAAGAATTGATACTTGTCCCTTCCTAGCCTGGCGTGTAGCTATAATCAAAGTGTTACGCGCTCCTGCATAGCACTTGACACAGTTCCCGACGTCGGCGATAGCTACCCGGTGATAGGCTGTAACACCAAAAGCCGCTACCACCGACTCCTGCATACAGGGTCTGTATCGTATCGCGTAGAAGGCTGCTAAACAACACAATGGGGAAAATATTGCAGGGCTCGGTTCTGGACATAACCATATGCATTGCCAATATATTATGTTCCACCTGCATTATGTAGATATGTATCTATCATATCTACTCTTAAAAGTGTAGAATTGATGAAATTGTGTAGATTAATCGATTTTAAAAGTTGAATGGATATAATCGTGGTATGGTGACAATCTGTTACAGTTCATCAAGTCTATGCCAATATAAATAAACACTGGGTGCTGAAACGAGGAACTTCCACAGCTAATTTACAGTGGATCCTTACTCTAGCAGGAGCCATTCTAAAGCGCTGTGTAATAAAACCATGATGAGACTGACATATTTACAACTTGTTTACACTAGTTGGTAGAGGGGGTAGCAGAGCGAGTTCAGTTACCGTAAAAAGCTACATTGAGCAGATGTGTCTTGAGGATAGATTTCAATTCATCAAATGATGTTGATTTTCTTGCAACCTATCACAACCCATTCCATGAGTTACGACGCAGAGGATGCAATTGCCATGTGACCTGAGTAGATTGTCTGTTTGTTGTTGGTTTACCTCCTAGCAACATCTAACGTCATATCAGGATGAGTACTGACTTGTGACAGTGTACTCATGGCAACTTTATAGTGCTGCCCCACTGGGACACCAGGCTGTCAGCACCATGACCTGATATCCCACTCAGTCACATTATCCTGACACTGAACCAATCACTCCTTGTCCTATCCTAATAATGCCACATGCCAGGCTAGGAAGCAACAAGTATCAATTTTTAAGTCATTGGTTTGACTCGACCAGGGTTCGAACCCATGATCTAGCAACATGGGAGATGGACGCTCTAACTGTATGTAATAATATGTAAATAGAATACCTTAGAGTTCTTTTTAGCGACACCTTCCTGGAACTTAGCATTATTCGGATTTGGCAAGGAGCAGTGAAATGGTCTTTGTTTTGTTTGTTTGTAGTGCTTTGCATCCTAGCCACATCCAAGGTAATATCATGCATACTACGTTGTGACAGTTCACACTCATGGTGACTTTATTGTGCTGCCCCACTGAAGCATTGAGCACTGGCACCATGACCCGATATCCCACTAAGTCACATTTTCCTGATACCGAGCAACCCGGTCCTTGCCCTATGCTATTAACGCCGAGCGCCAGGCTAGGATGCAACAAGTATCAAATTTGTAAGTCATCGGTTTGACTCGGCCAGGGTTTTAACCAACGACCTCCGGAACCGGAAGCTAGCCAATGCTCTTGCCGTTTCGGCCATCCTGTCCTGGCATTCTGTTCATCTGGAATGAACAATAGAGGTTTTCCACGAAGCATGCTGCACAGTGAGTTGCTACCAACGGCATTAGTTCTTGCCCCTGTCACCAGACAGTAGCTTGGTGGCATTAATGCCCTATAAGACCTTTATCCAGGACAATGTGGACACTTATCTCGATGCTACCCACTACCTTTCACTGCCATCAAAGGCTCGCTTGATTGTGCAAACCTTGTTTTGGAATTTCCCCCTGATTACAAAAAAAACAACAAGCACACAACAAAGTATGCGTCACAGTGTGCATGGCAATCTGTCTTGAATCTCATATTCATGTTCCACCTGTACAAATAATATTACCCTTACCCACTGACGTGTCTGAGACTATATCCCTGACCTCTGCCCTATATTCTTCTAGTCACGTGATACCGGGCGCGGTGACCGAATCGGTAGAGTGCAGACCTCCCATGTGGGAGATCGGGAGTTAGGTTCTCGGTCGAGTCAAACCAATGACTTATCAAATTGATACTTGGCAGTAATAGGATTAGCTCACTGTCAGGGTAATGTGATTGAGTGGGATATTGGTTCATGGTGACAGCGTTCTGATTTGCCAGTGGGGCAGCACTATGAAGTCGCCATGAGTGCACACTGTCACAATTCGGTACCTGTCCTGATATGACCTTAGATGTTGCCAAGACGTAAAACTTCCAACAACTAATCTAGTCACGAGAGGCAACAATAGCGTATGCAATTTATGTCTACACAAACTTGCTTGCCTTACTCTCAGTTGCAGTCTTTGGACTTGGTACATCCGAAAGGGAACTGGTATCATAACTATACAAATCGCAGACGACAATAAAAAAAAAGGTAATATAAAACGAAACTATCGAAACAAAGAAAAACACAATTTAAAGAAAAAAACTATTGTATGTTGTCAACATCGCCGAAAATGTATTAATCTTGCTCTTGTTATCTGGTGTTTGGATTTGACTTCCTCTGTGTGTGTGTGTGTGTGTGTGTGTGTGTGTGTGTGTGTGTGTGCGTGTGGGTCTGTGTGTGGAGGCGGGAGCGGGGGTGTCTGCTCCATCTACATTCTTATGTGATTGTGTTTAAATAATGGATTCACACACTTTATCGTTTATGTGTTGCCCGCATGTCAACATGTGCTATGCGATGTGTGTGTGGTGGTGGTGGCGGCGGTTGTGATGGTGGTGTTGGTGGTGGTGGGGGTTGTAGCCGATACTGTCTCTGTCACAAAAGAACCAGCGCAGTTATCGCAGCGTTTATGGTGCAGTCACACTACGACGCTTCTTCCGGCGTGCCTCCAACGCGCAAAATGCTGTGTGTCTAGCTGTGTGTGTGTCTGTGTGTCTAGCTGTGTGTCTAGCTGTGTGTCTAGATGTGTGTCTAGATGTGTGTCTAGCTGTGTGTCTAGCTGTGTGTGTATGTGTGTGTAGATGTGTGTCTAGCTGTGTGTCTAGCTGTGCATCTAGCTGTGTGTGTATGTGTGTGTAGCTGTGTGTCTAGCTGTGTGTGTAGTTGTGTGTGTAGCTGTGTCTGTAGCTGTGTGTGTAGCTGTGTGTGTAGCTGTGTGTAGCTGTGTGTAGCTGTGTGTAGCTGTGTGTGTAGCTGTGTGTGTATCTGTGTGTGTAACTCTGTGTGTAGCTGTGTGTGTATCTGTGTGTGTAGCTGTGTGTGTATCTGTGTGTGTATCTGTGTGTGTAGCTGTGTGTGTATCTGTGTGTGTATCTGTGTGTGCATCTGTGTGTGTTGCTGTGTGCGTAGTTGTGTGTGTAGCTGTGTGTGTAGCTGTGTGTGTAGCTGTGTGTAGCCGTGTGTAGCTGTGTGTAGCTGTGTGTAGCTGAGTGTGTAGCAGTGTGTGTAGCTGTGTGTGTAGCTGTGTGTGTATCTGTGTGTGTATCTGTGTGTGTAGCTGTGTGTGTAGCTGTGTGTAGCTGTGTGTAGCTGTGTGTGTAGCTGTGTGTGTAGCTGTGTGTGTAGCTGTGTGTGTAGCTGTGTGTGTAGCTGTGTGTAGCTGTGTGTGTAGCTGTGTGTGTAGCTGTGTGTGTAGCTGTGTGTGTAGCTGTGTGTGTAGCTGTGTGTGTAGCTGTGTGTGTAGCTGTGTGTAGCTGTGTGTGTGGATGTGTGTAGCTGTGTGTAGCTGTGTGTAGCTGTGTGTGTAGCTGTGTGTGTAGCTGTGTGTGTAGCTGTGTGTGTAGTTGTGTGTGTAGCTGTGTGTGTAGCTGTGTGTGTAGCTGTGTGTGTAGCTGTGTGTGTAGCTGTGTGTGTAGCTGTGTGTGTAGCTGTGTGTGTAGCTGTGTGTGTAGCTGTGTGTGTAGCTGTGTGTGTAGCTGTGTGTGTAGCTGTGAGTGTAGCTGTGTGTGTAGCTGTGTGTGTAGCTGTGTGTGTAGCTGTGTGTGTAGCTGTGTGTGTAGCTGTGTGTAGCTGTGTGTGTAGCTGTGTGTGTAGCTGTGTGTGTAGCTGTGTGTAGCTGTGTGTGTAGCTGTGTGTGTAGCTGTGTGTGTAGCTGTGTGTGTTTTTGGTAAAGTATTTATTCATCTGAATATGACATTTGTCAGCGCCGGAGCACTGGTCTTCCGGCCATCTTACTATTGGAATTGACATTCTAAATAATCTAAGTTTGGTCAGTGTTGTATTAGTCACAGCACCGATCCTGTAGAATTAAGGGAGTGGCTCCTGCTGTATAATGTACAGCACCAGTCACTGTGGTTCATGCAAAAATGGGGAGCAGCACCGAGTAGAAGATGTATACTCGGGGCAACTCAAACAATCATTGTGGGTTACATTTTCCAGCTAAAACAAGCTAAGCGTATAGTTGACAAGGCATTTTGTCTGTCTTATATATAATGTTCAATGTGTTTAAACAGATTGATAGTTGTGTAGGATGTTCGGTGTGTTGATGGTTTGTTCATGATGGTTAAGGGTGGTGGCAGGCGAGGGGGGCCCATTGGGGTGGGTGTTAGGTGGGGAAAACCCACAGGAGAGCAAGCGAGGATGCGGGGGGGGGGGGCAGGAGCTCAGGGCTTTGCTAGTAATTACTGCAGTAGTTGTTCAAGGGCCTGAATAACCAGGTGGGCTGTATATGCATTTTTGAAGGCAAGTATTGTTTCTGTTTCTCTAACTCTGATAGGGAGGTCATTCCACATGACACTACCTTTGTAGATTGGTGCTCCGATATATTTATTTGTTGAAGGGTGTGGTACATTGAGCAGAGTGGAGGCTCCTCTTCTTGTTATTCTATTTGTGCGGTCAAGAAATTTTTCATCTTTTGCGCGTTTGTGCATTAGTGCCATCAGGTGTAGGTCCCTTCGCTCTGAGAGAGTATCCAATTTTGCTTTCTTGTGCAGTTCAGCCACACTGAGTATCTTGCCTTGGTAAACTGTTCTTAGTGCTCGGTTCTGAATTCTTTGCAGTTTGATCTTTTGTTGTTTTGTTAAGAGTTCATATATGATGTCATTGTAATCTATAACAGGCAATATTGTAGTTTGTACAGGAGCAGTGCAGTGTTTTCACTTATGAATTTCCTTAATTTCCTAAATGTTTTCAGTTTTAGTGCCAGTGTTTGATTCAGTCTTGCCAATTTTTAGAGTGGAGTCAAGAGTTGTGCCCAGGTATTTGTAGGAGTCCACTTCATGAAGTAAGGTTCCACCCATTTGTAGTTGGATTTGAGGGGCTCTTGTTTTTCTCATTTTCGTCCCATAGATCACATACTCTGTCTTGGTACTATTTACTGTTAGTTTATTTTCATAGCACCATGTATTCGCCTTATCTAGAACCATGTCTGTCTGGGCTGCAACTGCCACAATATCTCTATTTTGTACTGTGAGTGCTGTGTCATCAGCAAATAATGTAAATGTTGCTCTTTCAGATACTAGTGGTAGGTCATTAATAAAGATTAGGAATAGCAGGGGTCCTAGGGTGGAGCCCTGTGGCACCCCGGTCTTGACCATATGGGTTGTGGACTCATTGTTGTTTAGTTGTGTGCACTGCATCCTGTTCTTGAGATAATTTGTGAAGGATCTTGTGGTCAATTGTATCAAATGCCTTCTTGAAATCAAGGAAGACAGTGATTGTTAGTTCACCTTTATCCATGTTGCCCAAAAGTTCATCCAGTAGAGATGCCAGAGCCCCTGTTGTGGATTTGTTTTTCCTAAATCCATTTTGCTGGTAGGTCAGGTAGTTGGATGATTCAAGAAATGCTTTAACTTGGTCATGTATAATCTGTTCAATAATTTTCTGATTGAAATTGGTCGCAGTTCACTGCAGTATCTTGGGTTATTGGTCTTGTGGATTGGGGTGACTGAAGCTACCTTCCATGCATCAGGGAAGATGCCGGTTTTAATTATTAAGTTGTACATATGTGAATTCCCTAATTAATGTTGTTATCGCCATTTTTATCAGGGCAGTACTGATGTCTTTTATACCAGACGATTTATAGGATGATATTTAATTTGTTCTGTCTAGGATTTCATCACAAGATGTTTCTTGGAGATCATAGTTGTGGTTATTTAGTTTGGTTTGGTAACATTTTTATTGGGCTGTTCCTAGGTTAAATTTACTGGCTAACCTTTCTCCTATCTCGATAAAATAGTTATTGATTTCTTCTGTAAGTAGGTTATCAGGTATCACATTGCCAGATTCTTCATTGGAAAGGCTACTAATTTTGGTCTGGTTTTCTGGTTCAATCTGTTTGAGTACATGCCAGCATTTTTTGGCATTGTTTCGATGTTTGTATAGTTGGTCTTGGAGGAATCTTGCTTTGGCTTTTCTGACTTCATTTCTTGTTTTCCTGGTCATACAGGGTCCTTTGATATTTCAAATTTGTGTCTGAAGTAGTCTCGGTCTTGTTGTAGGTCTGTCAGTTCATCATTAAGGTACCCAGTTGTGTTAGTTCTAACAGTGAGCTCTATTCACTATTAGAACTACCCTAGTTTTAAGGCTCAGTCACACCGTACCTGATTGGGGTACTGGATAGAAAATGGAGACTGTCCGGTGAAATACGTCAATGTCCATTTTATATACAGTATGCATCCGGCGTGTCTGTTCTCTGTCCAGTGGTGTCCAGTGGCAAGTTTTGAACATGCACAAAACTTGTACCGGACACGGTCGGACTGACGTGTACGGTTGGTGTCTGTTTTAAGTCCGTTTAGTCCATTTTGTCCAGTTCATGTCCGTTACCCATCCGTTGCATCTGCGGTTTGCTTCCTGCATAGTCCGTTGATAGTGTTGCGGGAATTCGGTCAGTATATGTTTTCGGCGTGTCCGTGACAGTCTGGTACGTGTCCGGTTGATGTTTGGTCCGTCCGTTTGACATTCGGTTGTCATCCGGTTATCATCCGGTTATTGTCCGGTGGCTATCCATTCATGTCCGTTTCATGTCCGTTTCATGTCCGTTCATCCAGCGTCCATTGATCCGATAGTGCAACATTTCGAAACATTTCAAAACATTTTGATACCGAACACCACCGGACTAGAAAATTATTTGTCCGGTTATGTCCGTTGCTCAATCCGGTAAGGTGTGAGAGGCACTTTAAAGACATATAAAGACATTTAAAGACACATAAAGACACATAAAGACACATAAAGACACTTAAGGACACATGAAGACACTTAAAGACACTTAGAGACATTAAAGACACTGAAAGACACTGAAAGACATTGAAATACACTTAAAGACATTTAAAGACACTTAAAGACATTTAAAGACGTTTAATGACACTTTAAGACACATTAAGACATCTTAAGACAATTTGTTATTCACAATTTCTATACATTATTGCACAAACATGTTATTCTCATGACAATAGAAATTGGTGGGATTCCGGCAGAATTCCGGCCTGCGGCCTTGCGATTTTCCACAGTTAAGATAACTTCGACTTAAAATAGACGCAACCGTTTGCGGTGAGCAAAACAACGTAAGGTCACCCTACAGCGAACGTAACCCACCATACAGTCTGGCCGATGCGGCGACTTACGGTCGCTGCAAGCATGCCGTAACGCATTTGTGACCGAGGCGGCGCGTGACCGGTGGCGCCACATAGCGGAAACTAACTGTAGCAGAATGGTTCAAAGTGCAGTGATATCCTCACTAGGTGGCGATACCATACCACAAGCAGCGTCCTCACTGGTTGATTGGTTGTTGTTCAGGACAGGTACCGAGTTGTGACAGTGCACACTCATGGTGACTTTATAGTTCTGCCCTACTGGGAAACCAGGCTGCCTGCACCATGCCCTGATATCCCACTCAGTCACATTATCCTGACACTGAGCTAACCAGCCCCTTGCCCTATCCTAATAATGCCGAGTGGCTGGCTCCGAAGCGACAAGTATCAATTTAGTAAGTTATTGGTTTGACTCGACCAGGAATTGAACTCTCGACCTGGAGGCCTGCATAAAACCAAATCAGCCATGGTGTCCAGTGACAGAGGGACTAGAACAAATAATAGAGAAAGCTTTACAATATCGGCTTTCGATAAAACAAAAATAACAGCAAAAATCTAAGCATACACACAAACTGAGAGCATTGATGGGAACAGCATTATTTGTTAAGAAACAACCCATGTCCATATGATTATTACAACTATATTAGTACTTTTGAAATGGCACTTTTTAACAATAAGAAAACGGGTACATACTTAATGCTAGGTACACACCTACCGTATACGATTCGCGCACTAAAACTCGCGACCCGACCCGACCCGCTTAAAACTGAAAATGGGCCGATTCATTTTTCGAATCGCGAATCGCAATCGTAAGGAAGCAGTTTTAGCCCTAAAAGTGAGTTTTAAGTCGTGAATCGCAATCGGTAGGTGTGCTAGGGGAGTGCACACCTCACAACTTTTGGGGAGTTTTTGATCGTATACGGTAGGTGGGTGCGGAAAAACGGTAGGTGTGTACCTAGCATTAGTTACATGCATATAGGGTTATGGCGATGGAAATCTGCATGCGATTATGATATGCTATGCGATTATGGCAATGGAAAAAATCCAACTCCAATAATAATTTCTAAATGGCTTTATTGGACACAAAATAACAAATGTGTATATGATTATGGCAATCGAAAAGATTCCAAGTTTCTTAATAATTTTCTAAATAATTATGCCCCTACACAAATGATGAGCATTAGTTTAAACTACACTCTACTGAACCTACATGAAGGCATATGGCAACATTACCACTTAGGTATAAACAAGTATACTGGCCCATACAAGTGGGATCGCATCTTTTTACAAAAGAATGCATAGTTTGCATGAACCACATCCCATTCAGTTCATATTCTAATACTAGTAATAGAGGACGCCTCTGTGGTTGAACACTAGTTTGTTTGAATAGGTAATAGGTGTATATATTACCCATGCTATACTTTCTTTTTTTAAACTCAGATAGAATCTTATTTTGTTCGTCAAGTTGCAAATGTATACTGACACTGATTCTGTGTATATATGTGCATGTATATATTATATATATATTTTTTTAATGTATATACATATAATATATGTATAGAAGTATCCTCCGAGCGAGTAGAGAGCAAAGCCCCGGGCAGGAGGGAGAGAGGTGCCTGCTGGTCCCCACCCCCTCCACGGAGAGGGGGTGGGGGTGGTGCAAGGCACTACAGATCATATTACACACTAGAACTACTATCCATATACTTGCATCAAGTTGAATATGCAATTTATTGCTCTAACCCTAAGACTACATGCAAGACGTTGTAAGTTTGGCATAGATAGTGCATGATATATCGCTGTATATATTACAAAATATCACCATCGATAACGCCTGATCATGATATATCGATCGCTGCACTATAGAATATCACCACAGATAAACTAAGATATATCGATGGGTATATTACAAAATATCAATAATGATAAAGTCTGACATATCGATAGGTACATTATAAAATATCACCACACATAAACTATGATATATGGATGGGTATATTAGAAAATATCACTATAGATAAAGCATGATATATCGATAGGTATATTACACAACTTCACCATAGATAAAGCATGATATATCGATGGGTATATTACACAACTTCACCATAGATAAAGCATGATATATCGATGGGTATATTACACAACTTCACCATAGATAAAGCATGACATATCAATAGGTATATTACACAACTTCACCATAGATAAAGCATGATATATCGATGGGTAGATTAAAAAAAAAACACCTGCGGCAAAGAGTAAGACACTTCATATAAAGTCAATTGTGTAAATTTGTAAGCTTTTTGTAGTCATAATTTGCTGATTCATGTTGTCATTAAGGATATATTGTATCCCAGGTTCTGCCATTTTACTTAAATTACAACAATCATACAAATTTCCAAGGAATTTTACACAAAGTCACTTGTGGAAATCTGTAATACCCCTGTCACACTACGACGTAATGAGCCAACGTGAGCCTAACGTGGTGATATTTCGTCATTACGTTGATGTACGTTGGATTACGTTATGATGACGTCATAATGACGTTAGAGTGACGTCGAGCTACGTCACATTACGTCGTGTTACGTCGAGATACGTCGAGGTTTTGGACATGTTCAAAAGTTTCGACATAGGTCGAACGTAAGGGTTTACGTTCGCCGTACGTTCTGTTCACGTTCAGCGAACGTCAATGACGTTAAACGGACGTTATTCCAACGCTCCTCACTACGTTCAACTACGTTCCACTACGTTGACCCTCATTAAACCAAGTGCAAATGCCCACGGGGCGTAATAGGAACGTCAGGACAACGTCAGGAGAACGTCAGGAGAACGTCAGGAGAACGTGCATTCAACGTACGTTCAACGTCTCATGACGTAGCTAACGTCACGTAACGTTCTTCTGACGATGGAATAACGTTCATAATGTTCCGTCAGCGTCATTACGTTCACCTCTCTCGTCGAACGACGGTATCACTACGCTTTACCGACGTTACTCTCTCGTCCACTACGCTGCATCCACGTTCAACTTCTGCCCAAATTTGCATACTACGCCGAGAAGTTCAACGTTCTTCACGTTCTCCCTACATTGACGTCGTTACGTCGTAGTGTGACAGCCCCATAAGATTTTTGTAGTCACACATTCTAAATTCCTTTCAGATTTACATCCAATCAATATATGTTGCCTCCCTGGGTGTATTATATCTCAGGTTCAGGCATTTTCCTTAGAGCTATATATAATACAAATATATGCATATATATACGTGAATATATATATATATGTGTATGTTTGTGTGCTTTAATTAGCACATTCATGAGCAAGTAGTCATTTAGATCCTCATTATATAGATGTTCCCAACTAAGATATTGAAACTAAGATTAAAAACACTTATACTACTCAATCACTCATTGTCTCGTCGTGAATTCTCTCCATGGCTGTATAATTATCAACAGATTCAGCCATGTTTCCTGAAAGAAGGATTCTCAGACAAAGTCGCTAGATAAATATGTAAGATTTTTGTAGTCACAAATTGTCGATTCATTGCAGATTTACATTCAATCTCAGATTCAGCAGTATACACTGAAATAAAGACACCCACAGCAGTCATCTATGTAAATTTGTAAGCTTCTCATAGTAAAATATTCGTTCATTCCAGATTTACATCCAATCATAATACATTGTCCCCATGGCTGTATTATATCTCAGATTCAGCCATTTCCACTGAAAGAAAGATTACCAGACTAAAGCCATGTTCACACGGGCAAAATCTAAAGCGATTCAACCAAGGCAAATACTACGAATCGATTTAGCCGCCCGTTCACACGGGCAGTTCTTGGGCCGGAAATCGATATCAGCGCATGAGCAAGTCCATACTAACCAGTGCCAGTTTGACTTCATCGATGTCGCCACGAGAGAGTGTGGGTTCGACCTAGATATGTATGGACTGAATCATATTGTTTTGGAATGGTCAAAACTTCTGCTGGGCAGTGAAACCCTAAAAATAAATGATGAAAAAAATATCTGTGCACAGCTAGCGGTTTCATAGACCAAATTATATTATATAGTGTGACGTCCTTAATCCGCCTCAGTGCGTCCACACGGGCAAAATAAATTGATTCACAGAAATCGACTCACATAAGCGACCTCCACAAGTGGTTTACAGTATCCAGATCACAGAAATCGATTCAGCCCTAATTCGACTCACACGCCCATTCACACGCGAAATATAACCCGAACTAGGCAAGTCAATTTCTACGAATCGATTTACATTGCCCGTATGAACACGGCTAAAGGCTCATTGGTAAATTTGTAAGCTTTCGTAGAATCAGACATTTGTTGGTTAATGGAAATTTGATACCCATCCAGTATCTAGTGTTTCCCAGACATACATTCTTTGTCACACTCAGCCCAGTTTATAAGTAAGATAAAGTCTATGTTGAAATGAATGAAAACACAGAGCCAATCACAGCATTTTGACTTGAAAGGGACATCCTATGCAAGTTAGTTTGTTGCACATGAGGTGGCAAAGTAAACTTTGCAAGACTTCTATTTGCAGAGTCCGATGATTTTGAATTTCTGTAGTTTTTAAAACATATAAATATGTTAGCGTGATCATTATAATCTACTTTACTTGAGTTTGAAATGACTTTTATTTTAAATGTCTAACTTTGGAAATATTTGAAGTGCAAACATGTCAAATTAATATTTGTGTACACATCGAAACTTTGACACCATAGCCTTCAGCAGTAATTACGTTATATTAAATTGACCTTCCCTTCTATGCAGCAACAAATGCTTAATACATGCATCAGTATCTAGGTTAAATATCTATATTCAAATCTAGACAAGTCTTTTATTTTGACAAGTTCATGCTTTCTTTGGACTCAGCAGTTTTAAAGTTGCGTAGTCCGATTGCTTTCAATTTCTGCCATTTTCTGAGATACAAATTAGATTCTGAGTAACCCCTGTCACACATCACCAGATTGGAAGAAATGGAAAGAAACCGAACAAAGCCCGTTGATAGTCTGGTTTGTGTCCATACAAGTTTTGAACATGCACAAAACTTGGAACGGATGCCACCGGATTGACGTCTATGGTTCTTGTCTTGTTTGAGTTTGTTTCGTCCGTTGGCTATCCATTCATGTCCGTTTTATGTCTGTTTCATGTCCGTTTCATGTCCATTCGTCCAGTGGCCTTTGACCCGATATCGCAACATTTTGACACATTTTAATACATTTTGATACTTATGACGCGCGGACTAGACAATTCTGTCCATTGCTCAGTCCGCGATGTGTGACAGCCGCTTTAGATTGTTAACAATGACCTACTTTACTTTAGTTTGATATAGTTTTTATCTTAAATTGCTAACTTTGAAGATATTGAAATTAATTTTGGCAAGCAGGTCAAAACTCTGACACATTAGCCTTCAACAGTAACAGGTTCTGTCAAATTGACTCGGTGTCCCCTTCTATGCAACAAGAAATGCTGAAAGGGGTGCACCAGTATCTCAGTTTGAGATGTAGGATCAAATCTAGCTAAGCTCGTTGGTTTTGAAAATGTGATGTTTTCATCAGATTATGCAGCTTTAACCAACTTGTTTTAATAAGATCTACCTTAAGCCCCAGTCAGACCTCACTGGATTGAGGGACTGGACAGAAACCAGACACTGTCCGGTGAAATACGGCAATGTACGGTTTATATACGGTTGGCATCTGGCGTGTCCGTTCTGTGTCAGGTGTGTACAGTAGCAAGTTTTGAACATGCACAAAACTTGTACCAGACACCGCCGCACTGAGGTGTATGGTTGGTGTCCATTTTAAGTCCATTTAGTCCGACGGACTAGACAATTCTCTGTCCGGTGGTGTCTGGTACTCAGTCCGGTAAGGTCTGACTGGGCCTTCACTGTTAGCTCTTAGTAGACAATCGCTTCAAAGACATTTATTTATAACATACACTATTACCCAGAACCCTTGCTAGGATTTTCGTCGGCACAGTGTACCACTAAATGTACACATCATTATGACATAGTTTGTGAGGCAACACAAATATCCTGTATAACCTATGCGATATTGAATGACCAGGTCATGTCAAAACGGTAGCGTCTCTTATATACCACTTGTGTACCACTAGATGATGTACACATCATTATGACATAGTTTGTGAGGCAACACAAATATCCTGTATAACCTATGCGATATTGAATGACCAGGTCATGTCAAAACGGTAGCGTCTCTTATATACCACTTGTGTACCACTAAATGTACACATCATTATGAGATAGTTTGTGAGGCAACACAAATATCCTGTATAACCTATGCGATATTGAATGACCAGGTCATGTCAAAATGGTAGTGTCTCTTATATACCACTTGTGTACCACTAAATGTACACATCATTATGAGATAGTTTGTGAGGCAACACAAATATCCTGTATAACCTATGCGATATTGAATGACCAGGTCATGTCAAAATGGTAGCATCTCTTATATACCACTTGTGTACCACTAAATGTACACATCATTATGAGATAGTTTGTGAGGCAACACAAATATCCTGTATAACATATGCAATATTGAATGACCAGGTCATGTCAAAACGGTAGCGTCCCTTATATATTATATAGGCCTATGTGAATACAGTTAGTCACATGGTGGTCGGTCTGTTTACTTAGAAAAATATTGGGATCTATGCATTTATATACACAACATACAAAATACACACCTGAAGGGTCTAAACGGCTACTCCACTATCTCTTATGTAGCATCAACACAGTGCACTAGTAGCCATATATAAAAGATTCACCCCTACCCACAGTAGGGGTGAGTACGGGTATTTTGCTAGAACACAAATACCGGATCTTTCCCATGAGCATATATATGAGCCTGTCTCAAAAGGTGATAACTCTTCTATTTTTTGTCCATTGTAACGATTGACACAAAACAGCACAGAAACGGTTACACTGAAAACACAAGGACATTTGCTTCAAATCAATATGTATTCTATTGGGATTATAAAACACCATGTAAAAAAACAAATCAGTTTATCCTGAGCAAATGCATAAGTAGATAGTATGTTAATTGTTACAATGGACAAAGTTTTGTCCCATATTGCTTAGCACCTTTTGAGACAGTCTCATATATAAAAGCTGCAGATGTTTTCTTTAATGATATAAGTATTAAGCCGTATTTACATGGGGAATTGTAAAACGATCTAGACAAAGCGATTTATATGAAACGATGTAGTGGCGCGTTTACACGGACCGAGTTTGAAAGTGTGTCGGCGCCGGGAACCAGCAGCCTTAGTGGTGAGCCTGTAGCCGGCGAGTACTGCTATTTGTTTAGTTTACATTCGTCGATTCACAATATGAATAATGACGCCAATGTAGCGGCTAGCTTAATATCGCTTGGAATTTATGGTTAATTTAATTAAATTTCATTATTTGAGTATGTAATTCTGTTAAATATGATCGCATTCAATAGATTTCAGCCTAATCGGTCCCTAACACTGCCGGGCACCAGCGATAGTTACAGCTGAGCCTGTAGCCGGTGAGCACTGCTATTTTACACTATCGCCGCCCGGGAACCGGCTGTATCGCTTCATCTATACTACCTCGCAAGGTGGTTTACATCTACCGATTTATATGAATCGATTCAGCCCTAAAACGCCATAGCGTCGCGTTTACAGGCCAAATGTAAATCGATCTAGACAACTGGTTTGATATGAAGCGTTTTAAATCGCCCGTGTAAACACGGCTTTATTTGCCAGTTTAACAAATCACCATGATATGAGATGTAATACATAAAAATCATTCAGTTTTAATATAAATTCAATCCATAATTACTCTTAAATGAAACACCAAATGTGGCTGATAGTCATTTAATTGCTGCAGCAGATTTGCCTCTTTCTATTAATATTTTTAGGGCCTATGTATTGCCAGTTGAAACAGGATCACTGAATTTTAATTTCTTTTAATTTTAAATTTTTTAATTTTGTTATTGAGGCTGTATATATTCTGTCCATAGCATGTAAGCCTGGGTACCCAGGCTTGTTTTCAATGCTGGCCAGCTGTAGTGTTGGTGTTGTCTTACCAAACAGTAGCTGCTGATAAGTTATTTGATTGTCTGTGATATAAGAGATAACACATTTTCCTGTAGTAAAGCCTACCAACTAACGTGCTGAAGTACATCAAGGAAACTGATCGTACCAACAGACTCTCATTTCAGGTATTTCCCCAACCTGGTGAATGGCAACCCAGCAAAAACTGTTTCAGTAGGAAGTGGCGTTTGTCCCAGTGTGCTATGTTTATCTATACTGGCACAGAGTTGGTGAAGTGGGAGATAATGCAAAAGGACAATATATGGCTACCATAGAATGCTCTTGACTTGACTTTTAAAGTCTATTAAGCTATATGTTTTATTATAGTTTTCAAATCAAAAGTAGCGGGTTAATATGAAGATATATGTGAAGAATATATTTTGTTTCTTAAATTAAGAATGTATGTGCTCATTTCATTTACCCAGCCTTTCACCACTTTTTATAATGGGTTGTTCTTCACTCCTACTGTGGATAGGGGTGACTCTTTTATCTATAGTAGCCGATAATAATAATAATACAATAATAATAATATCCTGATTCTGTCTAGTTGCATGTCAATACCTAGGGAGAGGAAATACATGTGCTGATAATAATAATAACAACGATAATAATGATATCCTGATTCTGTCTAGTTGAATGTCAATAACTGGGGAGAGGAAACAAATGAAGAGTCCAGGCGTAAAACCACGTAAACGGCAATCCAAAAATCTAGTTTAAATCAAAGATTTTTCCCTGAAAATAATTTTAATTCTCACTAATTCCACTTTTCATATGATAATATGGTTATGGAGCAATTAACAAAATGGTAGGAATGTAAACAATTAACTTTTTGTAGGTTTGATTGCAATGTTTATCTCCATTTTTGGGTTGGCGTTTACATGGCTTTGCTCCTGAACTCTTCAAATGTTCTCATAATAATAATAATAATAACAACGATAATAATAATAACAACGATAATAATAATAATATCCTGATTCTGTCTAGCTGAATGTCAATAGCTGATGAGCGGTTAATACATCTATAAATCAGATCTACATTTGGCAGTATTTATTTACTCACTCCCTCACTCACTTTACGTGCGAGCAGCAAGAATTATGCATATGTTTATCACTAGTCCCTATGTAATGTCCCCTATTATCGCTCAGAGCTTCGAGACGTTCCCGTCGCCGCGCTTCCCGCCAGCCATGACTATAACCGACTCGTTTAAGTCCTCGTAGGAAGCGCTGATTGGTCCCAGCTTCTGGTATGCTGGGGGACCAGCCAGACTAGACAAACCGCTACCGTTCAGTTTCTTTGGTGACGTTGGCATGGAGGTCGTTTCTTGGTTCGTGTAAGGTCGCAGACAGTACACCTGTGGAAGAAATAACCCGTGTAGACGCTGTGTGAACAGGTGTAGATTTGTTGAGGTTGGTTTGTTGGTTGGTTGTTGGGGTTTTACGTCCTGGTAACTAAGGTGTAAGGACCCAACGGGATGGCCGAATGAGTTGAGCGGCCGCTTTCCATTTTGGTAGGTCGATCGTGGGATTCAAATACAGAGGTTCGAACCCTGGGTGAGTCAAACCAATGAGTTACAAATGGATACTTGTTGCTACCTACTCTGGCATCCAGCATTATTACTATATTAGGATAGGGCAAGGAGCAGTGGAATGAGGAAGACCAATCGTCTGCGATTGAAATTTTCCCTGCTTAATCAACGAAGGTATCAACAACAAATAATATACAGTAAAACCTCTCTAATAACCGACCACCTCCACAGCTCGACCACTCCTCTATCTATCGCTTTATTTGGGTCCCAATAATACCATTGTAACCATATTTTAACTCCGTAAACCGACCACCTCCCTGAATCGACCACGGTCGATTTAGAGAGGTTTTACTGTATATCAGTATGGGTACCGACTTGTGACAGTGCGCACTAATGACAACTTTATAGTGCTGCTCCACTGGGAGACCAGGCCGCCAGCACCTGATATCCCAGTCAGTCACATTACCTTGACACTGCACTTCAAATATCTATAAATTTAACCATTTCAAATGACTAAAAACTACTTCACATTAAAGTTGCATAGTCCGATTCTTTTGAGTTTTTGCTATTTTCTGAGATAAATATATTATACTAATCTTTATAATCTACTTTACTTTAGTTTTAAGTAACTTTAATTTTAAATGGCTAAGTTTGGAGATATTTGACATCAAAACATGCCAAAATAATTTTGGCAAGCATGCCAAAACTCTGACACCATAGACTTCAGTAGTAATAGTTCCTATTAATTGACTTATTATGCCCTTCTATGCAGCAACAAATGCTTAATAAGTGCACCAGTATCTGAGTTGAATATGTAGAATCAAACCTAGATAAGTGTTTTGGTTTTGAAAATTTGATGTTTTCATCGGACTATGCAACTTTAAGGTAGGGTAGATTATTGCGATCAATCTAATATATTTATTGCAGAAAATGACAGAAGCTTGAAACCGTCGGACTGTGAAACTCCGACAGCCATCCTGTTTGGTCACCTCTTCATACATTCACACAAATGTCATAGTGCGCTTAAAGCTACATAGTCTGATGGATCATCAAATTTTGAAAGCCATACAAATCATCTAGACTTGATTATGCCTATCTACCTTAGATACTGGTGCGCTGAGTAAAGTCGCCGGGTATACTTCACCCAGATCCAAACGAATCCAGCATCAATAGCTCTCCAAACATACATTTGCTTAGTTTTTTTCAGTTCATGCAACTGAACATGTGGGAGGAGAGTGTTGAGGTATGTGATGTATGGATGATATCATAGGTGGGATTCCCTCATCACATGACCTAGAGTGGTTCCCCACACACACCGGAAGCCATAGCAACCACCAAGATGGCAGCCACAGAAAGCTCTCAATTTAACTTTTAAAGTCTATTAATCTACATGATTTAATCAATTATTCACACAAAAAGTAGCTGGTTATGAGAAATAAACATTTGAACTTTATAGTTAACATTTTAGATTGCAAATTCTAAAATCTTTCTCTATATGACTGTCTAAAAGCCTTGTCAGTGCTGCTGGACTAACTACAACATAACAGGAGCAACCAATTTCAGCACTCTCCCCCTACGTATACAGTTACATAAACTGAAAACCTGCAAAGGTATGCTTGGAGAGCATTTGTCGGAGTACGGTACGAGTCTCAGCGGCCTATACCTGGTCCGTTTAAACATGTCTTGCCACATAGAAGTGCCTACTGAGTCAATTTAACAGAAGCCTATAATGTAAGAGTTTTGGCGTGCTTGCCAAAATAAATTTGTGCAAGTTTGAACTTCAAATATCTCCAACGTTAACCATTTTAAATCAAAGTTACTTCAAGCTAATGGAATGTAGATTATAATGCGTAAGAGTAGAAAAAATTAAACACATATATGCCAAGAAAATCCAAAAGAATTAACATAGACTACTAACCAGACCAACCAACTATCTATCTGCTGTTGAAATGCAGGCAATCGAATACCTTATCAGCAGCTACTGTGTGATAAGATAACACCAACACTACAGCTGGCCAGCATTGAAAACAAGCCTGAATACCCAGGCTTATATGCTATGGACAGTATAAATACAGCCTCAATAAAAAAAAAAATTAAAACATGAAACAAATAATGCTCGACCTAATATTTATATCTCAGGAAATTATAGAAACCCCCGACCATTGGAATATGCAACTTTTAGTAAAATCCCAGCGTGCCACCTACCTTGTCGGACTGGAGCAGCGGGAACTCGTGGGTGGGACTGGTGATGACGTAGCGCTTCCGGGACCGGTTGGCGTTGGAGGATTGTGGGTCCATGAGTCGGTAGAGACCCATGCACAGGATGCCGTACTCACGCAGCGCCTTCGTGAACAGGTTCCCGTAGTACTGGCCCACCTGTGGGGTAATGCAGGAGCATCACACGGGAACTACACTGGCACCCGTGAGGCTTTACTTCATTTATATTTAGGATCAAAGTAGCGTAGTGCAGGGGCATCACATATGAACTACACTGGCACCCGTGAAGCTTTACTTCATTTATGTGTAGGATCAAAGTTGGGTAGTGCAGGGGTATCACATATCAACTACACTGGCACCCGCGATGCTTTACTTCATTGATATGTAGGATCAAATTAGCGTAGTGCAGGAGCATCACATATGAACTACACTGGCACCCACGATGCTTTACTTCATTGATATGTAGGATCAAATTAGCGTAGTGCAGGAGCATCACATATGAACTACACTGGCACCCGCGATGCTTTACTTCATTGATATGTAGGATCAAATTAGCGTAGTGCAGGAGCATCACATATGAACTACACTGGCACCCGTGAAGCTTTACTTCATTTATGTGTAGGATCAAATTAGCGTAGTGCAGGGGTATCACATATCAACTACACTGGCACCCGCGATGCTTTACTTCATTGATATATAGGATCAAATTAGCGTAGTGCAGGAGCATCACATATGAACTACAATGGCACCCGCGATGCTTTACTTCATTGATATGTAGGATCAAATTAGCGTAGTGCAGGAGCATCACATATGAACTACACTGGCACCCGCGATGCTTTACTTCATTGATATGTAGGATCAAATTAGGATAGTGCAGGAGCATCACATATGAACTACACTGGCACCCGCGAGGCTTTACTTCATTTATATGTAGGATCAAGGTGGGGTAATGCAGGGACATCACATGGGAACTACACTGGCACCTGCAATGTTTAACTTCATTCATATGTAGGATCAAAGTAGCATAGTGCAGGGGCATCACATATGAACTACACTGGCACCCATGGTGTTCTCTGTGGCAGAGTGGTTAGAGTGTCTGACTTTTGTCTAGGTCGGACTCCTAATCTGAAGGTCAGTGGTTCGATTCCCTGTGCCCTCACCTCTGCCAATTTGGATTTCCACCGCTGTGTATAACTTACAGTATCATCAAAGGCCAGTTGCTCTCATACCATGTCTATGTGGTGTGGGAGGTTAAAAATCCCTTGGGTCGGTAAAGGTGTAGGCTCGGGCTTTCTATCGACAAACTGTCTAATGGTGAAAACAAGCCTATTCAGGCTTATCCATGATAGGCAGTATAAATCTTGAAGAAAAAAAAGAAGAAAAAAGGCTTTACTCAATTCATATGTAGGATCAAAGTGGAGTAGTGCAAGGGCATCACATATGAACTACACTGGCACCCATGAGGCTTTACTTCATTCATATGTAGGATCAAAGTAGCACAGTGCAGGGGCATCACATATGAACTAAACTGGCACCAGTGAGGCTTTACTTCTGGTGTATGTGGGATCAAAGTGGCATCGTGCAGGGGCATCACACGGGAACTACACTGGCACCCGTGAGGCTTTACTTCATTTATATGTAGGATCAAATTAGTTTAGTGCAGGGGCATCACATATGAACTACACTGGCACCCATGAACCTCTACTTCTGGTATATGTGGGATCAAAGTGGCATCGTGCAGGGGCATCACATATGAACTACACTGGCACCCGTGAGGCTTTACTTCATTTATATGTAGGATCAAATTAGCGTAGTGCAGGAGCATCACATATGAACTACACTGGCAGCCATGAACCTCTACTTCTGGTATATGTGGGTTCAAAGTGGCATCGTGCAGGAGCATCTCATGGGAACTACACTGGCACCCGTGAGGCTTTACTTCATTCATATGTAGGATCAAAATGAGGTTGTGCAGGAGGAACACACAGTAACTACACTGGCACCCATGAGGCTTTACTTCATTCATATGAAGGATCAAAATGAGGTTGTGCAGGAGGAACACACAATAACTACACTGGCACCCATGAGGCTTTACTTCATTTATATGTAGGAGCATCACACGTGAACTACACTGACACCCATGAGAATTGGTTTTCTCATTTTCTATGAGAATTACTTAATCCAATGCTTTTGAATTTCTGCAATATCTTTTTGCATGAAGTCTTTGTCCCTTTTGTATGTGTGTACGTCATCAAGAACAAAATCTGCATATTTTTTCTTCAAATATCTCCAAAGGTAACCCGTAAATATATAAGCGATTTAAAACAAAAATATAATAAGTTACAATGACCAACTTCATATTTATCTTCATAAACATGGCGGAAGCTCAAAAGCATTGGAAAATACCCATAAGCAAGAAACAACAACAGAACCAAAATTATTACTACAACTAAATTCAAAAGATTTGAATCGAATTGAAGTAGTGCTGCCCAGCGGTCAAAACAAGTGCTCGCAAGTGCTCACAAATGCGTGGCCAATGGGTAAAATCACTTTTTTACGTCGAGAAGCATCAAACTTTTCGGCACGGGGGGCAAAGTTGGACACATACATAGCGTATGGTGCATGTATGACCAACGTATGGCCAACGTGCCTCCCGATGATAAAGTCTTGAATTAGGTCACAGTACGCTTGCAGAATGCCAGTGAACGTTATATATGTTATTCGATCACCAGAACTATGCCTCACACGTTACATACGTCAAGACATGCTAGAGAAACGCTAAATGTATGTTAGATGTATGTTAGACATACGTTAGACATATGTTGTCAGTATGTGGACTGTATGTTCCCACTGCCTTTAACATAGGTCAATGTAGTGCAACATAGTGAACAACATTTGTCTAACATACATCGACGTACGCCTAACGTATACATAACATATTGCCACCGTAAAATCCACACGTTGTCGAACATTGTCATACGTCGAAAGTTTTGTGCATACACAAAACTTTGCCAACCCCCTGATGCATAACGTCGTATATCAATGAACGTTGACGTACATTGGCGTATACAAACGAGCGCCTAAAGCATATGTAACGCATAACGACGTACCCCACGGTAGCGGCAAAAAATCACATACATCAGCGTATGTTGGCACAATGCGTCATAATGTGATAGCCCCTCATCACACTTATCCGTTATGGACTGGGTAACTAAATCCATCACACGCACAACAAAATACAGTAAGACCTCTGTAAGTCGACCGACCATGGGACCGACTTTAAATGGTCCGCTTAGGGAAGTGATCGGTTTCAGTGAGTGTTTTTTGTATCCTCACGAATGGTATTGCATGGGCGATCGTTTGGGATCCAAATAAAGTGATCAATATAGGGGAGCGGTCGATATGTGGAGGTGGTCAGTTAGAGAGGTTTTACTGTACAACGTTAATGCGTCGTACTTCATGCATGACCCCCACTCCCCGCCCAGTGAGCACCAGGTTCCTAGTTAGCTGGTTCCCGCGCCTACCTGTAGCTTCGCCAGCGGCCCCGAGTTGAGCGGAAGCTGGGTCAGGTGACAGGTGTCCCGCAATGAGGCGTTGTCTCTGTGCGTGCGCACGATGCCCAGCGCCTCGGCCAGGATTTGTTCCATCTCGGACTTCTCAGTACCGGTTATAAGCGCCCTGATGAGCGTCAAGATCTCATTGTTGACGTATGTCTGCAGTAATAATATATTAAAATTTACAGATCTGATTATCTGATTTGTAAGATAATCAGATAATCATATATATATATGTATGTGTGTGTGATGTGTAGCGCAACATGCGAGTATAAAGATATTAAAGGGAATTGTAATTATTGATATTAATCGACATTACTGATATTATTGATATTGCCAATATGCTATACTCCGTAAGACTCCGCAATTGGCCGGTGGCACCAACTGTGTCTCACCTCTCCTCCACCGGACATCGACAAGTGTCAGTCGCACCAGGTGACCTACATATGAGCAGGTCAGGCACAAAACGCGGTAAACAAAAAGTGAGATAAACATTGGAATCAAACCTTCCAAAGTTAAAATTTTGTCCATTCAGATTTATTTTTGTTCATTTGCTCCATGACCATTTGATATTGAGAGAAATGGAATTAGTGAGAATTAAAATTACCCTCAGGTAAAAATCTTTTCATTGAATTAAATGTTTGGATTGGCGTTAACAGGGATTTGGCCCGGAACTCTAAGTATATGCTCGCATGTGCCGGATATATCAATAAATCTATATATATATATATATATGTATATATATATATATATATCTTCATTTAAGGAGAATACCTAGGTGGCAAGGCTGGCCGAAGCTTGCACTACCGGTGCAGTATTGGGACTTACAGAGTATAACAATATAATAATAATAAGAATAAGAATTCATTTACGTTTCTTTATACTCACATAATACGGTTTAATCATATGTTTATATACCTTAAACGCGTCCATATTCGCTAACTCTGAAGAACAAACTAATCAGATTCAAGAAATATTAAAATTGTATAAAATTAAGAACTGCTAAGAATCACAATGGGATAGCCAAATAAGTGTGCTTCAAAGTCTGGCCATATCAAAGCAATAACTTAACAGGTTATACTTATTGCTACCTATCCTGGGACTCATCATTACTAGGATCAGCGGAAACTAATTGAGGACAGCTTTTTTTAAATTTTTATTTTTTTATTGAGGCTGTATTTATTCTGTCCATACCATGTAAGCCTGGGTACCCAGGCTTGTTTTCAATGCTGGCCAGCTGTAGTGTTGGTGTTGTTTTACCAGACAGTAGCTGCTGATAAGTTATTTGATTGTCTGCATTTCAGTAGCAGATAGATAGTCTGTTGGTACGCTTAGTAGCCTATGTTACTTTTTTGGGCCCTCTTGGCATTGTATTTTTGTTATATTCTTATTACTATGTTAGTTGTTTTCTTAAGGTTCTATGTTAGTGTTTTGGGGTTTTCTTGGGAAGAGTTTTCCACTTTTTTTCTACTTAGTTCTATACTAGCCTATTTTATTTTATTTACATGTCCATAGGCTTGTACGTAATAGGTGGTTAAGTTATGTTTGTTTGGATTTGATTTGATTTATATTGTTGTTGGATATGTTACCTGGCTTTTTTATTTCCGGTTATCCCGTTGTCTGCGATTGAAATTCTCCCTACTTAATCAACGAATGTGCTGCTGCATTGAAGGAATACGAAGTCCCTTTAGTAGAGCCTACCACTGGCTAAGCCTATGCTCACCAACATGTCAGTGTGCAGACCTAGTCTTGTTGCTGTTTGTGACAGTGAAACTGAAAGACGCTACCGTCACCTGTTGCCTATTGTGGGTACCAGGAAACAGTAGCCTACAAGACACTCCTGCCACACAGGCCATATTTGATTAAAGCTAAGATTCCTTACACACGGTGTGCAGCGTGCGGCATGCGAATGTCATATGCGGTGTAGATATATGCCAACCCGCAACATTTGTTGGGGTTTCTTGTCCTAATTTGTGAAGGAATAGTATTGGTTTCTATGCAGCAACATTTGCATTCACATGTCGCACCGATGGCTACAGGGACCGATTCAGTTGCCGCATTCGCATTGGCCTTCGCGTTCGCATTCGCATTCAGAGGCATGGAATCACCCCCATTCACTTAGATGCTTTTCCATTTTTTGTCGCATTCGCATGCCGCATACCGCGTGTAAGGAATGTAGCCTTTACACGATCGGGGCGACCCAGGTCACTCGAGTCATCAGAATTTCAAATCGAACACGGCGAGTGGAGTCGAGAAATACACGTGCTGTGTGCAAAATGACCCGACCCCAGTCACCCACCTCTTGGTTAGGGGTGGCTAGCAGCGATGACGTCACATTTGTGCTGGTACCTGTAGAATAAGAGCTTCCAGTGCAAGTCCTACATGTTTTTTAAATTTTTTGTTGTTGTAATAATGAAATGGAAATATAACAAAACTATGCATAAAATACTTCAAATCCTATCTTGCTGCAGTTATATCGGTTATCCACAAATATTTTAAAGCTTTGGATAAAGGCACCATTTTTTCCACTCCCCGAAGGTGTTGGAGAGTGTTCGATTATGCAACCCTAGGATGTAGAGTATGCGCATGCGCCAAAAAGTGACCCGGGTGCCCCGAGTTGATTAATCGAATACGCCCACATCGGTTGTGGATGCTAGCAAACGGTGAGAGACGCTGCCACCACCATTATTTTGGAATGTATGGATACTAGCGAATGGTCCGGGCCGCTTGCGCCATCTCTTGGAGGTCATGGATATTAGCGAACGGTGTGAGACACTGCCGCCACATATTGGAGGTAATCGGTACTAGCGAACCGTTTGAGACACTGCCGCCACCTGCTAGAAGTTACGGGTACTAGCGAACCGTGCCACATGGTGGCGCCACCTTTTGGCTATAGTTGGGCTGCGCTATGTCCTATCCAGTGTAAGTTTCAAATGAACTGCATACACACGACAGCAAATGGTTAATGCTGCCATCCTCGCACCCTTTGTATAATGAATAGAAGACTAGTACACCTCAAAACACTCACATTTGGGTACAGTCGCGATAGGAAATACCAAAAGCCTTTGTGGGCGTTCTCTGTGGCAGAGTGGTTAGAGTGTCTGACTTTTTTCAAAGTCAGACTCCCAATCTGAGGGTCGGTGGTTCGATTCCCCATGCCCCCAGCTCTGCCAATTTGGATTTCCACCGCTGTGTATAACTTACAGCGTCATCAAAGGCCGGTTGCTCTCATACCATGTCTATGTGGTGTGGTAGGTTAAAAATCCCTTTGGTCGCTAAAAGTGTAGGCTCAGGCTTTCTATCGACCAGCAGTGGAATGAGGAAGACCAGTCATCTATGACTGAAATTTCCCCTGCTTAAACAACTAATGGACCAAACAAAAACAAGAACAAAACCAACCAGAGATACATGAATAAACAATGCACCACTAATAAAACAAACAAGGAGCCGCATAAAGGCCCATGAAAGAAGTACATTAGAAATGGTTACTAAGGCTTGGAAAACCAATAATACCTACACGTAGAACTAAAACCATTAGCTATCTAATGGTCCTTCCCTATTTCAGATCGACCTTGGATAGCCAAACCCAACACAAAACAAGCTCAAACATCTACGAGCCAAGAACACACTTAACTGCCATGTCTAACAGCTACCTAGCAGTCTTTCCCTAGTTCGGATCAACCTTGGATAACCAACCCCAACACAAAACAAGCTCAAACATCTACAGATACTAAATAATCACAATGTACCTGCTACCGTGTGAGAAACAAAAACATCTTATCACCTCCTACTGTGTGATAAGATTAAACCACTACTACAACTGGCCAGCATTGAAAACAAGCCAGAGCACTCAAGGTTACATGCTCATCATCATCATCATCATCATCATGCTGTCGGTCGTGATGTGACAAAGACTGCTTTCATTACTTGACTGCTGCTCTCCATTTAGCTCTCTGCTGTGAGAGTGATGTTTTGTGCGGTTGTACATTTCATGAAAGCTGCCTGCAAAAGTGTTGAAGTGCTGCTGTCTTTTGCAAGTTACCAGCGACACTCTCTTGGGGAGCAAATAGAGGTTTCACACCAGCAAGAACATATCCAGACAGGCGCAAATTATTTGTCCCTGCAGTGGCCTGTCGGGAGATGTTGGGAGTTCCATACACCAACTGCCCTTGTTGCTGCCACAGTGACATGGTTTTCTGTTCAGGGTTTGCTCCCTTAGCCTTCGGTTCTGTCAAGAACCTGTACCACAAGGCAGTGGTTTACAACTCTGCAGGGCAGGGGCGTCAAACTGCCCGAGGTATTGCAATACCTGCATACCCAGCTTACCTGCTCGGGACATAAACACAGCATCAAAAACAAGAAAAAGATAAAAAAAGAATCAACCTAGACTAATACTGCCATTTTCACATAATGGTTAGTGAAAGCTGCATAATTCAACGAAAATATCACCTATTCAGATGCAAAATACCATATATATGTGTATATAACAACTTCAATCAGCATTGCAATTGAAAGAATTCAAGTTGCATAGGCTGATGGTTTTGAGGTTTTTTGTAATTTTCTCAGATCAATATATATTAGGTTGATCGTTATAATCTACCTTACTTTAGTTTGAAGTAACTTTTATTTAAAATGGCAAACATTTAAGATATTTGATGTTAAAAAAATGTCAAATTGATTTTGGAAAGCACACCAAAACTCTGACACCATAAGCTTCTGGAGTAACAGGTTCTTATTAAATTGACTCGGTGTTCTCTTCTATGTGGCAGCAAATGCTTAATAAGTGCATCAGTATCTAAGTTAGATAATTATGTAGAATCAAATCTAAATAAGTTTGTTTTGGTTTTAAGAATTTGATGCTTTCATCAAATAAGCAGCTTTGGTTACTTTACTATGCAAGCAACAAATTCACATTTTTAATATTTACGCGTATTTGTTTAAATTAGAGCCCTGTTTACAACACATGCTACATGCCAGAATACATTTAGCGAATGCCAGAAGATTCAAACTCATTACTACGCATGACAAAACTGAACAGAGCATCCTCACCACATGTGGTGGGCTCTGATGGTTGAGTCCACAACTTGGCCTGAGCATACAGCTCAAACAACCTAATCTAATCTAATCTGTCCCACATTAGCATAATCCGGCCATGCCACAAAAATCTAGTTTATTTTCACCAACAAATCAACAAAATCCTGCATAAGTAGGGAAGTTTTTGCCATGGTCGCTAGGTGGCGCCACTGACCGAGCTGAGCAATGAGTCAAGCGAGCTGCCAGCGAAGGTCACCCCGCTGACGTAGGGATGAGTCATGTAGAGGGGGATGTTCGGGTCATCATCGTCATCCTGGTCCAGGAACACCACGTTCTCGTCAAACTCTGCATGCGACAAAGTGGAACTGTGAAGGACAGCATACTGGCAATGTATAGTCACAATGCGAAACACCAGCATTTCTATTCATGTTTTAATCCGACAGAGGGCGCTGTGGTGAAATTCAGGTGTTTACTGTAGGATTGTGTAGCATTGGCATAGTGAGAGCATTGGTATACATTAGGTAAGGACTTCTAGGCCTGGTGAGACATGGTGGGTTGATTGGTTGGTTGTTGGAGTTTTACATCCTGAGGACATCTAAGGATGGGTACCAACTTGTGACAGTGTACACTCAGGGTGACTTCATAGTGCTGACCCACTGGGAGACCAGGCCACTAGCACTATGACCCGATATCCCACTCAGTCACATTGTCCTGACACTGAGCCTACTAGTCCTTGCCCTATCTTATTAATGCCGAGCGCCAGGCTAGGAAGCGACAAGTATCAATTTTATAAGTCATTGGTTTGACTCGACTGGGAACCAAACTCCTGACCATCCTTATGCGAGGCCCACGCTCTACCGATTCGACCCCCGCGCCTGGTGAGACATGGTGGGTGGTTTGGCAATACATAGAGCAGGCACAGCATGGAGGATGAAGATACATAAGTAAGATGGAGTAGTGCATGCCTTCAGCTATTTCTATGCTCAGAAACCTCCGTTGTATGTTCAATGTACAACTGCGTTTGCTTCCTTTGATTGTCCCTCTGATGATAGCACATCTGATATGCTAAGACAACCTGGATTTGAATGCAGAGGTGTCTGTTCCAGACAGCTACTCCTAAACATGATTATGTATCCTACCTCAATGGTGGCGCCATCTAGGATGTGTGACGAGTAGTACTACACAGTAAGTGGAGCCAGGCCCAACTTGTATATGAGCATCATCTATTTGATGCTGTCATTGCAAATATTGTATTCATCAGAATATATCATTTGTCAGTATCGACAGACTGGTCTTCTAACCATCTGTGGCTAAAATTATATACACAATTATGTGATGAAGATAAATGTTAGTGTAGTCGTCTGTACATGAGCTCCACTACTACGCGGTGGCGGCAGACACTACGCCATACACCTACGCAGTTACATTGGAACTGCACTAGGTGGCGGCATGCTAGCCACCATGCAGGGCCCCGAGTGGGCTGCCCCCTACTGTGTGTGGCTAGCACACCCCTTACCCACCTATAGAGGCGATGTGGGACCTAGCGTGTTAGGGGGTGGGTCACTTGACTTTTGGCGCCATGGAGAGCGGATAGTTTTTGTAATAAACCAGTGGAAGCGTACTGTCACAAAATCTTGGCATTCTTCCGGGTGTGAGTGGCAGAGTGAAAGACTGTGGAATGGTGAACATCATGGTCTACCACATTAGTAATGGGATGGTGTATGAGAATGGGGACAGTATTATGCTTTGCTATTTGCTTTCATCTATTGTATTCAATTTCTTACCTATACAACGATTATTTTCTTTTTAATTATTTAATCACTGACTAATTTATAATTGCAGAAGCCCATTAGATTGACTGATGACTTATCAAAATTGGTACTTATCACAACCTAATACAGCGTTTAACATTACTAGGATAGGGCAAGGAACAGTGGAATGAGGAGGACCAATTGTCTGTGTTTGAACGTCTCCTTGCCTAAAGCTGCATAGTCCGATGAAGACATCAACTTTTCAAAACCGAAACAATTATCTAGATTTTATTCTACATATCAAACTTAGATACTAGTGCATTTATTAAGCATGTGTCACCACACAGAAGGAAATGCCAAGGCAATTGAATAGAATGTGTTGCTGCAGAGCCTATGGTGTCAGAGTTTTGGCGTGCTTGCCAACATTATTTCTGCATGGTTGCATTTCAAATATCTCCAAAGTTAGCCATTTAAAATAAAGGTTATTTTAGACTAAAGTAAAGTAGATAATAACGATCAGCCTAATATATTTATCTCAGAAAATGAGAGAAACTCAAAACCATCGGACTGTGCAACTTTAAACAAGGAAAAATAACAAACAGACAAACCAAAGACTGTCCATAATTCTACTTTAAATCTCGCAAAATTATCTTGTGAGGCTATGATATTTGGAGGTGCTAGATAATTTGACTAGTTGGTACGTTTACATGGTTTCTAGGTCATTGAGCCAATGAGATAATATATTACTATTGTCATGGGGGTGATGAAAATGGGAATTATTGCACCTAGAGCGGGACTCGAACCCACATCTCTTTGCATTCCGGGCCAGTGTGCTAACCATTACACCACCTAGGCTCCCTGATATCAACACACTACCCACGCCTACCTGTCTATGCGGCTCCTTGCCTGAGAGGTCAGTGAAGACCACTACACTCGTCCCCCTGGAATTGTAAGTCTTTTAATGCTTACAATTACATACATACAGGCAATGCAACGCACTTACATACACAGGGTAGGTTCAACAACCGTACAGCACATAGCTTGTACAGGATCCTGGTCACGGCAACCAGTGTCATGGGGGTGATGAAAATGGGAATTATTGCACCTAGAGCGGGACTCGAACCCACATCTCTTTGCATTCCGGGCCAGTGTGCTAACCATTACACCACCTAGGCTCCCTGATATCAACACACTACCCACGCCTACCTGTCTATGCGGCTCCTTGCCTGAGAGGTCAGTGAAGACCACTACACTATTATTAGAGATGCATTAGGAACTTCAGCAATAGTAGCAAAGGCACTCACCAAGGTTCACTGTGATGGGAATATCCCTCATCTTGGTCATGTAGGTGCGGAAGGCGTCAACATTCTGTAAAACTACAGTTGGCAAAATAAAGTTGAACTTAATAACACGATGATGGTTAGAATCACAGGTAACGATAACACAGTTACAACAGCATTTACATCTGTAAAACTACAGTTGGCAAAATAAAGTTGAACTTAATAACACAATGGTGGTTATAAGCACAGGTAATGAGAACACAGTTATAACACAATTTACATCTATAAATCTACAGTTAGCAAAATGAAGTTAAACTTACATACGATGGTGGTTAGAATCACAGGTAATGATAACAGTTATAACAAAATTTGCATCTGTAAAACTACAGTTGGCAAAATAAAGTTGAACTTAATAACACGATGATGGTTAGAATCACAGGTAACGATAACACAGTTACAACAGCATTTACATCTGTAAAACTACAGTTGGCAAAATAAAGTTGAACTTAATAACACGATGATGGTTAGAATCACAGGTAACGATAACACAGTTACAACAGCATTTACATCTGTAAAACTACAGTTGGCAAAATAAAGTTGAACTTAATAACACAATGGTGGTTATAAGCACAGGTAATGAGAACACAGTTATAACAAAATTTACATCTGTAAATCTACAGTTAGCAAAATGAAGTTAAACTTACATACGATGGTGGTTAGAATCACAGGTAATGATAACAGTTATAACAAAATTTGCATCTGTAAAACTACAGTTGGCAAAATAAAGTTGAACTTAATAACACGATGGTGGTTATAAGCACAGGTAATGATAAGACAGTTATAACAAAATTTGCGTCTTGGTAAATAATACATGCATCTTTATATTTATTAACCCTTCTCGCAAATGGAATGCTCTGGAGTACCAATGATATGCGCAGTGATGGCTGAGTTGTAAGAAGAGAAAGAGTCCCTGGCATGGCCAGTGTTACTATTAGGTCAACTAAGCACTGTCCATTGTGATTTAATCTGATCTTTGCCTCCATATTACTGAATTTATTGTACTTTTCATTGTTGACGCACCACACTAATTTAGAAGCACATTTCATAGCATGGACACAGCCACATATTAATTAGTCGACTTTCTCAGAACTACGCCCACTCATTACTGAATTACTGGGAAATAGTATATCTCAAGTTAAGCAAAAGTGTCAGCAGAGAAAAGATTGTCTCCTTCATCTACCAAACTCTCTGACAGCAGCTACACACACGTCCAATGTGCCAATGCACATTCCGATCAGAAATTGGACTAATCAGTCATTGACAAGTTCACAACAAATGATGAGTTGCTGTCATTGTCACCACTGATGGACAACTAAGAAGAAGACTGAATTAATTGTACTGTTCATCAGTAATGCGCCACACTAATTACGACACATTTGATAGCATGGACTCAGCCACTTATTAACTAGTGCCCTTCTTCAGAACCATGCCCACTTATGAACGATGGAAGAGATCTTAGGCTCCACATACTGAATTAATTGTATTTTGAATAATTATTTCATAGCGTGGACTCAGCCACTTGTTAATTAATCACGTTTCGAGGAGCTACATCCACTCACCACTGATGGAACAGATCTTCACCTCCACATTACTGGAGTTACTCTACTTTTCATTGCTAACACACCACACTAATTAAGATGCACATTTCATAGCATGAACTCAGCCACTTATTAATTAATTAATCACCTTTCAGAGAGCCACACCCACCCACCACCGATGGACCTGATCTTCCCCTCCACATTACCGAATTAATTGTATTTTGAGTCGTTATTTCCTAGCATGGTCTCTTGTTAATTAGTCGCCTTTCACAGAGCCACCCCCACTCACTGCCGATGGACCTGATCTTCGCCTCCACATCCTCGCCGTACATTCCCTTCACGTTGAGCGCCGTCAGGATCGACTCCTTGTCCAGCAGGATTGTGTCGACAACGATGTGCTTCTTGGCAGACAGGACGATTACCATGGCAGCCGACTCCAGGTTCAAAACGCGCATGTCACGGCGGTGTGCTGGGTTACCCTGAGGAGCCATGGTTGGAGCAAGTAAGTACATCCTGCTGTCAATTAGCCTGCCTCTCCCACCCAAAAAAACATTAGTGATCGTCCCAACTAGTGACTGAAAAATTGCCTGCCCTGATTTATAATTTTTTAAATATTGTTTTTAATTGTTAAAAATTCGCCATGCTAGCAGCAATCCAACTTTCGTAAGCACACAATCTAGGCAACATATTGAACCACGTATACTTGCACTTGTTATGTGTGGTCTACTCTAATGTATGGGGCTGAGACATGGACAATCTCTAAGAAAATGTACAAACGTTTAGCAGCATTTGAGATGTGGACTTATCGAAGGATGATGAAAATATCATGGACAAAGAAGATCATCAACAAAGAAGTTCTCAGAAAAATTAAAAATAAGAAAAGCTTGTTTGCCACTATACAGACAAAGAAACTTATTTATTTTGGCCACATCATTCGTCAGAGTTCAATATACCGTACATTGTTGGAAGTGAAGGTGAATGGAAGCAGAGGGAGAGGGACCAAGAACATCATGGTTTACAAATATTTCACAGTGGACAGGCTTGAATTATTCACAGTCTATCAGAACAGCACACCATCGGGACAAGTGGAGAACCATTGCATCCAACCGTCGACTAGAGGACGGAACTATTGATTGATTGATACTTGCACTCATAATCATAATTCAAGACACGAGGCGGAACTACATGGTATGGGAGTTTATTAGAATTCAAGGTGTAGTGCAAGTAATAAGACAGTAATAAAGCAGGAAAAGACAGTAGGTAAGGCTAAATCAGTAGTTAATCAATCAATAAGGTAGTGAATCAAATAAAGTCTCTGGATGACCCGGGCCTCAACCCTTAAGATATAAGTAGGGTCGGGTGGGCCGGTGAAATTAAGGTCTTGCTGGTCCGGCGTCGGGTGGAGAAGTGAGGATGGACGGTGGGCAGAGCGGAAATGACGTCATAGGACTGACGGGTACAAGCGGCGGCTCCAGCGCGGGCGCGCTGGTGTCGCTGCCTGGAGTTAAGATGGGTAGGGGAAGGGGCGGGGGAGGGCGGTAGGGGGCTAGGGGGGCACAGTGGTTAGGGAGGGTGTGTTCGACTCGGTCCTGAATTACCCACATTGCCACAGCAATATGGACAATCTGTACTTGTACTATATTTGTTTTGTGTGTGTTGTTATAAGATGCTTATGTGCAACACACCATTGATATATCATTGGTATTTTGACATGTTTTATGATATTACTTGTATAAATGCATACATTTTAAGGGTAGAGAAAATGGCTACGAGAATATAGACTATATGAGTAATGCAGTAATAATATGATAGTTACATATTACGTCTATGTCATATGCCAGAAAAATAAAAAATAAAAATAAAAACCGCCCGCCCGACTCTGATTTGTGTGATTAAAAGGATGATCACCAACTTTAAAAAACGTTGGCCTTACGGTCGATCTCAGGACTGCTTCCTTTCTAGCAACCAATATTCAATTACAGTTTTGTTTGTTTGTTGTTGTTTTACGTCAAAGAAACATCTAAGGTCAATCAGGATGGGTACCGACTTGTGACAGTGTGCACTCATGGCGACTTTATAGTGCTGTCCCACTAGGAAACCAGGCCGCCGGCACCATGACCTGGTATCCCACTCAGTCACATTATCCTGATACTGAGCACACCAGTCCTTGCCCTGTCCTAATAATGCCAAGCGCCTGGCTAGGAAGTGACAGGTATCAATTTTTAAGTCATTGGTTTGACTCAACCAGGGTTCGAACGATCTACCAGCAAGGGAGACGGATGCTCTAACTCATTCGGCCATCCCATTCTGGTCGTTCGATTACTGAGGTTGTGTGATGAACAATCTTTGTGTATGATAAAATTAGTAACACTTCTTTCAAGATCACTTGCAAATAACTTGTATGGTTGGTGGGTGGGTTGGTTGGTTGTTGGAGTTGTAGCCCTACGTCGTGGCAACAACTAAGGGCATATCAGCATGGGTACTGACTGGAGGCAGTGCACACTGGGAAATCAGGAATTCAGCAACATGTCCAAATATCCCTCTTAGTCACATTATCCTGACACTAAATTAACCAGTCCTTGCCCTATCCTAGTAATGTTGAGTGCCAGGCTAGGCATTGACAAGTATGGCATGTGTGTATTATGTTAATAGTGCTAGTTTACTACTACCAGCATCACATGTAGTAAAGTTGCATAATCAGGTGATTTTGAGCTTTCGCCCGACATTAAAAATATTAAAGTATGAACCCGATTGACAGAATTAATGGCGTGGACAAAAGACGTGGCATAACTTACTGTTGTCCCATGGCCCAAATTCTGTGGCCACCAAACTGGCTACTACCGACTACCGACTTCATTCGTCGCTCGGACAATTTTTTTATCGGCAAGAAGCTACTAACAGATTACCCGATGCACCCAGCTAACACCAGCATATTCAAAGTCACTGCTGCAAATGACAAAACTGAACAGAGCGTCCTCACCACATGTAGTGGGCCCTGCAGCTAAAATCTTCATGCAAATGAGTAAACAGTGGCCGAGCCAGCACTGGAAGTGACGGTGGTGCGGCTCGCCCCGGAGCAAATAATATATGGACAGCGTGTAAATATCACAAAATAGCATATCACAGAAGAATAAATAATTAAAGAAAGCAGCACCGCCAATTTAAATGCAAAAATCCAAGATGGCGGCCATAGAACGCCATCGATTTCAATTTTAAATCATATTAAACTAGCTATTTTATTATATTTTTCAACTTAAAGGTAGCGGGTAAATATGAAGACATCTACAAAGAATAAATGTTGCTTCTTAGATTGTGAAATTAGGCTCTCATTTCATTAACCCGCTTTTTCAACCGTTCTTATATAGGGTTGGTATTCACCCGTGTACTGCGAGTACCGGGTGAATCCTTTATCTAACTCTACTGATGCTTCGCCATATATGGGTTATTAGCATGACGTTTTGTGCCCATCATACTCCACTGATGCTGTAGACCACACAAAACAGCTTTCATTGATATTTGACTAAGTGGATCGGCACAATGTTATTGGTCAGTCAAAAAGGTAAAACACAGAATGACTGCAACTAATGGACAGTTCAGTGGTTTGCCATCAGGCAGTGGATATTGATTGGCACTTATGGCAGTATTGCAACAGTTTTCTGGTAGATGGCAGCATCGAAACCGTTCTCAGGCGCTAGGAGAATATACTTTACCTCGCTTAAACCATCTGCAGCACAGGTTAAAGCGAACCTAATCTAATCTACCTCTTGCCTACATTGACCCAACCCCAGTGTGACCAACCTGGTAGGCGTAGATGCCAGGGAAGCAGGCAATGTTGTTCCACTCGCGTTGCATGTACTCGACGTCGGCCATGATGACGATGTCCATGAGGTCCTCGCGCCGGATATGCGCCGTGCGCAGCGGCTGGATGAAGTTACCCAGCTCGACCAGCGGCGACGATCCGTCAGCGAGCAAGCACAGCACCACGTGATGCGTGAACTGGTGCTCAGCCACGGCGTCTTGGTCCTGTAGGCAGCGCAGGGGGTTTGTGTTCATAATGTAGAGGGGGGAGGGTGGGAATATGGGAAGGGGGAGGTACCAGTAGAATAATGGGGAGTTGGAGTGGGAGATTGGGTTTAGTGTTCATAGCCTAGAGGGGGAGGGGTGAGATGGGCGGAGGAGGGACCAGGGGAATAATGGGGAGTTGGAGTGGGAAAGGAAGGAGAGTAAGAAGGAAGTAAGAGGAAAGGGGCAGGAGGAAGAGGAGAAGAAGAAGGAGATGATGATGATTATGATGGTGGTGATGATGATGATGGTGATGAAGAAGAAGAAGAAGAAGAAGAAGAGGGAGAAAGAGAAGGAGGAGGAGAAGAAGAGAAAGAGAGAAGAAGAAAAAGAGGCAGGAGAAGAAGGAGAAGAAGGGGGAGAAGGAGACGATCTAGAAGCATGAGGATGAGGAGGAAGAGAACAAGGAAGAGAACAATGAGTGGAAGAAGAAGAAGAAGAAGAAGGAAGAGAAGAACGAAATAGAAGAAGGAGGAGGAGTAGGCCAAAATAAGGGTGGTGGGGAAGCATGGTCGTTCGGCCAGTAAGAGTGCAGCTTTTAACTACACACACTGGCAGACGGGAAGTGCTGCTCTGTAAAAGCAGACGACAATCTGCGCCACTCACCAGCAGACAGTCCTCCAGGCGGTGCGGCTGTCGCCAGTAGAACATGCCCGTGACGTCAAGTGTGTCGCCTTCCTCTGACGTCGTGCTCACCAGGCGGCGCTTCTCCGATGAGGGGTGTCGCTTCTTACTGCCGCCGCCGCCGCCACTGCCTCCCCCTTGGCTTTGTGATAAGGGGCAGTTAGGCAGATTGGGTTAGCTACTCTTTGATAGCATGATCTCACACGGTGCAATGACATACACTACAGCAGCAACACGTCTGTTCCGAGATACCAAAACTAGGTCACCATGAGGGCTTCGATCCCACCGCCTGGGCATAAGGGCAGCTCCAACGTATATATATATCCCAAAATAGCCCTGATATGAATTGTTTGCTTAACGACCCCCCAGCACAAACCTTAGACATCAGCTATTGGAGGAGGCCCTGATATGAATCCATGGTGTTTATTGTGGTTATGGTTATAGCTATGCGCGCATGTGCGCGATACAATACATATACTCGATCGGATGGGGCTGCCCTCTATGGAAGATCTTCTGATCAAAAAGAATCTCCGGTGGACTGGACACCTCACGAGGATGTCATCAGACAGGCTACCAAAGCAGATCCTCTATTCTCAACTGTCTTCTGGCTACAGAAAGAGAGGGCGCCCCCGTCTCCGGTTCAAAGATACCATCAAGAGAAACCTGAAGCTGAGAGACATTAAGACCGACTCATGGACACAACTCTCACAGCAGAGAGCTAAATGGAGAGCGGCAGTCAAGTAATGAAAGCAGTCTTTGTCGCATCGCGACCGACAGCATGATGATGATGATGATAGCCCAAATTGGCACTGATGTGATTCCATGATGTTCATTGGGGCTATGGTTATTGTTATGCAGGAAGGTGCGTGATATAACACCTATATACATAGCCCAATTTGGCACTGATGTGAGCCTATCGTGTTCATTGGGGTTATGGTTATAGCTATGCAGGCACGTGCGTGATATAACACATGTATATAGCCCTAACCATCTGCAACGAGTCAGATGGTGGGTGCGGTGTAGGACGGTGAAAACACTGCCACGTTCAAAACTATATTGTGGTGTCGAAGTCAACACAAATAAAGAAGTTGGTGGAAAGTATAACCAGTAAATATAATGTTACAATGATTTGAATTGAAGTAGTATATATATATAGAGACATATATCTTTATACTGTGCTACGGGTGAAGCAGCACACACATCACAAGTCAATGCTGCTGTGCAAGTCCTGCTTTGTTTACAAACTGCTCAAAACACTGGAAGTCACATGATTAGAACAGCTGCCGAACAATTTTTGTTGTTGTTTTTTTTGTTGGTCCATTAGTTTTTTAAGCAAGGGAAATTTCAGTCATAGACAACTGGTCTTCCTCATTCCACTGCTGGTCGATAGAAAGCCTGAGCCTACACTTTTACCGATCCAAGTGATTTTTAACCTCCCACACCACATAGACATGGTATGAGAGCAACTGGCCTTTGATGACGCTGTAAGTTATACACAGCGGTGGAAATCCAAATTGGCAGAGGTGGGGGCACGGGGCATCGAACCGCCGACCCTCAGATTAGAAAAAAGTCAGACACTCTAACCACTCCACCACAGAGAACGCCAGTTGAGTGTCCACTTCCCATATGGAAGGTTGTGGGGTTCTAACTCATAGAGTTGAAACTCTAGCTGAGTCAAACCAATGACTTGAAAATGGATACTTGTCGATACCTATCCTAGCGCTTGGCATTACTTGTGTGTTCTCTGTGATGGAGAGGTTAGAGTGTCTGACTTTTTTCTAGGTCAGACTCCTAATCTGAAGGTTGGTGGTTTGATTCCCTGTGCCCCCGCCCCACCTTGGATTTCCGCAGCTGTGTATAACTTACAGCATCATCAAAGGCCAGTTGCTCTCATACCATGTCAAGGCCTGGGCTTTCTATCGACAAACTGTCTAATGGTGAAAACAAGTCTATTCAGAGTTATCCATGCTAGGCAGTATAAATCTTTAAGAAAAAGGATAGGGCAAGGAGCAGTGGGATGAGGTAGATACCAAACTAGGTCTTCAAGTGAAATTCTCCCCTGCTTAATCAATGGAGGTAACAAAAACTGCAAACAAACACAAATTTGCTGGGTAGTAATCAGCCAATATTGTACCCAGTTTGAAGCTATTTCAGAACAGATGCATTAGTGTGTATTGAGTTTGAATTAGACATATTTACAGTGTAGTCAGACACAGCTATAGGGTTATATTCACAGATCGTCCATTTAGGTTCTCAACCTCACAATAAGGCTGTGATATATTAATGGACAGGGTCACGGTTACAAAGGCACCACATGTGGTGCTGGCAGTGTAAGCTGAATTAGGTGAATGTAAGCTGGATCTGGTTTCAATCTGACACAAATTATCTGGAGCTGGTGTAAATCTGACAGAAATTAGCTGGATATGGTGTTAATCTGACAGAAATTAGCAGGAGCTGGTGTCAATCTGACAGAAATTAGCTGGAGCTGGTGTCAATCTGACAGAAATTAGCTGGAGCTGGTGTCAATCTGACAGACAGAAATTAGCTGGAGCTATTTTAAATCTGACAGAAATTAGCTGGGTTTGGTGTAAATCTGACAGAAATTAGCTGGAGCTGTTGTAAATCTGACAGAAATTAGCTGGGTTTGTTGTCAATCTGACAGAAATTAGACTCCACCCACACAAGATCTACTTCCAATATAACATGTATATATATCCTACATACATATAATAGTAAGGTATTATTATATTATAAATTAATCACAGAGGCACAAAAGAAACAAACAACCTGGTAATATTATAACATATATTGCAGGGATGCATTATAGTAGAACAATGTATATTTATATATGCAATTAACAATAATATAATTGATCATAGAATCAATAGTTTTATTGAACATTGATCATCGATTATCGATTTAAATCTACATTACTTAATTAAATAATCAAGATGGGTGCCACTTATATAGCAATATGGGGCTCTTCAAATAAGAAATTATTAGTAGTGTTACTGGGAAACAATTAATATGAAACAATTTAAAGAGTTATCTGATGATTAGGAAAGTTAAACTAGGCAATAAGAATGGCGGAACCCTTAATTCCCTGATGACAACATCAAAGGTAACCTATATGAATAATGCTCACCAAGTCTCTATACACCACAATGCTACAGGTGCGAAGCATGCAGGGGCGTTTAAACTGGTCGAACACAAAGAAACCAACGGAGTGGATGGGGAATGAAACCACTAAGCACGCATCAACTCAATGCTGGAAGGTCACAACACGGCTGGAGAGGGCAGCATCAGGGCCCGTATGCATGACATGGTGTTAGCGAGCCAAAACTGGTTTTGGCGGTGATTTCTAGGTTAGCTGCGAAAACTCAGTAAGCAAGGAGCGGTGTTAGCACAAACAGTGTAAGCTAACACCATGTCATGCATACGGGCCCAGGGGGCTAGCTTCCATATATACGCAGCTGTGTACCACCTGAGATTACAAATATTACAATTTTTATATTTTTAAATGGACGATATGTTTTCGTGGCATTTTATTCCATCGGGTTTTATTCCGATAACATTTTGTTCTATCCGCGTACCATTTGAAAATCCCAAGCGAGGCCCCTGCGGGATATGGTGGGATGGGTGCAGCGAGGTGGGTCGGAGATGGATGCATGGTGGAAGTACAAGGTAGGGGTCGGAGCACCAGGTAGGGTAGGAATGATGGATGACTCGAGGGTGCAGGGTAAGGGTGGATGGGTGGGAGTGTGTGGTCAGCGTGGGTGTCGGTGGGTGGGTGGCAGATAGGTGGTGAGTGTGTTAAGGGAGAGTATAAATATGTGGGTGTGATATGGGTGGTGAGTGGAAAGTAGTATTTTGTTCCTATTGTTTTATAATAAATATTGTTTATTCATTGAATAATGTCTTTTGTTAGAGTCAGAGCACTGGTGTTCCAGCCATAGAGAAAGTAATATTGCTTGATGCAATAGATGAAGCTATCAGATGTTTAAATATAGGGTGGGTGGTGCTAGGAGTAGGGCTAAGATATGAGGAGAGAATGTAGGTTGGTGTATCTGTAATATGAATGATGAGTGGTAAGTGGGGGTGAAGGTGAGAGTAGGGGGTGAGTGCGGGGAGATTGGTATAGGTAGGTGGGTATCTGATGGGTGGTGAGTGGTGGGTGGGGATGAGTGTGGCAGTGGGGTAATGGTAGAGGTTGATGGACAAGAGATAGATGGTGAGTGTATGCTTGGGTGTAGGTAGGAGTGAGGGGTGTTTCCCAGTTTATCTACTGGAGAAGGAATGGGAGGAGGGAGAATTCCAACACAACACTCAGCACTCGTACCCACCACACGAATGTCCAGCACCAGTCAGGAACTGGAAATAAGGCATCAGTCATGGAAGCGTCAAGGACTGTGTTCATTGGGCTTAGTGTTATGAGCGCGTGTGCGTGATATTATGCATATATATATATAGCCCAAAATGATGCAGCTGTGAACCCATGATATTGGTGTTCAATGGGGTTATGGTTATTGTTATGCGTGTGTGTGCATGATATAATACATATATGTAGCCAAAAATGGCACTGCTGTGAAGTCAATGGTGATCAGTAGGTAATGTTGTGTACATTGGGATAAAGCAGCTGTCACACATCACCGGTTTGAGCAACGGACAGAATTGTCTAGTCCGGTGGTGATAAGTATCAAATTGTATTAAAATGTGTCAAAATGTTGCGCTATCGAGTCAATGGCCGCTGGACGAACGGACATGAAACTGACATGAAACAGACATGAAACGGACATGAAACGGACATGAATGGATAGCCAACGGATGAAACAAACTCAAACCGGACAAGAACCATAGATGTCAGTCCGGCGGCATCCATTCCTAGTTTTGTGCATGTTCAAAACTTGTACGGATACAAAACGGACTCTGTTCGGTTTTTGTCGGTTTCCCCCAACTGGGTTATGGATATTGCTATGCACGCATGTGCGTGATATAATATATAGCCCAAAAATGCTGCTGTGATCCAATTGTGGTCATTGGGGTTATAGTTTTTTTGAATTGATTTGATTTTTTTTATTGAGGCTGTATTTATACTGTCCATAGCATATAAGCCCGGGTACCCAGGCTTGTTTTCAATGCTGGCCAGTTGTAGTGTTGGTGTTATCTTACCACACAGTGGCTGCTGATAAGGTATTTGATTGCCTGCATTTCAGTAGCAGATAGATAATTGGTTGGTATGGTTAATAGCCTATGTTAGTTTTTTTGGATTTTCTTGGCATATATGTATTTATTTTTTCTACCCTTATTACTAGACTAGCCTACTCCTATTTACATATCATAGGCTTGTACGTAGCTGTGTGGTGTGTTATCTGGCTACTTTTGGCATGGTTACCTTCCATTGGGCGTCCCGCTGGTGGGCCGTGACATATCACATGCCCCTTTGCACTGCAGCTTAGAGGGGGTTTCCTAGCCTTATTTTGCACATATATTTTTTGTAAGTTTTTAGGTCAGGAATTTGTTGTTCCTTTACCGTTTGGGCATTCCACACCTTGGCAGCCATTTCCAGCATGCTTCTCTCATGAGCTTTTATTTGGCTTCTGGTCTGCTTTAGTAGTGGCGCATTATTTGCTCTAGTAGCCCGTTGAGGTTTTGTTAGAAGTTTAATGTTTTGACTATAGCTATATGCTAATGTTTTCAAATGAATTATTCTCCTATTTTCTAGTAATTTCACTTTGGTTCTTTTGTGTATGTCATAGGTGGGGTGCAGCTTGTCTACTCTTAGACAGATTTTTAGGGCTCTGTTCTGCAGTGTTTGCAGTTTTGTTAGTAGTTCGTTTCTCACACCCATGTAGTTTACATCTCCATAGTCAAAATAGGGGAGCACCATGCCCTTGAAGATTTGTATTGACATTTCTAGTGTCATGTAGTCTCTTAGCTTTGCAAATAGCCACAGTTAGTGGTTTACTTTTTGTATCATTTTATTTATACATAGGTTGTAGTTTAGTTGGCTGTCCAACTCAAGGAATAGGTATTTGTAATGGTTATTGCTGTGATTCCGTGTGCATGATATAATGCATATATATAGCCCCATTGCTGGCCATTGGGGTTATGGTAATTGCTAGACATATCTAAGTGTTATGCAATATATGGTGATATATAGCATAACTTGGCCACTGCTGTGAAACCATGGTAATCAGTGGATAATCATTCATTACCTGTGTGCCCTGTGTGAATATATACATCATAGGAAGGTACAGGTCTTAACTGTTAACAAAAGACAGATTGCAGTTACTTGGGACCTTGTCTGTGATGTGTCATGGTTAAGCGGTATGGTAGGTGTGAGTTTGGAAGAGTGCACTAACCATGACATTAAGACAATGGGAGTAGTGAGGGATCGGGTGATTCGTTTCTAGTAGTGTACTTGGACTACACTCGTGAGGGTTATGTTCATATATACATATGTACACATGTATGCTTATATTTACACATTTACACATTATGCTTTGCTAATCATTGTACATTAACATTGAACTATTTGCTTGTCCCTATCGATAAGTTACATAACGATGATTAGAAGTTCTGGCCATGTTATCACTAAGTTGCATGATGTCCATTTGAAGTTGCTATGTTATCAATAAGTTACATAATGTCCATTAGAAGTCCTAGCCATGTTATCGATGAGTTACATAATGCCCATTAGAAGCCCTGGCCATGTTATTGATAAGTTACATAATGTCCATTAGAAGTCCTAGCCATGTTATCGATAAGTTACATAATGTCCATTAGAAGTCCTGGGCATGTTATTGATGAGTTACATAATGTCCATTAGAAGTCCTGGCCATGTTATCGATGAGTTACATAATGCCCATTAGAAGCCCTGGACATGTTATCCATAAGTTACATAATGTCCATTAGAAGCCCTGGCCATGTTATCGATATGTTACATAACGCCCATCAGAAACTGTGGCCATGTTATTGATGAGTTACATAATGTCCATTAGAAGCCCTGGCCATGTTGTCGATAAGTTACATAATGCCCATCAGAAACTGTGGCCATGTTATTGATGAGTTACATAATGTCCATTAGAAGCCCTGGCCATGTTATCGATAAGTTACATAATGCCCATTAGAAACACTGGCCATGTTATTGATGAGTTACATAATGTTCATTAGAAGCCCTGGCCATGTTATCGATAAGTTAGGCCATGTTATTGATGAGTTACATAATGTCCATTAGAAGCCCTGACCATGTTATCGTTATGTTACACAATCTACGGTTATGTTCCTCACGCATGCGTGTGCAAATACCTAGCCCAGTTCCCTATCCACCTCCTTACCTAGACGATGCTCTTCTCTCAGTTGGGGGAGTGTTCTGAGGTGAACTCTGACTATGAGAGGACACAATTCCTTTAACCTTTGACTTTTTCCTTTAACGTTGCATAGCCTGATGAAATCATCAACTTTTCAAAACCAAAACACTGAGCTGGATTTGATTCAACATATCTAACTTAGATACTGGTGCACTTATTAAGCCTTTGTTGCTCCATAGAATGGTGTAAAATGAAAATGTACTAGGACCTGATAATATTGAAGCCTATGGGATCAGAGGTTTGGCATGGTTTCCAACATTAATTTGTAATGTTTGCACTTCAAATATCTCAAAAGTTAGCCATTTAAAACAAAACTTACTTCAAATTAAAGTGGGATAGATTATTATGGTCAACTTAATACATTTATCTTAGAAAGTGACACAAACTCAGAACCATCGGACTAGCCAAATTTATCCCCGAATTAATGTTTTTACTCTATAACACTGGTACTCCTGCACCCCCCACAACTCACCTTCCTGGAATTAGATTTAGGCGGTGAATAAATATATAGTTGCCCTTATATTTGCAATGGGGGACATTTGGCGTAGTTAATTTTTCTGACACTTGGTGGCGCATTGGTACTAAATTAATAGAAATTCAGAACACGAACCTTATAAATTTAATATAATCTGTTTTTTGAATATATTTTCTATATGAGTTCCAAACGGTTTGTATCTAAGTGGTGTATTTTTAGAGATATTTCATTTTTCCGATATGAAGATTGCTCACGGCCATTGACAATGCATTGATTCATTGAGTTTGTCGATACGCGTAGTTCAAAACGTCAATTTTATTCAAAATTAATAGAAATTCAGAACCCTAACCTTATAAATTTAATATAATCTGTTTGTTTAATATGTTTTCTATACGTGTTCCAAACGGTTTGTATCTAAGTGATGTATTTTGAGAGATATTTCACTTTTTCTATATGAAGATTGCCCACGGCCATTGACAATGCATTGAGTTTACCGCTATGCGCAGTGCAAAACGTTTATTTTATTCAAAATGAATAGAAATGAAGAACCATAGCCTTATAAATTTAATATACTCTATTCGTTGAGTTTGTTTCTAGGTGGTGTGGTTCTAGAGATATTTCACTTGTTCTCTATGAAGATTTCTCATAGCCATTGAGTTTGCAGTGTGACAGTGTGCCGTTTATGCCCACTAGTTGAGTGGCGACGCCAACGGCCGGAATTTGAATTAAAGAATCGGATGTCCCCCATTGAATAGGGTTAATTCTTTACCAGTGCTTCAGAGAAAAGAAGTAGGCATTACAGCATTTTAGATAGTAGGTCTTGAATGGTCATGGTTCACTGGTCATTGTATACACGTCGAGAAAGGTACACAAGCATGTGGCTTCCAAGTCTTGCTAAGTGGAACGTCAGGCACACATGAGAGTGCCCCTCCAGATAACATACTTAGCACACAGACGCAACAATAATTATTTGACATTCTACCGGAAAAAAAATAAAAATAAGAAATGTTAACCATCGCAACATGGAAATCAGTTTCATTGAATGACCCAGATATGATTGTCTGTGGGTGAGAGGAGCACACACAGATGTGCGAGGGTGCCTTACCCGTGGAAGGCGAGCCTGGATCCTACCTCCTCTAGGTACTCCAGGTACTGAATAGCCTGCTCCTCATCCTCAACATCCGCAAGCAGCGCGCCTTTCAATGCTTAGGTGAGAGGGAATGACAAAGTGGGTAAGCCGATAAAAACCAATAATCCTTAAATAATTAAACTATTGATTTGAACAAATATTGTGGGCAGAGTGACTGAGCATGGCCAGACAAGTTACCACGTTTGCACACAGGGGGCGACACAATCGGCCCAGTTGCATAGTCGATGAACAAATAATAATGGATCAGTACAGTAGATGACTTCGAATATAATAAGGCGTGAAAGCTTCTGATTAATTATACTTGTATAAAGCTTACACATCACATATATATATACATATTTATAAAAGCAGACATGGTGGTCGAATCGTTAGAGTACAGGCTTCCCATGCGGAAGGTTGGGAGTTCAAAACCCATCCAAAACAAACCAGTCACAGCACAAAGTCATCCAAGCATACTTTTGATACAGATCGATACTTGTCGCTACCTAATCTGGCGCTCGGTATTACTAGGATATGGCAAAGGACCAGTTAGCTCAGTATCAGGATAATGTGACTGGGTTAGAAATTTGAAAGAAGAGTGAGTAAGCGGATGAAAAGCCCACAATTCTGATACACTTAAACTAGTGCTATTCCCCCTTTGGCGAATCATTAGGCTAGGACAGGGAACAGGGGAGTGAGGAACAACAATTGTTGGGATTTCACCTGCTCAATCAATGAATGTAACAAAATGAAATATTCACAATATGTTATAAAAAATAATTGTACCTACGTGTAATAGCAAGTCGGTTTGCATTCTCCTCGTGTGGGAAAGTCGGGGATCCTGGACGGATTCTGTAGTCGCGTACTCTGCAATAGAGCATTCAATGTCCATGTGACGTCACAACAAGTGTAAAATGAAATGTCTCAAGTAAAACCAAAATACAACAACTTTCACAAATTATAATTACATAGTCTGATGCTTTTGAGTATCTGCAGTTATTTTAGATACAAATATTAGGTTGATCCTTGTAATCTGGCTCATCCCGACCTGGTTATGACCTTAGATGGGCTAGTTGTTGGAGTTTTACGTCCGGGAAACATTTAAGGTAATATCAGGACGGGTACCGACTTGTGACAGTGCGCACTCATGGCGACTTTATAATGCTGCCCCAGTGGGAGACCAAACCGCCAGCACCATGCCCTGATATCCCACTCAGTCACATTATCCTGACACTGAGCTAACCAGTCCTTTCCCTATTCAATTAATGCTGAGCGCCAACCTAGGAATCGGCATGTATCAATTTTGTAAGTCATTGGTTTGACTCGACCGGTAAACAAACACCCTCCTGCAAGAGATGTCTGTGCTCTTCCGATCTACCGGACTGCACCATGTTGAAGAGGTGCGAAGACAACATCAGGCAATGGACAATCCTGGTGTTTGACAACTCCCAGAGGATTTTTTTCTTCTTTTTTTTCTTGAAGATTTATACTGCCTATCATGGATAACCCTGAATAGACTTGTTTTCACCATTAGACAGTTTGTCGATAGAAAGCCCAAGCCTACACCTTTACCGACCCAAGGGATTTTTAACCTCCCACACCACATAGACATGGTATGAGAGCAACTGGCCTTTGATGACGCTGTAAGTTATACACAGCGGTGGAAATCCAAATTGGCAGAGGTGAGGGCACAGAGAATCAAACTACTGACCTCTAACCACTCCACCACTGTGGCGGATAGTGGCGAACAGGGAAAATGGAGAAAACTGGTTGGAAAGTCATCTGTGGTGCCCCACTGACCCTTGGGGTTAAAGATTTGATGCTGACGATACTGTAGTAGTCTGTACATGAGCCCCACTACCACATGGTGACGGCAGACACTACGCCGCACACCTATGCAGTTACACTGAACGGCGCTAGATGGCGGCAGGCTAGCTACCGGGCAGACCCCGACTGGGCTGCCCTCTACTGTGTGTGGCAAGCTCACCCCCCACCCATCTATAGAGGCGAGATGGGACCTGGCGAGTTAGGGGGCGGGTCAGTTGACTGTTGACGCCATGGAGAGCAGATAGGTTTCGGTAATAAACCAGTTGGAAGTGTACTGTACTAAATCTTGGCGGTCTTCGGTGAGTGTGTGGCAGTGTGGAAGACCGTGGGCCATCACAATTCTACGGAGGCATTTATTCACTGGCTGGAAAGTGGGGACCTGTTCAGCCTGACACCTACTTGTTGACCTGTTGGACGTCCTGCGCTATGAAGAAGCCAGTCATTGTTGAGTTGATGATCAGGTTGGGCGGGTTGAGGCGAATCTTGGAGTAATTGCCCGTGCTAACCCCGAGCAGCAGCACGTTGAACTTGGTGAAGCACAATCTGAAGTCGACACACAGAAATTCACATAACCGCTTTGGATTGGTTGGTTGTTGGAGTTTTACGTCCTCGTAACATCTGAGGTCACATCAGGACAGGTACCGACTTGTGACAGTGCACACTCATGGCGATTTTATAGTGGTGCCCCGCTGGGAGACCAGGACACCAGCCCCATGAATTAATATCCCACTCAGTGACATTATCCTGACACTGAGCCAACCAGTCCTTGCCCTACCATAATAATGCCGAGCGCCTGGCTAAGAAGTGACACATATCAATTCTTAAGCTATTGTTTTGACCTGACCGGGGTTTGGGATGGTGAGTTTGAATCTTACGATCTACGAAAACGGGCGACGGATGCTAAACTCATTCGGCGATCCCATCTGGTCACACTACATTGGAAGTACCTTAATAGTATCTCTAATTTTCTGTCCCTCAAGCAGTCATCCTGATCCATCAGGTAATCCAGTTCGCTATTACTACACGTCTGCGTGTCTGTTCTTAAATAATATGGTAATCGTACCTTCTCTATGGCTGGGCTTTCTTTATAGGATATGTTGCAAGAGGATGTAAGTCTTTTAAATGGTTTACATCCATAAGTCGTCTTAATGCTTACAATTACATACATTCAGGCACTGCATTTACATAAACATAAACAAGATAACCTCAACAACCTGAAACATATAGCTTCTACAGGATCCTGGTCACGGCCCCAGTGTTATGGGTGGCAATGACAATTAGAAATATTGCGCCTACAGCAGGAATCAAACCTACATCTCATGCATTCTGGGCCAGTGTGCTAACCATTACACCACCTAGGCTCTCTGAGTATCGTCACCCTATCCGCTCATGTCTGTCCATGCAACTCCTTGCCTCAAAGGTCAGTGTAAACAACTACAATAGTTTGGATGGACATCTGCTTTGTAATTGTAACCAGTGATCCACAACCGGTCATCATAGAAGCTATCCTGTCTGTGGGGTAGTGCATATAATAGACCCCTTGCTTCTTATCGGAAAGAGTAGCCTATGTGGCGGAAGCAGGTTTCCTTCAAAGAAATACGTCAGAATGACCACTGCGTGCTGGAGGTGTCATTAAATAGAACAAGCCTTACTTACTTCTGCATTGTTCTTATTGGCTGACAAATGGGTGTGGTGTGGGATAAAAGAGTGTGCATTGATACAGAGTACCTACTCTGCGGCCCGGCTGAACGGCATGCCGTTGAAGGCCGGCGAGAAGCTGTCAGAGTAGATCTCGTTGCCGGCCCCGTAACGGTAGATGTCCTGCCACATTCCCGTCGTGGTCAGCTGAAGCCAAGCAGCACAGCGAACATAAGAACAAAGCCTATGCAAATACTAACAAAGACACTGGGGGCATTCGACTTGGCCTCTCTATGCGAATATCAAAATATTTCCTTACAAATTCCTATTCGACTGGGGCAGGAAGTGGGTTTATATACTTATGATTCGGATGTGTGTTGTGGCTCCATCCGATCCATCCGTAAATCTTGCAGATAGAAAGGTCCCAGTCGAATGCCTGCAATGTTTGACAAGATGAACCACTGAACGCTTTCCTATAGGAATTTCTTAATGAGCATGCAGTGGTGCCATCCCGCTGCAAACAAGATGTATTGTCTTTGATCAGGTGTAGTAGTAGTAGTTTTCTTACTCAGACATAATCACACATTTATTTATGTATGGGACAGATTAAGGTGCTTAAAGTATGTTTGAGCTTTACTATACAATAACATTGTTTTCATTATTAATATTATTATCATACATTGTCTTTGATGGTACAGCAGTCAGGGTAGGCTAGGGAACCAGTCTGCTTATTTCAATGGTACAGCACTCAGGCTAGGCTAGGGAACCTGTCCAATTACCTTGTTTGCTGTATTTCATGGGAAAGTGCTGAGTTGCTTGTTGTACATTGTCTTTGGTGCTACATAATACTAATAGGCACTCATTTTCTCTTATATTGATTCGAATTGTTTAAAATTAAAGTGCTTCTTTTTTCCATCCCAATAAAAGCCTCACTGGCATATTCTTTCTCCATAGCTAAGTAAAACTGATCCTGTAGATGATTTTCACCACTAATCCACCCTCTGAGTGCAGTGGAATAATTAATGTCACTAGCATCTCACTGGGAAGCATGCTCTGTGAAAAAGGTCTTATAGACGATTTCATCACCAACCCATCCTTTGATGGCAGTAGAAGGAATACTGTTATTGGTAGAAACTTACTTTGAAGCATGTTCTGTGCAAAAAAGGTCTTATGAAGGATTTTCCACCACTAACCCACCCTCTGATTGAAGTGGAATAAATAATGTCATCGGTATCGGCGCACTGTGAAGCATACTCTGTGGAAAAGGTATAATAGAGGATTTCATCAACCACCCACACTTTGAAGGCAGTAGAAGACCTTATGTTATCTGTAACGGCTCACTGAAGCCATGCTCTGTGGAAAAGGCTTTATAAAGAATGTTGTCATCAAACCACCCTTTGATGGCAGTAGAATAGCTAATGCTATTCGTAGCTGCTTACTGTGCAGAATGCTTTGTGGAAAAAGGTCTTCTAGAGGATTTTAACCTCAAACCCACCCTCTGGTGGCAGTCGGGTGAAGTAATGTCGCGGGTAACAAGAGCTCATTGCACATCCTCTTCAGAAAAGGTCTGGTGGCCATCGCACGGTCTGTTCATTTGTTGGGGTTTTATGTTCTAGCAACATATATGATCATATCAGGGTGGGTATCGACTTGTGACACAGTGCACTCATAGCAACTTTATAGTGTTGCTCCAAAGAGAGATCAGGCTAATGACACCATGACCCACTATCCTACTCAGTGACATTATCCTGATAGTGAGCGAATGAGTCCTTGCTCTATCCCATTATTGCCAAGCACCAGCCTAGGTAGCGACAGGTATACATTTTTGTAAGTCATTGGTTTGACTTGGTTGGGTTTTCGGACTCACGACACTTCCACACAGGAAAGCTTACGCTTATACCGATTTAGACAACGCGGCCGGTCCCCTGGGCCGTAATCGATTAACACGACCCGGGCGACTCGGGTCACCCGAGTCGTCAGAATTTCAAATCGAACACTGGGAGTAGAGTCGACAAATACATGTGCCGTGTGCAAAATGATCCGACCCAAGTAACCCACCTCCTAGCTGGGGTTGGCTACGAGCGATGACCTCACATTTGCGCTGGTACCATCCTGCAGGATAACAGCTAACAGTACCAGTCATACATGTTTTTTTTAAAGAATAACTTAGATTAATGAAATGGAAATATAGCTAAACTAGGCTATCATAAAATACTTTAGATCCTATTTTGCTGTAGTTTTATCGGTTATTAAAAAAAAAAAAAAAATGTCCACTCGAGCGCAGAGAAGCGTATTCAATTATTCAACCCGAGTCTGTAGGATGTGCGCATGCCCCAAAAAGTGGCTCGGGTGACCCGAGTTGATTAATCGATTACGCCCATTGTGAGGTAATTTGTTTTCATGAAGTATCGCAATGAATGGTGTGCTGGTACCGGACATACCTTGAATGACCTCATAGTGAACAGGTTCGCCATTAGCGTGCACACGCCGGGTGCCAGACAGTTCTGTGCCAATAGCCCCAGCTTCAGTTCAGAGATGCAGATGACGTCATCACCGTTCGTCTTGTCCCAGTTCCAGTTGGGAATATGGAGAAGATACGACTGGAAAGACAGCATGGTTGAAGGCGAAAGGTTATGTGGACATCTTGTTTTTTTTAATGTTTAAAAAATAAAAATAGAATTTAATTATTTTGCATTCTCTCTCAAGTCCTCAACACTACACCAATATAGATAAACATTGCATGCTGAAACCAGCAACTGTGCAGCTTGTTTAAGGCATCAGAGATGGGATGAATGACAACCATATATAAATCTGAGCAAAACCTGCCTTGTTATGGATCACCTTAAAGTTGCATAGTCGTATGGTTTTTAAGTTTCTGTCATTTTCTGAGATATAGATATTAGGTTGATGGGAATAATAATTTCAATAGGAAGCTGTTAATCTAAACAAAAAAAAACAACAACACAAATAAGATAAAATAGTAGTTTGTACCAGTTCAATTATCATGTTAAGTTATGTGTTTGTCTTTATTCAAACTCTAGGAGGAATCCACTGACAATAGATGCCTATTTTTTTTTAAACATCTGGGTTAATTACATAATGCCCACTTTACTTCTTGACAATTGGAATTGCAAACAATAGAATGAGTTCCCTGGCAGACTTTCCTGGAATCATATTAATGGAATACTTTCCTTTTATCCTTTTTCTTCTTCTCTCTTTCTTATCTCAGGCGCAGGTGTGTTGCAAACAAAAGAGAACATCATGCATAGAGCGGGACTCAAACCACGATTTCTGCCATTCCGTGACTAGCTATCTAACCGTCAGGTTATTTAGGGTCCACGATCAGGAGGCATACGGGGTTCTAATAGCGTACAATCTTTGCGGATATACAGTGCTGCATCACTGAGATGCCGTGTTATTGGCACCATCATGAAATATCCCACTCAGTCGTACTACTCCTGCCATTGAGCCAACCTGTCCTTCGGACATCCTAGTAATGCCCAACTGGTGAATGAGCTAGGAGTGACAACTACTTCGTGGACGTCTTTGCTTTGATTCTACCAATGTAGATGTGCATTCGATCTAAATGTAGTGGCAGTAGTTCTAGCCGTTGTGAGAGCTTATCATTTCAGAAGGAATACTTTGTCTAGTCCCATCCCACATTTGCAAGTTCCTTGTTCTCCAGTCACCATTCGTACGGATAGTATTTGGTAAGAATAGCAACAACATTGATGTAGTGTCCACAGTAGTCATAAATAGAAACCAAATATGTAAACCCAAATATGTAAACCCTGCTATATCGCGATGAGCAGCATTTGGGGTTAGACTGTTGTTAACAAAGACCCCCAATCCTTAGGTTTTCTAATGATGCCAATTCGCCAGGTGCAGGTAGCTTTGTAACGAGTTCCCAATCCTTAGGTTTACTAATGATGCCAATTCACCAGGTGCAGGTAGCTTTGTAATGAGTTCCCAATCCTTAGGTTTACTAATGATGCCAATTCGCCAGGTGCAGGTAGCTTTGTAACGAGTTCCCAATCCTTAGGTTTACTAATGATGTCAATTCGCCAGGTGCAGGTAGCTTTGTAACGAGTTCCCAATCCTTAGGTTTACTAATGATGTCAATTCGCCAGGTGCAGGTAGCTTTGTAACGAGTTCCCAGTGACTGCTTAGCTGATCACCTCACCGGCCAGCACAGCTTCCAAGGTATTTACCTAAAGGGGCTTACTTGTAGAAACTGACTGAATGTGCCAACTACAAAAAAAGTGGCATTGCTATTGTATTGACTGTGAGTCGACGAGAAAGACCCTCACCTGTTGAATAGTCTCTCTCAGGCTTCTTTACAGGGAGAACATCGTACACTTTTCATGAGTTGCACATTGGGGTGATGTCAGGTTTACATATCCAGTTGCTGCATGGTCCAATAGTTTTGAACTTGTCATATATGTTGCATAACTCGTTATGTGAATATTATTTGGAATGGAGTCCACCTGCATTGCTTGTCTGCTATTAACTGATGTATATGCCTTAGTGTTGCTATATAATCAATGGGGTTAATTAATGTGTCTGCTGGCCAGTATGGGCGATACGTGGCTCAGAGTCATTATAATATAGCGGTGCCTGCAAGCCACCCGACTGATAAAAGATGATATACGACTAAGTGCTATTATTGTGTAACTTTGTACTGCGGGCCAGCAGGCCGACATGTGCCCCGGTAGGGGTACTTCTTATGTTTGTATTTACTTGCTTTGACAACTACTCATTTAACTGGGCTGGAGCGCCTTGGCTACCAGCTCAATGCTCCCAATACAGGGAGCTACCGTCTGAGGGGTCACATGCGCACATGCTCCCCCACTATTTGCCTCACTTGTGCAGAATTTTGTCTTTAATAAAGCGGAGGGGTCTTTAAAGGAGGGTCCAGCCAGAGATAGCTCAACCAAACTAATTGTATTGTCTTCTCACTTGTACGTAATAGATCAAATACTATCGCGTATTACCTCTAAACGCTAAACTGGGTGGACTTCAAGTTAGTTTGATCATATTCACGCCGAGTGACCTTGAGACTGACCTTGTTGCGGTGCTGGAGCAGCTGGATGATGACCCTCACGTCTGAGCAGAAGTTCTTGATGGCGGTTGCCCGCATGATATTGGCCGAGTCCTCTTCATCCGGGTTGTCGCAGTTGCGGTTGGTGAGAATCAAGCAGGCTTCACAGTGTCTGAGCTGCAAACAAACAGAAAGCGCATTGCTTTGTTTGTTTCTTGCAGTTTTACGTCCTGGCAACATCTAAGGTCATATCAGGACCAGTACCGACTTGTGACAGTGCACACTCATGGCAACTCTTATAGTGCTGCCCCACTGGGAAATCAGGCTGCCAGCATCATGACCCGGTATCCCACTCAGTCACATTATCCTGATTCTGAGCCAACCAGTCTTTGCCCTATCCTATTAATGCAGAGGGCCAGGCTAGGAAGTGACAAGTACCAATTTTTAAGTCAATTTCTTGACTCGAATGGAAACCGAACCCCTGACCTTCCGCACATGAAAATGCACATTGAAGAGAGAAAGATGCAAAATCTCAATGTGTCCTATTTCTCCTTACATTGAACCAACCAGTGCTTCTCAAACCCGAATAATGCAAATCAAGTGCGGGACCAGATGGGATGGCCGAAAGAGTTAAGCGTCCATCTTCCGCTTTGGTATATAGTGGGATTCGAACCCCCGGGTTCGAATCCTGGTCATTGCCTATAGTGATCAGTGTCTATAGTGATCAGTATATATTATGATCAGTATCCATAGTGATCAGTGTATATAATGAGTGGTCTATATCTATAGTCAAGTCAAACCAATGACTTAAATATTGATACTTGTCGCTTCCTAGCCAGGTGCTCAGCATTATTGGGATAGGGCAAGGAGCAGTGGAATGAGGGAGATCAATCGTGTGCAATGGAAATTTCCCCTGCTTAAACAACTAATGTACAAAAAAATAAAATTGTGATCAGTATCTATCTAGTTTGTAAATCGTTTGTTTGACTCTACCTTCTAGTCCACACACTGCAATGAGTTGGATGGTCTTTCTAGTAGAGACGTGGTCGACTTACCTTAACATTCACCAGCGTGCTTTGTTCCATGACGCTACCCTGGAGGAATGTGACGTCATTCATGTGACGCTTGAAGTAGGCCTCCAAATCAAGGTCGGGCTTTTGGCTGAGGGAGAGATTCAGGTCCATAAATGTTTCAGGAGAAGTGACCCATTGGTGCTTACAGCTCTAGTTACATTACTTGCCGTTGATGGCGCTACGGTGCACTCTGACCCAGTATAATGTCCCAATAAGAATTACCACTTTTTACATTGCGCGTGCTGTACAGTAACATCAATAATTCATAGCACGGCAAGCGCTGTCACGGTGTAACCATGTTTATCACATCACCTTAGAAAAGACGTAACCGCATCAGTCTCGTGGTGTTCTCTGTGGCAGAGTGCCAGGCTAGGACTTTTTTCTAGGTCAGACTCCTAATCTGAAGGTTGGTGGTTCGATTCCCCGTGCTCCTACATCTGCCAATTTGAATTTCCACGGCTGTGGATAACTTACAGCGTCATCAAAGGCCAGTTGCTCTCATACCATGTCTATGTGGTGTGGGAGGTTAAAAATCCCTTGGGTCGGTAAAAGTGTAGGCTCAGGCTTTCTATCGACAAACTGTCTAATGGTGAAAACAAGTCTATTCAGGCTTATCCATAATAGGCAGTATAAATCTTCAAGAGAGAGTCTCAAAATTGATAACCAAATATATACAGTAAAACCTCTCTAAATCGACCGACCATGGAACCCAATTTAGCTAGTTTACATGGTCCATTTAGGGAGTTTGTTGGTTCAGGGAATTAGAATATCCTTACAATGGTATTGTTGGGACCCAAATAAAGAGATCGATATAGGGGAGTTGTCGATCTGTGGAGGTGGTCTCCTGCCACGTGACCTCCTCCTAGAGCGGGTGCCGTAGCTGGAGTGTGCGGCCATGCGGTCGGCGTGGGCGCGGACCCGGGAGTGGTGCTCCTCCTCCCGTGGGCCATGTGCCGAGGGGTCCCGGCTGTACGTTTCTTGATTAGGCGGTCCCGCCGTGCTGCCAGCTCAACAAGCTGATCCACGAGCTCCAGTGCCTCTATCTTGTCCTTAGCCGACTCAATCTCCTCCTTAGCCGACTTGGATCGTTCACTCACGGATATTTGACAGCCGTGGCGGCCTCAGCCTCCCGCTTCATGCTTTTAGAGGCAATGCTTTCCGCTGACGTTTGTTGTGAAACACGTTTTGAGTGACCATCAGCCTCCTCAGCACACAGCTGGTTACGAGCACAAATCTCCAAACTGCCTTCATGGTGCTCAACTCCACACAGAGAGCAAAGCGGCACAGGCATGAATGGATGGTGAGTAGGCACGGCACTTCTGTCGCGAAAAATGTCAGCGGTACAGTCCAACTTTCCCTCACGGTACTTGTCCGCTATCAGTCTCGTGTCGGTTTTTAGCCTTATACCCCAGTCACACTATGGCGTAAGAGCCAACGTAAGCCTGGCGTAGGTCACTTTTGGTCATTACGTTGAGGTATGTTGGGTTACGTTATGATGATGTCAGAATGACGCTATACCGATGTCGAGATACGTCACGTTACGTCGTGTTATGTCGGCGCGTGTCAAAGTTTTGAACCTGTTCAAAACTTTTGACATAACTCAAACGTAAGGGTTTACGTTCTCCGTACGTTCTGTGCACGTTCGGCGAATGTCAATGACATTAAACGGACGTTAGTCAAACGCTGCTCACTACGTTCAACTATGTTCCACTACGTTGACCCACATTAAACCTGGTGGAAACATCCACACGGCATAATGGGAACGTCAGGAGAACATCAGGAGAATGTCAGGAGAATGTATGTTCAACATACGTTCAACATTTTGCCACCATGTCATGATGTATGTAACATCACGTAACGTAGTTCTGGTGATGGAATAACATTCATAACATTCCGTGAGCGTAATGACATTGTCCTCTCTCATTGAATGACGGTATCACTATGCTTTACCGACGTTACGCTCTCGTCAACTATGCTGCATCCACGTTCAACTTGTGCCCAAATTTGCATACTACGCCGAGAAGTTTGACGTTCTTCATGTTCTCCCTATGCTGACATCATTACATCATAGTGTGACAGGGCCTTTAGATGCAGTTTACCAGCCACTTTGGGCTGCATTCCCAAACAAGCCGACTCCGAGAAATTTGTTTCAGCAGTACAGTCAGTGAAAGCAAGGCCGCTGAGGTGTGGACGAGCAGGTGGCACTACGTGCTCAGGTCATGAGGAACTAGTAGATGACCTAATGAGTAGATGAGCAGCCGATGACTTAGTGGCTGGGGATTAGATGAATCCTCCGGCTTATTATACTAATATAATGGCTTTTGCAGCATATATATGTTTGTGTATCTGATGCATAAGTATTATACGAGTATAAAGGCGCGAAAGGAAATTTATTATTATCCATTTAATTGCTCCGTTCTTTGCATTCTGGGATGGGCTGCGCTACCACCGGCCCAAACCTTAACAACGGGCGCTCCACATTGCCATTCGTGCCCAATACTTTATGTGTGATATAATCTATTATATAAATATAAATTGGCAGAGGGATGTATCATATAATAATGATTATTTATTATCTACGATTTGAGAACTACTTCTTTGCATGCGATTATATTTGCTGCGGGCCAGTACGCCACCTTGCTGCTGCCCCGCCCTACTCGCGCACTGTTGACGCTTACCCCACCCACTACACGTCCATTTTTACTTTAGGCTGTTCACCAACCTCCGTCTTGCCCTCTTTCTTTCACGTAGCCTGACTTTATACATGTATATATATACATATATATATGTGTATGTGTGGTGCATAAGAACTAAAGCAAGTATCGATAATGGAAGTTTCCTCGATACCATAATGTATGCTGGATATGGGGTTTGTTTACCCATTATCAAGTGTAGCATCAAAGAACAGGAGCACCAAAGTGCACTAAATGTTTACTGAGCACACCAGCAGTTAAATTGATATATAGCATCAAATCTAGGTTCCTTTATTCATGTTTAATGCATAGCAGTATAGCACAGTAGCCCAAAACTGCAATAAATATTTAAAGAGTGCACCATTATATAATGGCCCAGTCACATTACGACGTTTCTCGCCAACGCGCGTCAACATATGTGATTTTTTTGGTGCAACGTCGGGATAAGTCAGGAAGCATTGGTATTCGTTGATGGACGGCAACGTCGCCGAGGTTCGGCGGCGTGCATCAACAGTTTTATGCTTGCACAAAACTTTCAACATGCGACGATGCACAGGTGCCAATGATATGGCGACGTTAGGGGCGCGTCGACATCGCTGGAATAATGTAATGCGAACGCCAAGCACACATCACGTGCGCGTTAGGGTCGTGCCCACATGTTGATCCAAAATGGTGCTTTGTTGTTTTACGTCCTAGCTACATCTAAGGTCATATCAGGATGGTGCGCCAAAACGTTTTTTTTTTTTTTCGCACACATCGATATACGTTACCACAATGTCGGCTGCACGCTACCAATACATTGGCTGATGCCATAAAGTTTGACGTTTCTCGACGATTAAAAGTGATTTTGCGCGTTGGCGGCACACCGGCGAGATAAGTTGTAGTGTGACAGGGCTATAACATTGACTTGTAGCATCAAATCTAGGTATGTGTCTCCGTTTAGAAAATGTAATGCTTTCATCGGATCATGTAGACTTAAATGTCTTCTTCTTTTAAGTCAAGGTAGCTAAAGCTTGAAAAAAAAACCCACAAATATCTCAAGTCACCTAGTGACAATTTGCGACGATATGTCCTAGTATGTCCGGAGGCCGTTCTGATATGATGACCATAGATGTTGCTAGGACGTAAAACAACAACAAACAAAACAGTGTCCATGGGTTCGAGTCTATTAGAACTATGGATTGTGAATTGACGTTGACTCGCTCACATCAATTCTTATTCCAAAAGTTCCTTGGGCCTAAGCTCCCCATATCCGATATCCAGCAATAACCGCATAGGAGATGACCCACTCACTTGTCGACGAAGACGACGTTGGTGTGCGTGATGCCGGCATCCTCGTGAACGAAGTTCCGGAGAAAGTTCGAGACTGAGGCATAGCTAATGTATCCGCACACCACGATGTGGCTGGAACACAAAAGAAAGCAGCAACATCAAATAATGCCAGGCTTCCATTGAAAGGAAACCAGCCACATCGTATTAAGAAATAAAACACTAACAAGTATTAATTAAATCACTCAAACAGTATTGGAAATAATTAACATCATACAAACAACACACTAAAATCCAATGTTCTGATTTACTTAAAGTTGCATAGTCCGATGGTTTAGAATTTCTGCATTTTTTTCTGAGATAAATATATTAGATCGATCACTAGTATCTACTTTAGTTCAAAGTTACTTTTATTTTAAATGGTAAACTTTTGAGATATTTTGAGTTCAAACATGGAAAATTAGTTTTGGCATGCTTGCCATAGACTTCTGCAGTAACAGGTTCTGTTAAATTGACTCAGTATTGCCTTCTATGTAGAAACAAATGCTTAATAAGTGCATCAGTATCTAAGTTAGATATGTAAAATGAAATCTAGATAATATTAAGGTAATATTACTTATTATTATTATTGTTATCCTCCGTAAGATACAACACTGTACCGATGGCACCATCTCGCCCACCTCACCTCCCCCGGATGTTGACCAGTTCATTTGCACCAGAGGATTTTTTCTTTTTTTTTAAGGGTAAGGGCATATAATCCCTTGCCAGAGATTAAATTACTCAACCCACTACCTTATTTGTCTCTCTTGTCAATTGTACTGTAGATAGATTTATATAGTATATATATATATATATATATATATATATATATATATATATATATGCCAACCTGCCCTCTGATGGCAGTGGGAAGAACCACAGTCGCACTCAGCAGTGTGGTTTGTGAAAAAAAGTATATATACACATAACTTTGTTGTTTTCCGAATAAACAGCGACGCCATGGCTGAGGTCACGATCTTCCCACTGTTTGTAAGTGTTTGTTTGTAAATGTTAATATCACGTTATCCTAGCCGGACGAAGAAAGACTAGTAGTTTTTCATACTACAGTAGTACCCGTCTTCAGCGACTCATGTGACCAGCGAACACCTGTCTTGAGTGGACATTTTCATTTTCCAAATGCGCAAACTGGATTTATTTCAGTTGAGTGTTCCTCCGACAACAGAGCACTTTCTGTTGTGTCAGGTCCACATTCTTTTGGCTGCAGGGTTGTCATTTGAAAACAAATACTACGGCATGTTTGCGCAGTCTTGTGTTGCCAATCTGGCTATCGAATCCTGCTTCTGGTTCTTTCCGCCATCTTGGGAAGCAATGGTAAGGATATTAAAATTGTTAGGGACGCGAGTTGAATTCAAATACCCATACCTCTTGCCATTTCTTTTTTTGTTTGTAAATATTGTTATTCTGCTGAATAAGTCTTTTGTCAGTGCCAAAGCACTGGTCTTCCCGACATTTTTCAATTCAGGATTATTTACACAAAAATGGTATATAGAGTAAGGTATACACTAACTGTTGAACACACAATTTGCAGCCTATAGCGCAATGAAATTCTGTAACCCACCAATTCTACAGAAATATGGCAACAGTATTGATGTATGACCACATCAATTTTAGTCAGATCACCGTTGGTGTTTAGAATGTAAGCAGAAGTTATCTTAATTGTGGGGCTAGCATGCTAGCCGTTACACCATCTAGGCTCCCTCCTGCAACCACTCTAGCCTTGCCTACCTGTATGTGTGTCCTTGCCTGACTGGTCAATGCAGACTATTAATCATAGTCTTCACTGCATTATACTCATCCCCCTGTAATCGTAAGTCTTTTTGAATGGTTTATGTCCATAAGTCGCGTCTTGCCTACAATTACCTCCATACAGGCAATGCACACGGTGGGTTCAACAACCGTACTGCATGTGGCTTGCATAGGATCCTGGTTTTTTTGGTGTATTAGTTGTTTAAGCAGGGGAAATTTCAGTCATAGACGACTGGTCTTCCTCATTCCACTGCTGGTCGATAGAAAGACCGAGCCTACACTTTTACCGACCCAAGGGATTTTTAACCTCCCACACCACATAGACATGGTATGAGAGCAACTGGCCTTTCATGATGCTGTAAGTTATACACAGTGGTGGAAATCCAAATTGGCAGAGCTGGGGGCATGGGGAATCGAACCGCCGACCCTCAGATTAGGAGTCTGACCTAGAAAAAAGTCAGACACTCTAACCACTCCCCCACAGAGAACGCCAAGATAATATTGGGTGATACAACCATATATTAAATATATATATATACTATATATATATATATATCCGTCCCAGTGGGTCTGGAAGCAATAACAACCAGACACAGCTGGCCTACAAGTGGTCAGAGCCTCTGACAGGTGGCGCCGGTGCGGCCAAATCTGGAACTATACAGGTTAGCTGCGGCATGCAGTAGCCGAGGTTCATAGTATAATAATAATAGAGATAACTGAAGTGTAATAGTGTCCTTGTTTATATTCCCATAATAGATAATATCGAATATATATATTATGCAGATGTCCTACTAAGAATGTGTGAAACTTACGTCAGGTTTGTGTCCAGTTCTACCTATGTGAAGAGTGGTATTCTCTTACGTCAGGAACAAACATCAGACAAGGCGGGAACTCCCTGACGTCTTTCATAAATAGGTCACATCTGGTTCCCGGCTCAGTGCCAGTGTGGAAGTCTGTCTAGCTAGTAGGTTGGTTGGTTGTTGGAATTTTACGTCCTGGCAACATCTAAGGTCATATCAGGACGGGGCTAGCTAGTTCGCCACGGCCTCTTCGAGTGAGTTGGCAAGGTGTGTACGTCCTGCACCAGTTGTTGTGGCCAATGTTCTTTTGTGAACAGGCACAGTCGACTTCAGCGCCACATTCCAGTGAACATACTGCCAACTAGGGAGTCATGGCAACCATGGAAGGTGACCAGCTAAATTGCTAGACTGTACTGTGTATTCCTTGCTCAGTAATACAGTTGGTTGGTGTTGCATAATACCAGAAATGAAAGATGGTTGATTGCTTGTTGGAGTTTTATGTCCTGGCAATATCTAAGGTCATGTCAGGACGGGTACAGACTTGTGACAGTGGGAACTAATGGCGAATTTATAGTGCTTCCCCGTGGGTAGACAAGGCTGCCAGCACCATGACCTGATATTCCACTCAGTCACATTATCCTGACTTTGAACCAACCAGTCCTTGCCCTATCCTATTAATGCTAATGGCGAATTTATAGTGCTTCCTCGTGGGGAGAGCAGGCTGCCAGCACCATGACCTGATGTTCCACTCAGTCACATTATCCTGACACTGAGCCAAGCAGTCCTTTCCTATGCTAATAATGCTGAGCCCCTGGCTAGGAAGCGACAAATATAAATTCTTAAGTCATTCCTCATATTGGAATGTGGTGTGACATATGTAATTGCGTGGGAGAGATGCATACCTTTTACCATAGACTTGCCTGTAGACCTTGCTGTACTATCGTTCCACCTATGTAATTGCATGGGAGAGATGCATACCTTTTACCATAGACTTGCTTGTCGACCTTGCTGTACTATCGTTCCACCTATGTAATTGCATGGGAGAGATGCATATCTTTTACCATAGACTTGCTTGTAGGGGTTGCGGTACTATGCTGCCACCTATGTAAATGAATGGGAGAGATGCATACCTTTTACCATAGACTTGCCTGTAGACCTTGCTGTACTATCATTCCACCTATGTAATTGCATGGGAGAGATGCATACCTTTTACCATAGACTTGCTTGTAGACCTTGCTGTACTATCATTCCACCTATGTAATTGCATGGGAGAGATGCATACCTTTTACCATAGACTTGCTTGTAGGGGTTGCGGTACTATGCTGCCACCTATGTAATTGAATGGGTGAGATGCATACCTTTTACCATAGACTTGCTTGTAGACCTTGCTGTACTATCATTCCACCTATGTAATTGCATGGGAGAGATGCATACCCTTTACCATAGACTTGCTTGTAGGGGTTGCGGTACTATGCTGCCACCTATGTAATTGAATGGGAGAGATGCATACCTTTTACCATAGACTTGCCTGTAGACCTTGCTGTACTATCGTTCCACCTATGTAATTGCATGGGAGAGATGCATACCTTTTACCATAGACTTGCCTGTAGACCTTGCTGTATGGTCGTTCCACCTATGTAATTGCATGGGAGAGATGCATACCTTTTACCATAGACTTGCTTGTAGACCTTGCTGTACTATCGGTCCACCTATGTAATTGCATGGGAGAGATGCATACCTTTTACCATAGACTTGCTTGTAGACCTTGCTGTACTATTGTTCCACCTATGTAATTGCATGGGAGAGATGCATACCTTTTACCATAGACTTGCTTGTAGACCTTGCTGTACTATTGTTCCACCTATATAGTTGCATGGGAGAGATGCATATATTTTACCATAGACTTGCTTGTAGGGGTTGCGATACTATGCTGCCACCTATGTAATTGTATGGGAGAGATGCATACCTTTTACCATAGACTTGCCTGTAGACCTTGCTGTACTATCGTTCCATCTATGTAATTGCATGGGAGAGATGCATACCTTTTACCATAGACTTGCCTGTAGACCTTGCTGTACTATCGTTCCACCTATGTAATTGCATGGGAGAGATGCATACATTTTACCATAGACTTGCCTGTAGACCTTGCTGTACGGTCGTTCCACCTATGTAATTGCATGGGAGAGATGCATACCTTTTACCATAGACTTGCCTGTAGACCTTGCTGTACTATCGTTCCATCTATGTAATTGCATGGGAGAGATGCATATCTTTTACCATAGACTTGCTTGTAGGGGTTGCGGTACTATGCTGCCACCTATGTAATTGCATGGGAGAGATGCATACCTTTTACCATAGACTTGCTTGTAGACCTTGCTGTACTATCATTCCACCTATGTAATTGCATGGGAGAGATGCATACCTTTTACCATAGACTTGCTTGTAGACCTTGCTGTACTATCGTTCCACCTATGTAATTGCATGGGAGAGATGCATATCTTTTACCATAGACTTGCTTGTAGGGGTTGCAGTACTATGCTGCCACCTATGTAATTGAATGGGAGAGATGCATACCTTTTACCATAGACTTGCTTGTAGACCTTGCTGTACTATCGTTCCACCTATGTAATTGCATGGGAGAGATGCATACCTTTTACCATAGACTTGCTTGTAGGGGTTGTGGTACTATGCTGCCACCTATGTAATTGCGTGGGAGAGATGCATACCTTTTACCATAGACTTGCTTGTAGACCTTGCTGTACTATAGTTCCACCTATGTAATTGCATGGGAGAGATGCATACCTTTTACCATATACTTGCTTGTAGACCTTGCTGTACTATCATCCCACCTATGTAATTGCATGGGAGAGATGCATATCTTTTACCATAGACTTGCTTGTAGGGATTGCGGTACTATGCTGCCACCTATTTAATTGCTTGGGAGAGATGCATACCTTTTACCGTAGACCCGCTTGTAGGGCTTGCTGTACTTGGTGCTGTGGCCGAGATGTCGAGCCAATTCAGGGATGATGCTTGTAAACATGGCCTGCCGCAGAAGAGCAATAAGTGTCAGCCAATGAATCACCACAGGATTACAGAGGAGCACAAGTCTAGACACACTTCACTCTCAAATACTTCTACTCAATTACTAACGAGAACATGGAACTATGCTTATAGCAGTGTGTGTACCAAAGCTGCATAGTCCGAAAATACCTATGTCAATTTCATCCTATATACCTTATTTACATATTGGTCAATTTATTAAAGTTGCATGGTCCGATAAAAGCATCAAATTTTCAACACCAAAACTATTATCTAGATTTGGTCCTACATATCTAACGTTGATAGCAATGCATTTATTAAGCATTTGTTCCAGCCTAGAAGGGAAAACCAGGTCAATTCATTAGAACCTGCTACTGCTGAAGCCATTGGCTCAAAGTGTTGGTATGGTTGACTAAATTAATTTAGCATGTTTGCACCTCAAATATCTCCATAGTTGGCCATTAACAAAATGTTGCTTCAAACTAATGCAATGTAGATTATAACGATCAACTTAATAGGGAAGTAGTACCAGAGGTCAATCCAAGAAGTTTTTCAAGCCAAGGTACAACAGCTCACTCAGAGGGGCCTTCTATTCACAGTGAGTGATAAACATGTGGAATGAGCTACCGGAAGAAGCAGTGGAAGCAGCTACCATAAATCAATTCAAGAATGCGCTGGACAGGGCCAGAGAAACATTCCTGTACCTTTTCGAGGCTGCATACCACTAGAGCTGAGAGCTACAAGATTTGTATAGGCTACCACAAGCCTGCATCAAAGAGGATAATAATAATATTAATAATTTATCTCAGAAAATGACAGACACTCAAAGACCATTGGACTATGCAACTTTAAGCAGTTCTTGCTGCATAGAAGCCAACTTATTACAACCTGTTACTATTGAAGCCTATAGTTTCAGAATGTTTGTGTGCATGCTGAAATTAATTTGACTTGTTTCAACTTCTAATATCTCCACAAAGTTAACCATTTACAATAAAAAAGTTGCTTCAGACTAAAATAAAGTGGATTATAGTGATCACTCTAATATATTTATCTCAGAAAATTGCATATACTCAAAACCATCGGACTATGCAACTTTACTAATATATAAGTAATATACTCAATTGATACAAATGTGGATGGAAGTATATATATGGCAGTGCATATATTAATTAATATCATCTACAAAAGGAACTCTGTTAATACTAATATGAAGATGGATATGACAGTGAATATATTAACATGTAAAGAAATAATTCAATTCAGGATAATCTGGAGGTCCGAATGTATATCAGTGTATATATTAAATAATGAGTTGGCCAATTTGTCATATTATTAATAATTGTGTGTATATAATATGTGAATTATGGCCTGGAATGTTGTTAGTCTTAGCATGACATTATTGAGTGGGTAGATTAATATGATGAATATATGTCCAAATTTAACCTACCTTTGTTTCAATTGTATGCAGTACATAGTATACAGTATATATCCCTATATACATATGTACATAATATTATGCATAGATGCTTAGACATAGATATAGATGGACAAGTATGTAAATGCATGTATATATGGACATATACAATCTGGATATGAAGAGTTCAGACGCAAAACCACGTAAACGCCAATCCAAAAATGGAGATAAACATTGGAATCAAATTTTCAACAATTCTTTTAATTTTTTATTCCGACTTTTTTGTTCATTGCTCCATAACCATGTGATCATATGAAAAGTCGAATTAGTGAGAATTACAATTATTTTCAGGTAAAGATCCTTTATTTAAACTACATTTTTGTATTGGCGTTTTTGTGGTTTTGCGTCTGAATTCTTCATATATACATCTAGTGTATGCATGTATATGCAAATATATGTATAAAGGTCGACATATAGACATTCATATATATATATTTGTATATACATATATACAACATATATGCATGTATACATGTATATAGACATAATATATAGCCACATATAAATCTGCATGTACATCTATAGTAATATAATATAATATAGCCAAGTATATGTGCAATGCAAATCTCAGACACCAGCCTGAATTGCATAGAACTAAGACTAGGACGAACCAAGTTGCAAACTGAAGCAAATGAAGGTACATGACATGCAGCCAAGTTCAAGAACCGACACGACCCACGTCCGACGGACAGCCATGGCCTTTTGGCCGTGTTAATGCAGCAAAAAAAAAAGCTGTTAAAAAAAGTAAAGAACACATAACATTAACAATGAGAAGGAGCTACATAAACGCCTCACCAGTCAAACGAACGAAAACCATTAAAAACTGCCAATCAGTAGAAATATGCATATATACACGCGGTACAGTTATGGTTTTGCATTATATGTATAGATGTATATATGTGTATATGTGATGTGTAACGCATTATGCGAGTATAGATACAAGGGTAACATGTACATCCTATATTTTCTCTTGGGCATGGGTGGAGTGCCCACCCGCCCCCCATCCTAGCTGTCGGGTGAATTGCCGGTGTCGCAGTTTCAGTTCCTAGCAGTTGAAGTTCCCACAAAAGCATCTGCGCATGCGTCAAAGCATTGTCTGCGCATGTGTCAACATTAGCCCGATTTAAACCATCGCCGATCGCCGCAAATCGCTGTCACTATAGTGTCAGTGTGACTAACCTTATAAATTTAATATAATCTTTTCAGTAAACATGTTTTTTATATGTGTACCAAGCGATTTGTTTCTAGGTGCTGTGGTTTTAGAGATATTTCACTTTTTCTGCATGAAGATTGCTCACAAACATTGACAGTGCGTTGAGTTTGGCGGTACACGCAGTGCAAAACATTATTCAAAATTAATAGAAATCCAGAACCCTAACCATATCAATTTAATATAATCGTGTTGGTAAACATGTTTTCTATATATGTGTACAAAGTGATTTGTTTCTAGCTGGTTTGGTTTTAGAGATATTTCACTTTTTATGTGTGAACATTGCTCACGACCATTGACAATGCGCAGACGATGCCGTTAGATGTTGACGCATGCGCAGAAGCAATTGTGGGAACTGAAACTGCTGGGAACTGAAACTGCGACACCGGGTGGGTGCCCCGCTCGCGTCACACACTGTACATGTATATATATATATATATATTTATATATATGTATACATATGTATATATATATGTATATATGTATATATATGTATATATACATGTATATATATATGTATATATGTATATATATGTATACATATGTATACATGTACTCTCAGGCGCAAGTGACAGTGTAGCTTCCAGGATATATGTATACATGTATATATATGTATACATATATATACATGTACTCTCGGGCGCAAGTGACAGTGTAGCATCCAGGATAGAGGTGCGCCGGGGTGGAGCCCCCGGTCACGTGGTCAGAGGGGGGGGGGGGCATACAACAAGTAAGCCACCCCATCCATATTAGGGAGGAAATAAACATATAATCCCTTACGTGCATTTATACTCGCATAATGCTGATACATCACATATGTATATATATGTATATATATGTAAATATATGTATATATGTATATATGTGTACATATATGTATATATATGTATATATATGTATATATATATGTATATGCATACACATGCATATATATGTATATATTATATGTATGTATATATAATTTATATATATTTGTGTATATAACCTACAGTTAACCTTCATTAATCAGCTCAGTTTGTTCTCAGCAACTAGACTGACTTTGCAAATATTGATAAATAACCGACTTTCTACAAGGAACATAAAGACAACATTTATTTTGACTGAGAAATACTTGCATAGATTTCTAATGATATGGCTGATTCATGCTTGGGTTGAATTTTACATATATATGTTAATGGTTCTGTGCTGCATATACTTGTGATTTCTGATTAACTAGGGCATTTTACATATATATTATATATATATATATATATATATCTAATGAAACAAGAGGAAGACATGATAGTGGGTGAGAATTTTCAGCAGTAGAATGAGTGGCGGTTGCAGTGTGCAGGGGTGGTGGCGCCACCACCGGAGCTGGGATTGGGGAGGCTGGAGGAGTAGATGACTAGGTCAGACTTCATCAGTCCACAGAGCTGAGTGAGTGATGAGGGAAAGGAGGGATATTCTGGGTTATTATACTTGCATAATTCTTATACAGCAAATATTGATCGTTTTGTTGTGTATATCCCTATTGAATTAAGGGTAAAATAAAAGTTAGGAATCTATATTCTGGTCTGGTGGAAAAATTCCTGTTTAAATGGTGTTGCATTAATAAAGGTTAATTGTATATATATATATATAAATATGTTTAAAATATATATGAATATATTCATAAAATCTTACCATCCGAGGGGGTCTGGCAGCGGTAGTGACCAGACGCAGCTGGTATCCTGGTGGCCAGGAGCCACTCACAGGTGGCACCCTAGTGGTGGAGGCAGGAACTAAACCCTATAGAGTAGTACGGTAGGTAATAGCTAAGTCCTATGACAGTAGTACAGTACGTAATGACTAATATAGAGAGAACTGATAAGTGATAGTGTCCTTGTTTATATTCCCATTATAGATTATAGAGCACATCTTTAGATGGATCCATATATACATTTTGATATGTGCTCTATAATCAATTATGGGAATATAAACAAGGACACTACCACTTATCAGTTCTCTTCTATATATTAGGTCTTACCTACTAGCATACTTTCATAGGACTTAGCCCTGCTTCTGCCACCAGGGGATCCCCTGTGAGTGGCTCCTGCCCACCCTGATACCAGCTGTGTCTCGTTACTACTGCCTCCAGACCTGCTCGGACGGTCAGATTTTAAATTAACATTTTCATGCCAGAGAATATGTACTCTTCTCAACCACTGCAGACTTTTGTTATTCTGTTTAGCAGGGTCTAACTGTTTATATATATATATATATATTCAATTATACATATCGCGCAAAACACAAGACCATCAAACCAAAAAATAAGTTGCTCACCATGCAGCCAAGTGCCAATTGCAGTTATTCAAAATGCATAACAACTTAAATGTACCATCATTATGAATTCACACATATGCTCGTTTCGTTTTCCTCTCTGACACACGCACGCAGACCAAGAAACAAACAAACAAAAATCTCAGCCGGCAACCAAACATAACCTCGAACCCAAAACCGGCAGGTGGGCGGTGGCTGGAGCGTTAAAGCAAGAGGTGACCAATCTCGCGAACGCACCCAGGGTATGGAGTGTGAAAGCAAGAGGTGACCAAACTCGCGAACGCACCCAGGGTATGGAGTGTGAAAGCAAGAGGTGACCAAACTCACAAACGCACCCAAGCTATAGAGTGTGGAAGCAAGAGGTGACCAAACTCGCGAACGCACCCAGGGTATGGAGCGTGAAAGCGAGAGGTGACCAAACTCACAAACGCACCCAGGGTATGGAGTGTGAAAGTGAGATGTGACCAAACTCATGAATGCACCCAGGGTATGGAGCGTGAAAGTGAGAGGTGACCAAACTCACAAACGCACCCAGGGTATGGAGCGTGAAAGTGAGATGTGACCAAACTCACAAACTCACCCAGGGTATGGAGTGTGAAAGTGAGATGTGACCAAACTCATGAATGCACCCAGGGTATGGAGCGTGAAAGTGAGAGGTGACCAAACTCACAAACGCACCCAGGATATGGAGCGTGAAAGCGAGAGGTGACCAAACTCACAAACGCACCCATGGTATGGAGCGTGAAAGTGAGAGGTGACCAAACTCATGAACGCACCCAGGGTATGGAGTGTGAAAGCGAGAGGTGACCAAACTCGCAAACGCACCCAGGGTATGGAGCATGAAAGTGAGAGGTGACCAAACTCATGAACACACCCAGGATATGGAGCGTGAAAGCGAGAGATGACCAAACTCACGAACGCACCCAGGGTATGGAGCGTGAAAGTGAGAGGTGACCAAACTCATGAACGCACCCAGGGTATGGAGTGTGAAAGCGAGAGGTGACCAAACTCGCAAACGCACCCAGGGTATGGAGCATGAAAGTGAGAGGTGACCAAACTCACAAACGCACCCAGGGTATGGAGCGTGAAAGTGAGAGGTGACCAAACTCACAAACGCACCCAGGGTATGGAGCGTGAAAGCGAGAGGTGACCAAACTTGTGAATGCACCCAGGGTATGGAGCGTGAAAGCGAGAGGTGACCAAACTCATGAATGCACCCAGGGTATGGAGCGTGAAAGTGAGAGGTGACCAAACTCATGAACGCGCCCAGGGTATGGAGTGTGAAAGCGAGAGGTGACCAAACTCGCAAATGCACCCAGGGTATGGAGTGTGAAAGCGAGAGGTGACCAAACTTATGAACGCACCCAGGGTATGGAGTGTGAAAGCGAGAGGCGACCAAACTCACAAACACACCCAGGATATGGAGTGTGAAAGCGAGAGGTGACCAAACTCATGAACGCACCCAGAAAAAAGACGCTGATAAATACGGCGACCAACTCACGAATGTGCCCATGATAAAGACGATTATAAAGACTCGGCCCGTGTCGGTGCTTGGGGAGATCTCGCCGAAGCCGACCGTCGACATCGTGACCAGCAACCAATACACCCCCTCCCAGTAGCCCAACACCTGGCTGTTGTTCCACCCGTGGAAAGGGTCGCCGTTGTTCTCACACTGAAAGAGAGCAAAAAGGGGGGAGGAGGGGAGGGGGAGGGGAGGGAGGAGGAGGGAGGAAGAGGAGGTGGAAGAAGAATAGGGGAGAAAGGATAGAAACGGGGGATGGTTGGGGAGGGGGGGGAGAAGGAGAGAGGGAATAGGGAGTAGGGCGGAGGGAGGGGGAGGGAGGGAGGACGGAGGTGGGAGGAGGGAAGAGGAGGAGGGAGGGGATGAGAGAGGAGGGGCGAGGGGCGAGAGGGAGGGGAGGAGGAGTAGCAGGAGGTAGGAGGAGGGAAGAGGGAGGGGGAGGAGAGAGGGAGGAGGGAGGGGAGGAGAGAGGAGGAGCGAGGGAGGAGGGAGGGAGGAGGGAGGGGCAGGAGGTATGAGGAGGGAGAGGGGAGGTGGGAGGGAGAGGGGAGGAGGGAGGGGAGGAGAGAGGAGGAGCGAGGGGGAAGGAGGGGAGGAGGGAGTGGATGAGTAGGAGGAGGGTAGAGGGAGGTGGGAGGAGAGAGGGAGGAGGGAGGGGAGGAGAGAGGAGGAGCGAGGGAGGAGGGAGGGGAGGAGGGAGTGGCAGGAGGTAGGAGGAGGGAAGAGGGAAGTGGGAGGAGAGATGGGAGGAGGGAGGGGAGGAGAGAGGAGGAGCGAGGGGGGAGGGAGGGGGAGGAGGGAGTGGCACGAGGTAGGAATATGGAAGAGGGAGGTGGGAGGAGAGAGACGGGCCGATGGGTGAATGGAGGAGAGAGGGAGAGGAGGGAGGGGATGGGGTAGGAGTGAGGAGGGAGAAGGAAGTAGGGAGGAGGAGGGTGGGGGAGGAGGGAGGAGGAAGGAGGGTGGGGGGAGGGTGGAGGGAAGAGGGCGGAGGCAAGGGGTATGAGGAAGGAGGGAGTAGGGAGGAAGGAGGTGCGAGGAGAGAGAAGGGCGGAGTGGTGAGGGAGGAGAGAGGGAGAGGAGGAGGAAAGAATGAGGAGGGCGGTAGAAGGCGGGAGGAGGGAGGAGCGAGGAGGGAGGACGGAGGAAGGAGTAGGAGAAGCGTGAGTACAAGTAAGGAGAAGCTGTCCTGTTGAATGTATCAGTATGAGGTGTATGTGTGTGGGTGTGGGTGCGTGTGTGTGGGGGTGTGGGGTGTGGGGTGTGGGGTGTGGGGTGTGGGGTGTGGGGTGTGGGGTGGGGGCGCTGTCTCACTCACGAATGTCCCCATGATGAAGAGCAAGATGAAGAGGCGGCCGATGTCCGACTTGGGGGAGATGTCGCCGAAGCCGACTGTCGACATTGTGATGAGCAGCCAGTAGACGCACTCCCAGTAGTACAGGCGCTGTGAGTTGTTGTAGTTGTGGAACGGATCCCCGTTATTCTCAACCTGCTCAGTGGGTGCAGGCAAGGGGCGGGGGGAGGCGCCGGGTTGTTGTACAAAGAAATAATATCATAATGATGATTTTAATTTTAATTTGTGTTGTGTTGTTGTTGTTTGAAATGTATGTGGTGCATAATGTGTTATGCGAGTATAAAGGCGCGGAATTATTTGATTCATATATATTGTACTGTAGTAGTCTGCACTGACCTCTCTGGCAAGTAGCCACATAGACAAGTAGGCGTGGGTAGTGTGGTGATATCAGGGATCCTAGGTGGTGTAATTGTTAGCACATTGACCCGGAATGCAAGAGGTGTGGGTTCGAGCCCGTACCGATTAGACGACTATGTTCTATTTGATTTATTTATTGTGCCGATTATTCAATGTTCTACCTCCTGTACCTCACACTAGCGTATTTATTCTTGCATATACAGACGCTTTGGTCAAATGAGTTGAGCACCCATCTCCTGTTTTGGTAGGTAGTGGAATTTTAGGCTTTGCGTTCGAACCCTCACCAAATCAAACAAATTACTTAAAATGTATACTTTTCACCACCTAGCAAGTTGCATCCCCCTTGTTGGTAACATTTACCTCACACGTTTAAGTTCTATGGGTTCTCTAATGGGGCTGTCACACTACGATGTAACGACGTCAACGTAGGGAGAACGTGAAGAACATTGAACTTCTCGGCGTAGTATGCAAATTTGGGCACAAGTTGAACGTGGATGCAGCGTAGTGGACGAGAGCGTAACGTCGGTAAAGCATAGTGATACCGTCATTCAACGAGAGAGGACAACGTAATGACGCTGACGGAACGCTATGAACGTTATTCCATTGCCAGAACTACGTTGCTTTACGTTACCTTACGTTACTTACGTCATTAAACGTTGGCGAAACGCTGAACGTATGTTCTCCTGACATTCTCCTGACCTTCTCCTGACTTTCCCATTTCGCCGCTTGGACGTTTCCACCGGCTTTAATGTGGGTCAACGAGTGGAACGTAGTGGAGCGTAGTGGAATGTAGTGAGGAACGTTTGACTAACGTCCGTTTAACGTCATTGACGTTCGCCGAACGTGTACAGAACGTACAGCGAACGTAAACCCTTACGTTCGCGTCATGTCAAAAGTTTTGAACAGGTTCAAAACATTGACGCCCACCGACGTAACACGACGTAACATGACGTAGCTCGATGTCAGTCTAACGTCATTATGATGTCATAATAACGTAACCCAACGTACGACAACGAAATGACCAAATGTGATCACGTCAGGCTTACGTTAGCTCGTTACGTCGTAGTGTGACAGGGGTATTAAAGTGTGCAATATATGGACCACTATTTTTGGAAGGGCATCTATTTTAAAATGCAGATCAAATGCTTATAACCCTATGAAATATATGTACATCAATATGAATGATATAACCTTTGGCACGTCATCATGTCTATTGCTAATCCAGAGGGGGACCGGTTATTTAGGATATGGAGTGTTTTGAAGGAAACATAAAGACAAACATTTTAAATTTGAATTATATCACGGGTACATGATCACAAAGGTTTCTTTGCATGCAAGTTGTGTCTACCTTATTGATAACATTTACCTCCTTGAAACAGATGCCATAATAACACAGTGCCTGGTTGAACTGAATGCTGCTTGCTCTATTCAAGAAAATATAGATAATTAACAACATTGATCTAATAATAATAAATCCGAGGGAACCGTCGAGTGAGCTGCAAGTTTATCATTTGCAATTTATAATGTGTAGCCATGGAAATGGTAATACATGTCCTAGTTATAAAACATAAGTAGGCAATGATATGACATAACTTACCTCCGCTCTTTGCAATTAACACACTTATTTCTGAGGACAATCTGACCATAATTTGTACATATATTATTTATATGAATAGCTTTCCAGAATGGAAAAATTCTATTTTTCTGCCATTTTCATTCAGGAATATTAAAGTTACATCCATAAATATATTAGACCACATTTAATTCAAATAACGAAGAAGTTGCTTGATTACTGTGCAGGTGATATTCCAGACATATTCGCTGGAATGGCCTTAATCGGTGTGAAATATGTTATATGTATACAAATATGTACTCATGCATAATGTTATTAATTCAAAGGATATATGTGCAAATATTTATTATTAAATCAAAAGAGATATTTTTCTTCTTCTTCAAATAATAGCATGTTTGTAGTAAAATAATACTTCTATATATGTACTTACATTATTTATCTATGACATTATGTATATGTATATGTATATGCACATATATATTTTGTAACACCATATATACTTAATATATGATTATTTCAAATCATAGCATGCTTCTAATAAAAAATAATACTTCTATATATGTATTGAAATGATATATTTATACCATTATATATATGTAAATATACATATATACATGTATACATTTTGTAACAGCATATATACATATATATATGTATGATTATTTCACAATAAATGTATGTATCATATTTAAAATATCGACATATTTATTGTAAAATATAAAATAAATATTTGAAGCAAGCACAATTAAATTAACACATAGAAAACAGTAGACAAGCTAAGTCCTAACTATATGCTGAACTTTCTGAGTTTAACAAAGACATGCTTGCTCTTACGAGGTGGACGAATCCGGCTGAGCAGAGCCAGATGGCCATGAAGATGGAGGCGATCTGGGTGAGGCGGATCCTGGAAGAGGACTTCACCAGATGCGTCATCTGGAGCACCTCGGGCAGCTGCAGTAGGTACAGCAGGCGCAGGAATCTCAACCCTGGGGACAAAGAAAGAGGAAATGTTGTTTTACTTAACAACGCCTCTAGAGCACATTGATTTTTATCATCAGCTATTGGACATCAAACATATGGTCATTCTGACATATTTCTTTGGAGGAAACCCGCTGCTGCCACATAGGCTACTCTTTCCGATAAGTAGCAAGGGGTCTTTTATATGCACTTTCCCACAGACTGGACAGCATATACCACAGCTTTTGATGAGACAGTTGTGGACCACTGGTTGGAATGGAAAATAGCCCAAACTGCAAATCGATCGAATGACCAACACCTTCACAGGTGGACCCGCTACCCCCTGAGCGACGTCCCACTCCCTTCAGCCCTGGAGGAGACAGTGTCAGGTATATGAGTATAATACAGGACAGAATGCCGATATAGGTACAGCAGGCGCAGGAATCTCAACCCTGGAGGATGTAGCGTCAGGTTTGTTTTTGTTTGTTGTTGTTTTACGTCCCAGCAACATCTAAGGTCATATCAGGACGGGTACCGACTTGTGACAGTGCGTACTCATGGGGACTTTATAGTGCTGCCCCACTGGAAGTCCAGGCCAGCAGCACCATGACCTGATATCCCACTCAGTCACATTATCCTGACACTGAGCCAACCAGTCCTTGCCCTATCCCAAGTGCCAGGCTAGGAAGCAACAAGTATCAATTTTTACGTCATTGGTTTGACTCGACCAGGGTTCGAACCCACGACCCCACGATCTACCAACACGGGAGACGGACGCTCTAACTCTTTCGGCCATCCCATCTGGTGTGTAGCGTCAGGTACATAAGTATAATACAGGACAGAATGCCGATATACGGAACAGCAGGCGCAGGAATCTCAACCCTGGAGGAAATAGCATCAGGTACATAAGTATAATACAGAACAGAATGCCGATATAGAAATATCAGCCCTGGAAGATGCGATGTCAGGTACATAAGGCCGATATAGATACAACAGTGGAATTTATAATAGGCTTACAGTTGGTTGGTTGTTGGAGTTTTACGCCCTGGCAATATTTTAGGTCATATCAGTACGGGTACCGACTGCTGCCCCACTGGGAAATCAGGCCGCCGGAACCACATCCTGATATCCCACTCATATTATCCTGAAATTGAGCTATCCAATCCTTGACCTATCCTATTAATGCCGAATGCTAGGCTAGGAAGCGACATGTATCAATTTTTAAGTCATTGGTTTGACTTACCGTGGGTTCGAATCCCACGATCTACCAAAACGGGAGACGGACGCTCAACTCATTCAGCCATCCCGTCTGGTCATGTATATATATATATATATATATATATATATATTATTAAGTCTATATGCAGATACAGTAAACATTAACAACACATTGTGTTGTGATTGCTACCCTGGTGCCAGCAGATTTTTTAATTTTTTTTTGTTATTGAAGATTTATACTGCCTATTTTGGATAAGCCTGAATAGACTTGTTTTCACCATTAGACAGTTTGTCGATAGAAAGCCTGAGCCTAGACTTTTACCGACCCGAGGGATTTTTAACCTCCCACACCACATAGACATGGTATGAGAGCAACTGGCCTTTGATGACGCTGTAAGTTATCCACAGCGGTGGAAATCCAAATTGGCGGAGGTGGGGGCATGGGGAATCAAACCACCAACCTTCAGATTAGGCATCTGACCTAGAAAAAAGTCAGACACTCTAACCACTCAGCCACAGAGAACACCACACCATTCAAACTCATTACTGCACATGACAAAACTGAACAGAGCATCCTGGCCACATGTGGTCGAGTCTCCAACTTGGCGTGAGCATACAGCTCAAACACTAGAACCCCAATAAAGCTGTTTATCTTTGCCTGTTAGAGTTAGGCCTACATAGGCCGATGGTTTTCACTTTCTGCGATCTTATTTTTAGAGAAATATATTAGAATGATTATCATAACCAACAATAGGCCTACTTTAGCCTGAAGTAACATTTCTTATGAATGCCGATCTTTAGAGATATTTGAGGGGAAAACAGGCAAAATTGATTTGTTGACATGCACATCAACAACAATAGACATTAATGGTAACAGGTTTGACTCAATTGACCTCATATATCTTTCTATCGATACATCTGCAAATGCTCAATAGGCCTACCTGCACTAGTATCTAACATGGATCTGCATAATTGAATCTACATAAGTGTTTCCGTACCGACAATTAGATGCTTTCCTTGCACTACACATCTTTAAGTCATTCATTGTTCTAGTATTTTTGTAGGAGGGTATTTTTGTGGTTTTTGTTTTTGCTGGTGTCTATTATTAGTCCCAGCAAGGTCTTTGTCTTTGTTCGGCCTGATTTCAACACAACAATGCTGATGGAAACTGCGCACGTGAGCACATGTCTACAGTAAGCATTCCCAGCAGTTAGACAAGCGGAACAGCCGACCAGTGTAAAAGTACAACGTCTGAATACTGGTTCATTCTAATACGTTCAACTACGCTCAACTATGTTAGCCTCCACTACGTTCAACTACGTCCACTAACGTGTATGGGACTGGGCCTTTAAGTTGAATTGAGAGGTTTCGAGAGGTCACCTGTTCTTGTTGCCTATTGACAAAGTCTTTGTCTGAGGACTTTAATGTTAAAGTTCTTCAACAGATTCATTGTTGATGGTTTAATGTCAGATCGGCAGCACCGGTCCGTGTGTTCGAACACCGACTGAGTCAAACCATTGACTTACAAAATTGATCATCCTCAAAGATGGCAACCGTCATTAATAGGACAAGGCAGGGACTGGTTGCTCAATATGAGGAAAATGTGACTGAGTGGGATGTCACTGGCCGGGTCTTCCAATGGGGCAGCACTATAAAGTCGCCATAAGTGCGCACTGTCGCAAGTCGGGACCGATCCTTATATGAAAGTATCTGAGTTCATATTAGGGCAGATACCGACTTGTGATAATGCTAACTCATGGCGATGTATATAGTGCTGCCCCAATCAGAGACCATACCTCCAGCACCATGACCTGATATACCACTCAGCCACATTATCCTGACACTGAGCCAACCAGTCCGTTCCCTATCCTAGTGGCGCCCTATTCTAGTGGCGTATGTAAGGTCGTGAAAAGTCTCAAATGCGTTGATGCTTCGGTTTGACTCAGCCGGGGATTGAACCAACGGGAAGCTTGGGAAGTGGGCGTCCTACCATTTGACCATCCTGGCAGCTCCCATACACACAAAAAACAAACTGAAGCTGACTGAGTTTGTGGAGCTCTACCAATCAGTGTAATACCAGCGGATATTGCATGTGGACATGATGGGAAGAATCGAGGTCTACATCAGTAATTGATGCCACAGTGCAAAACATTGCTTCGTGTTAAGCAGTTATTACCCGATATGGGATATGTGTCCCAAAGGCTGTTCTGACCTAGGGGGCATAGTTAAGGATGATAAGCATTCCAAACACTAACTAGGTTCAATTCCAGATAAAGGGGGATCTGACATTTGCATATTGAAGTAGACCTCGATTTGAATAGAGTACATTTCATATATTCAATATATGCTGTATAATAATTCTATGAGTATAACAACCCAGAATATCCATCCTTTCCCTCATCACTCACTCAGCTCCGTGGACTGATGGAGTCTGTCCTAATCATCTACTGCTCCAGCCTCCCCAGCCCCAGCCCCGATGGTGGCGCCACCACCCCTGCACACTGTAACCACTACTCAGTGTATATAATGCTCTTATTTAGGGTATTGCCCTGAGGAAATATGAAGGGGTCAGGCGTAAAAAAACGACAAACTCATTTCAGTTGTTTTCTGTAAAATAGAATTGCTTGTTGTACTTTTGTGTCAATGTCTATCAATTTCATATTGAGTTTGGTATTATATAGGGGATGTGGCACCTTCTGAGAAACATGGATTTGATGATTGGATGATGGCAGCTTAAGCTCAAATGTGATAGTCATGGTTTCATTTTGGCCTGGATTGCATCTCTTAGTATTTTTTGATCTGAACCCATCATACATTCTTCTATATGAAGATGCATATTCTTTTATATATATGCACATATTCCTTTATGTAAATAGACATATTCTTTGATATATATGCACATATTCCTTTATGTAAATAGACATATTCTTTTATATAAATACACATATTCTTTTATATAAATACATATATTCTTTTATATAAATACATATATTCTTTTATATAGAAGTACATATTATCTTATATAAATACATATATTCTTTCTGTAGATACATATATACTCTGATAAAAATACATACATTCCTTTATATAAATACACTAGTCTTTTATATAAATGTACACATTCATTTATATAAATACACATATTCATTTTACATGAAGACATATTATTTTACATGAATACATATTCTTTTATACAATACATATATTCTTTTGAATAAATACGCATATTCTTCTATATAGAGACACATATTCCTTTATATAAATATACATCATTTACATAAATATACATATTCTTTTACATAAATACATATTCTTTTACATAAATACATATTCTTTTATATAAATGCACATATTCCTTTATATAAATACACATATTATTTTATATACATACACATATCCTTTCATTTAAATACACATATTTAAAAAATAAATATACAAACATTCTTTTATACAAATACACGTATTCTTTTATATAAACACACACATATATATATAGAGCTCCTTCTCAAAACTGATACAAACTTCACAGCCGAGACCTGGGAAAGCTCAACCAGTGCTATATGTGGTGACAACAGGCCAACATGTCTGTTATATGCTGTGTAACTTGACCGATCAGACGAGCCTAGTTCTGGTGTTCACCCACCTGATGCCCTATTATTGTACTCGGGCACATTGCGCTGACTTTTCCTAGCCGTAGCTAGGGATTTTGGTTTGCATGGCAGATCAATTCTTTGAACGGATGAGTGTCGAAGGTGTAAGGCACTGAAGCGATTTACGGGCATGGCTCTTCACCGGGGAAACTTTTTGTTTTAACCTAGAGGCTCTGAAATGTCATTTCAAGCCATTTCAGTGAGGTTACATGTAGTTTCTTTTGTTGTTGTTTTTTAATTGTTTATATTTTGTAAGTGTTTTTTTGTTTGTTTTGTTTTTGTTGTTATTTTTTTAAGTGTTTTTTTTTAGGGGCAGCACTATAAGCTGTGTTTACACGGGAGATTTAAAACGCCACATATGAAACGCCTTGCCTAGATCGACTCACATTTGCCGTGTAGACGCGGTTCTGTGGCGTTTTAGGGCTGAATCGCTTCATATGAAACGCCTCATCTATACCACCTCGGGAGGTGGTTTATTTGAAGCGATTCAGCTGGTTCCCGGGCGGCGATAGTATAAAATAGTAGGGCTTGCCAGCAACAGATGGAGCAGTAACTAATCGCTTGTACCCGGCAGTGTTAGGGCCCAATTAGGCCGAAATCTATTAAATGCGATCATATTTAACAGAATTACATCCTCAAATAATGAAATTTAATTAAATTAACCTTAAATTCCAAGCGATATTACCGTAGCAGCAACATCGGCGTCGAATCACCAAGTGTAAACAAAACAAACAGCAGTGCTAGCCGGCTACAGGCGCCTGCTGATTCCCGGCGTCGACACACTTTTCAACTACGCCGTGTAAACACGCTTCCAAAACGCTTCATATGAATCGCTTTGTCTACATCGTTTCACAATTCCCCGTGTAAACACGGCTATACAGTCACCACGAGTGCGCAGTAGTCACAAGTCGGTGTCCGTCCTATTTTGACCTTAGATGTTGTTTGTGCGTAACCCCCCCCCCCCTCTCCCGCCCCCCCCCCCCCCCCCCCACCCCACCCCACCCCCACAAACCAAAAAATCAACAAAACAAACACGCATTTAAATTACGTTGAAACAATGTGTTGCGTTGATGAGGAACACAGACAATCATTGTGGTCACAAGTTGTATACATTTTGGACTTAGCTGGTCTGTCCTACGTCGGGGTACTCAAATCTGAGAACACCCTGCAGTGAGTTGAGACACGGAACAAATATATTAATCGGCACTGTTAAAGCTAGGCATTAGAGGTCAACAATCAGATAGGGGTCAAGGCCATGGGTTAGAGGTCAGCATGTAAATAGGTCATGATGGCATTGACGGGTGGGGGGGGGGGGTATTTGGCGAGGTGCCTTTATTGCATCAGCAGTATTAGCAGGAGTATATTGATCCAGAAAAATGTATCCTCGTCTACCACTTTCCATCTTCGGCGATGTAACGACACTACCGACTCTGTGCTGTTACCTGGTTAATTTTACCAGCTTGCAATATTATGTATCAAAGCTAACTGCAATAGCTTTCTAAATTGAAATGCATTTGATATATTTTATCTTAACTTGTCCAGTTTGATTTGTTAAACATTACATCCAGTTCTCATGTTATTGTTATTATGTGCAATTAGGACTATATATCAAACCTAAATCCAATATTTTTTTGCATTGAAATGGATCATATATATTTTATTTGAACTTTTCCAGTTTGATTTGTTAAACATAAACTATTAGATTGGATATATTATCCTAATTGTTTATGTCAGAATTTAATTTCTTTTATTATTAGCATCCCTGATTAACATTATACTGATTTTGGCCCGCCTGAGGTTTTTAATTAAAGCTGCATAGTCCAATGTAAACACCAAATTGTCAAAAGCAAAGCAATTATGTACATTTGATTATACATATCTAATGTAGATACTGGTGCACTTATTAAACATTTGTTGCCACCAAGAAAGGAACATTAAGGCAATTTAATAGAATTTGTTACTGCTGAAGCCTTGTGTGTCAGAGTTTGGCATGCTTGCCTAAATCAATTTCCCATGTTTGCACTTCAAATATCTCAAAGATTAGCCATTTAAAATATAAGTTACCTCCAACTAAAGTAAGGTTGATTATAATGATAAGAAAATGACAGAAATTCAAAACCATCAGACTATGCAACTTCAAGCAATATCAACCTAGTTATTTCAACTATAGGTTCAATGTGAAATCATTTCAACATAAAAGGCCCACCGTACACCATTCTTCTAACAGTGTGTCACTTCTCAAAAGATGCCTAACTACGATTCCTCCGCCCCTTCACTATCACCATGCTAGTCTAACATAGCTAACTCCCCACATGTGGATTGTCTCTATTTTTCTTTTCATTTCATTCTTGACCTATTCCTGCCTTGTTCTCTATGTTCGTTTAACTGCTTATTTATGATATGTCAACTGTACTTAGTGTGCAGCAGCGTTTTGCATTAGGGCTGAATGGTAAGTACTTCAGCACTGACAATGTATCGTTCAGACCAGTAAAAGAACTGAAGTAAATAGAGTAAATGGTAGAGTAGAAGGTAACCATGCCAAAAGTAGCCAGATAGCACACCACACAGCTACGTACAAGCCTATGATATGTAAATAGGAGTGACTAGTCTAGTAGTAAGAGTAGAACAAATAAAACACATATATGCCAAGAAAATCCAAAACAATTAACATAGACTACTAACCAGACCAACCAACTATCAATCTGCTGCTGAAATGCAGGCAATCAAATACCTTATCAGCAACTACTGTGTGATAAGATAACACCAACACTACAGCTGGCCAGCATTGAAAACAAGCCTGAATACCCAGGCTTATATGCTATGGACAGTATAAATACAGTCTAAAAGAATTATTTAAAAAAAAAGATTAATGGACACTTTATAGACAGTTAGTCCCACATCACTGTTTCTGTGACATGGCTACTGAACAACCCATTAGAGCAAAGTGTGGGAAGGGTGGGTAATGGATATAACCACCTGAATTTGAAGGGATGGCCGAATGAGTTAGAGCATCCATCTCCCATGTTGGTAGATCGTAGGGTCATGGATTTGAACCATGTTCGAGTCAAATCAATGACTTAAAAATTGATACTTGTAGTTTCCTAGCCAGGCGCTCGGCATTATTAGGGTAGGGCAAGGAGCAGTGGAATGAGGAAGACCAATCGCCTGCGACTGAAATTTTCCCTGCTTAGAGAATTTCCCCCCCCCCCCAAAAAGACATATATATGATTCCAATGCTTCTTTATCATAGCCCGCTACTTTTTAGTGAATAATTTATGCCTCTAGGAACCCTTTGAAATTCAAATTGAAAACTTTCCGTGGCCGCCATCTTGGATGTTTGCATTCTCTACCAATTTCTCAACTTAACACAAATATAGATTAATACTGCACATTGGAACCACTATCACCTCAGTCAATTCAAATTTGAAGCAGTTTTTGCTTAGAGGTAAGCATAGTTAACATTCACCCTTACTCTGGGTAGAACTTCAACAATCAACCAATCAACGAATGTCACAGACCAAAAACAACAACCATGTGAACTTACCGAGCCAGTTGGTGTTGAGGAAGACAGACATGAACATGGGTCCAATGGTGAAGTGGTCGACAATGGAGTACACGTCCATCCAGAAGAATGTCTTGTCTGTGGCTGCAATGAACTGCAGGCAAAGACACAGACGTTTTTAAGTTGTTTGTGTGTGGTAAAACAGTTTATTCATCAGAATATACATTTTTTCAGCACTGATTCACTGGTCTTCTGGCCGTTTACATTACATTGTAAATAGGTGTATAAGCAGGTACTGAGATAGGGCATATTTGTAGATAGTGAGGGCGGTTAGTGTTTTAGTGGGTTAGCCATAATAAGTTCAGTGTTATGGGCTAAGAAGGTGGGTCGCTGCAAAAACTGTGCTGCTATTACTGTATAGCTGAGGTAAGTAATTGGGGTTGGGGGAGAGAGGGAGGACAAGGAGGAGGGGAAGCAAGGCAGGGCACAGTATCCACGCTATGGTGTTTGTTCAAGGGCATGGCCAGTGAGCCTCCAATATATTTACTTCAGTTAGTTAGCTTTTGTTTTGGTAAATGAATTTTATTCATATACATCTTTTGTCAGCACCATAGTACTGGTCTTCACGTTGTACGTGCTACAGGTTATCTTGGTATTTACACAATTTCTTTTTTTAACGTGGTTTATATAGTGTCTTGAAATGTGAAGTAGATCCAGAAATTAAAGTGTTCACAATGCAGTAAGTAATGAGTATGAGGTATATTAAATCATTCTATATTTACATAAAAGGTTTTAGTTGTTGGTTTAGGATTTCAAATTCAGATAGATACTAATACCTTTACTTAGTCTTAGTTCAGTGTGACCAGATACTCTTTTATTCATTGTGTTGTTTTCTACGCAGTAGGATTTGGATGTTAGTTAGGGTATGTTTGTGTTAGTAAGTCAAGATGTCTTGACTATTGGTTTGTTCTGTAGTATATAAATATATTAATGTGTTCGTGTGAGGAATGAGGAATCCCAATGTTGGTGGGAAGGGACTACTGGGAGGGGGAGGCCAGTAGGCAGGAAGTACCGGAGGGTGGGATCACAATGGGCAGAGCTCTGGTTGCAGATTCAGTCATTTCATTATCTTATTGTCTTTGGATCTTAGTTAGTCGTGATTGCTTAGTGCTGTGTCAGCAGTAAAGGCCATAATCGCAGCGAGAAATGTTCAAATGGAATTATGTTGTTTTATCACCAAGCCATGGGTTTTACACAAATGTAAAAGTACACAATAAATGATGTGCCGAGAGGCATTTTTTAAGTTAAAAGTTCACAATTACAACAACAACAGCAAAATTGAAACCAAGTACAATTCTAGATAAAAGTTGAAGACCAACAGTCAGAATGGCACGACTAGAGAAATACTACAAAGTGCTATAATAATACAGCATGCGCAGGTATTATTTTACCAATTATGTTTGCAGTAAATTATACCTATCATCAAAACATTTCATTCATCAGCGCCGAAGTACTGGTCTCCGTTCATAAATCGTGAAAGTTATTTACACAAATCAACCCCTCCTATGGATTTGTTGTGTTTGTTTGTTGCTGTTTTACATCCTAGCAACATCTAAGCTCGTATCAGGACGGGTACCGACTTGTGACAGTGCGCGCTCATGGCGACTTTATAGTGCTGCCCCACTGGGAGACCCAGCTGCCAGCACCGTGACCTGATATCCCACTCAGTCACATTATCCTGACACTGAGCCAACCAGTCCTTGCTCTATCCTAATAATGCTGAGCACCTGACTAGGAAGTGACAAGTACCAAATTTTAAGGCATTGGTTTGACTCGACCAGGATTCGAACCCACGAACGCATGGGATCGGATACCCTGATCTTCCAAAACAGGAGCCGGACACACAACTCATTCGGCCATCCCGTCTGGTCCTCCTATCGGGGTATGCCGTCCAAATCCATCTCTTACCATATTCAATAGTTATATAATTGTTTTAAAGCAAATCAAATCATGAATCGTTAGGATGTGACTATTACCCTGATTATATAGTGTACTGTGAAGACAATACACAAAGCCACGTAGATCATGGGCAGGTTCTCTCCGATCACCGGCCCGCAGTCATCAACTGTGTATCTGGAAGAACAAATGTCCTCAGAAATTAGAAAGAAATAAGGAAGACAAATGCAAACGGCGTCGATGTCGAGGGGAGCTTCCCCAATCGCTAGTTGCTCGGAGGCCGCCGGAGCCGACCCATACTAAGTAGTCCTTACAAAAGGGGGATGGTGGGTGTGGTAAATTGTTGAGTATCCAACTGGCAAGCGAATCTGAATGGCTGGTAGGGTGGGGGTAGGTTTCTGGGTCAGTGATGTTCATCTTTCCCGCTCGGGTCGTGGTGGGTTCCCGGCTCTCCCCATCGAAGCAACCACAATTCGGAAATTATACGCCAATAGACTACATCACGGTTTTGACTGCGCATGCGCTGAAAACGGGGTCGGGAGCAAAGCAAAGGTGTACAGCCATTGAGTTTGCCGATACGCGTAGGCCAAAACTGGCATTTTATTCAAAATAAATAGAAATGCATAACAATTTGGCACAAACATGGATGGAAGGATGCAATATAATAATATAATAAATATGTTTAAGATAGAGCTCTCCATAATTAAGCATTTTGAGCTAAGAAGCAGAATTTCAGTCACTGTACAGGCTGATGTTTACATCACCAATGATTAGTCAGAAATAATTCTTGTTCTAAATATTAAAATGTCAAATGTGTCAACAAAAACTTGTTTCAAAGAAATATATAACCAATATCTGATTAACCCTACTCATTTTTTATTTCTACATATGTCATTAACCATAGGATATAAATAAAAACATGAATAGAATAAATAAAACTGACTGTGGCTATGGCTCTAACACTAGTCTGAGTGCCTAGATTTGTCTAAATCTAAATGCACCTGGCGTAAGATGTGCATATTATATTGATGTAAATGCAATGCTGGATAAAAGATTAATATCTTAATTTATTATATATATATTTTTAGTTGGTATTCTATGTTTCAAATAAGAGCTGAGATGAGCTGAAACTAGCACATTTCATAGCTGCACCCATTGTATGAGCATGTGCCATGTGCTTCTTGTGGGTTTGTTTTGCTCTGATGCATCCCACAATGCACTGTGCCGCTGGAACTGTGATGTAGTCTATTGTTGTTAACTAATTGTTGATATCGATGAATCTCAATATGAAGATTTCAGGCGCAAATATTGACAAATCACCTTCTCAAAACCAATTCACTTACCTAGATTTCATCCTACAATTCCTACTTATACATTGGTGCCCTCATTAAGCAAGAATTACAGCTAGTTTGGTGCTCCTGTACTACACTGCTAAAGTGCTATGTTGATAGTGATACACCCACAAATTGACATACAAATCCTTAGATAAAAGATTCACCCCGTACTGACAGTACAGGGGTGAATGACAACGTAGTCTAAATACGGGCGAAAATAGCTTTAGTATGGAACAGGAAGTAGAATGCATGGCACCAGTGTCAAATGGTTACTTATATCGGCACAGAGTTGGTGAAATGGGAGAGAATGCAAAAAGACAAGATGGCGGCCAGAGAACGCCATCGATTTCACTTTTAAAGTCTATTAAACTGCATATTTTATTACATTTTTCAACTCAAAGGTAGCGGGGAAATATAGAGTGTAGTGGTCTGCACTGACCTCTCAGGCAAGTAACCACATAGACAGGTAGGCGTGGGGAGTGTGTTGATATCAGGGAGCCTAGGTGGTGTAATGGTTAGCACACTGGCCCGGAGTGCAAAGAGATGTGGGTTCGAGTCCGCTCTAGGCACAGTATTTCCCATTTTGATCACCCCCACGACACTGGTGCCGTGACCAGGATCCTGTACAAGCTTTGCGCTGTATGGTTGTTGAACCTACCCTGTGTATGTATGTGTTAGTGCATTGCCTGTATGTATGTAATTGTAAGCATTACAAGACTTACAATTCCAGGGGGACGAGTGTAGTGGTCTGCACTGACCTCTCAGGCAAGTAACCACATAGACAGGTAGGCGTGGGGAGTGTGTTGATATCAGGGAGCCTAGGTGGTGTAATGGTTAGCACACTGGCCCGGAGTGCAAAGAGATGTGGGTTCGAGTCCCGCTCTAGGCACAGTATTTCCCATTTTGATCACCCCCACGACAGAAATATAAAAACATATATAAAGAATAAATATTGCTTCTAAAATTAAGACATTATTCACTCACTTATTTTCCCCAGAATGTCGAAATTCTTCGCCAGCTTTTCTAATGGGTTGGTTTTCCCCCCTGTACTGTAAGTACGGGGTGAATCTTTTATCTAACAAATCCCATACAAAGCCTGTGTCTGGCATTTTGGTCTAAATGCCAACTTTAATTTATAATGTTTTCAATTAAAACATTTGCAATGTTCGTTCTTTAAAATAAATGCTACTTCAAAATAAGGTACACTAGATCACAAAGAAACAATATTTATAGAAGAAAATAAGAGAGAAATTCAAGGTCATCGGATTATGCAAATTTATTCATAAATATTAAATATGCGAGATTGAGTCTGAGTCTCGTTCTGATTAATGCATGGAGAGTATTTCCATCAAGTATTATGTCTAAAGCTAACAGATCAACATGGTGTGTCTATTATAGCTGTATTCACACGGGGAAGTTAAATCGATTCCTATAAATCGACTTGCCTAGTTCGACTCACATTTGCCGTGTGAATGCGCGGCTGAGGCGGTTTAGGGCTGAATCGATTTACATGAATCGTTTAATGTAAAACGCTTCGCAAGGTGGTCTACAGGAACCGATCTACGCTGAATCGTTTTATTTATGACATCATACGCATGCGCAGTCGAGGGAAACGTGACAGTCGAGACCTGAGTGTGTTGACTTTCCGGTAAATTTGCTTTATGAACCTGCTAGAGGTGCACATATATTTTTTCCATCATTTATTTTTCGGGTTTCACTGCCCAGCAGAAGTTTTGACTGTTCCAAACCAATACGATTCAGTCCATACATATCTAGTTCAAACCCACACTCTCTCGTGCCGATGTCGACGAACCCAAACTGGTGCTGGTTAGTCTGGACTTGCTCATGCGCAGATATCCACTTCCGCCTTAAACAGATTCAAAGCACTGCCCGTGTGAATGCGAAACACTTTCAAACTAAATCGATTCATATGATTTGCCTTGTCTAAATCGCTTTATATTTTGCCCGTGTGAACACGGCTTATATGTCATATCAAATGGTGGTTAGGTTTTTGGGTCATTCTGATCACCACTCCTCTGTTAATCGGCACTGCCAACACGTATCATCATACTCCACTGATGCTTTGCCAATGTATGGATTGTTAATAACATGTTTTTGTGTACCTACCATACACAGTTCATATTAATATTGATGGGTTTTTACTAACTTTGATCACTTCAACCTGAGGGGCATCAATTTTAAGTCATGTAACCACAAGTGTTGTTAACTCTGCCATTAGATAGCGGCACCGATATGGTTTAGCACATATTGGTATAGATAGATTCCACCAGATGGTGGCACTATATTGAAATGATACCATGCATGGAATATAGCAGACAATGTAGATATATACATGGTCTCTGAATATAGTCAGGGACTGTGAATATATATATATATATATAATGACAGCTCAACACAATATTGGTGTGAGTATTCTCAATATATTACTGAAAACAGTGATACTTACTCAGACGCCTCTATGAGGTATATAATTATGGCGGTCATGTTCAGTAGGAAGATGCACATACTCTGAAAGTAACAAGAGAAAGATATCAAATTGCACTTAAAATATCCCATTGGTGCTGGAGAAATTCAGTTAATTAAGGCTGCATAATCAGATTAAGTCATTCAACTTTTCAAAACCTAAATAATGATCCATATTTGAACATACATATCCAATATAGATATCGATGTACTCAGTAAGCATGTGTTGCTGCATAGAAAGGAATCAATTTTGTTGAATCTCTTACTTCCGAAATCCATTAGGTTTGTTTTGTTTGTTCATTGTTGTTTTATGTCCTAGCAACATGTAAGGTCATATCAGGACAGAAATCCATTAGATAGTACTGAACTTCAAAGTAGAAAGCGACCCATAGTGCATTAACTATTGACCTTCTTCACTAAAATAATTAGGACAGCAGCTTCCCAAAACTGGACTGCTTAAGATGGCTTCCTCAATAAATGAACTTAAGCTTTCTTAACTGGGTTGTCATACCGTGGATTGAAAGCTTGCTTCTGTCTCAGGGATGATGAAAATGGGAACTATTGTACCTAGAATACCAGATTCGAACTCACAGTTCTTGCCATTCCGGGGCTTGCGTCATAACCATCACACTACGTAGGTTGCCTGATGTCATCACCTTTCTACTCCTATCTGTCTCTGTGGCTCCTATCCAGAGATGTCAGTGCAGATTACTCTACTACCTTAAGCCCTGGTCACATACACATTAGTGAACGTAGTTGAACGTAGGTGAACGTACTCAAGCGTGGTGTAAGTTTGTTAAAACTATGTTGAAATACATTAAGGGACAGCAGGTGAGCCACCGAATGATACGGATAAATACATTACGGTACGGATGCTGGTACATTCAACTACCTTCAACCACGTTCAACTACGTCCACTAACGGCTATGTGACCAGGGCATACACGATGTGGAACGACCATGGTTTTGTTTGGGTCAAAGTATGCTAGAGTAAACTAGAGTACGCTAGAGTACAGTTGAGTACATTAAGAGATGTGTTATACTACGTTAGGGTACGCTAGATTACGTTAGCAATACGGATGCAAATTCAGCCTCTAACATAACGCTCTTTTGAACAAGTCCAAAAATGTAATCAAACATCACGGCTCACCCACATTATTACCAAGTTAGCATCACGGACAAGTATGGATGCCGGTACGTTCAACTACGTTCAACTATGTTCAACTACTTTCAACTACGTTAGCCTCCACTATGTTCAACTACGTCCACTAATGGCTATGTGACTGGGGCTTTACATTCGTATTAGCAAGGACACTCTATTAAGTCAGAATTGTTATTATTATGGCACCCTACTGCACCTCTCAAGAACTCACCTACGCAACATAGCTAGAACACACATAGCTGGTCTCACAGTTTGGTTCAATTGTGCTTTACTTGAATTGTTCCTGCAGTGAGTCGCATTGTACTTATCTGTTGAAACTGTGCACAAATAAATGGTTTGGAAAAACTATTCCTCTAAAGGATAGTAGTGCATGTTATGGTGATTGGTTGATGCTTAGTTCCTAAATTTGCCACCGGTGGCGCACTGTGCCTGCTAAGACCTTCATAAGAAGACAGAGACAGTCCAAATAAAAATGTAAAATTTAAGACCTAAATGCACTGGGATTGGTCCCACTGCTTCACTGGTCACAGCTGGTCCAGTGTATTATTAACAAGCCCACCCCAACAATATAATTCAGAAACTCATATAACTAACTACACTAGAGTTACACTAGAATATTTCTAACAAACTTACATTTATATACCGCTTGCCAAACTGCAACTGAACATTAAAACTTACTACAACTTTACCGACTGAATACCGAAGATAACTTCTGCTTAAATTCTAAATACTATGTAAATACTCACATTGATCTGATTAATATTGATCTAATTATATGACACTACTGTTACCAGTAACCGGTTCAAGGATACCATCAAGAGAACCTGAAGCTGAGAGACATTAAGACCGACTCATGGACATCACTCTCACAGCAGAGAGCTAAATGGAGAGCGGCAGCCAAGTAATGGAAGCAGTCTTTGTCGCATTGCGACTGACAGCATGATGATGATGATGACTGTTACCATATTGCTATGGAACTTTTGGGTTCCAGAATTTCATTGTGTTACATGCTGCAAATTGTGTATTCAACAGTTATTGTACACCTTATTCTATCTACCTTTTGTGTAAATAACCCTGAATTGAAAAATGGCTGGAAGACCAGTGCTTCACCACCGACAACAGACTTATTTAGCAGAATAAACATATTTACCAACAACAAAAAAGAAGGCACTATAGATTAGTCCTTTCAACAATATAATAACTAGGCCTCATTCAAACCCAACGTGACAATTGCATGCAAACCCTCCCCTGGCGTCAGGGCACCCACGGTATAGCCTGCCCCATGGTATGACCTACATGTTGTAATGCAAAGCAAACCTACATGTAGATACATATAAAAAGGGGTAATTTCCTCTGCCAATTTGTGTCCTAGTTTGGGTCAAGTGTGTCAGTGTTGCTTGTCTGCGTTAATTGGATCATTGAGCGGCTAAACATGATTTCAGAGGGATGATGTCAAAAAAAGATTTTTTGGGGATTTAAACATTTTGTTGTTGGGGGGATGACCTTTGACCTGATTCCCGGTCTCCCAGATCATTGCTACCAACTGTCCACCAGCTAGGGGCCAGGACTAGGAATTCAAAGCATCTTGCTTTGTCAAGGCGTATTGATAAACCAAGACAGTTTACATATAGGAACAAATAGGGGTGAGCTGTCAGAGTCTGCAACTACTTTAATATTGAGGATAAAACCTAACAAAATATATCATTAGAATGGATGTAAGTAGCTCTTCACAGTTTCTATGAAGAAAATGCTCCTGTGAATAGTATTTTCATAATATTCAATTACAACTACATTAAAATAAAGAGATAATCTTATTTTGCCTATAACGTTGTGCTGCTTGTATTCTGGAATTAGTCATTTTTACTGGTGAACCACCATGGTCTATTTAAAAAATGTATTTCTCTTAGAATCAAAATTCTGGTCATAGTTAATGAGAAATAACCAAAAATATGAACAAATCATGATATATGGCATACTGTAAGCCATTACTGTAATGCACACACAGGCAGATGGGTTGTTGTTTTAGCACAATGCTGACCACTGGAGGTGTGTGTGGGTGTGTGTGTGTGCAGAGTGCGATATCTCTCTGTGTGGTATATCCACCACACAGTATATGTGTATGTGCATATGCACATATACATATATATGAGCTTGCCTAAAAAGGTGATGACTCGTTTTTGTTGTCCATTGTAATGATTGACACAAAACATCACAGAAACAGTTACACTGAAAACATAAGGACATTTGCTTCAAATGAATATGTTTTTATTAGGATTATGAAACACCATGTAAAAGAAACAAATCAGTTTATCCTGAGCAAATGCATAAGCAGATAGTATGTTGATCATTACAGTGGACAAAGTTTTGTCCCATATTGCTTAGCACCTTTTGAGACAGTCTCATATATATACACATATATGTATATGAGACTGTCTCAAAAGGTGCTCAGCAATATGGGACAAAACTTTGTCCATAGTAACGATCAACACACTATCTACTTATGCATTTGCTCAGGATAAACTGATTTGTTTTTTACATAGTGTTTCATAATCCCAATAGAATACATATTGATTTGAAGCAAATGTCCTTGTGTTTTCAGTGTAACCGTTTCTGTGCTGTTTTGTGTCAATCGTTACTATGGACAAAAAAACGAAGAGCTAGCTAGCACCCTTTGAGACAGGCTCATATATGAATACAGATGCCACCATATATTAATACATATATATCTGCATATATGTGCCTATTAACAGATATTATACAAATATACATACACACACATATATATATCTAGATATATATCTCTATATCTATGCATATATATCTGCATATATGTGCCTATTAACAGATATTATACAAATATACATAGACACACATATATATATCTAGATATATATCTCTATATCTATACATATATGTTATTTATTCCTTTCTGTATGCACCCCAGGGCCCACCCCCACCCGCACCTCCACCCCTTCCATTCCCCATTCCCCTGCTCAGTTCCGACCCTCTCCTGCCCTCTTTCCCATGCGCCTCCCCCAATCGAGTTCTGTCTAGATCCCCTCACGCAACCCCTGCTGGCTCACATGTCACTGCATGGAGTAAGCAACCCCAGCACCCCTCCCCCCCCACTTTACCCCCCTACCCTTGCTGCTCGCTCAGCTGTCACCCTCCCACTCACCCCCGCTATTTCCCAGTCAGCTCCAGCTCCATCCTGCCCCAATATATATATATATATATATATATATATATATATATGTACATGTATACATGTATGTATGTATGTATGTATGTATATATATATATATGTCTATATAAACATTTGAATTATTACACATACACATAACGCAATATATAATATATACATATATACATATATGTTTATTTACACACATATACATACATATATGTGTATACATATATTATTGGACGCGCCGTAGACAATTGAGACAAGACAAATAAGACAAGACAAACATTATCTATAGTTGGATGAGTAGTTTCTCTGGCTGGTACCTCTACAAGGCCCTCTCCGTTTATTTATGAAGTAAATTTCTTGCCGACTGACGGCAGATAGTGTCGTGCAGATACGCACAACGGCTCCAGCGCCCTATCGCCGCCGGGAGATGCGGGTGGCGCCTAGGCCAGCCCGACTTCAAAGCAGGATACTGCTCTATACACACACGGTTGGGCAGACCCTCAGCCAGTGCTACCAACAAGTAACTTACACTTTGCTCAATAATATTCACATAACTAGTTACACGCCACAATATATGTGTGTGTATGCAGGTATTGCAGGTATAGCAATACCTCAGGGAGTTTGACGCCCCTGCCCTGCAGAGTTGTAAACCGCTGCCTTGTGGTACAGGTTCTTCACAGAACCGAAGGCTAAGGGAGCAAACCCTGAACAGAAAACCATGTCACTGTGGCAGCATTAAGGGCGGTTGATGTATGAAACTCCCAACATCTCCCGACCAGCCACTGCGGGGACAAATAGTTTTGCGCCTGTCTTGACATGTTCTTGCCGGTGTGAAACCTCTATTTGCTCCCCGAGAGAGTGCCGCTGGTAACTTGCAAAAGCCAGCAGCACTTCAACACTTTTGCAGGCAGCTTTCATGAAATGTATCAATAGAAACCTGAAGCTGAGAGACATTGGTCGTAATGCGAAGCATTACGCTTGATGCGAGGAGAGGAAGAGACCCTCCCCCGCCCCGCGCTCTCGCGCGGCGCTCACACCTCACCAGACCCCGCTGCTCGCCGCTTCCTCCCCCGCCCCCCTGTCGCGCAGCATTCGCGCCTCACGCGACGCCCGCTGCTCGCCCTCCCCCGGGCCGCCAGCTTTCACACTGACCTGCTGTCGCCGCCCCCCTCCTTTCCCTTATAAGGCCGCCCGTCGGCCTCCCTCTGCACTCGCCCTCCAGCCGCCTTCCAGCTCTCTGCCCTTCTTTTCCTTTTGGCTCTTCACCACCGCTGCTCCTCCTCGGACCGCTGCCCCGCCTCAGGCTCCTGCACCATGCCCGGACACGGAAAGGGAAGAGGCCGCAAGAGCTCCAGGGTCACTGCCCGGGCCACGCCGGGGCCCGCCTCGGGCTCGCCCGGCGACGCCTCAACATCCCCGGCCCCGGCCTCCCCCTCGGCCACCTCGGGCGCCGACACAGCCATCATACTCCAGGCTCTGCAGCGCCTCACTACGCGCATGGACGCCTTCGAGTCGGCGGGAGCCCGAGGAGCGCTGGAGCAGCTGCAGGCAGGGTACACCACGCCGCCCGCCCCAGCTCCTCGGGCGCAGACCGCCGCCGGGGCCCGGCCGCCGCCCCCACCTCAAGCGACTTTGCCCGGAGCAGCCCACCCCCACTACCAGCAGTACGGCCGCCTCGCCGCCTGAGGCGGGCCCGCGCCCCCCCCCGGCCTACCTCCAGGACGTTGCCGAGGACTACACCCCAGCATCCGCGGCCGACGCCGTCTGAGACATCCTCGCTTCCGCCGAGGCGCAGCGCGCCGGCAGGCGCCAAGGCATCCCCTCGGGATACATTTTCCCCTCGGACCTCGTCGAGAGGGGCCCTGAGCGGAAGCCGGTGAAGAGAGGGGAGGCCACCCGCGATGAATATAACCTCGCCCTCCTCACCCTCGCCGGCCATCCAGCCTTCCCCGAGCACTCCCTCCAGGGCCTACGCCACCACCACCTCACCGTGATGAGGGATATCCTGGTGCATCCATGGCCTACCGTCCGCCGCTACTCCGAGGCCATCTTCACCTGGATAGCGGACGGGAGGGTCCCCCACGGATGGCATGACCCGGTGGCCCTCAACACGCTGAGGATGGACTCCATCACCACGCCCACCCCTCCGGCAACACCAGCTTCCCGAGGCGAGGATTCGCCCCGAGGCGAATGGGCCCGAGGCACACACCTGCCCCGGCCGCAAGTCGACACCCGCACCGCCTACGATAGGCACACTCACGGGGCCCCCTGCCCCGCCTGGAACCGCGATCCCACCTCGTGCGATCGGGCCCACATCGGGGAGGCCCACGGCGAGGTGGGAGACAGGCGCCGGCACATCTGCGCCTACTGCGCCAACGTGCGGCGGATATTAACTAGGCACTGCGAGGCCGAATGCCTCACCAAGCAAGCCCGTGAGCGCCAGACCCCGGCCGCCTCGGCGGATTTTTGATCCGCCGCCCCCCCCCCCCGGCCGGCCCGGGGGGCCCCTCCCGGCGCCTCACCCTCACCACTGCCGACAGCCCCGCGACTTCCACCGACAACCTCCCAGCGTCCACCGACCGCAGCGCCGCCCACTCAGAGCCGGGGTTCATCACCTCGGACCTCACACCTCAGACCACAGCCCAGCCCAGCCCCACGAGAAACCCTCTGCCCACACCACAACCGCCGACCATCACGACCACCGACAACCCCTCAGCGACCACCAATCGAAACGCCGCCCAGACGAAGCCGGGGTTCACCACCTCGCACCTCACACCTCGGACGACACGGCCCAGCCTCACGAGGGACCCTCCCCGGACAGCCCAGCCACCGGCGCTCACGACACCGCCTTCATGAACCCGCCTGATCCGCCCCCGACTCCCACCCCGCCCAGCCCTGAGGAGTTCGCTGCCCCCCTGATCGACCCTCGCCGGACCTCCTCCCCCCAGGCCTCAGGAGCGGGCCTCCCTTTTTTGGCCGCCCGCTCCCCCTCCACGTAGGCCCCGGACCTCCCTCTCACCCAGCCCTGCCTCCCCGGGCCCCCGCCTCGGGCGCCCCTACCCCCGCCTCGGGCGCGCCTCGAGCCCTCTCCTTACTCTTTGGCGGAGGGCTCCTCGGCCCCCCCCTCTACCAGAACTCTGACATTGCTCCTTATGAGCCCCTCCTATTGATCTCTTCTGCTCCTCATGAGCCCCTCACTGTATTGCTCACTGTATTGCTCCTCACGAGCCTGTTGATTGCTCCTCATGAGCCCCTTCCTCTTATTTCTACCTCCTCAGCCTGTTACCTGTTCCTCTGTATGCTCTGTTGAGGCGTTAATAAACGCCTTTTTCCCACCCCCGCCTTCCCTTCTTCCTTTTCGCGCATCGGTCGTAATGCGAAGCATTACGCTTGATGCGAGGAGAGGAAGAGACCCTCCCCCGCCCCGCGCTGTCGCGCGGCGCTCACACCTCACCAGACCCCGCTGCTCGCCGGTTCTCCCCCGCCCCCCTGTCGCGCAGCATTCGCGCCTCACGCGACGCCCGCTGCTCGCCCTCTCCCGGGCCGCCAGCTTTCACACTCACCTGCTGTCGCCGCCCCCCTCCTTTCCCTTATAAGGCCGCCCGTCGGCCTCCCTCTGCACTCGCCCTCCAGCCGCCTTCCAGCTCTCTGCCCTTCTCATGGATGCAACTCTCACAGCAGAGAACTAAATGGAGAGTGGCAGTCAAGTATTGAAAGCAGTCTTTGTCGCATCGCGACCGACAGCATGATGATGATGACATGTGTACATACATGTATATATGTATACTTATGGACATTTGTGTATGTATGCATATATGTATGAAATATAATATATACGTATATACATATGTACGTGTACATACACACATATATATGTATATATACGTGTATATACGTATATACACGTGTATATACACAAGTTGGTTATTGAAGTGTTACGTCCTGGCAACATCTAAGGTCATAGGTCATATCAGGACGGGTAACAACTTGTGACAGTGCACACTCATGGCGACTTTATAGTGCTGTCACACTAGGAGACTAGGCTGCCAGCACCATGACCTGATATCCCACTCAGTCACACTATCGTGACACTGATCTAACCAGTCCCTGCCCTATACTATTAATGCCAAGCGCAAGGCTAGGAAATGAAAAGTATCAATTTTATAATTCATTGGTTTGAATCGACCGGGAACCGAACTGCCGACGCCCTGGTATATATACACGTATATATACATATGTGATGTATAAGCATTATGCGAGTATAAAGCCGCGTAAGGGAATTTCTATGTCTTTATTACACTGTATTATGTTATTCCGATATTATATTATTGGCCAATGGGCTCTCTGCATCTATTTGCTTCCTACTCATACGGGTACCAGTGGCTCCACCACCGCCTGACCATACTTCCGCCGCTACTACTGTCACTTGCGATGTATTAATATATGGTGATACAAATATATTATGCACGTCTACATGTGCACACATATACACGTATACACACATACACACATACGTATACACATATACCAGACGGGATGGCCAAATGAGTTAGAGCGTCCGTCTCCCATGTTGGTAGATCGTGGGGGTCGTGGGTTCGAACCCTGGTCGAGTCAAACCAATTACTTAAAAATTGATGCTTGTCACTTCCTAGCCAGGCGCTAGGCATTATTAGGATAGGACAAGGACTGGTTGGCTCAGTGTCAGGATAATGTGACTGAGTGGGATATCAGGTCATGGTGCTGCTGGCCTGATCTTCCAGTGGGGCAGCACTATAAAGTCGCAATGAGTGCGCACTGTCACAAGTCGGTACCCGTCCTGATATTACCTGAGATGTTGCTAGGATGTAAAACAATAACAAACATATACACATATACACATACGTTCAGATGTACATGCGTTCATACATACATATCTTCATACGTACATGCCTACATACGGACACATGTACATACGGACACATGTACATATATATTTATATACAGTTGCATATATATATATATGTATATAAGCATATACATAAATATATACATATATGTAATTGTAGTCTGACTGACACTGATATTTGCACAATACATTTCACTCATTTACAAGTGGAACTTGCTAAAATAGTGAGACAGGTGTCAAAGTCCAGAGTCACTCAGATGAAAAAGGTGGGCTATCAGGTGCCAAGTTAAAATGTGACAGTTTTCTTGGAAAGTTTCTGGGTCCTGCACTGAGTTTGAAAGTGTCAGAGCTGTTGTCCCTTGGAATAGGTGTGATAATGCATTGGATTTGGTATTTACTGGACCAGTGCCACGGCAAACTGTACACAAATACTTCTAAAGGTACATATTACACATGTACTTATGTATTAGACACAAATGGAGGAATACTATGCAACATGTGATGCAGTCATTATATGTCCTGTAATATTGGTAAGTCACTTTTCACTTTAAATTAATGTAATATATACATTAACTAATTAGGCGGATAACCATTATGCCCCCAGCTTCTCCTCCGCTGGGATTCCCGAAACGGGACTTTCAGCATCCCGCCGCCGGGATTCCCGGGGTTGCAGTTTCCGTGGCACACCAGTTTGCGAGGGACACATCGCTTCTGCGCATGCGTCAAAATCGAACAGCATCGTCACTAACCTTATAAATTTAATATACTGTTTTTGGTAAAGATGTTTTCTATATGTGTACCAAGCGATTTGTTTCTAGGTGGTGTGGTTTTAGAGATATTTCACTTTTTCTGTATTTTCTGTATGAAGATTGCTCACGACCATTGACAATGCCTTGAGTTTGATGGTATGCGCAGTGCAAAACATTAGTTTTATTCAAAATTATTAGAAGTGCAGAAGCCTAACCTTATAAATTTAATATAATCTATTCATTGAATATGTTTTCTATATGTGTTCCAAGTGGGTTGCTTCTAGGTGGTGTAATTTGAGAGATATTTGACTTTTTCTGTATGAAGATTTGCTCACGGCCATTGACAATGCATTTGAATGTATGTGTCCCTTGCAAACTGATGTGCCGCGGAAACTGCAACACCGGCCTGCTGGAGGCGGAACTCCGAGGCTCCTGAGCCAGTATTCCAGCCTCCCATTTCCGGGACTCCCAGCTTCCCACAACTGAGACCCTCAGCCTCCTGCACCACCCACCCGGCCTCTTGGTACACTGACAATGTACCCGACTTAATTCTTGTATATTTCTTTATCAGTTCTTAGTTATTTTTTGCATCATTTTATATTGGTGGGGGATATTATTGTTATTGCTATAATTATTTCCAGCATTTCATTACCATTATTTTTGGGTTTAAAAATAGCAATAATTCACTACACTCGGCTAACAGAAGAAAGAGGAGAAAAGTGATTTTAGAAGAATTTACCACGGAGGCTGAGCAGTTTCAGAGCTAGTGGGTGACAGGGACCAGAATGTTCATCAAATGCTGACAGGAGCAGGCTTGAGACAAGACCTCAGAGTTCATTAGCGAGCACCAGGAGAGAGGTGAAGGAAGATGAATCAGAGCTCACCCCCCTAGTTAGAGGGTGGGTGGGCGGGGAAGGCGAAGTGCACTGCAGGGTGTACAGTGAGAAAGTGAAGAGTAGTGGAGCGGGCAGGCCCGAGGAAGACAGAAATAGGCATAGCCTCGTGAGTAAATTACCCATGTTAGCCTCGGCCAACATGTCCAACAATATTAAAAATAATAATGAAACTAGTTTTAGAGACATTAATAAAATAATCTGATATACACTGTCTAATAATTATGTCAAGTCGGGTAAAGACAGGTCAGGTATATGCACATATATCCACATATATATGCATATATATATATATATATATATATGTGAGCATTTATATGCATATATATGTGCATATGTATACATGTGTATACATATATATGTATGTATATATGCATACATGTACATATGTAATAATTCTTATGTACTCAGAGATAGAGTGGAGCGAGGGGAGTGGAGAATGGAGAATGGAGGGGTGGGTGCCCCTTGCTAAAGCACTTAGCCAGGTGTCAAGCTCCAGAGTCAATCAGATGAAAAATATGTGATATCAGATGCCAATGAGAGGTGTGGCGGCTTTCTTGGACAGTTTCTTGGTCCTGCACTGAGTGTGAGAGTGCTAGAAATTGTTGTCCCCTGGAATAGGTGTGAGAATGCAATGAGTTTGGTATGTAATGCACCAGTGCCACAGCATACTGCATACAAATGGAGGACTATTATGCAACATATTGTAAAATATTCTGCTATACGTCATTGAGGGGAATGCAGATGTTCTATTACTGATCAGTGTACGTGACCAGGCACATGTATGTATACATATGTATGTGCTGGTGGTGCCTGAGTGGGATGTAAATAGAAAAAGTGGTGCTGGCAGGTCTGGGTGTGAGTGCACTCACGGCCTACCCCCTCTTCTGGGATAGTGATCAGCACACTCAAAGGTCAACGTTGGTGGTGGCCATGGGGCCATACAGCTTGGTGGTGGTGGGGAGACCACTGGTAGCCATAGGGACCAGGAATGCTGGATCCCTATTGGTAGGGCCAAGCATGCTTGTTTTCCATTGGGGGAAAGGGGTGGGGTGATACTCTACAATGAACCCATGTAACCATATAAATAATAAACCAGAGGGCTTGCCTCTCTTCTTTTCTTTACACTTTATACTCTTCCTTTCTCTTTGTCTGTATTGATTTCACTATAGCCTGCCTACACAGCCACAGATTCGAGCCGTAGCCTTTACGACGAGTGGATTAGTTGAATAGTGGATTCATTTTTTCAATGTGATGCAGTCATTCCTATGTCCGGGAACATTGGTAAGTCTCTTTTCACTTTACATTAATGTAAAATACATCTAAACGTAATCTAATTAGGTAGAGGCATTAATAGAATATAATATATAACATAATGGGTCTTAGCAAGCCAAAACTGGGTTTGGACAGGATTTCTAGTTTAGCGGCGAAAAGTCGCTATGTATGGAGCAGTGTTACGGAAACACCATGAGTTTAAGGTTGGGTAGGTTAACACCACTCCATACCAGGTTTAAGGGCAGTGTTAGGTACTGATTAGGCCCAAATCTATTCAATGCTATCATATTTGACAGAATTACATACTCAAAAAGTGAAATTTGATCAAATTAACCCTAAAGTTGAAGCGATATTAACGCCGCAGCTACATCAGCGGCGATATTCATTCATACTGTCGAATGTAAACAAAACAAATTGCCGCCACTGCCGCCGCCGCCGCTGTCACCGCCAACGCCGCCGCCACCAGGCACCCCCACCAGAATAACATAAAAAAAAAGTGAAATTTGGCCAAATTAAACCAGAAATCGAAGCGATATTAATGCCACTGCTGAAATTTGGTCAAATTAAACTAATAATCGAAGCAATATTAACGCCGTCGCCGCTGCTGCCGCCAAGGCGTCGGCGGCGATATTGGCTAATAGCGGTGCTCGCCGGGAACCGGCTCAGAGGGATACCCCAAACCTATAAATAACATGTTAGCTAATGCCTCTGCGCTTTGGCTCCGTACATACCCCATGACCCATTTTCCAACACCAGCGTTAGCTAACCACCCGTTAGCTAATCCTTAACACCGGCGCCAATAAATAATTGTTCATGCATACGGCCCCTGGAGTGACGGCGGGGGTAGGGCGGGAGTGACAGTGGGGTAAGGCCGGGAGTGATGGCAGAGCCATTGTTTCTGCAATTTCTATTTAGAATTGTAATAGCATATGTTTGGGAAATAATGTATAGAAATTGTGAATGAAAAATGTCTTTTAAAAGATGTCTAGGCTCGGAGTCAGGGCGGTGGTAGGCCGGGTGTCACGGTGGTGGTAGGCCGGGTGTCACGGTGGTGGTAGGCCAGGTGTCACGGTGGTGGTAGGCCGGGTGTCACGGTGGTGGTAGGCCGGGTGTCACGGTGGTGGTAGGCCGGATGTCACAGGAGGGTATATATTTATGCCCAGAACTAATGGGCTGTTGGCAAGCAGCCTGTGCATGTCCACAGGTTAAGGACATTAAGCTTGGATGGGACTGCGCCTCCTGGGACTTTACAAAACTATCTAAATGTACAGATTAGTGTGTATGTGGGCCATGGTCACTGATCCATGACAACAGCCAAGCCTTTTATATATGTGAAGTGGGCCTGGCTATTCGCCTTGTGACATTTACGAGCGTGTGCCGATTAACCCGTATTTGGAAATACGGGCTACTCGCCATGCCAGACTCGTGAATGCCAAACATTTACGAGGCACCGGGTTTCCGGCCATAAAGCGTTGCTAGGAGACACCAATTGCGACTCTCCTGGCAACGATAGGAGGTCGGGCGTTCGGACCAAGACCGATCAGACGTATTTAATGACGCTCTGATGTTTTAGCCGAGTTTTAGGCCTTTATTGTCGAAATTCTAAACTGGTTTTAATTTAATGATAATGGGAGGGGTTTGCATAATACATCCACGATATGTGCTACGAAGAATATTAGTTTGGTTAAGAATAAAAGGCCGTAAGCTCTTGGAAAAGTAAATTGGAACGTTCCTTGCATTCTTTACTATCCTCCAGACTTATATTATTAACCGCTATAGTCAAACTTAACATTGGATTGCTTTATATATATAAATAAGGGCCTTAAGCCTAATAGGCCTTATGCAGCTAGTTAACCCATCTGTGGGGAGATCATACCAGACATGTTAACAGAATTAACGTAGGGATCTTTTGGCTAAAATATGACAGTAACATAGGCTGATTATCAGTGACAGTGGCAGTGACACTAGCACATCTGCTTAGTTCTGGATCAATTTAAACATATTAAATACACCGTAAGGCGGGTAGACCAGCCAGTTAGTTGAAATACAGGCGGGAGGGGACACAATCCGTATTTAGATGATACCCTGGCTGGTCGACCTTAGCCCGGGAATGACACGGACGGACACAGACTACCTGCAGACGGGACGGGAGGCAGCGGCGTCCCGCGGCTGGCCCAGGAAATTCACATGGAAATAATTATATAAATTAACACGAAGGCTCGCCTTAAGCGGGGGTGGAATAGCCGGACGCATAAATATGTATGAAGATATAGGTCCTACCAGCAGATACTGGGACAACCCCAGCCTGTGTATAACAGGAGTGTGAGGGTGTGTTGGGAGAGTGAGTGTGGGGCTTGGGGAAGTTTACTAGTTCCATTATGGCCAGAACTGATGTACATAATTATGGTTATTAATTGTTATATTTCTCCATGACACTGAAAACTTCTACCATCTAATGTCTAGAATTTAACATACATGAATAATAATAATGCACAATTCATCTAACTAGATGGTATTTTAACTACATGCTACCTACATAAACTTTATAGATTAAGGCGATAACGACATCAATTGCAGAATATTCTAAGCATGTACTAAGAACATTAAAAATAGCAATAATACAAGAATAATTTAAAAAAAATCAAATAGCATTAGAGAATAAGAGCAAATTACAAAAGATCTCTGATAATTATAGGAAAGCATATTGGAATAAATGTATTCCTTAAATAAATTCATCAAGCTCATTCAATCTCATGTTCACAAAAAGACCCACAGGTGGTGACAGGTGAATATACCCCACAGGTACAATAATCCCACTCCACAAAAAACCCTCCAGAACCCCCTCCCCCCTCCACACCTACACACCCACACCCAGCTCAGTGGCCATAATTAGGTAGACTGCTAAAACAACAACACGTATGTAGGATTCTTATTTTAAGACAAGTGATTATTGGAACAGACCAAGGTGGTTCCCCAGTTAAAATGACTATAATACAAATCTATGATACAAGTATCACAATAAGAATTCTCAATGTTAATTTAATTTCAATTTAATTATGGACAGAGTATTCATGGGAACATGGTTTCATCATCAAAACTGCAAAGAGCTTATGTAAGCCCTTTCTAATTGTATGTTTTGTTAGGTTCTCTGTGGCGGAGTGGTTAGAGTGTCTGACTTTTTTCTAGGTCAGACTCTGAATCTGAAGGTTGGTGGTTCGATTCCCCATGCCCCCACCTCTGCCAATTTGGATTTCCACCGCTGTGGATAACTTACAGCATCATCAAAGGCCAGTTCCTCTCATACCATGTCTATGTGGTGTGCGAGGTTAAAAATCCCTTGGGTCGGTAAAAGTGTAGGCTCAGGCTTTCTATCGACAAACTGTCTAATGGTGAAAACAAGTCTATTCAGGCTTATCCATAATAGGCGGTATAAATCTTCAAGAAGAAAGGTTATCTATTCAATATTAAACAAGTTGTAGACTGTGACAGGTCACCCCCATTTGTTTCTATATGAAAACTGTCTTGGTTTTTCAATATGCCTTGAGAAACCAAGACGTTTTGAATTCCTAGTCCTGGGCCCGTATGCATGGAGCGGTGTTAGCGGCGTGTGGTGTTATACCTCTAACTCCGGGTACCTATCTCGGGTTATCGGCGTCGTCGAGAACTATGTCAAGCCAGATGCATGGGCGCTTAAACAGTGAGTGTTAGCTAAACGTGAATGTATTTATAGATTTGGGAAATCCCTCTGCGTTTGTAGCCATATATTAGGCTCAAATCTATTGAATGCGATCATATTTAACAGAATTACATACGCAATAAGTGAAATTTTATCAATTTAACCCTAAAGTCGAAGCGTTATTAAGGCTACTGCCTCATTGGTGGCGATATTAATAGTTATATTTTCGAATCGACGAAGGTACAGTAAACAAACCGCCGCCGCCACCAGTATGGAAAGCGACGTCGATGTGGCGGCGGCGGCGATTTGTTTACTTTACGTTCGTCGATTCGAAAATATAACTATTAAAATCGCCGCCAATGCAGCTGCTGCGTTAATATCGCTTCGTTTTTAGGGTTAATTTGCTTAAATTTCACCTATTGCGTATGTAATTCTGTTAAATATGATAGCATTGAGTAGATTTGGGTTCCATCCTGACACTAACCTAACACTAACACCGCTGTAAACCAGCTATGAGCAGGTGTTAGAATCTCCGACTTTAAACGCGTGGTGTTTATCTAACACTGCTCCATGCATACCAACTTTTTGGCGCTAAACCAGAAATCCCGCCATAAACGCGTTTTGGGTCGATAACACTGCTCCATGCATACAGCCCCTGGCCTCTACCTGGTCCACGACTTTGTGGTTAGAAGGTTGAACTAGTCCATGTTGAAAATACGTGGATTGAATGAACTACTACTACACATGCATGTATGCTGAACGTTCTTTTTAATGCTAATAGGACCATTTTCTTTTGTACCTGCTTAATCTAATGAAGGCATCCACTTTCATAAATAAAACTACTTCCTAGATTTAATCATGTATGTATTCACCTTAGATTCAGGTGCACTGGTTACACATGTGTAGGCATTTATAATTAATACTATACCAATCTAATAGAATCTGGCACCGCTGAAGTCTATTATGTATGACATATCGAACGGAATTCAGAGTTTAATTTTGCATGTTTTCACTTCAGATATCTCTAAATTTAGCCATGTATAATAATTAAAAGTTACTTTAACCTAAAATATGGCAGATTTAAAGGGTGTATCATATTTATTCAACAACAAGAAACATGGCAGACATTCAAGACCATCAAATTATTCAACTTAAAATAACTATTTTATCTAAATGTGTGTGATAAATACACAAGTGCGAACAAAAAGTGTAATTTGGTAGCTGCACTATGCCATTCATGGATTATTTATATAGATACTGTCAAAGCAAGCATAACTGTAGTTGTACTTATAGGTTATTTGTGTACTTTTGCCTTAAAGTTGCAAAACCAGATGGCTTTGGGCTATTGTATTTGTTATTGTGTGATCCTTATACTATGATACCTTAGTTTTAAATACAGTACAACCCGGTTAAACCAAGCTCGGTTAAACCAAACGATCGGTTAATCCAAACTTGTTTCGGGGGTCCGGCAAAATACTACCATTTATCATATAACAAAGTTGGTTAAACCAAAATCGGTTAACCCAAAGTATCCGTTAATCCAAACAAAATTGTCGGCCCTAGGCCACTTCCGGTACAGTGAAACCAAACTTTCATGTGGTTTTAAGGTCATCTGGGACTTTTTTATATGATAAATGATAGTATTTTGACAGGTCCATGAAAAAAGTTTGGATTAACTGATCGTTTGATTTAACCGAGGTTGGTTTAATGGGGTTAAACTATATATACATAAAAAACAATAATCATAGTGTCCACATACATTGCACATTCATAATGCACCCCCGTTTTTGCCTAAGCCAAGTCAAAGTCAAAGCTTGGTTAAACCAATGATCGGTTAATCCAAACAAATTTCTAGGGTCCCTTCAAGTTTGGTTTAATGGGGTTATACTGTACTACTATTTTAAAGGATTAGCTTAGCAGGTATTTGAAGTAAACAACATCCAACACCACCTTCAACACCCACCCACATCCTCATCCACACCCACACCCACTCTGCCACCTGCACCCAGACCCACGCCATTCACATTCACCTTGACCCACACCTCCAACCACAACCACACACTCACTCACAGTGGCACCCTCACCCACACCCACCCTCACCCATACCCACACCGCTACACTTCCACACTCACACCATTCACCCACAGCCACACTCACACCTAGACCCACTCCAACACACCAACACACCCATACCCACACCCACACCAGCACACTAACACACCCACACCATTCACCCACACCTAGTCACTTGACCATCACACACACCCACACACACATCAACTCACACCCACACCATTAACCAACACCATCACCCTCACCCATACCCACCCAATTCAGCCACGCACATCCATACCTAGACCTACACCCTCACCCACACCCTCAACTGCACCCACACCAACACCCACACATCCACACACCCACATCCACACACCCTCAGTAACACCCCCACACCTACACGTACACCCACACACTCACACCCTCACCATCATCCTCACCCAGACCCACCCCCACACACATACCCACCCACAGCCACACCAGCACACTAACACACCCACACCATTCACCCACACCTAGTCACTTGACCATCACACACACCCACACACACATCAACTCACACCCACACCATTAACCAACACCATCACCCTCACCGATACCCACCCAATTCAGCCACGCATATCCATACCTAGACCTCCACCCTCACCCACACCCTCAACTGCACCCACACCCACACCCACACATCCACCCACCCAAATCTACACACCCTCAGTAATACACCCACACCTACACGTACACCCACACTCTCACACCCTCACCAACATCCTCACCCAGACCCACCCCCACACACATACCCACCCACAGCCACACCAGCACACTAACACACCCACACCATTCACCCACACCTAGACACTTGACCATCACACCCACCCACACACACATCAACTCACACCCATACCATTCACCTACACCATCACCCTCACCCATACCCACCCAATTCAGCCACGCACATCCATACCTAGACCTACACCCTCACCCACACCCTCAACTGCACCCACACTAACACCCACATATCCACACACCCACATATACACACCCTCAGTAATACACCCACACCTACACGTATACCCACACACTCACACCCTCACCAACATCCCCCCACACCCCCCACACACATACCCACCCACCCACACACACATAGCCACCCACAGCCACACCAGAACACTAACACACCCACACCATTCACCCACACCTAGTCACTTGACCATCACACCCACCCACACACACATCAACTCACACCCATACCATTGACCTACAACATCACCCTCACCCATACCCACCCCATTCACCCACGCACATCCATACCTAGACCTACACCCTCACCCACACCCTCAACTGCACCCACACCAACACCCACACATCCACACACCCACATCCACACACCCTCAGTAACACCCCCACCTACACGTACACCCACACACTCACACCCTCACCATCATCCTCACCCAGACCCACCCCCACACACATACCCACCCACAGCCACACCAGCACACTAACACACCCACACCATTCACCCACACCTAGTCACTTGACCATCACACCCACCCACACACACATCAACTCACACCCATACCATTCACCTACAACATCACCCTCACCCATACCCACCCCATTCACCCACGCACATCCATACCTAGACCTACACCCTCACCCACACCCTCAACTGCACCCACACTAACACCCACACATCCACACACCCACATCTACACACCCTCAGTAATACACCCACACCTACACGTATACCCACACACTCACACCCTCACCAACATCCCCCCACACACCCCACACACATACCCACCCACCCACACACACACACCCACACACACACACCTCACCCACACCCCAACCCCACACTCACCAGCAGCCTGCTGAAGGAGCCGTGACCGGAAATGAGTGCTATCATGGCGGCGCGCAGGCGCGAGCAGCTGCTGAGCAACGGACGGCGGTCCTGGACGCCGTCACCGCGCTGCCCCGAGTCGTCGCCACTCTTCTTGCAGCACAGGTACCAGGCGAAGCGTGATGGCAGCAGCACCAGCAGCCCGCCGAAGAAGGTGATGAGCCCGACGATGATCTGGTAGTACCAGTCCTCGCTTCGGGTACATGCCCTCATCTAGAGACAGAGAGAGAGAGTGAGAGAAAGAGAGAGAGAGTGAGTGGGATGTAGCTCAGGCGGTAGCGTGTCCACCTGTGAAGGTGTCGGTCATCCTACTCAGTGGACCCATTGGCAGTTTGGGTTGTTTTCGTTCCTTTTTTTAATTTCGTGGTTCGAGCTAGGGAATGAACCAATCCCAACACAAAATCATAAAGCCCCTGTTGCACATCACCGGATTAAGCAACGGACAGAATTGTCTAGTCCGGTGGTGATAAGTATAAAAATGTATTAAAATGTGTCAAAATGTTGCGATATCGAGTCAATGGCCTCTGGACGAACGGACACGAAACGGACATGAAACGGACATGAAACAGACATGAAACGGACATAAACAGATAGCCAATGGACGAAACAAACTCAAACCAAACAAGAACTGTAGACATCAATCCGGTGGCATCCATTTCTAGTTTTGTGCATATTCAAAACTTGTACGGACACAAAACGGGCATTGTTCGTTTTCTGTCCATTTCCCCCAATCCGGTGAGGTGTGACAGCCGCCTAAAGGCAGCATCATCAATAATGGGATGGCTGTGAGGGTTGCTCATTCAAGCAGCTGTCAGGCCCTATGTTTCCAATGCTTGGTGCGCTGTTGCCTTGCCAAATTTCTATTGGCAGCCAGTGAAAAGGAGGCGAGCTTTGCCCGAATATGAAGATGTGAGTTTACTATATCGCAGTGTCTGGTAGTTTCTGTAATGGCCTGTTTAATTCATTCATTCGGACATCATCATTGACAACCACACACGTAGCTTCCTCACAGTTAACTGCAATGTTGCTGCTTCTTGTTGTTTGTTGGGGGTTTACACCATGGCAACATATAAGGTCATATCAGGATGGGTACTGACTTGTGACAGGGTGCACTCAGGGTGACATTGTGCACTCATGGTGTCATTATATCCTGCCCAACTGGGAAATCAGGCCACCAGCATCATGACCAGATATCCCACTCACTCAAATTATCCTGACACTGCACTAACTAGTCATTGCCCTATCCTATTAATGCAGAGCGCCAAGCTAGGAAACAAGTATCAATTTTGTAAGTCATTGGTTTGACTCGACCGGGAATTGAACTCCCGATCTCTCGCGCAGGAGGCCTGCGCTCTACCGATTAGACTAATGCGCCTGGTGCAGCAAGTGAAATGGAGGTGAGCTGTGCCAGAATGTGAAGTTGAGAGATTAATTGACCAACACAAGACAAGTACAGTATATAGCGGCATTTATTCTTTCTATTTAGCTTGTTACAGTTACAGTCATGATGTCAGAGTTTTAGAGTTTGAGGTTTCAAGGCACTTAACCCTATCAATGTACCTTAGTAGTTGGGCTGGGTGGGATGGTAAATCTAAGCTAAAGAACAACACATCCGATCGATTGAAAGTCTCTGGTCGAAGTGTCTAGATTCGTACTGTGTCATAGTTTGTTGCTAAGAATTACAGTAGATGGCGCATCGGGCGGCGACTATTTATTAGTTACAAAGGACATTATAGGTGGTGCCAGTAGTCGCTTCCATAGTTACTGAATGTGTACAGTCTCGCGCGCTCAATTACCCACGTTGTTAGCAACATGGACACTGTAGTGTCAGGTAGCGTCTGTCGTGGTCTATTTTAATTATTCATTCCGGCATCATCATTGGCACCCACAGGTAGCTTCCTCATCGTTAACTGCAATGTTGTTACTCCTTGTTGTTTCTTTGGGTTTTACATTCTGACAACATCTAAGGTCATATCAGGATGGATACCGAATTGTGACGGTGCGCACTTATGGCAGAATTATAGTGCTGCCCTCCACTGGGAGATCAGGCCACCAGTGTGCTAGCCCGGTATACCACTCAGTCACATTATCCTGATACCGAGCTAACCAGACCTTGTCCTATTGTAGTAATGCCTAGCGCCAGTTGTTGTTGTTTTACATCCTAGCAACATCCAATGTCATATCAGTAAGTAGTCAAAAATATCAATTCTGTGAGTGGGTGTGAGGGTAGGTGTGAGGTTGGGTGCGAGAGTCGGTGTGAGGGTTGGTGTGAGGGTGGGAGTGAGGGTGGGTTTGAGGGTTGGTCTGAGGGTGGGGTTGAGGGTGTGTGTGAGTGTGCGTGGTGAGGGTGGGTGTGAGGGTGGGTGTGAGGGTGGGTTTGAGGCTTGGTCTGAAACTGGGGTTGAGGGTGGGTGTGAGGGTGCATGTGAGGGTGCGTGTGAGGGTGCGTGTGAGGGTGCATGTGAGGGTTAGTTTGAGTGGGTGTGAAGGTGAGGGTGAGTGTGACGGTGGGTGTGACGGTCGGTGTAAGGGTTGATCTGAGGAAGGGTGTGAAGGCGGGTGTGAGGGTGGGTGTGAGGGTGCATGTGAGGGTGCATGTGAGGGTAGGTTTGAGGGTTGGTCTGACGGTGCAGTTGAGGGTGAGTGTGAGGGTGGGTGTCGGGGTGGGTTTGAGGGTTGGTCTGAGGGTGGGTGTGAGGTTGCGCATGAGGGTGGGTGTCAGGGTGCGTGTGAGTTTGGGTTTGAGTGGGTGTGAAGGTGAGTGTGAGTGTGAGTGTGAGGGTGGGTGTGAAGGTTGGTGTGACAGTGTGTGTGACAGTGGGTGTGATGGTAGGTGTAAGGGTTGTTGTGAGTGAGGGTGGGTGTGGGGGTGAGTGTGAGGGTGTGTGTGAGGGTGGGTGTGATGGTGCATGTGAGGGTGGGTTTGAGGGTTGGTTTGAGGGTGGGTGTGAGGTTGCGTATGAAGGTGGGTATGAGGGTGGGTGTGGGGGTGAGTGTGAGGGTGTGTGTGAGGGTGGGTGTGATGGTGCATGTGAGGGTGGGTTTGAGGGTTGGTTTGAGGGTGGGTGTGAGGTTGCGTGTGAAGGTGGGTATGAGGGTGCGTGTGAGGATGGGTGTGAGGTTGCGCGTGAGGGTGGGTGTCAGGGTGCGTGTGAGTTTGGGTTTGAGTGGGTGTGAAGGTGAGTGTGAGTGTGAGTGTGAGGGTGGGTGTGAAGGTTGGTGTGACAGTGTGTGTGACAGTGGGTTTGATGATAAGTGTAAGGGTTGTTGTGAGTGAGGGTTGGTGTGAGGGTGAGTGTGAGGGTGTGTGTGAGGGTGGGGTGTGATGGTGCATGTGAGGGTGGGTTTGAAGGTTGCTTTGAGGGTGGGTGTGAGGTTGCATGTGAAGGTGGGTATGAGGGTGCGTGTGACGGTGGGTTTGAGTGGGTGTGAAGGTGAACGAGAGGGTGGGTGTGACGGTTGGTGGGACAGTGTGTGTGACAGTGGGTGTGACGGTGGGTGTAAGGGTTGATGTGAGGGATGGTGTGAGGGTGAGTTTGATTCTGGGTGTGAGAGTGGGTGAAAGGGAGGTTGTGATGGTGTGAGGGTGTGAGGGTTTGACGGTTTGACGGTGTGACGGTGTGAGCAAAGGTTTGCTGCTGAATGTGAGAGTGGATGTGAGGGTGAGTGTGATGAGTAACATTGTGAGGGTGAGTTTGATGCTGGGTGAGAGGGGGTGTGAGGGTGAGTCTGAGGGCCTGAGGGTCTGAGGGTCTGAGCCACTGAGGGTCTGAGCATTTGAGGGTATGAGAGTATAAGGGTGTGAAGGTGTGATTGTCAGGTTGTGAGCATGTGAGGGTGTGAGCGTGTGAGTGTGTGAGGGTGTGAAGGGGTGAGCATATTGAGCGTGAGGGTGTGTGAGGGTGGGTGTGAGGGTCAGTGTGATGCTGGGTGAGAGGGGGCGTTAGAGTGGATGCAAGGATGTAAGGATGTGAGGGTGTGAGGGTGTGAGGGTGTGAGGGTGTGAGGGTGTGAGGGTATGAGGGTGTGAGGGTGTGAGGGTGTGAGGGTGTGAGGATGTGAGGGCCTGAGGGTGTGAGGGTGTGAGGGTGTGAGGGTGTGAGGGTGTGAGGGTGTGAGGGTGTGAGGGTGTGAGGGTGTGAGGGTGTGAGGCTGTGAGGGTGTGAGGGTGTGAGGGTGTGAGGCTGTGCGGGTGACTGTGGTGTCTCCCGTGGTGAGAGGGTTTTAGACAGACGACTACTAATGGGCCCCTGTGATGAGATAACGTTGGTTGAGGTTTTAAACCGCTGCCCCTGACCCAGTGTGACCTCCTTACACCTCGAGTACTGCGAGTTATGACACATTATGTTGTTGTTACTATTACCCTAACAGAAAAATGGCACCGTTATCCAATATGGTACGAAGAAGAATAGCAAAATAAGGCGCTTATAATTATTCAATTTGTCTCTGAATAGTTTGTTTCCCTTCTTTTTCTACCCCCCCCCCCCTCCCCACTCCCTCCATCCCCATTTCCTAAATCGAGTTCATTAAATAGTTACATCTCATCTGTCCAAATGACTCATATGTACAGACTAGATACACCAGTATTGAAAGTGATTTCTTCACGCAGTTGACCATTCTTAAGTAAGTTTGTTCAACACATATTGTTTGATCTGTCTGGAGTAAGATCGAATATGAATAGTGCATAACCTCCATCAAATAGAGCTTTCACACTGGCAAGAACATGTCAAGACAGGCGCAAAATTATTGCTGGTCGGGATATGTTGGGAGTTCTATACATCAACCGCCCTTAATGCTGCCACAGTGACATGGTTTTCTGTTTAGTGTTTGCTCCCTTAGCCTTCGGTTCTGTCAAGAACCTGTACCACAAGGCAGTGGTTTACAACTCTGCAGAGCAGAGGGATCAAACTCCCTGAGGTATTGCTATGCCTGCAATACCTGCATACCACTCGTATTAGGAGAGTGTGAGGGTGGATGTGAAATTATGAGTGCACTTAGCTGTGTTTTTGTGTGTGCCTTATTTCATTTACAGGCGGGGAGCGGGGAGGCTACAAAGGTTCTTAGTCAAGCCAGAGCTCTCAAGCATATCATCATATCTACGCATTGAAATAAGCATAACTTCAACCTATTTAATTACACAAGTTATGCGCTCTTTTGACCAAAAACAGGAAGAAAATCCCATGTTACATGCATTTGTCGATTAAGTAAGGACAACTTCAATTCATGGCAATTAATCCTTCTCATCGCACTTCTCCTTGCTCTATTTGAGCAATTCTAGAGTTCAATCCCCTGAATATATAACTGTATATGTGTATAATATGTATCTTCAGATATAAATATGTTCAGATATAATTATGAACATATGAGCCTGTCTCAAAAGGTGCTAACTCTTCGTTTTTTTTGTCCATAATAACGATTGACACAAAACAGCACAGAAACGGTTACACTGAAAACACAAAGACATTTGCCTCAAATCAATATGTATTCTATTGGGATTATGAAACACCATGTAAAAAACAAATCAATTTATCCTGAGCAAATGCATAAGTAGATAGTGTGTTGATCATTACTATGGACAAAGTTTTGTCCCATATTGCTTAGCACCTTTTGAGACAGTCTCATATACGAATATACTAAATGCCCATTCTGGGCCTATATGTATGAGCTTGGGTTAGCGGTCGTAGCCCTGCGTCATGCGGATTTCCCGGGTTAGCGGTGAAAACTGCGTATGTATGTGTTGGGGTTAAACTAACTCGGCAAGCGTAAAGTCGCCTGACCTAACCCCAAGCGAAACCAGGGTTAAAGGTGGGGTTAGGCACCGATTATGGCCAAATCTATTGAATGCGATCATATTTAACAGAATTACATACGCAATAAGTGAAATTTTATCAATTTAACCATAAAGTCGGACTGTTATTAAGGCTACCGCCGCATTGGCGGCGATATTAATAGTGTCGAATCGACGAATGTAAAGTAAACAAATTGCCGCCGCCGCAGCGACGTCGTTATCCATACTGGCATAACACCAGCGGCAATGTTTTACGCCCAAATCTATTGAATGCGATCATATTTAACAGAATTACATACGCAATAAGTGAAATTTTATCAATTTAACCATATATTCGAACCGTTATTAAGGCTACCGCCGCATTGGCGGCGATATGAATAGTGTCGAATCGACGAATGTAAAGTAAACATATCGCCGCCACCGCAGCGACGTCGATATCCATACTGGCATAACGCCAGCGGCAATGTTTTACGCCCAAATCTATTCAATGCGATCATATTTAACAGAATTACATACACAATAAGTGAAATTTTATCAATTTAACCCTAAATTCGAACCGTTATTAAGGCAGCCGCCGCATTGGCAGACATATTAATAGTGTCAAAACGACGACGCACACAGGGGTTCCGCAAATCTATAAATAACTGAAACGTTAGCTAACCCGCACACGCTTTGGACCCATACATCCCCCGTGACACATTTGGAACCCCAGGGTTAGCTAACCCGACACCCGCCTTTAACCCCGGTGTGGTTAAAAATTGGCTCCTACATATGTGCCCTGGGGGGTTCAGCAGGTACCTCGAGCAGGCTAGTGAAGGAAACGTAGAACTACCTGGATACAAGAATAGAATGGGAGGTATTATAAGAAAGATTAGAAACTCTTACAAGTGATGCCTGGTGTTTAATGCAAACTTGATTAAACTAATAAGAGAATAATGGGGGGGGGGAAACAAAAACAAACACAAAACTAACAAAAATACATTTTAAAGGAAGTTGCCAGATAACACACATTCAGTGGTACATTAAGGTACCCCAAAGCACTGTGAAACATATATTACTTTTAAAAGAACCAATTAATGTACATCTAGAAGTAGAAATGCAAAGTTATAACCTAAAAGACATAATGAATATACAAACTCACACATATAAATCACAATAGGATGACTACAACAGAAAAAAGAACTCAACATTGAATAACGTATGGTATCTGGGTGTGTGCATAACATAATTATACCAATTTAACACTGTGAGGATGTCCAAGGTGGCCCTCATCATAGAACCACCCCACCTGTTTCTCTCCATAGGCAGATGGGGGGGGGTGAAATCCTAGAGACTGTACAGCTGACACACCACACTCTTGTGACTTACAAATGGCACAGCGACTGATGTGCCATATGGTAAAAGTCTCTATTCAGGTGTCTGGTAATAAACAACGCTAACCTAGCCTGAGCACTAAACAAATAACAAACTAAGTGAAAGAAACAACAATAAAAATACATAAACAACGAAAGAAAGAAACAAATAAAGAAAGAAAATATAATAATGAGTAGGATAGGCCATGGACTGGTTAACTCAGTGTCAGGATAATGTGACTGAATGGGATGTTGGGTCATGGTGCTGACTGCCTGCACTATAAAGTCAACGCCATGAGTGTGCAATGCCGCAAGTCTGTACCCATCTTGATATGACCTTAGATGTTGCCAGGATGTAAAACTCCAACCTAACTCAATGAATAACGCGGGAAAAGCTGGGAAAGGGCATTCCAGATCACTGATCAGCAAGACTTCACTTCAAAATATCGATTAGCCTGAAGGAAGGTGAGCGATCAGTCTACCTTGCGGGTCGGTGGGGGCAATTAATTTTACTGTTGTCAGACACTTTCTGGTGGTTCAATGGCTTCAGAACGCGCAATTCCCCACAAGGCCATTGGGGCCTGACATGTTGGTTTATAAATAACTCTGTCTGATTGATCGATTGATTCACCCAGTGGGTTTAGATGACCTTTTGTTACACGTCCCCCAGTAGATCAGATAAGAGATTTTGCTTGGAGTCACCACCGCAGCAGACAGGATGGCCGAATGATCTGAGCACCTGTATGCCGTGTGGCAGGTCATGCAGTTCAAACCCTCACCAAGTCACACTAATAACATAACAAATTATTCTTGTTGCTACCTAGATAAAGGATTCACCCTGTACTCGCAGTACACGGGTGAATACCAGCCCTATATAAAAGCTGTCGAAAAAGCGTGGGGAAAGGAAATCAGAGCCTAATTTCACAATCTAAGAAGCAAAAATTATTCTTTTTATGTCTTCATATTTCCGCGCTACCTTTGAGTTGAAAAATATAATAAAACATATAATTTAATAGAATTTAAAGGTGTAATCGACGGCGTTCTATGGCCGCCATCTTGTCTTTTTGCATTCTCTCCCATTTCACCAACTCTGTACCAATATATGTAGCCATTTGATATTGGAACCACAGTTTCTAGTTCCTGTTCGATACTAAAGCTATTTTCGCCCGTATTTACACTATGTTGTCATTCACCCGTGTACTACAAGTACAGGATGAATCTTGTATCTAGTTGCTACCTAGCCTGGCAATCGCTATTACTAGGATAGGGCAGTGAGGAGTGAAATGAGGAAGTCCAATTGTTTGCGATTGAAAGTAGTTGCGTGGCTTAATCAATGAATGGAAGGCAAACCAAAAAAAATACATAAATAATTAGAACCACAGGAAAGACCGGATGGCTTACTGGACAAGGCGTCCACTTTTAATGCGATGATAAGACGTAGGTTCGATTTCAGGCGGGGTTATGTAAAGCACGTCTAAGAAATTATCTGCATGGATATGTTGCATGATGTATTGGCATTTATATGATTGGACAAGGACTAGGCGATTGATTGTCAGGATAATGTGAATGAGTCGGATATTGTGGCATGGTGCTAAATTAGTAGTCTGCATAGACCACGCAGGCAAGGAGCCACATAGACAGGTTGGCGTGGTTAGGGTGATTGATTGCATTAGGGACGTTAGTTGATTAATGGTTTGCACACTAGTCCCGGAATGGCAACAATTGTGGGTTTGAATCCTGCTATGTGCATAGAATTTCGCATTCCCATCGCTGCCCTACGTTACTAATAAAACGACACCCCAGTGGGGCAGCACTATAAAGTTTCCATAAGTACATGTTGTCGCAAGTCGCTACCCAGACTGATGTAGCCTTAGCTGTTGCTGGGTATGATCTCTAAATAGCCGATGTTTACTTTTTGTGCTGGGGAGTCGCTAAGCATACAAACAAATAGCTGTCACTGGTATGTAACCCACCTCCAATAAAACAACAACTATAAAAAGATGACTAATTTAGATACCATTTTGCAGAAAATAATGATCTCCGGAGGCCATCACCATCACGCCATGTATTTACACTTTCCCACGCTGCAGTCCATTCACTGACACTGTCATTATTATGGGATGGTTTTTTTTCTTCTGTTCTCGTGCTAAAGTAGTGGAAAGTCGACATAATCCTTCATCAGCATCCATTAGTGAGGTATTGCTTGGCATGTCACCAACAACTGTGACACCAGGCTTTTTTTCTACTTTCTTTCTTTTTATTTTTATTTAAATAGCATTGCATTTTGCTCAATTCAGACACGCATACAGTCGCATGTATACCGCGAAATATAGAACGAATTACAAGTGCATTAGCACTGTAGATAATTTCTCATAATTTGTACCTCATACTACTCCGTGTTAGGATAATATGACTGAGTGGGATATTGAGTCGAGTAAAATAACTTGAAACTAAATTTAGGTAGATTATAGCGACTACCCTAATATAGTTATTTAAGAAAAGTATAGACACTCAAAACCATCCGACTATAGACCTATTTCATATCACGTCAGCACGGGTATCTAGGTCAGGGCGTGCGCCTTTTGGCTGCATGACGACACACTGACACACTGTGAACTCAATAGCTCAATAGCAATCTTCATAGAGAAAAGATGAAATATCTCTAAAACCACACAGCTTAGAAACAAACTGCGTGGTACACATACAGAAACCATATTCGACGAATAGATTATATTAAATTTATAAGAGTAGGGTTGTGCATTTCTATTAATTTTGAATAAAATAAACGTTTTGCACTGCGTGTACCGGCAAACTCAATGCATTGTCAATGGTCGTGGGCAATCTTCATACAGTAAAAGTGAAATATCTCTAAAACCACACAACCTAGAGACAAATTGCATGGTATACATATAGAAAACATATTCAACGAATAGATATATTACATTTATAAGGTTAGGGTTCTGCATTTCTATTAATTTTGAATAAAATACACGTTTTGCACTGCATTGTCAATGGCCGTGGCCAATCTTCATATAGAAAAAGTGAAATATCTATAAAACCACACCACCTAGAGACAAACCACCTGGTACACATATAGAAAACATATTCAATGAATAGATTATATTACATTTATAAGGTTAGTGTTGTGCATTTCTATTAATTTTGAATAAAATAAACGTTTTGCACTGTGCGTACCGGCAAACTCAATGGCAGTGTGCCTTCGATCTGCAGCCAAGCTGCACGCGCATATACGATGTTAGTGAACATTGAAATAGGTCTATACAACTTTAAGATACTTTGATATGTGAAAAGAATACTGATATACAACCAAGCAACCTGATTGCTGGAACGGGGGAGTGGGTGGGAGGCTGAATGGAGGGGCTGAGAGCTCGACTAAATCTATTTATAAGGTGTGGGTCATGGTCACGAACGTGGGTGTAACTCCAAGCAGATGTTGTCAATTCTGCGTTATGTTATGTTGTGAGAGTGCGTAGAGTTACGATTGTAATAGCTTGTGAAGGGTGGGAACATGTGGTGCTTTCTGGTATGTTAGCTGATACCCCTGTCACACTACGACGTAACGAGCTAACGTAAGCCTGACGTGATCACATTTGGTCATTACGTTGTCGTACGTTGGGTTACGTTATTATGACGTCATAATGACGTTAGACTGACGTCGAGCTACGTCATGTTACGTCGTGTTACGTCGGCGTGCGTCACGGTTTTGAACCCGTTCAAAACTTTCGACGTGATGCGAACGTAAGGGTTTACGTTCGCCGTACGTTCTGTACACGTTCGGTGAACGTCAATGACGTTAAACCGACGTTATTAAAACGTTAGTCACTACGTTCAACTACGTTCCACTACGTTGACCCACATTAAACTGAGTGCAAATGGCCACGTGGCGTAATGGGAACGTCAGGAGAACGTCAGGAGAACGTCAGGAGAACGTCAGGAGAACGTGCATTCAACGTCTCATGACGTATCTAACGTCATGTAACGTTCTTCTGGCGATGGAATAACGTTCATAACGTTCCGTGAACGTAAGGAAGTTGACCTCTCTCGTTGAATGACGGTATCACTACGCTTTACCGACGTTACGATCTCGTCCATTACGCTGCATCCACGTTCAACTTGTGCCCAAATTTGCATACTACGCCGAAAAGTTCAACGTTCTTCACGTTCTCCCTACGCTGACGTCATTACGTCGTAGTGTGACAGGGACATCAGGCAGGGCTAGGGACATCAGTCCAGTCACTTGGATGCACCACTCAATATGTTGCATTTGAGCATAGAGAACCTTTGTTTCCTTATTTAAAACAAACGGGAAAAACAGGAAAAAAGGGAATGAATGATCTTTGTGAAATTGTATCAAAACGGTAGAGCGATTGTTGACCGTTCAAAAAATGTCCAGCAAATGGGTCGAATGAGCACTGGTGGTGCTCTTTCACTGTCAATGCTGGGGGTGCACATAATTGACCCTCTCCCCACCACCCGCCGCCAGGGGCGGGGATGAGGCAAGACAGATGGGTGGGTGGGAGGATACTACCCCCCTGCTCCTCAAACAGCACTCCTCAAACACCTCAACCCTCCTCCAATCAAAACCCACATCCCCTCCGAAACTTCCACTGGTCTGAGCCAATCACAGGCCACTATTCTAAATTATTTGCTAGGATAATTATTGTCCGTCAATTTCCATTGGGACAAAATGTACGGCAATAACCACTGCCAAGTTTGATTATCAAAAAGCATGTTGTAAAATATTCTGATAAAACGCATTGGTGGGGAATGTGAAATGGTCTATAAAGGAGTACAAATGGTCTATTAATGTAAATTATGTATAGGGCCAGGTGCATGAATGTATTTATGTAGTTGCTGGTGACTCTTTACTTGTAGTCAATCGTCATTGTGTATTAGATAGATAGTGTGAATGGGCACTACTGTTAGTGTGTAAGGAGCTCAAGAGCTCTACTCACTACCCCCTCCCCCCCAACTGTTAGTCACGGATCACCACACACACAGAGCAGGCAGGTGCAGGCCAAGCAGCCACACTGCATGGTGGTGGTGGGTTGATCACAGTAGTCATGGTGACCCAAGAATGCTTACTGTTCATTGGTCGAACTAGAAATGCTTGTTGCTGATTGGAGATAATGGTCAGGTGGTATGCCATATCAGATCCATGCACCACTATATAATAATAAACCTGATGGTGCAAGCTCTCACTCTACTTTTCACTCTTTATACTCTTCCTTTCTCTTCTTGCCTGTATTGATTTCATATAGCCTTCCTACACAACTACAGCTGCCAGACGACGACTTTACAATGTGGTTATAGGTGCAAAGTGTGGTGTTCTCTGTGGCGGAGTGGTTAGAGTGTCTGACTTTTTTCTAGGTCGGACTCCTAATCTGAAGGTCAGTGGTTCGATTCCCTGTGCCCTCACCTCTGCCAATTTGGATTTCCACCGCTGTGTATAACTTACAGCGTCATCAAAGGCCAGTTGCTCTCATACCATGTCTATGTGGTGTGGGAGGTTAAAAATCCCTTGGTCGGTAAAGGTGTAGGCTCGGGCTTTCTATCGACAAACTGTCTAATGGTGAAAACCAGCCTATTCAGGCTTATCCATGATAGGCAGTATAAATCTTCAAGAAAGAAAAAAAAAAAATAATAATATAGGTTCTACAGGGAAGCACATGGTTTGGAGGATGGCCAATGCTAACTTCCGCCTGTACGATATAGCCAGCATCCGGTGAGCTGGTCGGGACCCAGCTTCAGTCCTTCCAGAGAGACTATCGGACCTCAGAACCTACATATTGGTGTATGTGACTTTCCCAAAGAGCCAGTGTGAGGTCACACGCGGTGCCCCGTACGTCTGATCAACCGTACACATTTTCTAGCTCTACAGATCCTATTAACCATAGGATATAAATATAAACATGAATAAAATAAGTAAACATGACTCTGACTATAGTTCTAACACTAGTCTGAGTGCCTAGATTTGTTTAGATCTACATGCAGATTGTATAAGATGTGCGGATTAGATTGGTGTAAATGTGCTGCTAGATAAAACATTAAGATCTTAATACATTATATTTGGTGTTATTTTAGTTGGTGTTCTCCATTTCAAACAAGAGCTGAAATGAACTGAAGCTACAAGATTTCACAGCTGCACTCAGTGTCTTAGCATGAGCCATTTGCTTGTCACGGGTTTGTTTTGCTGCCACGCATCCCACAATCCACCGCACGGCTGGAATTACGAACTAGTCTATTCACACAAAGGAGCGGGTGGGGGTTGGGGGTATTTGGGGTGAGACGCCATTTTGTTAATATTGTTTTCGTCGTCAGACACGTCTAAGTTTGCCGCTGTTCAAGCAGTTAGAGCATAAACCACCATGCAATGTAAACCATGTGTCCTGCACACACTACTGTGTGTTTTCTGGTTATTCAAATCTTTTAAGCAGCTAAGAAATGCAACAACAACAACAAACATAAAAAGAATATATGCCCGATCACATACACATTAGTGGACGTAGTTGAACGTAGTGGAGCCTAACGTACTTGAACGTAGTTGATCGTAGTTGACCATAGTTGCACATACCAGCATCCATACTTCTCCATCCTGTTAACTTGGTAATAACATGGGTGGGCCATGAGTTCCGATTTAATCATTGGGCATGTTCAAAAGAGCACTGTTAGAGGCTAACATACTGTGGCAAAGTCTCCATACTCTTAATGTACTCTAGCGTACTCTAGCATACTCTAGCATACTCTAGCATATTCTAGCATACTCTAACATGCTTTAGCGTACTTGGATGTAGTTGAACGTAGTTGACCGAAGTGGAGGCTAACGTACGTTGAACGTAGTTGAATGTAATTGAACGTACCGGCATCCGTGTTGTAATGTATTTATCCATACCAAAACCTGCTGTACCTTAATGTTTTTCACCATAGTTTAACATACTTACACCACGTTTGACAAATGTTAATCTATCCTACGGACAACTACGTTCACTAACGTGTATGTGACCAGGGCTTAACAGTGAAGTGACAAGTCCCTGTTGATGTCTGTCTCTGTCCCTTGTAGTGAACGCTCACATAGCAATGCAGGCCTATTTTCAACATTTAATCTATATCCAGGCTTTCTCGATGTGTATCTATCGCAAAGAGGTATTATCAATCGGATGAATATAATGCAAATATTGATGTTATTGTGTAATATATATGCCTGTCTAAAAGGAAATTATGCCTCGAGGTATAATATATGTGTCGAATAAGATATTATGTAAATATATGCATAATGTGTTCACCGCAGTAGATTATGCTATATGTGGACAATATGGTATAGGTGTCATATATATCATAATATATATATATATATATATATATATATATGTATGTAATCGGAGAGTATGATGTTATCATTATTGTATATAAAACATGAATCATAAGAATATAAAATATATATACCATGTAATATATTATATTGATGAAAACATACACACCAGTTATGTCCCAATAGAAGCACGCTACCCAATAGATTTCAGAGGCACAACCAAAACAAATAAAAATGTACTATCATATTCATACTGAATGTACATACATTAAGACAATCCCACTTTATTTCAGAGGCACAACAAAAACAAATCCATGAAATTCTTTAACTTTGAATAGATGCGCATACATGTACCTGCACTCGCGCAGTGCGTCTATTGGGATATATGTGGCAGGTATATATTTTTTTTATTAATATTATCGATTATATGCTAGATATGTTTGTTTGTTAGAGTGTTATGCCCTAGGCAACATCTAAGGGTATATCAGGACGGGGATGTGGCATATAATTATGTACATGTGTATATATCAGATATGTTATCAGATATGTGCAAATAAAGAATTAATACTAAGGACTGCATTAGGTTAATCTCAAACTATATATATGGTATATAATAGACTAGGCAGTTATTATATGTATACGCAGAACTATAATATATGTACGATTTAATATATTGTCAATATCAAACCTATAACACCATGCAATATCAAACCTATATATGTATGTGGAATAGAGAATAGATTATATGATTATAAAACATTGATATATCTAATATATTACTGTAAATAAACCACATGTAATGAGGAATATCAATGTCAAACCAATATATATATTCAGTTGATACTGTTATTATGTGTTTATAAATCATATATGCTGTATGATATGACACATGCAAATATGGCATATATGGTATTTAATGAATTAAACTATTATGTTAAAATCAAACATGTAATTAGTAACTAATGTGAACATTTATGGCATATAATCTATTATGTGATTATGAAAGTATTACATTAACTTATTGTATGTATCTAAATCATATGTGCTGTGTAAGCAATTATTCGAGTATAATTATCGAGAAACCGATTATCTATAAACTGTGTCCTCAGTCCATATCAACCTGACACTAGACCAACTAACTGACACTCCATCAGTCATCTACTGGTCAGGCCTTCTGCCTCGCCTGGTGGCACCACCTGCCGCCTCCTCCTCGGCTGACTCTGCCTCACACTAAAATATATATTTTAAATAATTATTATTTTGGAGCGAGTGGTATAGGCGTGAGGCAGAACCAGGCTAGAAGGACGAAGCCAGGTGGCAGCACCAGGCGAGGCAGAAGGCGTGACCAGTTGCTTGAGTAGTTCAATGTCATTAGTTGTGTAGTGTTAGTTGATATGAACTGTGTTCATGGGTAATCGGTTTATACTTGTATAATTGCTTTTACAGAACAAGATTTAATATGTCAATTTAAAATAGATTTAGATATATGTGTATATATATATATAATTATATATATATATATATATGTATATATATATATATATATATATATATATATATATATATATAATTTACACACACATATATAGGGAGTGGGACGTAGCCCAGGCAGGAGAGTGCCCACCTGTGACGGTTTGGGTCATCCGATCGATCCTGCTCAGAGGACAAATTTGTTTGGGCTATTTTCCATTCCAACCAGTGGTTCACAACTGGTTCATCAAAGGCTGTAGTATTTGCTGTACTGTCTGTAGGAAAGTGCATATAAAAGACCCCTTGCTGCTTATCAGAAAGAGTAGCCTATGTTGTAGCAGCGGGTTTCCTTCAAAGAAATATGCCAGATTGACCATATGTTTGACTTCCAATAGCCGATGACAAAAATCAATGTGCTCTAGAAGTGTTGTTAAATAAAACTAACATTCACACAAATATATATGTGTGTATATATACATATATATATACACACATATATATGTGTGTATATACACATATATGGGTAATTCTCTAAAACTGGGCACAAAAGTGTCACATGGAAACCAAAAGTGAAAACCTCCCAAATAATAGCCTAATCCAATGTCCTATGAAGGTTTGCATGTTGTGCATATGTCAGAGTTGAAAAGAATTAGATCACTTTTTGAATTAGATCTTATACAAATTGAGCAATACATTAATATCACTTGTGTAACATGAAAATCAAAGACACATCCAGAACCTCATTTTAACATATACAACATAGTCAAACAAGATTTTATTGACTACTGTCAGGTAGACAAGGTTATGACTTACGAGAAAAAAGTGAAAAATAAGTTGAAAAAAGTTTAGCTACATGTATGGTGTCAATGTGAAAATGTTCACATCTTTACTCTAGCGCAAAATCATACAATTATAATGTTGATATCTTTTGTGGGATAAATTCAATACATTTAGAACTGCTAACATACCTAATAGACAGAGGCTACAATAATTATTTGACTTGCTATCAATAAAACAAAGACTTAATTATCAGCATCGTAACGGGGAGACTAAATATGTGGTGCCCAGTTTTGGAGAATAACCCATACACATACACATAGACAATAGTGTGAAATAGATTAAGGGTGTGTGTGAAAGGAGGCCAAGGCCGAGGTGACCGATGACTGTCAATGGTCGCCTCTGCCTGTCTGTGTGGGGTCTGTCACCAGGGAGAGGTACACACAGACACACGTATTGAGTAGTGGTGTGAATGTCACCAGAATTGAAGTTCAGTCAGGACACTCACTCAGCCACCCATAACAAGACTGATGAGTCTGATTCAATGTACCCCTACCTCCAGGACACACACAACCACACACATCTACACACATTCACACATACACACAGTCACACACACCCATAACAAGACTGATGAGTCTGATTCAATGTACCCCTACCTCCATGACACACACAACCACACACATCTACACACATTCACACATACACACATTCGCACACACACCCATAACAAGACTGATGAGTCTGATTCATTGTACCCCTACCTCCATGACACACACAACCACACACATCTACACACATTCACACATACACACATTCGCACACACCCATAACAAGACTGATGAGTCCTGACTCAATGTACCCCTACCTCCAGGACACACAACAACCACACACATCTACACACATTCACACATACACACAGTCACACACACCCATAACAAGACTGATGAGTCTGATTCATTGTACCCCCTACCTCCAGGACACACACAACCACACACATCTACACACATTCACACATACACACATTCACACACACCCAAAACAAGACTGATGAGTCTGATTCAATGTACCCCTACCTCCAGGACACACACAACCACACACATCTACACACATTCACACATACACACATTCACACACACCCATAACAAGACTGATGAGTCTGATTCATTGTACCCCTACCTCCAGGACACACACAACCACACACATCTACACACATTCACACATACACACATTCACACACACCCATAACAAGACTGATGAGTCTGATTCATTGTACCCCTACCTCCAGGACACACACAACCACACACATCTACACACATTCACACATACACACATTCGCACACACCCATAACAAGACTGATGAGTCTGATTGATTGTACCCCTACCTCCAGGACACACACAACCACACACATATACACACATTCACACATACACACATTCACACACACCCATAACAAGACTGATGAGTCTGATTCATTGTACCCCTACCTCCAGGACACACACAACCACACACATCTACACACATTCACACATACACACATTCGCACACACCCATAGCAAGACTGATGAGTCTGATTCATTGTATCCCTACCTCCAGGACACACACAACCACACACATCTACACACATTCACACATACACACATTCGCACACACCCATAACAAGACTGATGAGTCTGATGCACTTGTAGGTCTACCTCGAGCACACACATGCAACCACACACATCCACACGCAAACATACATTCATGCATAGACACCAATATAAAGACTGGTGGCTTTGATTCACTTGTACCTCCAGCAAACACATACAACCACACATCCACGCACACCTCCACATTCACACATTCACACATTCAAACATTCACACATTCACACATCTACACACAACAATAGCAAGCCTGATGACTCCAGTTCACTTGTACCTCGAGCACACAGACACCGACACCCACAACAACACACACAAGTACACATACATATCCACTCACACCCATACATCCACACATTCACACACAACAATAACAAGACTGCTGACTCTAGTTCACTTGTACCTTGAGCACACAGACAACGACACACACAACAACACACACACAACGACATACACACATATCCACACATACCCATACATCCACACATTCACACACAACAATAACAAGACTGATGACTCTAGTTCACTTGTACCTCGAGCACACAGACAACGACACACACAACAACACACACACAACGACACACACACATATCCACACACGCCCATACATCCACACATTCACACACAACAATAACAAGACTGATGACTCTAGTTCACTTGTACCACGAGCACACAGACAACGACACACACAACAACACACACGCATCGATACACACACATGTCCACACACACCCATACATCCACACATTCACACACAACAATAGCAAGACAGATGACTCTAGTTCACTTGTACCACGAGCACACAGACAACGACACACACAACAACACACACGCATCGATACACACACATATCCACACACAGCCATACATCCACACATTCACACACAACAATAGCAAGACAGATGACTCTAGTTCACTTGTACCACGAGCCACACAGACAACGACACACACAACAACACACACGCATCAATACACACACATATCCACACACACCCATACATCCACACATTCACACACAACAATAGCAAGACAGATGACTCTAGTTCACTTGTACCACGAGCACACAGACAACGACGACACACAACAACACACACGCATCGATACACACACATATCCACACACACCCATACATCCACACATTCACACACAACAATAGCAAGACAGATGACTCTAGTTCACTTGTACCACGAGCACACAGACAACGACACACACAACAACACACACGCATCGATACACACACATATCCACACACACCCATACATCCACACATTCACACACAACAATAGCAAGACAGATGACTCTAGTTCACTTGTACCACGAGCACACAGACAATGACACGCACAACAACACACACGCAACGATACACACACATATCCACACACACCATACATCCACACATTCACACACAGCAATAGCAAGACAGATGACTCTGATTCACTTGTACCTCCAGCACTCACACACAACCACGCACCCATCCACATTTCTCCGTGCAAACATATATCCACAAATTCACAATTTAACACACAACAATAACAATACTAATGACTGTGATTCACTCGTACCTCCAGAACACACACAATCACACACACTGGTTAGCTCAGTGTCAGGATAATAGACTGAGTGGAATATCAGGGCATAGTCGCAGCAGCCCTGATTTTCCCAGTGGGGGAGCACTGTAAAGTCGCCATGAGTGCTCGCTGTCACATGTCGGTACCCGTCCTGATATGACCTTAGATATTGCCAGGACGTAAAACTCCAACAACCGACCAACCAACCACAACCACACACACATACATGCACACATTCCCACCTACCTACCCGATTATCTATTAACTGTGTCCTCAGTCCATATCAACCTGACACTAGACCAACTAACTGACACTCCATCAGTCATCTACTGGTCACGCCTTCTGCCTCGCCTGGTGGCACCACCTGCCGCCTCCTCCTCGGCTGACTCTGCCTCACACTAAAATATATATTTTAAATAATTATTATTTTAGAGCGAGTGGCATAGGCGTGAGGCAGAACCAGGCTAGAAGGACGAAGCCAGGTGGCAGCACCAGGCGAGGCAGAAGGCGTGACCAGTTGCTTGAGTAGTTCAATGTCATTAGTTGTGTAGTGTTAGTTGATATGAACTGTGTTCATGGGTAATCGGTTTATACTTGTATAATTGCTTTTACAGAACAAGATTTAATATGTCAATTTAAAATAGATTTAGATATATGTGTATATATATATATAATTATATATATATATATATATGTATATATATATATATATATATATATATATATATATATAATTTACACACACATATATAGGGAGTGGGACGTAGCCCAAGCAGGAGAGAGCCCACCTGTGACGGTTTGGGTCATCCGATCGATCCTGCTCAGAGGACAAATTTGTTTGGGCTATTTTCCATTCCAACCAGTGGTTCACAACTGGTTCATCAAAGGCTGTAGTATTTGCTGTACTGTCTGTAGGAAAGTGCATATAAAAGACCCCTTGCTGCTTATCAGAAAGAGTAGCCTATGTTGTAGCAGCGGGTTTCCTTCAAAGAAATATGCCAGATTGACCATATGTTTGACTTCCAATAGCCGATGACAAAAATCAATGTGCTCTAGAAGTGTTGTTAAATAAAACTAACATTCACACAAATATATATGTGTGTATATATACATATATATATACACACATATATATGTGTGTATATACACATATATGGGTAATTCTCTAAAACTGGGCACAAAAGTGTCACATGGAAACCAAAAGTGAAAACCTCCCAAATAATAGCCTAATCCAATGTCCTATGAAGGTTTGCATGTTGTGCATATGTCAGAGTTGAAAAGAATTAGATCACTTTTTGAATTAGATCTTATACAAATTGAGCAATACATTAATATCACTTGTGTAACATGAAAATCAAAGACACATCCAGAACCTCATTTTAACATATACAACATAGTCAAACAAGATTTTATTGACTACTGTCAGGTAGACAAGGTTATGACTTACGAGAAAAAAGTGAAAAATAAGTTGAAAAAAGTTTAGCTACATGTATGGTGTCAATGTGAAAATGTTCACATCTTTACTCTAGCGCAAAATCATACAATTATAATGTTGATATCTTTTGTGGGATAAATTCAATACATTTAGAACTGCTAACATACCTAATAGACAGAGGCTACAATAATTATTTGACTTGCTATCAATAAAACAAAGACTTAATTATCAGCATCGTAACGGGGAGACTAAATATGTGGTGCCCAGTTTTGGAGAATAACCCATACACATACACATAGACAATAGTGTGAAATAGATTAAGGGTGTGTGTGAAAGGAGGCCAAGGCCGAGGTGACCGATGACTGTCAATGGTCGCCTCTGCCTGTCTGTGTGGGGTCTGTCACCAGGGAGAGGTACACACAGACACACGTATTGAGTAGTGGTGTGAATGTCACCAGAATTGAAGTTCAGTCAGGACACTCACTCAGCCACCCATAACAAGACTGATGAGTCTGATTCAATGTACCCCTACCTCCAGGACACACACAACCACACACATCTACACACATTCACACATACACACAGTCACACACACCCATAACAAGACTGATGAGTCTGATTCAATGTACCCCTACCTCCATGACACACACAACCACACACATCTACACACATTCACACATACACACATTCGCACACACCCATAACAAGACTGATGAGTCTGATTCATTGTACCCCTACCTCCATGACACACACAACCACACACATCTACACACATTCACACATACACACATTCGCACACACCCATAACAAGACTGATGAGTCTGACTCAATGTACCCCTACCTCCAGGACACACACAACCACACACATCTACACACATTCACACATACACACAGTCACACACACCCATAACAAGACTGATGAGTCTGATTCATTGTACCCCTACCTCCAGGACACACACAACCACACACATCTACACACATTCACACATACACACATTCACACACACCCAAAACAAGACTGATGAGTCTGATTCAATGTACCCCTACCTCCAGGACACACACAACCACACACATCTACACACATTCACACATACACACATTCACACACACCCATAACAAGACTGATGAGTCTGATTCATTGTACCCCTACCTCCAGGACACACACAACCACACACATCTACACACATTCACACATACACACATTCACACACACCCATAACAAGACTGATGAGTCTGATTCATTGTACCCCTACCTCCAGGACACACACAACCACACACATCTACACACATTCACACATACACACATTCGCACACACCCATAACAAGACTGATGAGTCTGATTGATTGTACCCCTACCTCCAGGACACACACAACCACACACATATACACACATTCACACATACACACATTCACACACACCCATAACAAGACTGATGAGTCTGATTCATTGTACCCCTACCTCCAGGACACACACAACCACACACATCTACACACATTCACACATACACACATTCGCACACACCCATAGCAAGACTGATGAGTCTGATTCATTGTATCCCTACCTCCAGGACACACACAACCACACACATCTACACACATTCACACATACACACATTCGCACACACCCATAACAAGACTGATGAGTCTGATGCACTTGTAGGTCTACCTCGAGCACACACATGCAACCACACACATCCACACGCAAACATACATTCATGCATAGACACCAATATAAAGACTGGTGGCTTTGATTCACTTGTACCTCCAGCAAACACATACAACCACACATCCACGCACACCTCCACATTCACACATTCACACATTCAAACATTCACACATTCACACATCTACACACAACAATAGCAAGCCTGATGACTCCAGTTCACTTGTACCTCGAGCACACAGACACCGACACCCACAACAACACACACAAGTACACATACATATCCACTCACACCCATACATCCACACATTCACACACAACAATAACAAGACTGCTGACTCTAGTTCACTTGTACCTTGAGCACACAGACAACGACACACACAACAACACACACACAACGACATACACACATATCCACACATACCCATACATCCACACATTCACACACAACAATAACAAGACTGATGACTCTAGTTCACTTGTACCTCGAGCACACAGACAACGACACACACAACAACACACACACAACGACACACACACATATCCACACACGCCCATACATCCACACATTCACACACAACAATAACAAGACTGATGACTCTAGTTCACTTGTACCACGAGCACACAGACAACGACACACACAACAACACACACGCATCGATACACACACATGTCCACACACACCCATACATCCACACATTCACACACAACAATAGCAAGACAGATGACTCTAGTTCACTTGTACCACGAGCACACAGACAACGACACACACAACAACACACACGCATCGATACACACACATATCCACACACAGCCATACATCCACACATTCACACACAACAATAGCAAGACAGATGACTCTAGTTCACTTGTACCACGAGCACACAGACAACGACACACACAACAACACACACGCATCAATACACACACATATCCACACACACCCATACATCCACACATTCACACACAACAATAGCAAGACAGATGACTCTAGTTCACTTGTACCACGAGCACACAGACAACGACGACACACAACAACACACACGCATCGATACACACACATATCCACACACACCCATACATCCACACATTCACACACAACAATAGCAAGACAGATGACTCTAGTTCACTTGTACCACGAGCACACAGACAACGACACACACAACAACACACACGCATCGATACACACACATATCCACACACACCCATACATCCACACATTCACACACAACAATAGCAAGACAGATGACTCTAGTTCACTTGTACCACGAGCACACAGACAATGACACGCACAACAACACACACGCAACGATACACACACATATCCACACACACCATACATCCACACATTCACACACAGCAATAGCAAGACAGATGACTCTGATTCACTTGTACCTCCAGCACTCACACACAACCACGCACACATCCACATTTCTCCGTGCACCCATATATCCACAAATTCACAATTTAACACACAACAATAACAATACTAATGACTGTGATTCACTCGTACCTCCAGAACACACACAATCACACACACTGGTTAGCTCAGTGTCAGGATAATATGACTGAGTGGAATATCAGGGGCATAGTCGCAGCAGCCTGATTTCCCAGTGGGGGAGCACTGTAAAGTCGCCATGAGTGCTCGCTGTCACATGTCGGTACCCGTCCTGATATGACCTTAGATATTGCCAGGACGTAAAACTCCAACAACCGACCAACCAACCACAACCACACACACATACATGCACACATTCCTACCTACCTACCCCCCCCCCCACCCCCACCCCCACCCCGGGCCAACCAGGCCGAACAAGGTAAGCACCCACTTTTTCATCGTGGGTTCTAATCCCACTAGAGTCAAACCAACCACTAAAAAATGGATACAATTCATGTCGCTATGTAGCCTTACTGGGATATGGCAAGGAGAAGTGGATTAAAGCAGACCAATTGATTGTACTTGAAATAACCCTACTTCCCACTCGTTGATTCACTCCATGATTTTACCAAGAAAGAAAATGCGGAATATGATTGCTCTCGATTCCTAATCCCTTGTGAGGCGGATTTTACACTCTATTTTTCTCTTATTATCGCTCATCAGGATCGGAGAGGGTAAACAAACAAACCCGAACCTTCCAACCTTCAACACACACATGGGCACACTTGTCTGATTTGACTGTGATACCGGCTGGTTTGACCAGCGGACATCACCGTAATGGGATGTTTGTGCCCCACCGGTCATCCATCACCTGTCTACAGGTGGGTCTGTCTACTGTGGGTGGACAGTGATGGTGGTGTTCAGTGGCATTCTTGACTCACCTACTTGACTATTTACATACTTCAAACAAGCAAATCTGTGCACGCACCAGTGCCCCCACCCCACCCTGGCTACACTCACTGTACCGCCCGAAAATGTGTGTATATATATATGCGATGTATAAGCATTATGCAAGTATAAAGCAGCGTAAGGGAATTTCTATATCTTTATTACACTGTATTATGTTATTCCGATATTATATCATTGGCCAATGGGCTCTCTGCATCTATTTGCTTCCTACTCATACGGACACCAGTGGCTCCACCACCACCGAACCATACTTCGGCCGCTACTACTGTTACTTGCGACCGGAAGTTTTCCTTTTAGGCTAGGGCAAATATTCCCTATGCCAGAGAATATATTATCTCAACCCACATTCATTGTCTTTCTCCCTTTTGTACTGTAGCTTGTATATATATATATATATATATATATATATATATATATATATATATATATATATGTGCGCATACAAATAAACACACACCCAAGCCACCTCCTTCAACATAGCCGTAATCAGTTTAGCATGTTGCTCCGGGCGCGGTTTGTTTATAGTAAATAAAGGACTTAAAGAAGATGATTGAAAGGAAGGCTATGCCTGACCCCGAGCCCAGCCTTCTCACGCCCGCTGGGGACCTGCCCCACGGGTTCCCGCTGGTCCCTGCCGCGCTGGTTACCATGGTAGCTACCCTGGATACAGGCTAGGAGAGAAGGGTATATTGAGCATACCCTTGCGGGATGAGTTTCCCATTCTCTAAGTACTGATATTGTGTGATTTAAACAGAAATCAATGCGGATAAATTTCAAATATACTCCATTTCCGGCAAGTTCAAATGGGCTCAGACGAGTTCAAACATGGCTGGTTGTCCCTCTCCTTTCAGCACTGAATATGCTTATAGGCTAGGAGGGATGCGCGGATGCGGCGCTGGTTTCCGGTCAGTGGTACCACTGCGGTCCGATGGGTGCCTTTTACTATTAAAAAAAAAAAAGATGAGCCACCATAACCATATTAGAAGTTATCCTGCTGGGGCATTATCGGTAGTTTCAGGCGGTACTCAGACTTTTTTGGTAATGCAATAAAACGCTATAGTACGTCAAACATACATTCATTTACATCATATATATACACATATGCATACATTAACACAATTTCTACGGTGTGTGTGGCGCGAGGGGGCGGACTCGCCCACCAATTACCCCGACAGCTCGGGGGGGTGGCACTCCCCCAATGCGCCATGGAGGAATAGCTATATCAAGTACATGTTCCCCTTGCATTTATACTCGTATAATGCGTTATACATCACATATATATATGCGATGTATAATGCATTATGGAAGGATAGCGATACATACAAGAATTATTATCATATTGTTATTCTCCGTAAGACTCAACACTGTACCGGTGGTGCCACCTGCAGCCCTCATCTCCACTGGATGTTGGCAAGTGTCAGTCGCATTGAAGGCGTTTTTTCATATTTTTTGGGGGAAAGGGCCTATAATCCCTTGCCAGAGATTATGCTACTCAACCCACTACCTGTGTGCTCCTCTTATTGTACAGGAGATGTGTTTATGTGATGCATAAGCATTATGCAAGTATAGCGTTGCGGAAGGGATTTTTCTATTATATTGTTATGCTATATTATTATATTATGTTATTAGCCACTGAGCACTCTTCGTGTATTTGCTCCTTTCTCATGCGAGGACTGGTGGCGCCACCATCGGCCCCGATCTTAACTTCCGGCGCTACAGCTATCACTTGTGACCGGAATTTGTTCTTATATAAATAGCAGAATGTATGTGTATATTATTATATATGTGTGTCATATATATCAACTATATTTGTAATCTGAGGTGGTACACAGCTGTGTACCTGTGTATATGGCAGCAACCCCTGTCCTGGATGCGCCTACTTAACGATCTGGTCACCTGATTCTAACAATATTATTTATTTTTTGCTAAATTTAAATGAAATATTGATATACTAGAAATATCAAGCGCTTTGTACTTGGAACTATTTGAAGAATGTAAATAGTCAAGGAAATACAGTAGGTGTGTCAAGAGGCAACCGAACACCGCCATCACTGCCCACACAGAGCGGAAAGGTCCAGCTGTAGACAGGTGATGGATGACCAGCGGGGCATGGGCCATGACGGCCACTGGTCAATCCAGCTGGTATCACACTCAAATCAGACACGCCTTGGGATACTTGGGAGTAATACTTCTTCTAAACAGACCATCTACCAGGGTTGGACCCATTATGTGACATTATGCAGAAAAGGGGTAGGTGAAATTACATAAGTTATTTAGTGTCATAGTCATCATCATCATCATGCTGTCGGTCGCGATGCGACAAAGACTGCTTTCATTACTTGACTGCCACTCTCCATTTAACTCTGTCATAGTCAAAGCGCTTCAAATTCACTATTAGTCAAAGTAAATCTTGAGATACTTACCTGCTTATGTATTACCCCCCCCCCCCACACACACTTCTCTTTAAGTACCCATCCATCAGTCTAAACAAGTTTCAGTCCTATTTCCTAGAACCAACTATCTAAGGTAGGTCCACAATCACTTATCTGAAATCCTTGAGTGCGACAACTTTTATTTCAGAATAAATGTAATAATCAAACATGAATACTCACATTAAGAGAGATAAATAAAAGCAACAATAACTTCTATGCAAACAGTGTAATTGAGCCTTTTCCAGACACTGATTCTTTAGATAACTTTAATTGAAACTGCTCAGTGATTTGGTGGGTTGTTGAAGTTTTAAGTCCTGGCAACATCTAAGGTCATATCAGGACGGGTACCGACTTGTGACAGTGTACACTCATGGCGACTTTGTAGTGCTGACCCACTATGAGACAAAGCCGCCAGGACCAGGACCTGATCTCCCACTCAGTCATGTACATTATCTGACACTGAGCCAACCAGCCCTTGCCCTATTCTAATAATGCCGAGCTCCTAGATAGGAACCGATAAGCATACATTTGTAAGCCATTGGTTTGACTTGACCAGGGTTCGAATTAGTGGGTTTGAATCCCACGATCTACCAACACAGGAGACGGATGCTCAACTCATTCAGCCATCTCGCCTAGATGTCGTCGGAGCGGTGTCAGAATTAGAGCAGCTCTGGTAGTGTAGGCCTATATATGTTAATAGCTCTCATCATGCATATATACATATGTGTGTTAACCTAGCCCACCTCGTCAGCTGAACTGTCAGTACGGATCCAAAGATGAATGACAGGAGCCATGAATAATGGTGTTTTTTTAAAAAGAATTATACTGCCTATCATGGATAAGTCTGAATAGACTTGTTTTCACCATTAGACAGTTGTCGATAGAAAGCCCGAGCCTACACCTTTACCGACCCAACGGATTTTTAACCTCCCACCACACATAGACATGGTATAAGAGCAACAGGCCTTTGATGACGCTGTACGTTATACACAGTGGTGGAAATCCAAATTGGCAGAGGTGGGGGCATGGGGAATCGAACCACTGACCTTCAGATTAGGAGTCTGATCTAGAAAAAAGTCAGACACTCTAACCACTCTGCCAAGTTCACATCCGACTGATTGCATCTTTTTGTCGCCTCCATTTCCTGTGTTGCTGGGTGGGATTTTCAACAAGACGGAATGAATGATGGAATGATGTTTAGAAAATACCAACCACGCCCCTGTATGATGCCTTGTTTCCATTACACCCCCCCCCCCTCGGGTGGTATTGATATGTAGGCAATTGTCCTACACACACAAAAAGCAACAACAAACACACACAAAAACACCAGATGGGATGGCCGGATGAGTTCAGCGTCCGTGTCTCGTTTTGGTAGATCATAGGATTCGAACCCACGGGTTCGAACTAAGGTCGATTCAAACCAATCACTTAAAAATGGATACTTGTCGCTTCCTACTCAGGCGCACAGGATTATTATGATAGGACAAGGACTGGTTGGTCCAGTGTTAGAATAATGTGACTGAGTGGGATATCAACACATGGTTCTGGTGGCCTGGTGTCCCAGTGGGGCAGCACTATAAAGTCACCATGGGTGTGCACTGTTCCAAGTCGGTACCCATCCTGATATGATGGTAGATGTTGCCAGGATGTAAAACTCCAACAACCAACCGACCAAAAAAAACCTGTATATATATGCGATTATTGCGCACCTAAAAGCCCTGTCTCATTATGACGCATCGCGCAAACATATGCCCACCTAAGTGATTTTTGGCTGCTATGTCGGGATATGTCATAATGCGTTATGCACACATCGATGTACATTGATGTACGTCGATGTACGTCAACATACAACATCATTTGTTAAGGGGTCGCAAAAGTTTTGCGCATGCACAAAACTTTTGACATTCGACAATGTGTGGATTTTACATCGGCCGTACGTTATGTATATGTTAGGCTTATGTTGATGTACGTTAGATGTATGTTAGACAAACATTGTTCACTACGTTGACCTATGTTAAAGGCAGTGGAAACATACAGTCTGCATATTGACAATGGACTGACAACGTATGGATAATGTATATCTAACATAGTCTACCGTATGTCTAACGAACATCTACTGAATGTCTAATGTAGTCTAACGTATGTCTAACATAGGTTTTGCGTTCCTCCACCATGTCTTGATGTATGTATCATACGAGGCATAGTTTTGGCGATCGAATAACGTATATACCGTTCACCGGCGTTCTGCGAACGTACTGTGAGCGTAATTTGAGCATTTTTCGCTGGGAGGCATGTTAGCCATATGTTGGTCATACGTTGGCTATACGTTATGTATGCAGTATGCATACACCCAACTTTGCCCCACACACCGAAAATTTGATGCATCTCGACATAAAAAAGTGATTTTACGCGTTGGCCACATGCTTGCCAGATGCGATAGGGCCATCTGGTCTACTAGGAGACATTGTAGCAATGGTTTGTCATTCTATCCAAGCGCGTGTATGTATCTGCATATTCTGATATAGTTGGGGGGGGGAGGGGTTAAGATCAGGTGAACTGTGGCGGGAGTAGGTGGTATTTGATCACGTGCAGGTGGCGCCATGTGAGAGAAGGAGGAACTAACTACTGCATAATGTAGGTAAGGAAGGTAATAATATCCGGTCAGGGTGGAATATAACTGAGAAGTGAACCATATCCTTTGTTTATACTCCCATAATTCATTATATATCATTCATATATATAATGAATTCACATGTATGCATATATGGACATAAATATATATTATTGGATACCAGGGGCGGTGACCGAATCGATAGAGCGCGGGCTTCACGTGCTGGAGATCGGGAGTTTGATTCCCGGTCGAGTCAAACCAATGACTTATCAAATTGATAATGTTTGCTTCTTAGCCTGGCGCTCAGCATTAATAGCAACTTGTATAATGCGATGGCTCAGTGATAGGATAATTTGACTGAGTGGGATATCAGGTCATGGTGCTGGTATCCTCTTCCCCCAGTGGGGCATCACTATAAAGTCGCCATGTGTGTGCACTGTCACACATCGGCACCTGTCCTGATATGATCTTAGATGTTGCCAGGATGTAAAACTCCAACAACCAACCAAACCAGTAGAGAAGCACTATAAATTTGCCGTGAGTGTGCACTGTCACAAGTCGGTACCCGTCCTGGTATGACCTTAGTTGTTACCAGGACGTATAGCTCCAACAACCAACCAGCCAATCTTGTTGGAAGATGAATCTTTAGTAACACTGCTTGGCGACTAGTAAACAACTAGTAAACTGTACCCCTGCCGAACAGCGAAGTAGCCATCCAGCCTAGTCCCGACAGTGCCCGATCACCCTCGAGTCTGCCCGGCGCCAGGTCTCGTCTGTCTGGGCGTTCTCAATTGAACAGGCCGACCTTTCGTCGTGTCGGGCTCTACGATCAGACGCATAGATGATCAACCCCACTGTACCCCATCCACTCACCCATACCTCCCCCACCCTCACCTCACCTCACCCCATCCACCCATCCCCCACCAGCGCCCCACCCCACCCATCCATCACAATCCACGCGACGCGCACCAACGCACACTACGCGACAATGTGTCTTCAATCTGCGATCGGTGATCGGTGATTGGTGATCGGTGATCGGTTATCCCGAAGCGATGTCTACAATCCCGTATGGGATGGATGAGTAAGTCCAGCGCATGCTTCCTACTCCGGAGGTTATGGGTTTGATCCCTGGCTAATCTACTGGCCGCGGCGGCCGAATCGGTAGAGCGCAGGCTTCCCGTGCGGAATGTCAGGAGTTTGATTCCTGGTTGAGTCAAACAAATGACATACAAAATTGCTATGAAAAGAAATATCAAGTGCGCATGTAAATGATAACTTGTTATAGATCTGACACCTGAACAACACTGTCTCAGGAATACCAGATGCAATGGCTGGATCGCAAGGAGCCCTTGTTGAATGATAGTTTTTTTGTGTTTTTTTGGTACATTAGTTGTTTAAGCAGGAGGAAATTTCAATCGCAGACGATTGGTCTTCCTCATTCCACTGCTCCTTGCCCTATCCTAATAATGCTGAGTGCCTGGCTAGGAAGTGACAAGTATACTTTTTTAAGTAACTGGCTTGACTAGACCAGGGTTCGAACCCACAAGTTTGCTGTGTAGTTTCTGATCAAAAGGAGTGCTCGACAATTTATGACTGATTGCCACATAGTTTCTGATCAATATGCATGTTCGAGAGATTGTAGTATTATAGTTTCTGACGAAATGGGATGAATGATAGATTTCCAAATAGTTTCTGATCAAAAGGGATGATCAACTGATTGCTGTATAGACTCTGATCAGAAAGGATGCTCGACAGATTCTCGTGTAGTTTTTGATTCCGGTGGTGCGTGACCGATTTTCAATAGTTTCTGACCAATAGAATGCTCGACAAATTATCGTTTTGTGGGTATCAGTTCTGAAGGGATCATCAACAGTTTGTTGCATATTCTCTGATCAAACAAAGATGCACCACATATTGTCATGCATTATATATGTTGGCGAGGTCAACATGGGTAATTTGGCCACGAGGCAACGGCTAGGTAGCTTTCTTCGGTAACCACTGTACTACCCCTGCTCATTCCGCTCTTGCGCTCCGACGAAGCCACTTGGCTCTCCCACCCACCCACCCAGGTGTGAGTGCTGTTACTAGAGATAGAGTTAACCGTTCTGTGCTATAATCATGTATTAATGTGATGCAAACCTGTACCTTTTCTGTCTCATATTAGTACTTGTCCCAGACCGAAAAACTCGGTTGACTGCGCACACAGAGCTACTCCACGATCTGACATGATGATGTCAACTATCCTGTTCATTATCATATGTCGCGATCTATCGTCCATATTGGATCTGATTTGTTATGGCTCTGTAGCCGTTAGTAGTATCGCCCCTTGAGTATTGATTATTTTGTTACATTAATAATAAACTTTGTTATGTCCAACTACATCTCTGATTTAGTTGCCTCGTGAGTCGAATTTACTGATCACATCGTCATGCACGACAGATTATCGTGTAGTTTATAATCAAACAGGAAGCACGACTGATTATTGTGTAGTCTCTGGTTGGAAAGCGATCCCATTATCGTTCAGGGTTCGGCGGGCATATACACACAGCCATAGTCTCTGTGCATTCATTATGGTTGCAAATATTCATATACAGAAAAACATCTCTAACCAACCGCCTCCACAGGTCGACCACTCCCCTATATCGATCGCTTTATTTGGGTCCCAAACGATCACTCATACAATACCACTGTAATGATTAAAAATACCCCTAAATGGACCTCCCTAACTGGACCATTTAAAGTCAGTATCATAGTCGGTCGATTTAGAGAGGTTTTACCCTAGATATATATAGGATATATAATATATTATGCGGATATAAATAGGCTGAATTCTAATCCAATTATTATTATTATTGTCATGGGGATGATGAAAATGGGAAATACTGCGCCTAGAGCGGGACTCGAACCCACATCTCTTTGCATTCCGGGCCAGTGTGCTAACCATTACACCACCTAGGCTCCCTGATATCAACACACTCCCCACGCCTACCTGTCTATGTGGTTACTTGCCTGAGAGGTCAGTGCAGACCACTACACTCGTCCCCCTGGAATTGTAAGTCTTCTAATGCTTACAATTACATACATACAGGCAATGCACTTACACATACATACACAGGGTAGGTTCAACAACCATACAGCGCAAAGCTTGTACAGGATCCTGATCAACGGCAACCAGTGTCATGGGATGATGAAAATGGGAAATACTGCGCCTAGAGCGGGACTCGAACCCACATCTCTTTGCATTCCGGGCCAGTGTGCTAACCATTACACCACCTAGGCTCCCTGATATCAACACACTCCCCACGCCTACCTGTCTATGTGGTTACTTGCCTGAGAGGTCAGTGCAGACCACTACATTATTCTACTTTTTGTGTATTATGTCCAATCGTTGAATTGCCGAAATTTGCCCCGGATTGCCCACTGGAGCGCCACCACCGGACAATTACGACTATATATATATATATACATATATATATATATATACATATATATACATATATATATAGCTCGTATACAGTAACTGTGTACAGGTGTAGAGCGAGGGGCCTCCGGCAATGCTATTCTAATCTTGTCGCCACCATTGTGGTTCCCGGGTTCGATGCTAGGGGCACGTGCAGCGCCTGTGTCGCGCGCTGCCTGGACACTGGTCACTGCACTGGCCTGGCACTCAGCCTTCAACGCTGCAGACTGACACACCTCTTACCGTTTTGCTGTTTCACCACATGCTGTTTACCACGTGCTCCTGTCACCGCACTGGTTGCTGCTGTCACCGTTGGTGCTACTGTCACCACCTCATTCTGGTCTTTTGGGTACGTAATGCCTAAAGATTACTGCTCAACCTGTGGCACTTCTCATTCCGGTCCTGTGGACGACAACTGTCAAAGGAACATTCGTACCACCAGTGCGCTTCCGAAGCGTTCAACCAGGGCGCACCTGCTGTTGGAGGTGACTCCAACTGATCCGTCGGTAGACAAGATGTCGACCGAAGTCAAGCCGGAGCCGCGTGGGGCAGTTGAAGGCGCAAGTGAAGACGACTACGCCGAAGAAGAGTGCACGCTCAAGAACAAAGTCGAATCACTGGAACGGAAGCGCTGGGTGGCTGCGCTTCTTCAGCAACAAAAGCAACTCGAGGAGGATCTTGCCGCATTAAACGTCAACCCTGAACGTGGTAGAAGTCGGTCGAGAAAATCGAGGCGCTGCAGACACCGGCGCCATTCATCGAGTTCCAGTTCGGGCAGTCATACGCCAAGCAATGAGCGCAGGAAACGCCGTAAGTGGTCATTAAAACACCACACTGATGATCGAAAGCAAGTCTGACCTTAGATGTTGCTAGGACGTAAAACAACAACAAACAAACAAACAAAACAAACAAACATCGAAAGCAAGTAAAAAAACTTAACGGCTATGAAATTGTCGAAGCGACTTGCGCTTGGTTCTTAGATAGGTCGGACACAAACTACCAAGCGTCGCTCTCAATTATCAAGCACATAAGGTTCATATGTTCTAAAGCTAAAGCTAATAACTTCACGAACGCTTCACATGTCTCCTATGACACTGAAATTCGTAAAATTGCTGTTAAAGAGGGCTACAGTGCATTCACGGCTGGTAACAACGAATTAGCTCTACGCTACTATGCATTTGAAAATATCAAAGATAAGAAAACCACCAGTTCTGCAGCAAGCACTGCTTCAAAGCTCTATGCCCGTGATGGTAAAAAAACATGTTTTAATCACAATAATGAGTCTGGCTGTTCGCGTGACAGCAAGACATGCAGCTACGGCCATTGGTGCTCTCGATGTGGTAGCTATGCACACAAGCGTGGTGCGTGCCGCCGTGATTGATTGAATAGGCGAAAAAAATCAGCACGTGTAACTTGTCATTTATTTTGTGCCTCTACTAATCATATTAGCCACAGGGAAAATTCCTTGCCGGCTATCAATGTTTCTAATGTGTTATTAACTTCTGCTAATTATTCTGGTAGTAACGAGATTGGTACGAAAGGTGTAGAATGTGCTACGCCCCCTCTACCTGATGTAGGTCACTCGACCGGCAAATTGGTCATGGGCCACGTGGCTGGCGGAATGGCTGCCGCGACTCAGCCTACTTCTATTAAAAGTTACGTAACACCCCTCCCGACTTGGGAAAACATAGATTCAAATTGGTTAACTGTTAATTCTAACGCGCTATGTTACTTTGTTTCTGCAATTGACTTGAACTTTCCTAATGAGCCAGTTAAATCATTTTCTGTGACTCGTGCTTGTTTTAACGCCGACTGCCTATGTACTCATTACATTGCCGGTCAGTTGACACAATTTAAACCTTGCCGTGTATTTGTAGAATTATTTTTCCGTGGTGACTCTGACCCTGACTGGGCCTCTATCCTACATGGCGCAATTTTCGGGTTTAGAATAATTAATAGGAGTTTTCGTAACTCTTATTCTGCAAGGTTGAACCCAACTGCTGACATTATTCATGCTGCATTTATCGAAAAGAAATTATTATCTGAATTAAAACTTGGCTATTAAGTAAAACGGATAAACCTCCAAATTGCTCTCATAATATATTTTGTGTTCCAAAGTCGCCCAGCGGCTTACGTTTGATTGTTGACTGCAGCAAACCTTTCAATGAATCGGTTAACAATTTTGTTGATGAAACTTGTTGTATGTTTAACTATAAATCTCTCGACACTTTAGTGAAAATGTTACGTGCAAACGATTTTCTTTCTATAATTGATATAAAAGATGCTTACCGTGCCATTACTATCCATCCTATTGATAGACATAATCAGGGGTTAATTTGGAAATCAAATGGTAGGATCCAGTATTTTCTTGATAACAGGCTATCTATGGGCTTGTCCAGTAGTCCTTATATATTTAGTAAGGTTTCAGATTCATTTATCATTGTGCTGTGCGACAAGGGGTCGCCAGACTAGTCAATTATCTCGATGATTTTTCAATTTTAAATGATTCTTTTGCTGGTTGTGTCGATAATCAATTAATCCTAATTAATATTCTTAGACGTTTGGGATTTTTTGTTAGCTTTTCCAAACTTCTTTCTCCTTCAACTTCAAACCGTTTCCTTGGAATCGATGTTGACACTGTCCAAATGCAGCTTCGTCTGCCTCCTGACAAAGTTCTGAAACTTAAATTAGAGTTGAAATTCTTTCTGAACAAGAGAAAAGCTACTCGTAAGCAATTAGAACACCTTGGTGGGCATTTATCGCACTGCGCGACAGTTGTCAGGGGGGGTAGGTCGTTCTCCTCTAGAATATACGATGCCATCAAAGCCCTGCGACACCCATACCATAAGTTCCGGATTAACACTGCCTTTCGAGGCGAGATAAATTGGTGGTTAACCTATGTAGCTTCATTTAATGGTTACAAAAAAATCCTCGGCATCCACTCTCAATCTTTATCCATTTATACTGATGCTTCAAACACTGGGTTTGGTGCGTTGCACCAATATGATTGGTGTGTGGGCTTCTTTGATTCTAACACTTTTCCTCGCAAGCTGTACCAGCATATTGCTCCGTCTGATAAGTCATGTTCTGATGCTCACATAAATGTGCGTGAGATGTGGGCGATCGTTGCAGCTACGGACCGCTGGTGTCTTGGCTGGATTAATAAGAATGTTATATTTGTCACGGACAACACAACTGTCCTCGCCGCCTTGAATACTGGCACGTCTGCCAATACTGTTATAATGAACTGGTTAAAGAGGCTCTTCTGGGTCTCCGTCCGATACAATTTTAATATTTCTGCAGTACACATTAAAACCAATTATAATTCAATCTGTGATGGTTTGAGCAGGTGGAGGGACAAGTGGTCTCGTGGTAAAATACCAGCTGCTGACCATAGCTCATTGCTTTGCTGTGCGCACTTATTTGATTAAACCTGTGTATTTAACCTTTCCTTCCAGGTCTTGCTGCGCTTCATACTGAGGCGAAAGACATTGCCTCGCATTATTACGCTCCGAACAGCATCGCCACGCGGTCTATGCAATTGCGGAAATACTTTAAGTTCATTGATGAATTCCATGGTTTGCTTGCCCCGACTCCATGCCCCCCTACTCAGGTGGCCATTTACATTGCTTGGTTGTCGCATTCTTTAAATTATAGCTCGGTTACCAATTATTTGTCAGCCTTAAATTTCTTCCTTCGTTCTGAAGGGGTTCCCCCTATTAACTATTCAAACCACACTGTAAAGACGACCTTAGGCGGTCTTAAACGGGTTTTAGGACAGTCAGTTAAATCTGCTGCCCCCCTCTTGCCTCGGCACTTATCCCTGATTTTTTCTGGCTTTAACGATTCTATTGGCCACACTGCAACTAGGGCCGCCATCCTGACCGGCTTCCGTGGCCTTCTTCAGAAGTGTCAATTAACTGATTCAGACTCTGTTCTGTTGCGTTCAGATTTTTCTTTTTTCCCTTGGGGGATGATGTTATCCATTCGAAGATCAAAAACCATTCAATTTTCCGAGCGCAAACTTTTAATCCCCATTTCCAAACTTAAAAACCCGGAGTTATGTGCCGTTTTTTGGACGCTTAAACATTTCGCTCAAACTCCTTTACCTATTGACGTACCTGCTTTCCAGGTCCCTGCTCCAACGGGGGGGTTTATGCCTCTCCCTTACAGGAAGTTGCAATCCACTATAACAATTTTTACTCGGGCCGTTGGCTTAAATTCTGAGGATTTTTCTTGCCACTCTTTGAGAAGGGGGGGCTGTACCTTTTTACATATGCAGGGAGCTTCATTGGAAGAGCTCAAAACCCGTGGTGATTGGCGTTCGGACTGTATTTATAAATATATCGCTCAACCATTATCTGAACGCATCTTAAATGACATGAGAGTTTCTAACTCCATTGACGGAATCTTACTTTAATTATTCACCTTACTTTCCCTTCGTTTTTTTTTTCTCCTCCTTATTGTTTTTTTTCTTTCTCTCTTTCTTCTTGCTGGGTTCGGGCGTTCGCCCCCTTGGCATTTGCCCAGCCAGATATCCTTATGCTATTATGCTATTGATTGCTATCGTTGATATTGCCTATTGTCAACTTCGTTATCTACTGATGTTATACTCTCTTATTATATTACATTGTTACCTGTTACTGTAATAAATGATATCGCCCATACCTACACGTTGCCTCCCTTTAGCCTACAGCTCATATACAGTAACTGTATACAGGTGTAGAGCGAGGGGCCTCTGGCAACGCTATTCTAATCTTGTCGCCACCATTGTGGTTCCCGGGTTCGATGCTAGGGGCACGTGCAGCGCCTATGTCGCGCGCTGCTTGGACACTGGTCACTGCGCTGGCCTGGCACTCAGCCTTCAACGCTGCAGACTGACACACCTCTTACCGGTTTTTTTTCTCTTTACTCTCTTTTCTCAGGTTGGGCGTTTGCCCAGCCAGATATCCTTATGCTATTATGCTATTGATTGCTATTGTTGATATTGCCTATTGTCAACTTCGTTATCTACGGATGTTATACTCTCTTATTATATTACATTGTTACCTGTTACTGTAATAAATGATATCGCCCATACCTACTCGTTGCCTCCCTTTAGCCTACACATATATATATATATGTATATATATATATATTTATATATATATATATGTATATGCACCCATCATGTAGAGATGTGGAGTGTGGGTGCTGGAGTATGTGGAAGTGGGGACAGGGCGGATCGGGGACGAGGGGGAGGGGAGGGGAGGGGGGGGGGGCTGGGTGGAGTGAGGGGGGCGGGGGGGGGGGGGATGAGTGGCACCCAACCCTGTGTTCTTTCACGGAGACTGGGAGCAGAGACAATGTCGATAGAGATTAACTAACGTAGCAGCGCTGATCGACTTGGGCGCGCCCCGTATGGAGCCGAGAGGACTCCCATCTGTACTGTCCTTCCGGCGGCCCGCCGACACTGACATAGGCGTGTGAGTGATGCACACCAGGGGGCGGGCTGTAATAGTCTCTGTGCCCACGCAGGGTGGTTATCATCTATAATATCCCTACTCAGTGGTAGAGTGCTAAACAAAAATTGAAGTGAGGTAACGCAGGGTTGTCTGCTCTAGTGTGTGTTGTTGTTTTATGTCCTAGCAACATTTCAGGTCATAACAGGATTGGTACTGATTTGTGTTAGTGCACACTGATGGTGACTTAATACTAATAGTGCTGCCCCATGGGGAGACTAGGTCGCCAGCACCAAGTTATGATATCTCACGCAGTCACATTATCCTGATACTGTGTGAACCAGTCCTTGTCCTATCCTTAATGCCAAGCGCTGTACCTAGATAGCGACAAATATCAAATCTATAAATCAACGGGTTGGCTGGGCTCGGATTCGAATAGACCTATTTCATGTGACGTCAGGATAGGTATTTAGGTCAGTGCGCGCGCAGCTTGGCTGCAGGACAACACAGGGTCACACTGCAAACTCAATGGCTAATAGCAATATTCATACAGAACAAGTTAAATATCTCTAAAACCACACCACCTAGAAGCAACCCGCTTGGATCACATATTCAATGAATAGATTATATTAAATTTATATGGTTAGGCTTCTGCATTTCTATTAATTTTGGATAAAACTTACGTTTTGCAATGCGGTACCGGCAAACTCAATGCATTGTCAATGGCCGTGAGCAATCTTCATACAGAAAAAGTGAAATATCTCTAAAAGCCATACCACCTAGAAACAACCCGCTTGGAAGACATATAGGAAACATATTCAACGAATAGATTATATTAAATTTATATGGTTAGGGTTCTGCATTTCTATTAATTTTGAATAAAGTAAACGCTTTGCATGGCGTGTACCGGCAAACTCAATGGCAGTGTGCCTTCATTCTGCAGCCAAGCTGCGCGCATACACAATGTTTATAAACATTGAAATAGGTCTATAGACTACATCGCCATTCCAGTGGCGCGGTGCATTGTGGGGTGTGTCAAAGCAAAACAAACCCACGAAAAGCACATAGCACATGCTAATACACTGGGTGCAGTTATGAAATGTGCTAGTTTCAGCTCATCTCAGCTCTTCTTTGAAACATAGAACACTAACTAAACAAATATAATTATATAATAAATTAAGATATTAATCTTTTATCCAGCATTCCTTACATCAATGTAATCAGCACATCATATGCCATATGAATTTAGATTTAGACAAATGTGGGCACTCAGACTAGTGTTAGAGCCATAGCCAGGGTCAATTTTACTTATTTTATTCATGTTTGTATTTATATCCTATGGTTAATGACATATGTAGAACTAGAAAATAAGTAGGGTTAATCAGATATTGTTTAAATATATTTCTCTGAAACAAGTGTCTGTTGACAGATTTGGCATTTTAATATTTAGAAAAAGTATTAATAATGGTGATGTGGATAGCAGCCTTAAAGTGACTGATTGTTTTGTGTGGAATTGTATATTTCTTAGCTCAAAATGTTTAATTATGGCTAGTTTTGTCTTAGATATATTCATCAGATCAGAGTATACATGTTTATGCCAAATTCTTATGTATTTCTATTAATTTTGAATAAAATCGAAGTTTTTCGCTATGCGTATCGGCTAACTCAATGGATTTACACATTTGCTTTGCTGCCAACGCCATTTTTGGCACATGCGCAGTCGGAACGGTGATCTCGTCTATTCCCAACCTTCCGCACGGGAAGCCTGCACTCTACCCTTTAGGACACCGCAACCGGTGCCTGATCTGGTGAGCGAACCAAGCCTCTCTAGTTGTCGGGTTCTGTGCACTGACGGTTCCAGTGCACCCCAGTTAGGCTACAGACACCTGTATCTATTAGTTACTTAGTGTCCAAGGGTTGGAAAGCAATTATGAGATTAGCAGGTCATAGAACTGTGGCTGTGGTTGAGCAGTTGACCCTTGACAGGCAGAAAAGAGAGGACGAGGGAGAGTATTTATGAGATATAGGAAAATAAGCTCATGCACCATAACAATGGGAGATAAAAGAATTATGAGAAATAATTTATCCTAGTTCTTTTTGGGGTGGAAATACAAAATGTTATTGCTGTGAAACTGATTTGTAAGTCATGGTTTATTTGAACTCGTAAGGGAACGCCATTCCCATTCCCAATTAAAGAAAGGGAACGCCATTTCAATGTGTTCCCACATTACTACACTCTTGTTTCTACCCAACTACGCCCCCCCTCCGCGCCCCCTCGCAGCCTCCATTCCCCCTTCCCCCACCCCCTTCCACCCTCCCCCACCCCCTTCCACCCTCCCCCACCCCCCTTACACCCCCCCCCATACCCTCCCTACCCAATGACTTCTGTGCACCGACCTGACGAGTGACCGATGGTGATTTTACTTCACGACAAGATTCCCCCTGGAGAGTCGGTTGACATAACTGGTGTGTCATTTAGCTAATCCTGGGCTGCCAATGCCGCCTGACGCATCCATGTGCATGTCACGACCTCCTCCTCCGCCATCTCTGAGCTTTTCAGCTTCTACTCATTACTCTTGCTGAAGCAATCATATTTGTCACAGTGCATAGGCTTTGACTTTGGGGGTGGTTTGTAACCTTACGACGGTTACTGGTTGCAGAACTGTAACATTAATAGAGAAGCTCCGATAAATCGGCCCAATCTTTGGTTGAAGATTAAACTTCAGTAGGGAGTGTTGTAGAAGATGGGGACATCTTTACAATGTTGTAACGGCGAAGTGTTGAGGTGGCCCAGAATCTCTTTGGTCCGGCGGTAGTTGAGTGGTAGTTAGGCACTTGTATCCAGTCGACAGCAGCAAGTGTTTCGAGGAAGGGTGGGTAAAGATGGGTGCAGCGGTGGTTCCAGCAACGAGAACAAACCAAGAGAAAACGTAAAGGTACAGGGCCCCACCCAAGCACACAACTCCTCTGGTCAGAGGGAGGAGTATGCCCGGGAGAAAAAAAAAGGGTAGAGTGTAGGAAAGAGAAATGAGGAGAGTTGAGTCAAAGGACCATGTCTATTTGCTCTATGGTGACAAACCAGCGAGCCATAGGCACGGACAGAGTAAGATTAGAAAGTGAAATGCTGGCGGGCTCCCCCTCCTGGAACTCTTTTCAGACATATCAAGTAGGAGCAAGGCCAGCGGAGAGGAGATAGAGAGAGGTGTGGACAAAGTGCAGTCCGGATAGCAAGTGGGTGCATAGGCACACAGTGTCCTCACATCGCGTTGTTTGGGGTTTTTTTTGCAGGAAAAAGATTTTCTGCAAGAATTTTCTGTTTAACTGAACGCTGTTGCATGCGGGTTATTTGTGCTCTAGAGAGAGGGATCCAGGCACTTCCGGTGGGAACAACACGCACTTCCGGTGCACGTAATTAATTATGCAAGCAATTTGGTTGATTGATTGATTGATTGGTGGTTGCTTTACGCCGTGTCAGCAGCATAGGCCATATTCACGGTGAGAAATGTTTGTTTTTGTTCAAACCATCACTTTTACATGTAAAGGCAGACAATCAATTATGTGCCAATAGACACTCATTAAATTAGAAAGCTCACAATCATATATTTGTGGTCAAGGGAAACACATTGCCATAGAAAAGAAAAGTTTTATTAATAATTGATAGAATCTATTTAGTAAACTATATGAGGTGGTACAGTCCAGCTGCCTTCAAAAAGGCTAAAATGTTTTCCTGTTTTACCTTAGTAAAAAGGTCACGCATACTGTCTGCAGTGTAGAACTGTTGGCGCAGGGCCAAAAAATCAATGCAACTTAGTAAAATGTGTTTGATTGTCAGCGGGGACTGACACCCAATACATTCAGGGGGATGTTCCCCCTTGAGCAGAAAGGCATGTGTAAGCCACCAGTGGCCAATACGGCAGCGGCTAAGGACTACTTGGTCCCACCGACCTCCCGCATGAGTCTGTGGTGGATTTCCCACAGATGGTTGAATTTCTTTAAGTTTATTAATGTTTTCATCCCACTCATGTTGCAATTTGGATTTTATGTGGGTGGCTATTAGTGGTTTCAGATCAGACTGAAGGATCAGACATGGTTCAAGATCACAGTTCAGGGCCTTCTTCACAGCCTGATCAGCTCGTTCGTTTCCTTATATGCTGGCATGGCCAGGCACCCAGCACAGGTGGATGTCATACCCATCCGTTGTCAGTTGATTCATTTTATAAATGACCGTTGCAAGAATAGGGTGATTCGTTTTAGTCCAGCAACAGCCAGGAGGCAAGAGAACGAATCACTGTATATAACATAGTTAGTGTGGTTGGATACCTCGATACACTCCAACGCGAGAAGGAGTGCTTGGGCTTCTGCAGTGAAAATCGAGCTCTGATCGGGCAAACATACACCAAATTTTTCCCGTCGGCAGACTGCCGCATCAGCTACACGGCTTTGGTCTTTCGAACCATCAGTGTATATGGAGAGGTGGTCTGCAAACTGGCCTTGAATCTCTGCATGCAGTCCTTGGTACTCGAGTGGATGTGTCCCAGACTTCCTCAGTTCCATGAGTCGGAGGAGAACCGATGGCTTTCTCAATGACCACGGGGGATGTTCTGGGACTTTGGCATCCTCCAACACGTCCAAATCCACTCACAAGGCCTCCAAATGAGGTTTCATTCGGAGCCTCAGTGGCCGGATGTAATTCGGCCTGGCTTCATACCTGGATTCGTCATGTTGCTCAAATAGACAATTGTGTGCAGGATTCAATGCATTAGTTTTTATCTTGACTACATATTGCATGGCCAGTTTGATTCTCCTGTTGTTAAGTGATGGTTCATTGGCTTCAACGTAAAGGCTCTGAACCGGTGAGGTGCGGAAGGCCCCAAGGGCCAGGCGAAGTCCCTGTTGGTGGATCGTGTCTATTTTGGAGAACACTTGACTTTCCAGTTCATTGCATTACTCGTTTATTCTTCTTACATACATATAACCATTCTTTAAAATATACGTCCGTCTCCCGTTTTGGTAGATCGTCGGATTCGTACCCACGAGTTCGAACCCTGGTCAAGTCAAACCAATGACTTAAAATTTGATACTTGTCACTTCCTAGCCAGGTGCTTCTCATTATTAGGATAGGGCAAGGACTGGTTGGCTCAGTCTCAGGATACTGGGACTGAGTGGGATATCAGGTCATGCTGCTGGTGGCATGATCTCCCCGTGGGACAGCACTATAAAGTCACCATAAGTGCGCACTGTTACAAGTCGGTACCCGTCCTGATATGACCTTAGATGTTGCTAGGATGTAAAATAACAAACAAATCCTAGCCAGGCGCTTGGTATTATTAGGATAGGGCAAGGACTGCTTGGCTCAGTGTCAGGATAATGTGACTGAGGGGGATATCAGGTCCTGGTCCTGGTGACCTGGTATCCCAGTGGGGCAGCACTATAAAGTCACTATGAGTGCGCAGTCACAAATCGGTACCCGTCCTGATTTGACCTTATATGTTGCAAGGTGTAAAACAACAACAAACACACGCTAGCCAGGCACTTGGCATTATTAGGATAGGGCAAGGACTGGTTGGTTCAGTGTCAGGATAATATGACTGAGTGGGATATCAGGTCATGGTGCTGTTGGCCTGGTTTCCCAGTGGGACAGCGCTATAATGTCACCATGAGTGCGCTCTGTCACATTCAGGGAGAGGTTCCCCCTTGCGCAGAAAAGCATGTGTAAGCCACGAGTGGCAAATACGGCAGCGGCTGGGGACATTTGACTAAGTTGCGTTGATTTTTTTGGCCCTGCGCCACCATTTCTACACTGCAGACAGTATGCATGATCTTTTTACTAAAGTAAAACAAGAAAACATTTTAGCCTTTTTGAGGGCAGCTGGACTGTACCACCTCATATAGTTTACTAAATAAATTCTATCAATTATTAATAAAACTTTTCTTTTTCTATGGGAATTTGTTTCCCTTGACCACAAATATATGATTGTGAGCTTTCTAATTTAATGAGTGTCTATTGGCACATAATTGATTGTCTGCTTTTACATGTAAATGTGATGGTTTGAACAAAAAACTAACATTTCTCGCCCTGAATATGGCCTATGCTGCCGATACGGCGTAAAGCAACCAGCAATCAATCAAGCAATCAGCTCTGTCACAAGTCAGTACACGTCCTGGTATGGCCTTAGCTGTTGCCAGGTCGTTAACTTCCAAAAACCAACCAAAAACCATAGTAAGTGCGTGCATCCCATGGATATCTCCGAATCTAGGCAGCAGCACATACCACTCACTTTACAAGTAACATTCAAGTCGCATAGTCCGATTTAAGTATCACATTTTAAAAACGAAACACTCACCTCGATTTTATTCCTACATATCTAGCTTAGATGCTGATACACTTATTAAGCATTTGTTTGCGCATAGAAAGATATATGAGTGACTTGGAGATGTTATGCCATGTCGGCAGCTATGACCATATTTGTGGCGAGAGAGAAAAAAATAATATATATTGGATATTAATTATCGATATCTAAAATGGCGGAATATCGTTCCTCTTTGTTACTAATATTCAATGCTGTCCAAATGTGTTATCATTATCCTGCGAGAAAATATGTATATTAATTATTAGCCAATCGCTGCCCGAGTTCCACACTTTCGGACTGCGCTACTGCAGCGCCACCACGCATTGGTGACGGGCGAACATTTACTCGGCCATTCCTCGCCGGGTTTTCAAAGCCGGTGTTGCAGTTTCCGCGACACACCAGTTTGCGAGGGACACATACATTCAAATGCATTGTCAATGGCCGTGAGCAAATGTTCATACAGAAAAAGTTAAATATCTCTACAACCACACCACCTAGAAACAAATCCAAAAAGATTATATTAAATTTATAAGGTTAGGATTCTGGATTTCTATTAATTTTGAATAAAACTAATGTTTTGCACTGTGCATACCGTCAAAAAAAGTGAAATATCTCTAAAACCACACCACCTAGAAACAAATCGCTTGGTACACATATAGAAAACATATTTAGCAAAAACATTATATTAAATTTATAAGGTTAGTGACGATGCTGTTCGATTTTGACACATGCGCAGAAGCGATGTGTTCCTCACAAACTGGTGTGCCGCGGAAACTGCAACACCAGGTCATCGGCTGCTCACCTACTCATTAGGTCATCTATTGGTACCTCATGACCTCCCCACGTGACACGACCTGCTCGCCCACGCGTCAGCAGCTGTTATCCTCACTCACTGTACCTAACTCGGTTCCCTCAGCTGTGTTGGTGTGATCATGATTCCAGATGACCTTGTTTTCACCTGAACTGCATCACTCGTGAATCCTGAAAGCCTCCTAACAAAATGGTGTTAAAAAAGGGTGTCCTGTAAGTATTTATCCTGTTGTGTCCTCCTCTGCTTCTGTTCATATCACTCTGGTGGGTGGTTTTTGTGTGCTTTTTCTGGGCTGAATAAACGAATTAATGTGGCATTGATCTGCTTGGTAAAAGGTCCCATGGGGAGCCAGCCTCCCCAGATGTGTTGGTGTGAAAATATGACGCGGATTACTGCAGGGTTTTGTCAATGTCTTCCTGGTGTGTCCGTAATTCCAGAAGTCATGCCTGATATGTTAAACTTAAAGCTGCATAGTCCGATGAAATATCAATTTTTTTAAACCAACCCAATTATGTAGATTTGATTTTACATATCTAATTTAGATACTGATGTACTTATTAAGCACTTGTTTCTGCGTAGAAGCCAATACTGAGCCAATTTAACAGAACCTGTTACCAGGTTACTGCAGAAGTCTATGGTGTCAGTTTTGGCGTGCTTGCCAAAACAAGTTTTCCATGTTTGCACCCCAAATATCTCAAAGGTTTACCATTTAAAATAAAAGTAAGTTTGAACTAATGTAAAGTAGATACTAGTGATGGATCTAATATAGTTATCTCAGAAAAAATAGAGAAATTCAAAACCATCGGACTATGCAACTTTAATATTGCACAAAGAATGGTGGGGCAGTAACTATGCTGGTTGGGTTTAATCTGTGGTCTTCTTTTTTTTTTTTGTTCAAGTGTTTTTATTCCTCTGAATAACATGTTGTCAGTGCTAATGCACTGGTCTTCCAGCCCTAATCACAATTGCCTCTACACAGTAAACAAATCTACAACAATATACAAATAGACAATTACAGGAAAATAAGCAAAACATCGTTACATGAATGATAGTTAAAGAACAAGATAAGAAAAATAGAAACACATGCGGGGAGGTAACTAAGTTAGACTAGTATGGTAGGCATTAGTAGGGGTGGGGCACAGCTGGTTATCTTTCTAGTAGTAACATACTCTTTGAAAGGGTGATGGGGGATGTAGGGTGGGCCTTTGTGATTGAACTTACGTTCATGGTAATCTCAGGTGGGGCCTATTGAGTTAGTAAGTACGTTAATATTGATTAATCATGTACCTCAGTAGGATCCAACTACAATCATTTCCAGGCTCATTCCATTGTAGATGGGTTTTGGTCTAGTTGGCCGCTACTGGTTGGGTTTACAGTGTTTGTTTGGGGGTGGGGGAGCGGGGGGACAGGGAAAGGAACGGCAACACCGACCCAGTGTATCATTGATCTGCTTTGGCCTAGGCTGGTTGATTTAAATGTGCATGGAGGTTTATCTTGAAAGTTTTGTAACAATCACTGTTCCTGACACGTGCTGGTAGTTGGTTCCAGAGTGCTCCCCCCATAACAACCGGTGACTTTTTCATTTGACTAGTTTTAACATGTGGCACTTTCAGTGTGTGTTCATGTGCTGTGTGATCCCTCATACATGAGTGGTTTATCCTATTCGACGCAGCCAAGGCTTGAGATATGTTTTACCCATGGCTCAGTGTCCCGTTCTATGTGGCAGCACATGTTTAATATTGGATCAAATATTCACCCGGTACTTGTAGTACACGGGTGAACGACAACGTAGTCTAAATAGGGTGAAAATAGCTTTAGTATGGAACATGAAGTAGAAACTGTGGTTCCATGATCAAATGGCTACATATATTAGCACAGATTTGGTGAAATGGGAGAGAATTCAAAAAGACAAGATAGATGGCGGCCAGAGAATGCCATCGATTTCACTTTTAAATTGCATTAAAGTACATATTTTATTATATTTTCCAACTCAAAAGTAGCGGGTAAATATGAAGACATCTACAAAGAATAAATGTTGCTTCTTAGATTGTGAAATTAGGCTCTCATTTCATTAACCCGCTTTTTCGACTGTTTTTATATAGGGTAGGTATTCACCCGTGTACGGCGAGTACTGGGTGAATCCTATATCTAGTTTAATATGTGCACTAGTATCTAAGCTGGATATGTTGGATCGAATTTAGCCAAGTGCTTTCGCTTTGACAATTTTATGCTTTCATCGGACTATGTTGCTCTAAAGTGTAATTTGATTGGCCATGAACGATGAGCAGTTGACCTCACTAGAAACAATGCTGCTGAATCTGCGCAATACATATATGCGCTTAGAATTAGATAAGGCCAAATACAAATTGGCTAACTTGGTGAGCGTCCCCGCCTGTGCCTGAAAAGTCGCCCGCCCCTAATTTCTTTTATCGATTTAAAAAAAAAAGAATTGGTAAAAATGTGTCAGGCTAGCAGCAATTCAACTTTCTTATCAATTTTAAGACATGGTTTGACTCGGCCAATGTTTGAACTCGGGTGTTTAAATCCCATAACCTACCAGAATGGGAGGCGGACACTCAACTCATTCGGCCATCACCTCTGGCTACGTATTACGTGTACATCAAAAATCAAATATCGAACTAAAAACCACCCACCCGACCCTGATTTTTATTTCAAAAGGACAATCACCAATTTTATCTGGCCTAATATCAAACTACTTGACCAGACGGGATGGCCGAATGAGTTAGAGTGTCCGTCTCCCATGCTGGTAGATCGTGGGGTCGTGGGTTCGAACCCTGGTCGAGTCAAAGCAATGACTTAGAAATTGATACTTGTCGCTTCCTAGCCAGGCACTCAGCATCAATAGGATAGGTTAGGGACTGGTTGGCTCAGTGTTCGGATAATGTGACTGAGTGGGATATCAGGTCATGGTGCCAGTGGCCTGGTTTCCCAGTGGGACAACACTATAAAGTCGCCATGAGTGCGCACTGTCACAAGTCGGTACTCATCCTGATATGATCTTAGATGTTGCTAGGATGTAAAACAACAAACAAACAAATCAAACTACTTTTATATAATGCAACCGAGCGATGGGTTGAAATCATTCGAAGCCGCAGCCTGTGACTAATCCAGTTTGAAGTGGTAGGTCGGTCAGTATTGATAGATGTATGTCCACACCACGGCAGTGTATAAGCACATTAATGCCGCCATGTCCATGGAAGTGCATCCACCATCATAAATCAGCCACATGCGTGCTCTGCACCCTTTGTTTTGTGATATAATGTGCCCCCAATTAGGTCACGGCACACATCATGCATGTCCACCGGCTACTGTTCCAGTACCAGGGTCCTTTTTGCACGACGATATCGACTCAGTTATGTCATTACATGAACATCTCGGCCACATGTAGACCACTCTCATTACACAGATTTCATTTGATCGGGTCCCTGGTAAGGCATTTACCCCATTCCCCTAGCCCTCTATCCGCCACCCACGACCCGCCGAGCGCCGCGCGCCGCCCTCCGCCCTCCGCCCTCCGCCCGCGCCCTCCGCCCGCCGCCCGCCTCCGCCCGCCGCAGCCTGCCGCCCGCCATCTGCCGCCCTCCATCCTCCGCTCTCCGCCCTCCGCCCTCCACCCTCCGCCCTCCGCCCATCGCCCTCCGCCCTCCGCCCACTGCCCTCCGCCCTCCGCCCTCCGCCCATCGCCCTCCGCCCTCCGCCCTCCGCCCTCCGCCCTTCGCCCTCCACCCTCCACCCTAAAATCGCGACCTAGCCAGGCGCTCGGCATTCTTAGAATAGGGCTGGTTGGCTCAGCGTCAGGATAATGTGACTGAAGTTCATGGTGCTGGAAGCCTGGTCTCCCAGTGAGGGAGCACTATAAAGTCGCCATGAGTGTGCACTGTCACAAGTCGGTACCCATCCTGATATAACCTTGGATTTTGCCAGGACATAAAACTCCAACAATCAACCAACCAACCCCCCCCCACCACCCTTCACCCATCATCGCCACCCCCACCACCCCTACCCCCCCCCCCACCACCCTTCAGCCCCCCCTTCAGCCCCCCCCCCCCCCCCCCCCCCCACGCACCCGGTACCTCGAACATCCCACCAATAGACTACATCACGGTTCTAGCGGCACGGTGCATTGTGGGATGCGTCAGAGCAAAACAAACCCACGAGAAGCACATGGCACATGCTAATACACTGGGTGCAGCTATGAAATGTGCTAGTTTCAGCTCATCTCAGCTCTTGTTTGAAACATAAAATACCAACTAAAAAAATTAAGGTATATAATAAATTAAGATATTAATCTTGTATCCAGCATTGCATTTACATCAATATAATCAGCATATCTTATGCCATGTGCATTTAGATTTAATCAAATCTAGGCACTCAGACTAGTGTTAGAGCCATAGCCAGAATCAGTTTTACTTATTTTATTCATGTTTTTATTTATATCCTATGGTTAATGACATATGTGGAAATAGAAAATGAGTATGGTTAATCAGATATTGGTTATATATTTCTTTGAAACAAGTCTTTGTTGCCACATTTGACATTTTAATATTTAGAACAAGAATTACTTCTGGCTAATCAATGGTGATGTAAACATCAGCCGGTAAAGTGACTGAAATTGTATGTTTCTTAGCTCAAAATGCTTAATTATGGAGAGTTGTATCTTAAACATATTCATCATATTATTATATTACATCCTTCCGTCCATGTTTGTGCCAAATTGTTATGTATTTCTATTTATTTTGAATAAAATGGCAGTTTTGCCCTACGCGTATCGGCAAACTCAATGGCCGTACGCCTTTGCTTTGTCCCCAACGCTGTCTTCAGCACATGCGCAGTCGGAACCGTGATGTAGTCTATACCACACAGACATTCAACAGACGACAGACCCCAGGCATCTGACTCGTTTGAGTACTCCGGGTGTCCATCTCACCACTGTATGTTTTACCCAAGCATCATCAGCGCTCAAGTACCAACGTCCTAATAGTTTTGTTATAAAATGATGTATCACTAGGACAGTAGTAAGCAAGGCACGAAGATGATTGTAGCGGATAATACCATGAGCGTGTATCATACGAATGAAAAATGCCATAAACAAAACAGTCAAACCTGACAGTGTCATGCCATTTCCCCCGCTGAATAACAAAAGTAAGTTGCTTTTGATTTGCTTAAATGTTCAGAGTCTGAGAGGGGAAGCTACCCTTATTGACTCCCCCGCCCCCCCCCCCCCGCTCCCGCCCCCCGCCCCCCTCTGTCCACCCTTCCCGAGCGCCCGGCCATGACTAGCTTCATAAAGGACGTGACCGTGACATCGCTGACAGACACTTGCTATCCGGACCACCCTTCGTCCACACCTCTCTCTATCTCCTCTCCACTGGCCTTGCTCCTCCTTGATATGTCTGAAAAGAGTTCCAGGAGGGGGAGCCCGCCGGCATTTCACTTTCTACTCTTACTCTGTCCGTGTCTTTGGCTTGCCGGCTGGTCAGCATAGAGCAAATAGACATGGTCCTTTGACTCAACACTCCTCACCCTGACAAGGGGAGGTGTGTTCTTGGGTGGGGCCCTGTACCTTTATGTTTTCTCTCGCTTTGTTCTCGTTGCTGGAACCACCGCTGCACCCATCTTTACCCGCCCTTCCTTGAAACCATTGCTGTTATCGACTGGATACAAGTGCCAACTACCGCTCAACTACAGCCGGACCGAAGAGATTTGGGGCCGCCTCAATGCTTCGCCGTTACCACGTTGTAATAGTCTCCATCTTCTACAACACTCCGTACTGAAGTTTAATCTTCAACCAAAGATTGGGCCAATTTATCGGAGCCTCTCTATTAATGTTACAGTTCTGCAAACAGTAACCTTCAAGGTTGGCTGCAATGAACCTCCATCTCTTCCTGTCATTCGTTCCTCTCACGCATTCCGCATAGCTCATTGCTGTCCAACCATCACAAGGTTACAAACCACCCCCAAAGCCAAGTCAATCGCTGACAACACTTTAGATATTTTCTGGTTCCTGATTGATTTTTGTGTTTATTTTTATTTTGACATTTTTCTTTTTTAAAGGTGACTCACGAGATTTCGCCTAATGTATCCGCACGAGGCACTATTTGGACACGTTTATTTTGTGGGCGTTTGTTTGATTTTAAACTACTGGTTCTGTTTTAGTTTAGCCTCCTGGTGGACACACGGCGAACTACTAAAGCTACTAATGAATGAAACTACTGGTACTACTGGACCGGTTACTCCATGTGAAACCCCGATCGATTTTCAGCTCGATCTGCGAAAGAATGTGTGGCAACTCACGCCAGATTGCGTTACTTTTGGTCAATTTTACCATAAAGTTGCATAATCTAATGAAAGTATCAAATTATCGAAACCGAAATAGTTATCTATTTTAATAGTTAGTTGGTTAGTTAGTTGTGGTTGCTTAGCGCCATAACCACGGCGAGAAGAAACAGTTATCTAGATTGGATCCTATTTATCAGAAGGTCGGGAGTTCGGTTCCCGGTCGAGTCAGACCATTGACTTATAAAATTGATACTTGTCAATTCCTAGCCTGGCACTCAGCATTAATAGGATAGGACAAGGACTGATTAGCTCAGCATCACGATAAGGTGACCGAGTGGGATATTGGGTCATGGTTTCAGCGACATGATTTTCTAGTGGGGCAGCACTATAAAATCACCATGACTGTGCACTGGTTACATGTCAGTACCCTTCCTCATATGACCTTAGATGTTGTACGGTTGTTAAACTCCAGCGTACACTGTCACGTGTCAGTACCCATCCTGATATGACCTTAGATGTTTCCAGGACGTAAAACTCCAACAACCAACGAACCAACCTATTTATCCAACTTATATAATGGAGCACTTGGTCATAATGCTTGCATTGCGTTTGATTCGCGGCGGAGGAAGACCTCCCCCCTCATCCCGTCTCCCATCACCCTCATCCCCCCCCCCCCCCCCCCCCCCCCCCCACCGGTCTCTCCCCTTATTGTGCGGCCCGCCGCTGCCTCCAGCCACTCCGTCTCCTGCCTCCTCTAGCTGCACTCACTTTTTCCACCCACCCGCCCCTGCTTCTTTCTCTTTGTCTTTGTCCTTTTTCCCCCCCTCTTTCTTTTATTTTTCTCTCTTTTATAGGGTGAAGGGCTCATCGGGCTCTCCCCATCCCAGTGACTCCCCCCCCCCCCCACGATGACCTCGCCCATACCCGGCTGGTCCGGACATTTGATATTTAATATTTATTGTAACATTTTACTTAACATTTTCACTTATGTCATTTGTCATTCAACTCATTCAATTGTACTTGATTCCTTCAGACCTTCATTTTATCATGTAATAAAATGTTTTTCTCCACCCCTGCCTTCTGTCCTTCCTTCATCATGTATCATTAAAGCTAAGATTCCTTATACATGGTATGCGGCATGCGGCATGCGAATGCGAATGCGAATGCGAATGCGGCAAACAAATCGAAAAGCATGTAATTGAATAGTGGTGCTTCCATACGTCCGAATGCGAATACAAACGCGAATGCGAATGCGAATGCGAATGCGGCAAATGGATCTACCCATGGACCGATCGGTGTGAATGCGAATGTGAATACTGCTGCATTTGCCATAGAAAACAATACTAACTTTGATCTTCCTTCACAAATTTGGAGGAAAAACCCCCAAAAATGTTATGGGTAACTTTTTTGGTGTGTTTATTTGTTTAACCATCCCCCAGCACAAAAAGTAAACATCGGCTATTGGAGGATGGCATATATCTATGCTGCATATAACACATTCGCATTCGCATTCGCAGGCCGCATATCACATATAAGGAATCTTAGCTTAAGCATCTGTTGCTGCAGAGAATTGCATGCTAAACCAATGTAATAGAACTCGCTACTGCTGAAGTCTAAGGTGACAGAATTTTGATGTGCATGCCAAAATTAACTTGCCATATTTTCACTTCAAATTTCTCCATATTTTACTATTTAGAATCAAATCTACTTCAAGCAGATTTTATTTGATCGACTCGATTAGGTAACGCCGATTATAACAATCAAGCTGATATATAATGGAAACAATTCCCTTTGTATGTTTATACTCGCATAATACGTAATACATCACATAAATAACTGCCAGAAACTTTTTTAAAACATCCAACTATGCAACTTTAAGTAACGGTAGATTTGGCGGGGATCGGCGGGGTGGGGGGTGGGTGAGCGGAGAGGAGTTGCCTGGCCGCTGTTTAGATAGTGAAATTGTAGCAGAGATAATGAGGGACTGACAGCGCGACTGCCTAAAATAACGGCCCCTGGTGGGAAGATTGCGAATTACAGCAAGCGTGTTTTGGTCATTCTACCACATCCCTTATGATGTTAAAGCATAGGACCTTCTCAGCCTCAAGCCTTAAATGGAAAGAAGCAGAAGAAGAAGAAAAAGACCGACAAGAATAACCAGAGGAAGGATAAGAAGAAATGGAAGAAGAAAAAGAAAGAAAACGAAGAAGAAGAAGAACTAAATAGACATTGGGCATTAGAGAAGGTACACAGCGTATTTAATATCTAAGAAGCATAACTCCTATTCCTCGCCATTCCCTACTGAATTACAGTAGGTACAGCAGAATGAACAAATTAAGAAGTTCAACGCATGGGCATCGCCATCCGCAACGCCATTAAAGAAAGTACCATAGAATTAACTAATTGAGAAGTACCAGCCTATTCATCGCCATCCACAACTCCATTAAAGAAGGGACTGTATTATTAACTAATTAAGAAGTACCAGCATATTCATCGCCATCCACAACTCCATTAAAGAAGGGACTGTGTTATTAACTAATTAAGAAGTACCAGCCTATACATCGCTATCTGCAACTCCATTAAAGAAGGTACTGTGATATTAACTAATTAAGAAATACATGGCAATACATCGCCATCCGTAACTCCATTAAAGAAGGGACTGTGTTATTAACTAATTAAGAAGTACCAGCCTATGCATGGCCATCCACAACTTCATTAAAGACGGGACTGGGTTATTAACTAATTAAGAAGTACCAGCATATGCATGGCCATCCGCAACCTCATTAAAGAAGGGTCTGTGTTATTAAATAATTAAGAAGTACCAGCCTATACATCGCCATCCGCAACTCCATTAAAGAAGGTACCATATAATTAACTAATTAAGAAGTACCAGTCCATACATCACCATCAGCAACTCCATTAAAGAAGGGACCGCAGTATTACCTATTTGAGAATTAAAATACCTATTCGTCGCCATTCGCAAATCTCTTAAAGAAGGTACCAAAATACTAGCTAATTGAGAAGCACAACTCCTACCCATCGCCATCCCCAATTCACTACCAAAGTAGACATGGAACTCCCATTTATTTCCACCTCCAACTCCATAAAACAAGGCCCCACGGTACAAACTAAGTATTAGAACTCCAAAAGAACAGCAGCAACAACGAATCCACACACGGTTTACACTTGTTACCTAGCATCTGCTGGTCGTGTAGGAGGCTAAACGCCTGTATCCGCTGGTATTAGGATGTCTACGGCACCTCTTTGACGTGTGATCACTGATCCAAGTACAGAAGACGCTCAACAAAACGTGGGTGATCGGATAAGGACTGATGTATCGCAACTTGATTTTGGCCATTTCAAGTGGCCACTCCAGACCCTTTCGTTGTTAAACAAATATGCTTTATAATGTCAACATTGACTAAAGGCTTTCACTGCGTGTAGGGTTTACACGTACTTGTAAAACAGGTGCCATAAACCACTAGGTGTATGTTCCTAGCTCTACTCCTGGCCTCTTCTTTGTCCCAAGTTGGGCAGGGGTTGGGTGGGGGGGGGGGGCGGAGATGATAACCCACTGAGGACCCTTCACTATTAAATCCGCCTACATCACCTAACACAGGCTCCATAAAAATGGCAACCAGATGTAGAAATGCTATCTCTTTATTCCAAGAAAGTACATTGGCCAATATAGTTAGTTCACCAGTGTTCACTACATCAGGTTCGCTAAGTTAGCATATGTCGTCAGTGTAACGTAGATCCCCCTCGCACTTGATTTAATCTTGATTCAATCTTGACGCAATCTTGATTCAATCTTGATTCAACCTTGATTCAATCTTGATTCAATCTTGATTCAATCTTGATTCAATCTTGATTCAACCTTGATTCAATCTTGATTCAATCTTGATTCAATCTTGATTCAATCTAGATTCAATATTGATTCAATCTTGATTCAATCTTGATTCAACCTTGATTCAATCTTGATTCAACCTTGATCCAATCTTGATCTAATCTTGCTCCAATCTTGCTCCAATCTTGCTCCAATCTTGATCCAATTTTGATACACTCTTGATCCAATATTGATGCAATCTTGATCCAATTTTGATGCAATCTTGACCCAATCTTGATCTAATATTGATATAATCTTGATCTACGCTTGATCTAATCTTGATCTAATCATGCTCTAATATTGATAGTCTTGATCTAATCTTGATTTAATTCTGATTTAATATTTATTTAATAACGATTGACAGGTTGTTCTTGGGTGATCGTTGATTCATTGTTAATTGCTAATTGATTGGATAGTCCATTGATTGTTGATTGCTTGTTTTTATTGGTTAGTTGATCGATTGATCAACTGGTCAATTGATCGATCATTTGTCGATTTGCCAATTCATTGATTGGCCGATCGATTGCTTTTCCACCTCCTAGTAACATCTCAGGTTATATCAGGATAGGCACACATGATGGTTTTAAAGCCTTTAAAGCACTGAAATAACTTTCTTCTAAGACGAGAACATGACATCTTAAGTCACTGTTATGGTCCTCACACTGAACAAACCAATCATTGCCATTTACGATATTCATACACATACTATTTACCAAACAAGTCTTTGTCTGTCGCTAAGTTTTCTCTTTGACCACGATTTCACTCCTGACCTCTGGCTTAGGATGTGGACGCTTTAACCCACATACAATCTGTGTAAGGGAGAGTGAGGGAGAGTGATGGGGGGGGGGGGAGAGGCGTGGGAGGGGGTGGGGGTAAACAGAGATTGATCAGTGTGGTGAAGTTCCACAGTCTCGGGAACAAGTAAGTTGCAGGTGTACATCAGTAAAGCCCCTGTCACACTACGACGTAACGACGTCAGAGTAGGGAGAATGTGGATGCAGCGTAGTCGACGAGAGCGTAACGTCGGTAAAGCGTAGTGATAGCGTCATTCAATGAGAGAGGACAATGTAATTACGCTCATGGTACGTTATGTACGTTATTCCATCGCCAGAACTACATTACGTTATGTGACGTTACATATGTCATGACACGGTGGCGAAATGCTGAACGTATGTTGGACATATGTTCGGCGTACATTCGGCGTACGTTCTCCTGACATTCCCATTATGCTGTGTGGACGTTTCCACGGGCTTTAATGTGGGTCAACGTAGTGGAACGTAGTGGAACGTAGTGGAACGTAGTGGAACGTAGTGGAACGTAGTGGAACGTAGTGGAACGTAGTGGAACGTAGTGGAACGTAGTGGAACGTAGTGGAACGTAGTGGAACGTAGTGGAACGTAGTGGAACGTAGTGGAACGTAGTGAGCAGAGTTTGACTAACATCCATCCAACGTCATTGACGTTTGCCGAACGTATACAGAACATACGGCGAATGTAAACCCCTACGTTAGAGTTACGTCGAAAGTTTTGAACAGGTTCAAAACCTTGACGCGCGCCAACGTAACACGACGTAACGTGACATAGCTCGACGTCAGTCTAAAGTCATTCTGACATCATCATAACGTAACCCAACATACATCAACGTAATGACTAAACGTGAGCACGTCAGGCTTACGTTGGCTCGTTACGTCGTAGTGTGACAGGGGTATAACACTTGTTAGAAGTTTCAGGTGTTTAACAACTTGTTCTGAAGAGGGACGAGGCTACGCCGGGGGCGGATAGGGTGTGTGTAGGATTTGGGAGGGTGTAGGGAGTGAAGGGAGGGGAGACAACAGCCCTCAAAGGCTGTGGAACAGAAGCGGATCCGGGAGAGTTACTGCGTAACACCCTTATGCAGCAAGAGGTATTCTGGGAAATGAGAATGGTTGGGTGTACAAGCATGAATAGGTACATAGCAAGGTGCACCCACATCCCCAGGTGAAATTCCACAGACGCAGGTAGGCGTGGGTAGGGTGATTGCAACAAGGTGAGCCTAGATAGGCTACTGGTTAGAAAGTCTACCCGAGCATGGCAGAAACCTGGGTTTGAGTACCATTCTAGTCACGTTGTTCCCGTTTGCCGCAACAGCCATTGGTGCTGTGACCAGGATTCTGTGCATACTGAGTGCCGAAGTGTTGAACCTGCACTTGGTATTTCATAGAGGTGGGCCCCCTGGATATTTTCTTGTTGTATAAGTTTGTTTTATATCTAATGAAGCAAGTGTTCTGAGTTGCATGATGGGCATGGACAGGGTGATTGCATTAAGGAACATAGGAAGTGTAATGGTTTGCATGCTAGCTCCAGAACCACAAGAAATGTAAGTTTGAATCCTGCTCTAGGTACCATATTTCCCATTTTCATCACCAGTGCCACACACCATAGGTTGCTGTAACCTGCATCCCATACAAGCTATGTGTTGTATGGTTGTTGAACCTACCCTGTCTATGTTTACATTAGTGCATTGCCTGTATTTATGTAATTGTACGTATTAAACAACATACGGTATAACCTCGTTAAACCAAACTTTAAGGGACCCTAGACATTTGTTTGGATTAACCGATCAGTTGTTTAACCGAGCTTTGGCTTTGATTTTGACTTTGAATAAGCGTGTATTGCACATGTAATAATACTAATATACATTGCATGTGGACACTTTGATTATTGTTTTTTTTATGTGTATACAGTATAACCCCGTTCAACCAAGCTTGGTTAAACCAAACGATCGGTTAATCCAAACTTTTTTTCGGTGGCCCAGCAAAATACTACCATTTATCCTATAAAAAAGTCTGTGGGGTCTCAGATGATGTTATAACCACATGAACGTTTGGTTTAACCATACCGGAGTGGCCTGGGGTACGACAATTTTTTTTGGATTAACCGATAATTTGGATTAACCGATTTTTGGTTTAACCAACTTTTTTATATGATAAATGGTAGTGTCATGGGGGTGATGAAAATGGGAAATATTGTGCCTAGAGCGGGACTCGAACCCACATCTCTTTGCATTCCGGGCTAGTGCGCTAACCATTACACCACGTCGGCTCCCTGATATCAACACACTACCCACGCCTACCTGTCTATGCGGCTCCCTGCCTGAGAGGTCAGTGCAGACCACTACACTTGTCCCCCTGGAATTGTAAGTCTTTTAATGCTTACAATTACATACATACAGGCAATGCAACAACACACTTACATACACAGGGTAGGTTCAACAACTATACAGTGCGTAGCTTGTACAGGATCATGGTCACGGCAACCAGTGTCATGGGGGTGATGAAAATGGGAAATATTGTGCCTAGAGCGGGACTCGAACCCACATCTCTTTGCATTCCGGGCTAGTGTGCTAACCATTTCACCACCTAGGCTCCCTGATATCAACACACTACCTATGCCTACCTGTCTATGTGGTTACTTGCCTCAGAGGTCAGTGCAGACCACTACAGTAGTATTTTGGCGGGCCGCCGAAAAAAAGTTTGGATTAACCGATTGTTTGCTTTAACCGAGCTTGGTTTAATGGGGTCGTACTGTATATGGACAAGTTTAGTAGTCTGCACTGTCACTAAGGAAAGGAGCCACATAGACCTAGGTTTCATATGGTGATTGCATCAGGGAGCCTACGTGGCGTAATGGTGAGCACACTAGCCCCAGCAGGGCAAGAAGTATGGGATCGAATATAGCTCGAGGCATAACTTAACCCATTTTCATCACCCTCACGACACTCATATAGATTATATTCGATTATGATCAAATATGTGTAGAGTAATAAAGTATATGAGGAGTTCAGGTGCAAAACCCTGTAAAGGCCAATTGATGATTTTTTATTAAAGTAACAACTTTTTATCTGAAGCTAATTTTAATTCTGACTAATTCCACGTTTCTTGTAATATAATGATTATGTGGCAATGAACAACAAGAATAGGAATTTACAAAGATTTTTGGAGGATTGATTTCAATGTTTATGTCAATTTTTGGATTGGCGTTTACGTGGTTTTGCGGTTGAACTCTTCATATCCTAGCGTGGTAGTTTACTTCCGGGAATATGGATTACCATAACACTTCTAACTATACTACTTTAAGTATTATGTGGACGCAAAATAATAAGCTAATAATCAATTAATATTTACGGGAATAGCCTTACTAACGAAAAAAATGGGATGAAATTACGAAGCATCAACATGACCCTGGACTAATGATTACTAGGTCATAACGATCAATTTTAAATATATATCTAAAAAATAAGACAACAATTCAAACACGATCGGACTTTGCAACTTTAAACAGATCTGACCAAAAAAATAGATATATTTCAAACAAATTTAACAGAGCACAGAAATGTATGCCAAAGAGCATACAACTGTGGTAAATCAGAAGTGGTATATGATATTGATCAATAATACCCCAGTCACACGAGAGGCAGCGTTCGCCGCCAATCTCCCTACACCCAAAAGGATGCCAACCACCCAGCGTTCCATTCGATACATTGATTCAAATACGTTTTAGGCACCGGGTCGGCGCCATGTCGGTGCCATGTTGGCGCCATGTCGGCGCCATGTCAGCGCCATGTCGGCGCCAGGTCGGAGCCGACCACATGGTGACTGCAGCATCGCATGTGTTGGCACCAACCCAGGGCAGTGTCAGGGCGGCGCCAGGTTGGCGCCAGGGCAGCACCAGGGCGGCGCCAGGGCGGCACCAGGGCGCCAACCATTTTGAATGGCGCCACCGGAACAGGGCGTAAGGAGGTTGCACGTGCAGCAGCAGCAACCTCCTTGCGTCCAAAATTCCCGAAATGGACGCCGGGAGGTTGGCGTCCTCGCGGCGACAGCACTCAATCAGGGCGTAAGGAGGGCGCAAGGAGGAGGTTTTGACGTCGCGAATCGATCGTTAGCGAGCGCAGGCCTCGTGTGACTGGGGTATTAAATCTTGCCATTTTCATTATCGCCTGACAACCAAAGCCGGTGGTGCCACCACGCGCACAAGACACCAACTACTGCGCTAGACCCCAGTCAGGGTTGCAGCGGGGGACATGTTTCGCCCACAGACAAGAAGTGGAAGGTTGCCAGGCGTGGAAAATACTGCTTTCTTAGACGATCGTGGAATGTCGTGTTGAGTTCGCCATAATTATAGTCACCCTCCTGTCGTGGAGTGTAAGGCACTGTGACCCAGTTCTGGTATCTGGCACATGCGCACTGCGACGCCCCTGTGTGTTTGGTGTGTGTGTATGTGACTTATGAGTGTGTACGTGTTGGGTTGTATACAACAGCCTCGGCAGGGGGGTGATTGACAGTCTAGTACAACCAAAGATTCACCTATAGTTACTGTATGGTAGAACTTTTGGTACACCGGGATACAGATAACGGATTTGTTACTAGTACCACAAAGCGCCGCAGCGGGGCGCCATTTCCTTCTGTGGGCATTGGAAGAAGTCATGTGTGGTTGTGTAAGTACGTGTTTACATGTGTGTATAGAGGCGAGTATGTGTATATATGTGTGTATGTGTATACGGCATAGATGTATACAGATACGCACATATGTATGCATGGGTACATGACTGTAACATCAGTATGTGTGGCTTTGGATAATATATATATATATATATATATATATGAAGTGGGCGTGTCTACTCGCCTTGAGCAATTTGCGCACTCATTCCACGGGCGCGCAAATTGCTTTCACTTGGGCATGCGAGGGTTCGCGGTGGTAAAGCATTGCTTAGCAACTAGCTAAGCAATGATAGAAGGTCGGGCGTTCGGGGCCAGACCCGGCAGACGTGTTTTTGCATGCTCTGTCATTTCCGCCGATATTTAGGCTTTTATTATCGAAATTCTAAACTAATTTAAGGAAACAACATGGGAGGGAACGGGAGACATCTACTACTTTATTAACTAAGTATATTTCGTTGGTATCCATGTTAGTTTTGGTAAGAATAAACCGTGAGCTCTTGTGAAGGTGATTCGGGACGTTCCTTGCATTCTTTACTATCCTCCAGTCTTATCGTAGATTTACTGCTATGGAAACCTGATATTCAATTGCTTTCTATGAACTTAGAGGCCTTAAGCCTAAGTCGGCCTTCTGCAAGTAATTTACCCATCTGCGGGAATCTAATAACTGACGCATTCACCGAATTGATGTAGTGTTACTTTTAGGCTAGAACCACGACATATAATGTAAACTAAATAGTAGACAGCGGCAGCAACTCTTGCTGGACTGCATATATTTGGATTCAGTTAGTAACATTCATAATATCTAGAACGACGAAGGGGTCAGCCAGTAGTTGAAATAACCTAATGTAAATACACTTTAGGCCGATAAATGCGCACGATGGCAAATCTAGTATTTAGACGATACTCTGGCTGGCGCCTTCAGTACGGGGCGGACACCGACGATGGTCAACTCGCAGGTGGGAGGAAAAGCTACAACGGCGGCGGCTGGCCCAAGGAAATTCACATGGAAACAATTATTTATATTAACCTGTAGGCTCGCCTTATGCGGGGGTGGAATAGCCCGGATGGTTAAATAAATATATATATATATATATAATAGTTTGCCTACATAATGACCAAGAGGAAGACAAGGTAGTGGGTGAGAGTGTATTTACTCTGGCTAGAGGAACAACGCCCCTTGCCTAAGAACACTTTTTAAGCGGTACAGTGAGTGGCGGTTACAGTGTGAAGTGGGGGGGGGGGTGGCGCCCCCTCTGAGCTGAGGTGGGGAGGCTGGAGTCGTGGATGACTATGAGAGACTCCCACAGTCCATGGAGCCGAGTGACCGATGGGGGAGAGGAGGGATATTCTGGGTTATTATACTCGTATAATTCTTATACAGCATAATATATATATATATAATTATATATATATATATATGGGGTAATAGTGGTTAATCTGTTAGACACGTCAAATGAAACAATATATTTGAAATGAGCATAAACAAATAAATTTGCAAACAAACTCCGGAACTTCCAAATGGGACGGCTGCGCTCTACCGATTCGGCTACTGTATCCGGTCTGTGGTATGCATATTTGCATGTCAATATGTGTGTGTGTGTGTGTATGGATATATATGTGCATATATCTGTATGTAGCTGTGTGTTGACATGTCTAGTCGAATATATATGGATAAATGGGTGTATGAGCATGTCGGTGTGTATTTGTTTATATGTGCATATGTGTGTATAATGCATATAAGTGTATGCATATATTTGCATGCGGTGTACGTGTATATCTGCTGTATATATGACCTATATATGATAGTGTGTGCATATATGTGTGAGTGCGACATGCACACATGTAATTGTATAATGTATATGTGTACATCAATGTGTGAATCCACGTGAATATACCCATGTGTATATGAATGCCCGTATGTGAATATGTGCCCATGTGTGCACATGGATATGTATGCATATATGTGGATTTCTATATGTATATGTGATTGTGTGTTTTCTATGCCTGCATATATATTGGTAAACATGTTTATCTGCATATATGTGAGTGTATGTATGTGTATAAGTGCAAATATGGACATGATGATCTGTGTACTTGCATGTGTATGTAGAAATAATCGCCTATATACATGTGGTTACAATTGTTATGTTATATATATATATAACCTATATATATGATATATATAACATGTGTATGATGTGTACATTGCGAATACGTAATATATAATACAGTATGACCCCCTTAAACCCCCTAGAAATTTGTTTGGATTAACCGATCATTGGTTTAACCAAGCTTTGAATTTGACTTGGCTTCGGCAAAAACGGGGGTGCATTATGAATGTACAATGTATGTGGACACTATGATTATAGTTTTATATATATATATATATATATATATATATATATACAGTTTAACCCCATTAAACCAACCTCGGTTAAATCAAATGATCGGTTAATCCAAACTTTTTTCGGCGACCTGGCAAAATACTACCATTTATCATCTAAAAGAGTCTCAGATGAACTTAAAACCACATGAAAGTTTGGTTTAACTGTACCGGAGGTGGCCTGGGGCCAAAAGTTCTGTTTGGATTAACCGATACTTTGGATTAAACGACTTTGGTTTAACCAACCTTTTTATATGATAAATGTTAGTTTTTTGCCGGGCCGCCAACAAAAGTTTGGATTAACCGATCGTTTGGTTTAACCAAGCTTGGTTTAACGGGGTTGTATTGTATGTATATATATATATATATATATATGTATTCGCAAGGTTTTCATGATAAAGCTTACGTCATAACCTTTGCACCCCCACTTCACCAATGGCCGTCCCTCTATTATTATTAATATTATTGAAGTAAAGTAATGGTTGCTATGGAGTGCGCGTCCCCTGGTGGGTCATCTCACCAGAAAGCTGGAAGTGGTCAAGGTGATTAAGTGTATAATCCCGACACAATGCCACATCCCCATGGCTACCATTCCCCATCTGCGCCGGTTAATCTGACATAATCCACTCAAATTCAATCTGACCGTTTTTTTGTGTTGGTGTTGCTGGAGCAGGGGGCTTTTCTCTGTGAAATAGAAGTGAAACATACTTAGATCTGACATAGTCCACTCCAATTAAATCTGACCCTTCTCGCCCCCCCCCCCCCCCCCCTCCTCTCACAAAGTGCCTACCTTGGCCACTGACGGGTCTCGCTGTGTGTGACTTAAGCCTCTTCTCGTCGTCCCAGTGTCCTGGCGTTACTCCACTCCTCCACGATGTGTGTGTCCGCGTGTGTCTACCTGTCGCACCTGACACTGCCTGGACCACCTGCACTGCGTTGGCTTCCGTCACCTGGGTGATCACTGCGCAGGTGTCAGTTCCCCATGGCTGCCGACAGATGGCGCTGTCCGCTCCCAACAACTGGTGTTAGGAAAGGAAGGAAGGCTCGCCCTCAGCGGGCGGCTTGGTCGTTACGTCGGCTGCCGCTCGAGGGCGCGTCGGTGGCGGCGGTGGTCGGCGGCGGAGCGTGCGGACGGGGTGACCGTGGCCCACTGTGTGGCTGCCGGGGTCAGGAGCTGGGAACGGGGAGCCAGCAGCGGGCAGCGGGCGGGCTGGGAGCGGGGTGATGGGGAGAACAGCTGGTGATGTGAGGCTTCGGCTTTAAGTGTGAGACCCGTCGACCGCAGGGGTGAGGTGGGGTGCGGGAGCGGGGCGACGGACCTTGAATGTGGGGCGGGCGGGTAACCGGGGTTCGATGAGCGGGGCGGGAAGTGAGCAGAGCCGGCGGTGATTGGCGCAGGGTGAGGGGCAGGGAACCTGGACCGGAGCTAGGGGGTGCGGCTAGCGGTAGGGGGCGTAGCAAGGCCCGGGAGGGAACGATACTTACGGTCAGGGGTTGGGGACGTGGCGGATGTCGAGCGGAGGTTCAGCCGTGGCGGGCGGGAGGGTCAGTGCGGGGTAACGGCAGGCGGGTGGCCGGAGGGCGGGCAAGAGTAGTCGGTGCTGACCGGCCAGGGTCGGGTGGGTGCCGGGCGGAGACCGAGCAGGTGGCAGGTGGGGGTAAGGGGGAAGCTGGGTGGGTCACGAAGGGGACGGGGTGGGCGGACCCCTAAAGGGAACATGGGGTATGGTGCGGCCGAGCAAGGAATGCGGTGAGGTTACATGCATTAATTCACCTCGAGAGCAGGATATCACCAGTAGGCCTATCAATTCATTCCCACAACAGGACACGACCCTTTTTAATCCATCCCTACAACAGGACACCAACCGCATTCATTCATCCCTATAGTTAATTAGTAGGACACCGCCTGTAGTAATTCATCCCGACAGTAGGAGACCACCTGTACTAATTCATCCCTACAGTAGGACACCGCCTGTATTAATTCATCCCGACAGTAGGACACTACCTGTATTAATTCATCCCTACATTAGGACACCACCTGTATTAATTCATCCCTCCAGTAGGACACCGCCTGTATTAATTCATCCCGACAGTAGGACACTACCTGTACTAATTCATCCCTACATTAGGACACCACACCACCTGTATTAATTCATCCCGACAGTAGCAGACCACCTGTATTAATTCATCCCTACAGTAGGACACCACCTGTATTAATTCATCCCTACAGTAGGACACCACCCATATTAATTCATCCCTACAGTAGGACACCACCTGTATTAAGTCATCCCTACAATAGGACACCACCTGTATTATCTCATCCCTACAGTAGGACACAACTTGTATTAATTCATCCCAACAGTAGAACACTATCTGTATCAGTTCATCCCCACAAGAGGACACCACCTGTATTAATTCATCCCTACAGTAGGACACCACATGTCTTAATTCATCCCCACAGTAGGACACCACCAGTATTACTTCATCCCTACAGTAGGACACCACCTGTATTAATCCATCCCTACAGTATGACACCACCTGTATTAATCCATCCCTACAGTGGGACACCACCTGTATCAATCCATCCCTACAGTAGGACACCACCTGTATTAATCCATCCCTACAGTGGGACACCACCTGTATTAATCCATCCCTACAGTAGGACACCACCTGTATTAATCCATCCCTACAGTAGGAGACCACCTGTATGAATTCATCCCTACAGTTGGACACCGCCTGCATTTCCACCAGTAGGACGTCACATAGACCCAGGCATCCTCACGGTATTCCGGAAGCGTGATCATTGTACAAATATGGTACCAGGCCTAAGGGTTAGGAATTACAATTAGCTTCGAACTAGTCCCAGAAATGATGGGCTAGCGATACATCATTAAAGCCCCAATCACACATACCCGGATCAGGGGCCGGACGAGCCCCGGACTGCCATGCAGGGTGGTCCGGGGTGATCCGTGACTCATCCGTGGCTCATCCGTGCCAACACCCCCTGATCTGGCCTGATCCGTGGCTCGTCCGGTGCTGTCTGGGTTCAGCCCCGGATGTTTTTAAATGTTTAAAACATCCGGGGCGGTCCGGGGGATTTTGCGATCCGGGCTCAATCCGGCCTGATCCGGGGGTGGTCCGGGTATTTCGGGGGTGGTCCGGGGTGGACCGGGAGTGTCCGGCGGTGGTCCGGGGTCATTTTGAGCCATGGTTTGACCCGGACCATCCCCGGACTATCCAGGACTAGCCACGGACCACTCCCGGACTGCCCCTGTAAGACCGGGGGTGATCCGGGATAGTCCGGGGGTTATCCGGGGTGATCTGGGGCAGTCCGGGGGTGGTCCGGCCTCATCCGGGGCCAGTCTGGGGGCAGTCCATGGTTGGTACGGTGCGGTCCGGGGCTCATCCGGGAAAGTGTGACTGCGAGGCAAAAATCAACGAAACCAGTGATTTTATCCATGGTGGTCCGGGACATCCAGGCCGTTGATCCGTGGGTGGTCCGGCTCAAAATCCGGGGCTCGTCCGGCTATGTGTGACTGGGGCTTAACCATACATTGCTACTGCTAGTAAGTGGTAATTATGGAACTACCTATATAATTGCTACAATGTGTCACATACAGACATCTTCCGAGGAAACCATGGGAACTAAATTGCCATGATGAGGTGATAATGCAGTGGTGGTGAACTCAAAGGTTGGCGTTGTGAATATGCAAAATATGCACTTATTTGTTTGTCAAATTCATATAAAATTCTTCTTTTCTTGTGGTATTTTTGACATGATGACCGATTTTAGTGCCATCAAGCGATATTGGACATACAAGGAATACTGTATTCTTAAAGAATAATGGATTCTTAAGGAATACTGTATTCCTAATCCTGCAATCAATACCACGGTGGCCCCCACTTGTTCTAGTTCTTGTCACAAACTGCTTCAGGACAATGTCCATAAGTTGGTAATTGTCCTTTGCAATACATTGAAGGACAACTATGACGTCAGCGATTGATTTGCACACATCTCTTCTGGCAGTCCCTGGTGTAAAATATTCTGATTTTTAATGATAGGGGGAATGCATATGTTCTATTAGGAAAAGGGTATACATGGCCAGGTGCATGTATGTATATATATGTAAGTGCTGGTGGTGCCTGAGTGGAATGTAAATAGACATAGTGGTGCTGGCTGGGCTGTGTGTAAGGGGCACTCAAGGTCTACCCCCCTCCCCCTCTACTAGGTAGGATCACCACACTCAGGGTCAAGGTTCATGGCTGGTGGTGGCCAGAGGGGCCACATAGTTTGGTGGTGGTGGGCAGACCACTGGTAGCCATGGGGACCAGGAATGCTTGATTCCTATTGGCAGAGCCAAGAATGCTTGTTTCTCATCGGGGGAAAAGGGTGGGGTGATACTCTACAATGTACCCATGTACCATATATAATAAACCAGAGAGGCTTGGACTCTCTCTTCTCACACTCTTACTTTGCTTCACTTTCTCTTTCTCTCCGTCTGTATTGTTTTTCACCTTAGCCTACCTACATAGCCACAGACTCGAACACGCAACCCTATTGTAGACCACTAATTGTATTTACATTCAACCACATTCTCATGTAAGCAGGTAAGTAGTCTCCCAGCTTCTAACATTCCTGAGTTTACAGAAACTCAGATTGTTGTTTTTACCTAGTTTTCTTGTTTTGTTCTTTTTATATGTTTTATTGTTCTTTTTTCTTTATGTACTTTTTTTGGAGGGGGGGGGGCGATCTTAGTGAAATAGAAATGAAACCAGCTTAGATCTGACATAATCCACTCCAATTTAATCTGATCCCTCTCGCCCCCCTAATCTCACTGAGTGCCTCCTTTGGCCACTGATGGGTCTCGCTGTATGTGACTTAAGCCTCTTCTAGTCGTCCCAGCATCCTGGCATTACTCCACTCCTCCAGCATGTGTATGTCGTAGGATGATCCATATCATAGGTCACTAATTACAGGATAGAGTTTAAGGAAACCTTCTTCTCTAAGTGAAGTCGCCTCCCCCCTCCCAAGGAAAGTAGCGCAAACTCTACTTGAATTTGAATCTCTTAATCAATACTCTTTAACCTATTAGTATTTACTACTTGCCACCACTACCTTACAAGGCACTCTGAATTATTAGGATAGGTCTATGAGCTGTAGAATGAGAAAGACCAATTGGGGTGTTCTCTGTGGCAGAGTGGTTAGAGTGTCTCCTAATCTGAAGCTCAGTGGTTCGATTCCCCGTGCCTCACCTCTGCCAATTTGGATTTCCACCGCTATGTATAACTTACAGCGTCATCAAAGGCAAGTTGCTCTCATACCATGTCTATGTGGTATGGGAGGTTAAAAATCCCTTGGGTCGGTAAAAGTGTAGTCTCAGGCTTTCTCTCGAAAAACTGGCTAATGGTGAAAACAAGTCTATTCAGACTTATCCATAATAGGCAGTATAAATCTTCAAGAGAGTCCTCGATTGAAATGTATCTCATTTAATCAATCAAAATAATGAACAATAGTTTATCGATCCAGAATATGAAGACTTTGTGAAGCTACTCAGAAAATCGATGTTGGGACCATGCACTAAAGTGATGGGTGCAGAGTTGCACAGATAGTTTAGTAATACAAAAGAATAATTAAAATGTTAATGTAAACAACAACAAAAAGTGATATAAAGGAGTTATTTGCCATTCTCAGCCCCCCCACCCCGCCCCCCACCGCACCTCCCACCTTCTTTAAATAGATAATAAATAATGAAGACGGGATGGCCAAATTAGTTAGAGTGTCCGTCTCCTGTGTTAGTAGATCATGTGGTTGTGGGTTCGAACCCTGGTCAATTCAAACCAATGACTTAAAAATTGATACTTGTTGCTTCATAGCCAGGTGCTCGGCATTATTAGAATAGGGCAAGGAGCAGTGGAATGAGGAAGACCAATTGTCCGCGATTGAAATTTCCCCTGCTTAAACAACGAATGTACCAACAACAAAAAAACAGTTCAGGCACAAATTCCTGTGAACACCAATCCAATCATTGACTCAAAATTTAATCAATTAACCTGAAGGTTATTTATATTCTCACTAATTCCATGTTGTTTGTGAAGAAATAGTCATGGAGCAAGGAACCACACAAAATAGGAATGTTAAAAAATAACACTTTGAGGGTTGGATTCCAATGTCTATGTCAATTTTTAGATTTGCGTATATAGGGATTTCCGCCTGAACTGTTCTTTTGAAGACTACATTCGGTGTGTCATGCCCCAATTCCTGAATCCGCCCCTAACACACATTGCCGTTATGTAGTACCATCTTTTCAGCTGAAACCCTAATTATGGTTGATTGATGTTCCATGTATCACCAGAGAGAAACGAGGCAATCCAACATGCCCTGAACCCAGAATGTAGAAGGTGATATTTGTCAACATGAAGATTGATATGTTGATGACATTGCCACATTGATAATATATATATGCATCTATTGCTATACTATATACATACCGGGTGCGGTGGCCTAATCGGTTGAGCGCGGTCTTCGAATGCAGAAAAGGTCGGGAGTTCGGTTCCCAGTCGACCCAACCCAATGACTTTGAAATTGATACTTATCGCTTCTTAGCCTGGGGCTCGGCATTAATAGGATAGGGCAAGGACTGGTTAGCTCAGTGTCAGGATATTGTGACTAAGTGGGATATCGAGTCATGGTGCCGGCGGCCTGATTTCCCAGTGAGGCAGCACTATAAAGTCACCATGAGTGCACAATGTCACAAGTCGCTACCCATCCTGATATGACATTAGATGTTGCCAGGACATAAAACTCCAACAAACAAACATGTATAGATTTTATATAAGACTTGTGGAAAATAGTGTCACGGTGTTGTTGTTGTTGAAGATTTATACTGCCTCTCATGGATAAGTCTGAATAGGCTTGTTTTCACCATTAGACAGTTTGTCGATAGAAAGCCTGAGCCTACACTTTTACCGACCCAAGGGTTTTTTAACCTCCCACACCACATAGACATGGTATGAGAGCAACTGGCCTTTGATGACGCTGTAAGTTATGCACAGCGGTGGAAATCCAAATTGGCAGAAATGGGGGCACGGGGAATCGAACCACCGACCTTCAGATTAGGAGTCCGACCTAGAAAAAAGTCAGACACTCTAACCAATCCGCCACAGAGAACACCACAAATGTATTACGCAAAGAATTAATACAAAGTAATTCTCTTTTCATGTGGATGATCATAGCTTCTATAATGTTTTCCTTAGCTGGTACTAAAATAGACCGAGCATCGACCTGACAAAAAAGTATCTGTGTGTCCGTCCCCCGCCTCACACAACCATCCCGAAATAGGTAAATACTACACATAGCACCAGCCCTTATAGTTGCATAGGCCGATGGCTTAGAGTTTCTCTCATAATTCTTTTAGATTTGTTTGTTGGAGTTGCATGTCCCCGAAACATATAAGGTTATATCAAGACGGGTGCATCGACTTGTGACAGTGCGCACTCGCGGCAACTTCATAGTGCTGCCCAACTGAAAGACCCCGCTGCTGGGACCGTGACCCGATATGCCACTCAGTCACATTATCCTGAGACTGAATTAACCAGTAGTTGCCCTATTCTAGTAATGTCGACTGCAAGGCTAGGTGGCGACAAGTATCATTTTTTAAAGTCATTGGTTTGACTCGGCTGAGAATTGAACTCGCGACCTTCCGCACGGAAGCCTGCGCTCTATCGATTCGGCCCCCACGTCCGGGCTATTTTTTCGATAACTATTTTAAATGAATCATTATAATCTACATTGCTTCAGATTGAAGTAATTTTATGGTTGTAAGCGTTAGCTTTTTAAATGTTTGAACTGAAAAGATGGAACATTAATTATAGCGCACATTGAAATGCTGGACATAAGTTACTTATATTTTTATTTTCAAGCACTAATCTGTTTGGTGAAATCGAAATTTGATATGTAGGATCAATTCTAGGTAAGTGATTTGGGTTACATTATATCAATATCAATTTAATATGCAGGTTTTATCCATTCAGTTAAATTATATGATCACTGATAATACAAAATAGTATTAAGAAGTTATATCATGTGTACCATAACAAGCTAAATTTAACATGCGAGTCTTGATACCAGATTTAACTTAATAAAGAAATCTTGTTTTTCTTGCATCCTCTAGTAACCTATTCTATAAAGTGGGACCTGCCATACAGAGGTATATAATTAACACAACAGTATTCGTGTCAGTTAATTAAAGATGAGACAGAAGTGGTATAATTTGCATTTATTCAATCAAAATAAGAAATGTCACCGAACAATAGGTAATCAAACTCGTCACTCTCAACCCTACCGCTTGAGTAGCCTGTTTGTTAGTTGAGGGGTGGGGGGGGGGGCGGCAAATTGGTGGTCACGCTGTTCTTCGCGGATTCGTGTCCGGTGTGGCGTTTTCAGCGCCCGGTCATGCTCAGCGGCCTGTCGTGGCTTCTGCGCATGCGCGGATTTTAAGACATATGCAAAACACACGTGGCCTCGCCGGCTACAAGCTCAGCTGGTGCCCGGCAGTGTTAGGGTCCGATCAGGCCGAAATCTAATTAATGCGATCATATTTAACAGAATTACATACTCAAATAATGAAATTTCATTAAATTAACCTTAAATTCCAAGCGATATTAACGTAGCAGCTAACAACGTAGCAGTAAACAAAACAAATAGCAGTGCTCGCCGCAACGTGCGAAAATCCGCGCATGCGCAGAAGCCACGACAGGCCGCTGAGCATGACCGGGCGCTGAAAACGCCACACCGGGCAGCCAGTGAGCGGTTCAATGCTAGCTGTGATGTCAGTGCCCGGAGGAACGAAACTGCTAGGTGGCAGCATAAGTGGTATAGTAATTTTGTTAGAAAGCAATGGATAGGTGGCAATACGATACAGCCTGATGGTGTTGATCTTTATTTAACATTAGGGGCAGCGTGGTGGTTGGTTTAGTTTTAAATTGAGAGGTGGCATGTCACTGTTGTAAGAGTTGGCTGAATGCCCTACCCCTTCCACCCCGTCACAAATTATCCATGTTATGCTAACATGGACTATTAGGATCAAATCTAGGTAAAAGACTTGGTGTTGAAAAACATGATTTTTTTTCAACGGACTATGCAGCTTGAATAATACATACTGTTATTTATATAGCGGCAGTAGTGCAGTGCAGATAGTTCACTTCTTCTGCTACATATATCTGGTAGTTGAAAACAGAAACAAAGCCCCACTGGGTCTCTGAAGACACAGTACACCGCAGTACAACCTACATTCCTCCAGGCTCACTTGAGGACTGGAGTCACATTTTACTGTGACTAATGGTAAACAGGTGGTTGAAAGCCAACACGATTCCAATCCAACAAAAAGCACAATAAATCGTGAGAGATTCGGCTAACCCCTGGGAATGTGGCTAGCATCACACACCGACAAGTCGTACATCATCGGGCGTGATCGCTGATTCGGTAGGAGCGCTGGTTGGCTGGCTTTCCATACGAGAGGTCGCAGGTTCAACCCCAATCCCTGACGCACTATCACAGAAACGCCCAACACCCTCCCTTTCAATTAATCAAACCAATTTCATAACAAAATTGATGCGTGTTTCTACCTAACCTGGCTCTCAACATTGATAGAATAAGGCAAGGACTGGTTTTCTCAGTGTCGGGATAATCAGTGATAATATGGCTGAGTCAGTTACAGTGTTGCCAACTGTCACGAAATTCTCCTCGATATTTGTTTAAGGCTTCAGGAGCCAAAAAGTGGCGTTCTCTGTGGCAGAGTGGTTAGAGTGTTGAACTTGCAATCTGAAGTTGTTCGGTGGTGTGGGTTCAAACCCCATACACAGCAGAACATTTGTGGCGTTCTCTCTGGCGGTGTGGTTAGAGTATCTGACTTTTTTCTAGGTCAGACTCCTAATCTGAGGGTCGGCGGTTCGATTCCCCGTGTCCCCAGCTCTGCCAATTTGGATTTCCACCGCTGTGTATAACTTACAGCGTCATCAAAGGCCGGTTACTCTCATACCATGTCTATGTGGTGTGGGAGGTTAAAAATGCCTTGGGTCGGTAAAAGTGTAGGCTCGGCCTTTCTATCGACCAGCAGTGGAGTGGGGAAGACCAGTCGTCTGTGACTGGGATTTCCCCTGCTTGGGACAACTAATGTACCCAAAAAAAAAAAAAAATGAGAGACAAATAAGTGTTCACACTTCCTGTCTACCATTTGCTATATATCGCTATATATATATAAAAAAACGACAGATCTATCTTAGCTGTTGTCTGTAAAATTGAATTTAGTGTTTTGCTTTCCCACTAAAATCTGTCAAATTTATATTGAATAGATCATTATAAAGGGGATGTGGCAGCTTCTGCAAACAAACAGATTTTACTATGTGCTATTTTTAACTGGGGAAAACACCTCATAAGTATTGTACTTCTGCTTTCTCCTTTTTCATGTGAAACATTACTGATGTAGTAGTCTGCACTGACCTCTCAGGCAAGTAACCACATAGACAGGTAGGCGTGGGTAGTGTGGTGATATCAGGGAGCCTAGGTGGTGTAATGGTTAGCACACTGGCCCAGAATGCAAAGAGATGTGGGTTCGAGTCCCGCTCTAGGCACAATATTTCCCATTTTCATCACCCCCATGACACTGGTTGCCGTGACCATGATCCTGTACAAGCTATGCGCTGTATGGTTGTTGAACCTACCCTGTGTATGTATGTGTTGGGGCATTGCCTGTACGTATGTAATTGTAAGCATTAAAAGACTTAGATTTCCAGAGGGACGAGTGTAGTAGTCTGCACTGACCTCTCAGGCAAGTAACCACATAGAGAGGTAGGCGTGGGTAGTGTGGTGATATCAGGGAGCCTAGGTGGTGTAATGGTTAGCACACTGGATGTGGGTTCGAGTCCCGCTCTAGGCACAATATTTCCCATTTTCATCACCCCCATGACACTGATATAAATATCAGCTTGTCATGTGGAAATAAATATAGTATTATTATTATTATCATCATCATCATTATTATTGTTATTATTATTATTATTATTATTATGGTAACCTCAGCTCAAACGTGGTAGTCTTGGTTTCATTTCGGCTGAAATGGTATCACTGCGACTGCCCTTGACCTTTCTGACCTGATGGTTTAGTTGCAAACTTGCCACTGGGGGCGCCACTATGAAAAGAAGCGTATCTATCCACTTTCGCCATCAGCTATGTAAAACGCCAACGCCCAGATGACATAAGCTGCATACAATGAATGACTGACTCCTGGAGTAGAATTGTTCATTTCAAGAGTCAATAAAGCTACGATTCTGTCCACACATGAAAGTGTGTGCACTGTGGCAGAAACCTGCAGGGTAGTGGTTGAAGTGTTCTTTCTCTTGCTTTCTTTTTGTTCTTTGCGTCTTCTTTTTCTAGAAAATAAATAATTGACAACACCCTTAGGCTATTTTAGTCGTATGAGTATTTTGTGTATGTCTGTATTATTTATTTATTTATCATGTTCGTTGGTTAGAGTTGCAAAGTCCAGTCGTTTTGAGTTTCTGGCGTATTTTTCGATACATATAGTAGGTTTCATATTATAGGTTACCGTAAGTTAGTTGGAAGTAACTTTTATTTTTAATAAGTAGCTTTAGATATATTTTAAGTAGAAACATTCCAAGTTAATTTGTATGCATACTTCAAAATTCTGACACCATTTGCTTCAGTCGTATTAATATTACATTGCTTCTTCTTTTTTCTAGAAAGTAAATAATTGAGGTAGCCTTTGACAATTTTAGTCATGTGAGTATTTTATATTTGTGTATTATTTATTTATTATATTCCTTTGTTACAATTGAAAAGTACAACTTATTTGTAGCTACAATATATGTAGGGTTCACATAATAAGTCACTATATCTTGCTTTTTTTTTTGCTTTTTTTTTTGGTGGTAAATATAGTTTATTCATTGAAGAAAGTCTTTTGTCAGTGCCACAGCACTGGTCTTCCAGCCATGTGACAATACAGTTATTTACAATATAAAGTGTGGCTACGTAGGGAAGGAAGGATAGAGACGCGTGTTGGGTCGGACACTTTTATTGAGCATCTGGGCAAGCGAGAAAACGGGCATACCGGTAAAAGTTTGAAATCCAGTGCGGTAGTGACTTGCCCGGGCGGATTGGTGAGAAAAGCGCCCGGTGGTGGCGCTAGTAGTAGGCAACCGGGGCAAATCCGGGCAAGTCAACGATTGGACAATAGTAATATCGAAGGAACATGATGGAATAATAATAATAATAAACTACTCCGCCTATTTATACATGCATAATAAATTATACGTACTATAAAGTGTGGCTACGTAGGGAAGGAAGGATAGAGACGCGTGTTGGGTCGGACACTTTTATTGAGCGTCTGGGCAAGCGAGATAACAGGCCAAAGGAGAAGCCTAAGCGACTCCCCCCAACCCAACACGCGACTCATCCGAGCAGAGGGCCGCGACCACCCTCAAATCGTTCACTATACGAGTCCCCAGGGGGGTCTGCAGGTAGCTATACACTGTCTCGGAGGCCCAATCGCCTCTAGCCTTCAACTCCTCGATTGTGGCCCCACACATAGCAAGAAAGGTGCAACCCCCCCGTCTAAGGGACTGGGAGGAGAGGGTGGACGCATCAAGCCCCGCCCTAGTGGCAAATATCCTTAAGGTCTCCTGATAAACGTGGTACGAGAGGGGACAGGAGAGACCGTCCGAGCATGGGATCCGGAAGGCGGGCTCAGATGGGTCCGCCCGGATTTGCGCGAAGTGTCTCTCCGTCCAATGCACTGCACAGACATCGGTGTCGCAGCACCTGGCAATTGGGATCTCGAGCACCCGTTCAGAGAATTGGATGGTCTTGGACTGTCGGACGGTCAGGAGCATCCCCCAGTCGTAGAAAACAAACGAAGGGTAGAGTCTGACCTGGTCACTTGCGACTTCCGCAGGAGACCTCTGAAGGAGCATAGAATGGCCGCCCTCCATGCAACGTGGCCTGGATTATTAGTTAGGACCGCAAAAATTCTTCGCAGCATGTGTGGAAGCATCGGCATCGCCCGACGAGGTGCATCACCCTTGACCCGACGGATTCCTTTTAGAGTGGAGGCCAAAACGAAGCCCTTGTAGTCAATAGGCGGCTCCCCGATTTGCCTCAGGAAGTAGCTCAGGCCGCTCAGGGAATTTAGGATCGACCGATACTTAAGGGAGCGGGCGAGCCAAGTAGCATAGAGGGCGACCTGCTCGCAGGAACAGGGGATGGGGGCCCTAGATGAGTTAAATGACTCAACTTAAGCTAAATATTTTTTAACCTGAACCCGCCTCGCGATGGCCGAGTTCTTTGCGTAATACTGGCGCTGATATCCCATCTATTCCTCCTTTAGCGCCGATATCCCTGCAACAAACAAACGAGGCATCAAAGACGTGGCCACAGCATAGTGCACCAGCGACGTCAGCTGTCCTAATCCTGTCCACGCTGTCATACTGATTCAATCTACTGAGAGCGTCACAGATAACATTAAGGCTGCTACGTATATAAACGGAGTCAAATACGAAGTTATTCTCAACCGCAAGCCAAAATAGCCTGCGGAGAAAAAACATGATGCCTTTACATCTCGACCTGCGCGTGTTCAGTGCTGCCTGAACCACAGCACTATCAGTCACGAGCATGATGGTGCTGTCGGCCCAGCCAGCACCCCAACGAAGGCAGGCCGCATAGACAGCCCACATCTCCTGGACATTAATGTGTGATGTACCGAGGTTAGGAGGGGGGATGACATGGTGGTGGCCGACGTAGGCCTCAAGAGTCTCGCTGGCTCCACCCATGAAGGAGCTGACCAGCCAATCATTCCCATGGAGGGCCCGGAAACCCCATTTGGAAGCATCGCTGTATGTTGATATAATGGGGGCGAACTTCCCCAGGATCTTTGCCTTGCCGTTAAATGCGCTAGCGAAATTCAACCACCAGTCCATGTCATCCCTCACTCCCTTATTCAGACGGTCTCTGTGGTAGGGCTGCTTTAGCTTGGTCATCAAGTCGTAGATGCATCTGGTAAAAGACCTACCACCCCTGATAACCTTAGCACAGTGAGCAAGCAGGCCACCCAAGTTTGAAATCCAGTGCTGTAGTGACTTGCCCGGGCGGATTGGTGAGAAAAGCGCCCGGTGGTGGCGCTAGTAGTAGGCAACCGGGGCAAATCCGGGCAAGTCAACGATTGGACAATAGTAATATCGAAGTAACATGATGGGATAATAATAATAATAAACTACTCCGCCTATTTATACATGCATAATAAATTATACGTACTATATGTATATGTAGTCATCAGCAGCTAGCTCAAATCAGCTGAAATAACAATATTAAACATTCAAAGACTTACATATGGTATAGTTTGACAATTCACATATAAAAATAGCAGTTATATGTTGTATTCATACACACTTGGTACATACATGTGTATTGATTAGACCTTTACATTACGGAGTGGTTAGGTGCATAGTTTCCCTTCATAGGTTTGTATGCCTACTATGTTGTGAACTGCAAAACTATCATGTTGTTGGAGTTAACATTTTGAGATGGAGTGTTAGTAGAATGGTTTGTTTATTCTGTTAGATAGAGTGTGGTTAGCTTGTAGTGTTATGCTTAAAAGGTTAATACCTCGGGTGTGTTTTTTGACTACATGAAGTAGCTTGAGTAAGTAGGTTGTTAGTAATGATGGGATAAACAATGCTTGGAGGATTGTATGTTTCAGTCATTTAGTAGTCTAGTACAGATTTTATTAGTGTCTCTGTTTATACAAAGACCCTATAATACCAAGACGGCTCACTCAACCTGTACTGTGTAATCAAAAAGATCAAACGCACCACTTGGTGCGCTGGCTGTTCCCCCGGCTAAAGAGATGCTATATTATATGCACAAATGTATATATGAATGTGAAAGATGTGTGGTGATGGCAACGACGATGATGATGCCGACGATGATGTGTGCCTGTTCATAGCAATTTCATATTGATGTGTATTCAGACTTACCCGTCTCATGCATGATATAACCATATGTGTGTACATGTGAAACACCAACCAGCAGCTGGGTCGATCAAACCCACCACAAGGTGGCACTGCAAAATTTACATCAAATGGGAGAGATAGGGAGTGAGCCGTCCCAGTACCAGAGGGCCCCTGGTCTATAGCAATACTACCAGACTGATACACATTTCCGAATTTGCTGGACAAATAATTTGTACGGTGGATAACTTGGTTTGTTGGCAGCAGGTAAAGGAGCGTGTGGGGTGGTGGGAGGGGGTGGGGTAGCCATTGGTGCTTATAATATATAGATAATTAAATATGGTGACATCATGACTAGGCCTGTAGAAGCGCCTGATTGGCTTGGTGAATTCTTACCAGGTTCTTGAATTCTAGTTGTGTTTGTGCATGTCTAATTCTGACTGGGAGTTCATTCCATAATTTGCTGCCTTTGTAGATAGGGGCTCTTGTCAGTCTATTTGTGAGTGCTTTAGGAACTTTGAGGAGTGTAGCATCCCCCTGCCTGGTAACTCTGGTAGTATGGTCTATGTAGTTTTCATCCTTGGTTCTGATAAACATAAGAGATAGCAGATGTGCAGCTCTACTTTGGCTCAGGTATGTGATATTAGATCTAGTGTGCATCTCATTCACTGAGAGAACTTTGCCCCTATATACTGTTCTAAGAGCTCGGTTTTGAGTTCTCTGTAATTTATTTTCTTGTTGTTTTGTTAAAAGGCCATAGATTAGATCATTATAATCTATTATTGGCAGTATAGTTGCCTTATACAGTTTGAGCGCTGTGTTCTCACTCATGTAGCATCTTATTTTTCTAAAGGTTGCCATTCTCGTACCTAGAATTTGGTTCAGCCTCGATAGTTGCTGGTTCGCATTCAGTGTAGAGTCAAGTGTGGTTCCTAAGTATTTGTATGAGTTCACTTCTCTTAGCACTGCATTGCCTATACAGAGTTCTATATTTTGTGCGTGCGATTTTCTAGATTTTGTTCAAAATATCAGATATTCAGATTATTGGGTGTTTAAGGTAAGTTTGTTATCAGCACACCAAATATTGACCTTTTTTAACACCTTGTTTACCATCGTAGCTACAGAATGTTTTTATTGTGCACTGTGAGGACAGCATCATCCGCAAAAAGTGTGAAATTAGCACTGGTAGACAGCAATGGTAGGTCATTAATTGGAAGAATGTAGACCTATTATTCCCCAAAAATAACAAAGAAGAGCACACAACCTTCCAAGATAACGAAGGGACAATACTCTCAGACAAAGATGCAGCAAACAAACTGAACACACACTTTGCCACAATAGGACAAACGCTGTCAGGAAAATTTAAAAAAAGGTGGGAAAATAGATCAGGAACTGTGCAGAATGAAATCCCCACCTGCAAAACAGATATAATAGAAGTAAAAAAACTAATAAATGACATAGACACAAATAAACCAAGTGGAATAGACGAAATACCAACCAAAATGCTGAAAGAGGCACTCCAAGCCATCCCAGCCACTATAGTCGACCTATTCAACATCTCCTTTGAACAGGGGCATTTTATCTCAGCCTGGAAAATGGCAACCATTACCCCTATCCACAAAAGTGGAGACAAACAAAACATGGGAAACTACAGGCCAATATCGATTCTTCAAACCCCAGGCAAGCTCATTGAAAAAGTGCTACATAGACACATAAATGAACACCTGGAAAAAAACAATATACTAAACGAAAGACAAGGAGGTTTCAGGAAACTGCACTCCACATCTAAAACAATAGCTAACCTAACAAATGACATATTGGCGTCAATGAACCAAAAACAATTAGTTGGAGCAGCCTTCATTGACTTCAGCAAAGCATTCGATACAGTAGACCATAACATACTATTGGAAAAACTAGAATCCATGGGCATAAAATCCAACACTATGGACTGGATAAAATGCTACCTGAAAGACAGGCAACAGAGAACAAAAATAAACAATACACTATCAGACAACCAACCTGTCACATGTGGTGTACCCCAAGGGTCAGTGCTAGGGCCACTGCTCTTTATAATCTACATAAACGATCTTGAAAAATGGTTACAAACCGAATGCCTCCAACTATATGCAGATGACACAGTCATATATGCAAACGGCACCACAGAAGAGGAGGTAATAACTAAACTAAACAAGCTCCTACTAAAACTGGATGAGTGGTGTGAGTCCAACAAAATAACCATCAACACAAGCAAGTCAAAAACAGTTCTCTTCTCGCATAAACAAATGCCAGAAAGAAAACTACACTGTAAGCTAGGAAGCCAAACACTAGAAAATGTAGACCATTACAAATACCTAGGCCTTGAGTTGGACAGCCAACTAAACTACAACCTATGTATAAACAAAATTGTCCAAAAGGTAAACCACAAACTGTGGCTATTTGCAAAGCTAAGAGACTACATGACACAAGAAATGTCAATAAAAATCTTCAAGGGCATGGTGCTACCCTATTTTGACTATGGAGATGTAAACTACATGGGTGCAAAGAAAGAACTTCTAAAAAAACTGCAAACACTACAGAACAGAGCCCTGAAAATCTGCCTCAGAGTAGACAAGCTGCACCCTACCTATGACATACACAAAAGAACCAAAGTAAAATTGCTAGAAAATAGGAGAATAATTCATCTGAAAACATTAGCATACAGCTATAGTCAAGACAATAAACTCCTAACAAAACCACAAAGGGCAACTAGAGCAAATAATGCGCCACTACTAAAGCAGACCAGAAGCCAAATAAAAGCTCACGAGAGAAGCACGCTAGAAATGGCTGCCAAGGTGTGGAATGCCCAAACAGTAAAGGAACGACAAATTCCTGACCTAAAAACATACACAAAATATCTGTGCAAAATAAGGCTAGGAACCCCCAACTAAGCTGCACCGCAAAGGGGCAGGTGATACATGTCACGGCCCACCAGCGAGACGCCCAATGGAAGGTAACCATACCAAAAGCACCCAGATAACACACCTCACAGCTGCGTACAAGCCTATGATATGTAAATAGGAGTAGGCTAGTCTAGAAATAAGAGTAGAAAAAATAAAGCACATATATGCCAAGAAAATCCAAAAAAATTAACATAGACTACTATAGTACTAACCAGACCAACCAACTATCTATCTGCTACTGAAATACAGGCAATCAAATACCTTATCAGCAGCTACTGTGTGATAAGACAACACCAACACTACAGCTGGCCAGCATTGAAAACAAGCCTGAATACCCAGGCTTATATGCTATGGACAGTATAAATACAGCCTCAATAAAAAAATAAAAAAAAAATAAAAAAATAAAAATATCAGAAAGAGGAGTGGTCCCAAAGTGGAACCTTGGGGCACTCCTGTTCTGACAGTTCTATTGGAGGATTCTGTATTATTAATTTTTGTGACTTGTTGTATGTTGTTTAAGTAGTTGGATATGAACCTACATGACCTTTTTCCCAGTCCAGCTCTTTTGATCTTACATAGCAAGATTTTGTGGTCAATTGTATCAAAAGCTTTCTTGAAATCAAGAAAAACAGCTATTGTAAGCTCACCTCTGTCTGTGCTAATCAACAATCCTTCAAAGTAACGTTTATTTCAAATGGTAAACTCCGGAGATATTCTAAGTTTTAAAAAAATCCTAAATTAATTTTGGTGTGCACTATAACATTCCTACACCATAAGGTTCAACGGTAATATATTTGATTAAATTGACTTAATATTCACTTTTATGCAGGAACACATATTTTATAAGTGAACAAGTATCCAAGTTGAATAACATAATCAAATATTTGTAACAGTCTTTGCTTTGAAAATTGGATTGCTTCATAGTGTAAAAATATACAGATTTTCGGTTCGGAATTATATGTTGGCAGAGAGCATTATTATTCTTGGGTGACGGAGTGGGGACAATGTTATGTAAACTAAAGGTAATATTATCCCACTCCCATTATGACATGATATAAGCTGGGTGAAATATATGTTCATATATTAGGCCTAAGATTAATGGAGAGATGTTCCGATATAAGAGGCAGTTCATGATTGTTGAAATGTTTCTCTATGCATCCATAAAGAGTGCAACTGGAGAAAAGACCATTTTAACAGAGATCTATTGTAACTGTATGCAGCTACCTGTCCCTACATGACCACTGGGTGGGAACACCAGCCTAATTTGCATATACCCACAGGGCACCACCTGCAGCTGGGTTGAGTGACAGCCACCCCTACTGGGGGGGTGCCACCCACCCAGACTGTGGAGGTGCCTGATTGGCTGGCTGTGGACTGCCGAGTCACCTGCACCCCATTGGCCCTCTGACCACACTAGCCTCAAACCTGCGATCATTATTCTAGATTCTGCTTCAGACACACTGAAGAGAGATCACTCTACTCCTGGCTCTTCAGAGAGACACACCTACTCTTGAGCAGGAACCCCAGACACTCTGTCTGATGCTATCAAAATTCATCTATTCCAATGAAGCATGTACACAGCCATAGGACTCCTGTCCCATGGGTTGTAAGCACTGCTTCTATAGGTGGACAGGAGCTGGTGTTATTAAAGCACAACTTCTCCACTGTTTACCTGTGTGACTTGTCTTCATTCTTCCTTAGCATTGGTTAATGAGTTGATAGATAAGTGATATGAAGGGGAGAGTTTCTGTAGTATTATCTGGTGTCCCAAACGTGGCCGGGCATTTAGTAATATTATAATAGGACTATGGTTTACTGTAGGGAAACCTATTTTTGATAAACCTTTTTATCAGCTCCGAGGCATTGGTCTTCCAGCCATGCTTACCTCATTTGCACTATTTAATTACAAGAACAATATGAAGATAAAATATTGTTATTACATTCTGCTAATTAATAGTTTGTGGTCAGTGTACGCATTCAATGTATGCATTAATTAATGTAGGTCATAGTTTAGTTTGTTTTCTAGGCAGGGATATGTCAATGTAGTTAGCTGAGTGGTCGCGATGTATTTAATTGGTAGCAAGCATTCAGTGTGTGCTTTAGCATAGGCCAGTCTGGATCTTACTCAAATGCTAAGGGATGTATATGAAGATTTCGTTGGTTAAAGCTGCATAGTCAGATGAAATATCAAATTTTCAAAACCAAACCAACTATCTAGATTTGATTTGACATATCTAACTTAGATACTGATGCACTTATTAAGCATTTGTTTCTGCGTAGAAGGCAATTTAACAGAACCTGTTACTGCAGAAGTCTATGGTGTCAGAGTTTTGTCAAGCTTACCAAAACTAATTTTCCATGGTTGCACTCAAAATATCTTTTAAAAAATTACCATTTAAAATAAAAGTAACTTTGAACTAATGTAAAGCAGATAGTAATGATCGATCTATTATATTTGTCTCAGAAAAAATACAGAAATTCAAAACCATCGGACTATGCAACTTTAAAATGAGTAGGTTATATGTGTAGAATTATTAGGACACTGGTGGGTGGGTCAAGGTGATGGCTAACTACAGTTGTTGAGTGCATTGGTCGTAATGCTTGACCTCAGATGGCGTATGTAATATATGCTAATAAGATGCATAAGGGGATCCAGGCATTGAGAGAGAACAAAGGATTATGTTAATGAGAAAGTTTAGCCGGCGGTTCAGAGAGCTCTGGGTGGAGAATAAAGCATTCAGTATCCAGAAGTCAAAGTGTTCAGACATTGTACTTTTACAGCGTATATGCCTGCATCCCTCGCCTTGCCCCTGCCTCTTCCGGTCTCTCTCCCCCCTAGCCTCTTCCTCGGGCATTCATTTCCCCTCATTTCGCTATACAACCTGTCCCCCCCCCCCCTTGCGTTGTGAGTTATGCCTGATTTGTGAGTGGTTCTTGAGTGATATTGTTTTCTTCCTGCCTAAACATTTTGTTCTTCTTGTAATAAAGTGTTTTCTTCCACCCCTGCCTCCTCGTTCTTCTTCCGTTGCATATCAATTTATTGAGTGATGTGTAGTAGCAATATTTAGTTGCTGGTTTAGTATCGTGTATTAATTAATCTTTGGTAATAAGCAGTTAGTGAATCGGGTGCTAGATTTGGGGTGGTGGTCAATTATGATGGGGTCATGGTCCTGATGTGGTGGCAAAATAGGAGTGGATGGTAATCAGGGTAGATAGAGAAGGTATAATAATTTCTGGGTTTCACAGGTCACTGTTTGGGTGTTCACTCATCACAGAACATTCAATCATGTTTTATATGTCAATATCACTATGTTTTTGCTAATGGAGAGGCATTGCCTGGTTTAGTTCCGCGAGTCCTCACTAGTCAGTACAGGTATCACTCCAGCGGCCGCGGCCTCCATCACCACCTTCTGGATCTGTGAGAGACCCTCTGGAGAATCCCAGGGTCCGTACACATGTGAAGACATGGAAATCAATGCTATTTCAAGGCGTTCAATGCTGTTTAAAAAAAAAAAAAAAAGGAATTCAAGACTATTTTCATTTGGATTTCAGGAAAAAACAACAATCGCGATTTCGGACTAATTTTAATCTGTGGGGACAGTTAATGGAAGTCAAGGCTTTTCAAGACTAATTACACTAAATAGGTTAAGTTCAAGGCTCTTCAAGGCATAGAAATGGGGCAAATGAAGTTCAAGACTTTTCAAGACATTTCAAGACTTTCCAAGCCCTGTACGGACCCTGGAATCCGGTAGATGGCAGCACGGAGAAACCCGATCCAAATGACATGTCTGTAAAGCATTAAGCTGGTATAGAAACAAGTATATTTTTTCCCACAAAACTCTTTATTGGTTTTCCTCATGCACCTCACTACATTTCAATCCTTTCCCTATCCGAGTAATGCCCAGGTCACATACACGTTAGTGGACGTAGTTGAACGTAGTGGAGGCTACCATAGTTGAACATAGTTAAACGTAGTTGAATGTGCCGGCATCCCTACTTGTCTGTGAAGTTAACTTGGTAATAACTTGGGTGAGCCCTGATGTCGAATTAAATTTGTGGACATGTTCAAAAGAGCACTACATTAGAGGCTGAATTTGCATGATGCTGACATACTCTAGCCTACTCTAGCCTACCCTAGTGTAATCTAGTGTACTCTAGCATGCTCTAGCATACTCTAGCTAGGTGAACACAGTGGAGGCTACTCTAGGTGAACAGAGTGGAGGCTAACGTAGTTGAACGTAGTTGGACATACCGGCATCCATACCGTAACATATTTATCCATACCGTAACATATTTATCCATACCATAACGTATTTATCCATACCGTAAGGTATTTATCCATACCAAAACCTGCCATACCTTAACGTATTTCAACGTAGTTGAAGGTACTTACACCACGTTTGACCCACATTAGCCTCTACTACGTTCACCTACGTTCAACTACGTCCACTAGCGTGTATGTGACTGGGGCATAAAGCCGAGTGCCTTTCCAGGGTGCGACTAGAAAGTAGTATCGATTCGGACAGAGGGAACCAAGTAGAGTATTTGTTTTGGGAAAGTGAGTATCTTTATTACGATGATTTATTTAACCACATATGAAAGTGAATCACTCTAAGTCCAGGGAAGCTAACTGTCAAGGTGTAAAAATATACGGATTTTCGGTTCGGAATTATATATTGGCAGAGAGCATTATTATCCTTGAGTGACGGAGTGGGGACCAAGGTTATGTAATAGAAAAGCGATGGGTGCCCCACTCGCTGTGTGACATATTAGGCTATGTGAAATATATGTTAATACATAGTGCCCGAGATTATGACGAGATGTTCCTTATAAGAGACAGTTAATGTTTGGTGAAATGTTCCCTCTATGCACCAGTAAGGGTGCAAGTGGAGGAGAAAGACATTTTTAATATATATATTTATTGTAACTGTCTGCAACTACCTGTTTCCACAGGGCCGATGGGCAAGCACACCCAGCCACTCTGCATACATTATGGACACGACCTACAGCAGGGGTTGAGTGACAGCTACCCATATGGGGGGTGTCGCCTCCCACACTGTGGAGGGTGCCTGATTGGCTGGCTTTGGGAGGCCCAGTCACCTGCACCCCTTTGCCCCACCTGACCACACAAGCCTCATTTTGATATTGATTATTCTAGACACTCTGAACTATATGCTGCTACAGGCACTACTAGAAGACACTTCTGAATGCACTCTTGAATTCTACTCTACTCCTGACTCTTGAGTGAGAGACTCTTCTCTTGGGCAGGAACCCAGACACTCTGTCTGATACTCCACCTTTCATATACAAACTGAGTTGTATGCAACAACCATGGGACTCCGGTTCAATGGGCTGTAGGCACTGATTCTAATACATACTAACTAGAGTAATGTGGCTCTGTGTGGACAGAAGGTAAGGGGTCAGGGTGATAGGTCACTAGTAGGTGAACAGGAGTTGATGCCAATGAAGCACAACTTCTTCACTGTCAATCTTGCATGACTTGTCTTCCCTTTCTTCCTGATGAGAGATACAGTAGATATAGTACAGATAAGTATGTTGGAGAGGGGCATCAGGTGTGAACTGACAGACAGTTGTCAGAACGCACATGGGAAGAGTAAGTGGTATAACTAGGGCTCTGACAGCCGGGCATCCAGTAAATATTACAAAGGGACCAAGGTGTCCACTGAAGAGGACCCCTGAGCCCAGCCAGCATAGTCTATAAGAGGGTGGGTGGGTGTGGTAACCTTTGCTGCTATTCATCCCTTTGCTGCTATTCATCCCGAGCTGTTCTGCCGAGTGACTGTCTATGGGCTGTCTGTGCTGCTATTTGTCGCGAGCTGCTACACCGAGTGATTGTCTATGGGCTGTCTGTTGCAGTGTGACGTGAGCAGTTCCAAATGCCTCCACCAGGGTGGCACATCGGCTCTCCCTGCGAAATCAACCTAAATTAGAATTTATGCACCAATTGCTAATTATTTCCCCGTCGGCATTGCGGCTTTGTCCCGATGCCGAAATTTATTTGCTGCATCAGATATTGGAAGTCTGATGTCGATTAGATATTGGCAAATGATCCAAGAAATTTCACATTTTTAGTTTGACATGTTGCAAAATGATTAATGATTTTGCATTGACATTCTAATAGCAGTCAAATGTTGCACAAATGAATGCAAACGTTACATGATTTATGTAGTGAATACCTAAATAAGAGTTCCCTCATTGTGAATTATTTTATTTTTAAAAAGAAGAAAAAACACATTCTTTTAAACACTTTGAGATACTTGAATCAAATAATATAAGTCCAACACACACAAGGCATGACTGAATACAAACCACGCGTAGAGGACACCTACATTCTTACAGTACCGCAATAGTTCAGGTGGAAAACTGCTAGACTGGAGTTCTGAAAGTACCTGGTTCGAATCTCTGTCTGGCAGGCTTTGGAAAAGAAACTAAACTTAAACGAATTAGTTTTTAATAATTTATGCACAGTTGCACATATACAGTAAATAAAGATGCATGCCTAATTTAATTAATTCTATCTATGGAATTGAATAAATAATGGTGAATATCCGACGTCCTCCCGACATTGAAACGAACCGATTTCCGACGGTCAAAATAGCATCTGGACAATAACGGCCTCCCGATATCGCTCAAGCGCAGGCATTGATGTCACAATGATATCGGGATGACGTCACAGTGCAGACTCGTCTTTGTTGTTGTGTATATTAGTTATTTAAGCACGGGAAATTTCAGTGGCAGACGACTGGTCTTCCTCATTTGACTGCTCCTTGCCCTATCCTAATAATGCCGAGTGCCTGGCTAGGAAGCGAGAAGTATCAATTTTTAAGTCATTGGTTTGATTCGACCAGGATTTGAACCCACAATCCCATGATCTACCAGCACGGGAGACAGACGCTCTAACTCATTCGGCAATCCTATCTGTCATCCCATCTAGTACAAGCTATGCCCATTGCACAGGTTACAATATCATTGCAATGGTGGCCGGGTTGTCATGCCATCTAGTACAAGCTATGCACATTGCACAAGTTACAATATCATTGCAATAATGACTGGGTTGTGATCCCATCTAGTACAAGCTATGCACATTGCAAAACTTACAATATCATTGCAATAATGACTGGGTTGTCATCCCATCTAGTACAAGCTATGCACATTGCAAAAGTTACAATATCATTGCCATGGTGAGTCGGTACCAGTTTGTTCGATTTCGTCGGGAGAGTGCGCGGTGTACGCTGGGTATTTACTATTCATGAAAAAACCTGCGGGTCCCTTTACCAGAGTTGTTTATGTGTTTGTCCTATAGCAAGCAGGGCCTTGTTTACCCCCTCTGTTCCCAAGGGGATGTGATGAGGGAGGCAGGGTAGGGTGGGGGTGGAGTGAGGTAGGGTGGTGGTGGTGGTGGTGGGGGCGGGCCATCGTCAGAACTGAGGACGGCAAGCGGGAGTGGGAGGAGAGAGAAGAGTACAGGGACGAGAAGGAAGTGTAGGAGAGGAGAATGAGGAGGAAAAATAGGAATAAAGGAGCATGGAGAGGAGGAGAATGATATGGTAGAAAGAGGAGAATAATGACGAAGAAAAAGAACAAGAAGAAGAACTAAGATGAGGAGTAGACCAAGACGAAGTAGGAGAAGAAGGACAACACGAAGAATGAAAGGCGAAGGAAGAGAAGTGACAGAGTTCAGAAGGCGGAAGAAGAGGAACGGGAGGGTGAGTGGGGACTGGGGAGGGAGAGAAGGAAGAAGGGCAGAAGGAAGAGGAGGTGAGAAGAAAGAAGAGTGTGGGAAGAGAGGGGGGAAAAGATGAGGATGATAATGGGGTAGGAGGAGAAGGACTGGGGCTAGGAAGAGAGGAGGAGAAGGAAAGTGAGGAGAATGAACAGAAGGAGAACGAACAGAACGAGAAGAAAGAGGAGGAGGAGAGGTATGAACAGGAGAAGAAGGAGAAGAAGGACGAGAAGACAGAGAATTGTAAAAATGAGCAGGACGGTGAGAACGAGTAGAACAACGAGGAGAAGGGGGAGATTGAAGAGGAGGAAGAGAAGGCAGACACGAAGGAGAAGGCAGAATGAGGAGAAGGAGGAGAAAGAGGAGAGGGAATGGAAGAAGGAGAAAGAGGAGAAAGAAGAGAAAAAGGAGAAGCAGGAGAAGGAAGAGAATGGTGGGACGAGGAGAAGGAGAGGAACGAGGAGAACAAAGAGAATAAGGATACGAAGGAGGAGGAGTCGAAGAAGAAGGAGGAGTCGGAGAAGGAGGCTGAGGAGGAGAATGTGCAGAGGGAGGAGACGAAGGAGGTGGAGGAGTTGAGGAGGAGAAGGAGAAGGAGAAGGAGAATAGGCAGGAGAAAGGGGAGAAGGAGTCGACGCAGTCTAAGGAGGAGACAAAGGAGGAGGAGAAGAGATGGAAGAGGAGGAGAACGAGAAGAAAGAGCATACAGAGAAGAAGGAGGAGATGGAGGAGGAGATGGAGAACAAGGAGAAGGAGATGTTTGAGAAGGAGTGGACGGAGGAAGAGAAGGAGGAGAAAGAGGAGTAAAGGCGCCACTCCACTAGGTATCAGGACAGTGTCTAAAAAGGACCGCCTCTGTCATGCAGAACGGGCGGGAGATGAAATGGAGGAGGCGGAGAAGGAGAAGTAGGAGAAGGAGAAGAGTAAGGAGAAGAATGACAAGAAGGAAAAAGAGGAGCATGAGATATTTGAGAAGGAGAAGAAGGCGGAGGAGAAGGAGAAGAAGGCGGAGTAAAAGCGCCCCTCATGCTGCTCTGAGAACAGTGCCGAATAAGTACTGCCTGTACGACGGGTGTACAGTTCGCCGTCAGTCCGCTATGGGGCGCCACTTGTAACCAACTGACTCTACAGTAATGGCCACATTTTGCCACTTTTTGATCGCGGTAAGAAACATTACATCTTTGAATTCCGGAGTTGTCTTCCTTGAAGACACATATTTGGTTTGTTCTTTTTTTCCTTGCCAGCTTTCCATTTTGTGTGAGTTCATTTATTATATGTAAGTTTCCACTTTAGCGGATGAAGGTTTCGTTAAACAGGAGGTGAATAGTGCACAGTTAACTTTGAACCCACGCGACTTGCATGGTTCCTAACTTTTCCAGAATCTTCTCCATCGCATATGAAATGAAAGGCTTTCTTTCACTCCTGTGGTTGGGTTTTTTAATTTTTTTAAATTTTTTCTTTATTGAGGCTGTATTTATACTGTCCATAGCATATAAGCCCGGTTACCCAGGCTTGTTTTCAATGCTGGCCAGTTGTAGTGTTGGTGTTATCTTACCACACAGTAGCTGCTGCTAAGGTATTTGATTGCCTGCATTTCAGTAGCAGATAGATAATTGGTTGGTATGGTTAGTAGCCTATGTCAGTTTTTTTTAATTTTCTTGGCATATATGTATTTATTTTTTCTACTCTTATTACTAGACTAGCCTACTCTTATTTACATATCATAGGCTTGTATGTAGCTATCTGGTGTGCTATCTGGTTACTTTTGGCATGATTACCTTCCATTGGAGTTAAAGTGGCACATGCCACCTACACTATTGCCCTTTTATTAAAGCTACACCATCCTGTAAAAATATACGGATTTTCGGTTTGGAATTATATATTGGCAGAGAGCATTATTATTCTTGGGCGATGGAGTGGGGACAAGGTTATGTAATCTAAAAGCAATAATACCCCACTCCCATTATGACATGATATAAGCTATGTGAAATATATGTTCATACACGATGCTGAGATTAATGAAGAAATGTTCCTATATAAGATTCAGTACATGATTATTGAAATGTTTCTCTATGCATCCATAAAGAGTGCAATTGGAGAAAAGACCATTTTAACAGAGATCTATTGTAACTGTATGCAGCTACGTGTCCCTACATGACCACTGGGTTGAGTGCAAAAACCATGGGACTCAGGTTCAATGGGCTGTAGGCACTGATTCTTATACTGGCTAAAGTAGTAATGAGATTCTGTGTGGTTACAGAAGGTAAGGAATGTGGGTGATAGGTCACTGGTAGGTGTACAGGAGTTGATGCCAATAAAACACCACTTCTTCACCGTTTATCTGTGTCACTTGTCTTCCTTTCTTGCTTATGAGTTGGTTTAAGGGTTTGTCTAGGGTAGGCATCAGGTGGGACCGCCTGGGGAGAGTTTATGGTATTATCAAGGGGCTCATGCGGCCGAGTAACCCAGAAATACTATAGTCTGATGAAACACTGTATTCTCAATGAGGCCAAATACAAATAAATAGGTGATAGTCCCCGCTCGTGCCTCAAAAATCTCCCGCTCCTGATTTCTCTTTTTCTCTTTAACAAAAATCTGTTAACAATGTGTTGGGCAAGCATAGAGTGTACACCTTGATCAACAGGATATGAATCCATCTGTATTTTCTGTGGGATAAATGAAGACATAGTGGTGGGGGGGGAAGAGGGTTGCTACTATTAATTAAAATATTGAACTTCCAAAATTGAAACTTTTAGAACTGTATGATATCATCATCATCATCATGCTGTCGGTCACGATGCAACAAAGACTGCTTTCATTACTTGACTGGCACTCTCCATTTGTATGGTTGTACATTTCATGAAAGCTGCCTGCAAAAGTGTTGAAGTGCTGCTGGCTTTTGCAAGTTACCAGCGGCAATCTCTTGGGGAGCAAATATAGGTTTCACACTGGCAAGAACATGTCCAGACAGGCGCAAAACTATTTGTCCCTGCAGTGGCTGGTCGGGAGATGTTGGGAGCTCCATACATCAACCGCCCTTAATGCTGTCACAGTGACATGGTTTTCTGCTTAGGGTTTGCTCCCTTAGCCTTCGGTTCTGTCAAGAACCTGTACCACAAGGCAGTGGTTTACAACTCTGCAGGGCACGGGCGTCAAACTCCCTGAGGTATTACAATACCTGCAATACCTACATACCAGTACGATATACTGAAAACAATCAAGTAAAAACCATCCACCCGACCCAGATTTGTGTGATCAAAAGGACAACTTCTTTTTATTTGGCCTAAAGTAGCCAGCTTCAGTCAGTACAGAGGCACCAGCGGAACCTGGGCCGCTTTCAGGGTCGGTCTCAGAGGCGCCTCCGAGACATCTTGGCAATGCTCTTTGGCTTATTTCCGTTCAGGGTGTGTCTCAGAGACGTCTCAGAGATGCCTCCCATTTCAGACAGGAGATGAAAAGCGCTTCGAAAATGGCCACCGTTTTCAGTGGTTTCAGCCAATCACAGCACAGCTTTTCCATTGCAAATGGCCGCCTTAGGCGGCGGCCACAATTTTGGAGGCAGCCTACAGCTAAATGCATTCAGACTACCGTGATGTCAGAGCCACCTCCGAGGCGCCTCTGAGATGGACCCTGAACGTGGCCCAGGAATACATGTATGGACCCGCAGCACAAGCTTGAGCTAACTCCCTGTGCTTTGTGGAAAAGGTATTTTGCCTGAATGAGCAAAAGACATTAGTCATAGGTTGGTTATTACTGGTGTGTCTGTCCCAATACGACATGCGATGTTGCTAGTCTGAAAATCCGCAACAAACATGACGATGCGTGTATAGCAGTTGCAGATGTAGCTAGGACTGGCTTTACGTGATGGTGGCTGCATCTAGTAGCAACTATGCATGGCATTATAATTCAATCACACCTGGCTTGAGTTCATGGTGGTGCCACCTAGTGGCAACCATGTGTGGCAGTATGATTAATTTACCCCTGGTTTGAATTCACAGTGATGCCACCTGTTTGCAACTATATGTGACAGTGTGATTAATGTACACCTGGCTTGAGCTCATGGTGGTGCCCCCTAGTGGTAGCAATGCGTGGTAGTATGACTAATGGATTTAGTTCATGATGGCGTCCCCTAGTGGTAGCAATGTATGAGCAGTGGAGGTATGTCAGAATTTAGTTCATGGTGGCGACACCTAGTGTTGGCTAGGTGTAGTATTATGTACACACAGCGTGGTATATGCTCTGTTCCCCAGGGGAGGTATTAGTATTAAATTTCATACAAATATAAGTTTTTTCCATACAGAAATCCAAAAGGAAGTAAAAGGGAGCAATTGTAGAAATCTCTTGTAATAACGGCTATGTGTGCTTGAATGGTGAATGATTTTTTTCTTTGCGTAAATATTTTTATTCATCTGAATAGTCTTTTTTTCAGCGCAGGCAGTCTTTTTTCAGGGTAGTTCAATGGCTATTCATGTTGAGAGTCAAAGTGGTTGAATTGCATTTGGCGCCCCATAGTGTGTCACAAGCGGACCGTTGTGGGTACAACCATAAAGCAGGATCCATTTTACTTCCATGTCATCAGAGAGCGTGTATATAAACAGATGAGAGGGACAACCGTCATACTAGACCCTGTAACAGCTGCCGACTGTGGCGCTCCAAGTGGTGGTTGTTGAACAAATGGGCAAACTCAAGGCATTGTCAATGGCAGTGAGCAATCTTCATATAGAAAACGTTAAATATCTCTAAAAACTACAACACCTAGAAACAAACTGATTGGAATACACATAGAAAACATGTTTACCAACAAGATTATATTAAATTGATACGGTTAGGGTTCTGGACTTCTATTAAATTTGAATAAAATCTGACGTTTTGCACTGCGCGTACCGGCATACTCAATGCATTGTCAATGGTCGTGTGCAATCTTCCTACAGAAAAAGTGAAATATCTCTAAAACCACATGACCTAGACACAAACCGCTTGGAACACATATAGAAAACATATTTAACGATGAGACTATATTAAATTCATATGGCTAGGGTTCTGTATTTCTATTAATTTTGAATAAAATACACGTTTTTGCACTACACGTACGGCAAACTCAAGGCATTGTCAATGGCGGTGAGCAATCTTCATACAGAAAAAGTGAAATATCTCTAAAACCACATAACCTAGACACAAACCGCTTGGAACACATTTAGAAAAAATGTTTACCAAAAGGATTATATTAATTGATAAGGTTAGGCTTCTGCATTCTATTAATTTTGAATAAAAACAAATGTTTTTCACTGCACGTGGCGGCAAACTCAAGGCTTGTTCAACACTAACCGCCAGGAACGCCACTGTAGCCTGTGTTACATATTTTCACGGGAGTTGTTCCTCTCATCTGTTTATATACACGCTCTCTGATGTCATCAAGGACTCAAATCTCAAATTCTCAGAGGAGCAACCCCGCTATCAAAGTATCAGGTCTCGCCTGTCACAGGTTTATTGGAAGTTAATTGTAATTGGACTAATTCTGTTGCTAAGAGTTAACCTGATAGGCGTGTTTGCTGACGGTTAGCATACCGCTGCATAACACAAACACGAATCAATACAGTATCTATTGGAATTTTTAATAATCAAAAATCACATTTTGTACATGATGGAGTATGATCAAAACTAGGCCCCTATAGTTCTAGTCTCTTATTGCGGGGTGGGTGGGATGGCAGAATTTTAGTGATCCATCGCCATTCACTACCAAGTTGAAATGGCCGAGTTCTCGGATTTGCAGGCCTTATATATAGTCCCTGGCGAATAATTTGGCATGTGGCGCAATGTCATTTAGTTCAAGAATATTAGACATCACCGGCCCATAGATCGGACATAATAGAAAGTCTAGTTGTTGACCTCATAGCTAATTAACATATGTAAATTTGAGCTAACTCGTGCCCATGGTTACTTAGATGGCAGTTCAAAAGAATCCGCTAGGCAGCATATCTGTCGATTACAGCGATTAGTGTCCAAATTTATGGAAGGTCATGGCATCGGCCGTCTTACTGAATGGGGGATACGAGTTTGCCTTGTTCAATTACCCATGTTGGAACCAACATCGACAATGCAATGAAAGCTTGAAATATTTTAACCCAAACCACTTACCTAGATTTGATTCTCTGTATCTAAACTAGATACTGGCACACTTATCAAGCATTTGTTAGTGCATTGAAGGGAACATTATATTCATTCAATAGACCCTGTTACCGCTGAAGCATATGGCATCAGATTGGTTGTGCATGCAGTGACCGAATGGGTAAAAGCGCAGACTTCGCGTTCGAAAGGTTGGGAGTTAAAATGCCATCCAAGTTAATTCAATGATTTACAATATGGATACCTGTCACCACATACCCTGGTGCTCGGCTTTAATATAATAGGATAGAACAAGGACTAGTTAGCTCAGTATCAGTACAAAGTGACTGAGTGGGAAATTTGGTCATGGTACTGTTGGTCTGATCTGCCAGTGGGGCAGCACTATACAGTCACCAATAGCATGCACTGTCACAGTTGGTGTCTGTTCTAATATGACCATAGTCGTTGTCATAACGCAAAATCTTAACAAACATTCTCGATGTGAATCCATAACAATTACACAACACAAAAGGGTTTACTAATTAATCACCTACGCATCTGTCGACTGGAGGGGGGGGGGGCCGAATCGTCACGTTGATATATACATATGCTGTCAGAGAGTGAGAGAGTTAGACTAAGACAGAGGCAACTGGTGCTAGAGGGTTGTGGGAAGATGGAGCCCTTCCACCCCCAGCCTCATGACCTTCCCTCTGGCTGGTTGCATTAACGATTCACCGTGCATATCTAAATGAGATGCCGATGGGGAATAACTTACAACAAGTTTTTTTTTAAATTTATTTAATGAAGCCTCTAGAGCACATTGCTTTTTATCATTGGCTATTAGACGGCAAACATATGTCATTCTGACATATTTCTTTGGAGGAAACCTGCTGCCACCCCATAGGCTGCTCTTTCCGATAAGCAGAAAGGGGTCTTTTATATGCACTTTCCCACAGACAGAACCACCACAGCCTTTGATGAACCAGTTGTAGACCACTGGTTGGGCATCACTGATAATGACGTTGGTTCTGAAGTCCCACAATCTTTATAAAATTCTTTTGGTACATTATTTAAGAGTAAGCAGGGGAAATTTCAATCACGGACAATTGGCCTTCCTCATTCCACTGCTCCTTGCCCTATCCTAGAAATGCCGAGCGCAAGGCTAGGTCGCGACAAGTATCAATTTTGAAGTCATTAGTTTTACTCGGCCAGGGTTCGAACCCACGAGTTCGAATCCCACGACCTACCATAATGGGAGGCGGATGCTCAACTCATTCAGCCATCGCGTCTGGTCTATGGGATATGTCGTTGATATAAGAATAGTTTATTTGTTGAATAAAGTATTTTTGTCAGTGCAGTGACGCCGGTCTTCCAGCGTTGTGGCAAAACAGTTATTTACAATTTATGTATAAATATTACTTTGTTTAATACTAAAAGAAGACCAGAAGCAGCAGTGTGGATTGAAGGTGAGGTGGTAAAACCAACCTATCGTACTATAAAGAAAAGATTTCTCAATGAATGCTGATCTGCGGCAAGTTTGAAAGCCCGGAAGTGACAAACCGTGGGCCTAACCCAAGTTGAATGCCGGCCAAAGAGTACAAGGACTGGAACAGATGGCTAGTACATCGAAATAGCATAGCCGAAAAGCATGGCGAATAATCACAATCAATTTACTGTTTACGTAAGGGATACGCGCTGTATTTATATTCATATAACAGATTACATCGCATATATGTAGTCTGAAATTGCCATCAGCAGGACATTACTAGGTCACTGTTCAAACATTTCTCTTACAAATTTATTTCCGCTTTCTTTTTTTTGCAAGAATATACAATTTATTAACATAAATATATTTGCGATTTGCAATAATAATAATAATAATAATAGCGATAAGATTGGAGGTCAAAGATCCGAGTTCTCTGAACTCTGGTCATTTTTACAGGTTGGTGGGGTGGTTGATGGAGTTTTACATCCTGACAACATCTAAGGTCATATCAGGACAGGGCACACTCATGGCGACTTTATAATACTGCCCCACTTGGAAATAAGGCTGCCGGTACCATCAACTGATATCCTACTCAGTCACATTACCCCGAGGTTGAGCTAACAATCCTTGCCCTATCCTAATAATGCTGAGTGCGTGGCTAGGAAGCGATAAGTATCAATTTTATAAGTCATTGGTTTGACTCGACAGGGAGATGAACTTCCAACCTTCTGCATGCGACCAATATTTATAAGCGCTCATTTCTGAGCCCGTCACAGCAAAAAAAGGAAAGTTTGGTTATTTAAGGACACCTTTAGAGCAAATTGATTTTTATCAATAGCTATTGGACGTCAAACATAGTGTAAAGACATGAGCGTGTAGTGTCTTTATCTTGGTTCATATAGTATATAGTTATGAGTAAGTAACTAGCAGACTCCATGCAGGAATCTTGGTGTTGGAAGGGAGGCCTGTTAACCCATCGTGAACCGGGCTGGAGTATTCAATCACTAGGGCCCAAGGGCACAGGTGGGATGGATGTTGTTCGGAGTCTGGGCTGGGATGGAGTCACAGGAGGGGATGCTGTGGGTGTGTGTGTACTGATTGTACTGATTGTGCTGATTAAAAAGAGTCGTAAATACATGGGAATAGCTACTGGTAAACAGCATACAGGGAAGGACGACTCGGTTGGTGTTTATCTTGAGTACCCATAAACACATTGAAGGAAGCATGAGGTAGAGCTGAGGACATGACCATCCCAAAGGACTCATGCAGGGGAGCTGAGGACATGGTAGTCCAGCGGCAAAGTGGTAAACAGAAATGGGTATATAAGGGGACTGTAGAACCATTAAAAGCCAGTTCCACATTGAAGCTCAAAGGACAATGGTGTTGTTCATTCCTTGGGGGACTCACTGGGCAACAAGCAGCACCAGCAGCTGTGGTTATGCAGGAGCATAAGCCAAGCAGCAGCAGAGGCAGGGTTATTTATGCAGGAGCTTAATCCATAGAGACACGAGACGGCTCAGTAAAGTGAACGCATGACACCGCTGCAGCGGCTAATGGGGGTTCTGACTTTACAATATGGTCATTCTGACATATTTCTTTGGAGGAAACCTGCTTCTGCCACATAGGCTACTCTTTCCGATAAGCAGCCAAAGGGTTCTTTATATTCACTTTCCCACAGATAGAACAGAACATACCACAGCCTTTGATGAACCAGTTGTGGACCACTGGTTCCAGCACCGGGGTGCATGCCCATATGTGGCGTGGTGGTAATAGCCCGGTCACATTACGACGCTTCTCGCCCATGCGCGTCGAGGTATGTGATTTTTTGGGCGGAACGTCGGGACACGTCAGGTAGCATTACGTGCACATTAGGCGCATGTTGGTACTCACTGATGGACGGCGACGGTCGGCAAGGAACGGCGGCATGCGTCGTGGCATGTCAAAAGTTTTGTGCTTGCACAAAACTTTTTACGTGTGTCAACGCATGGGTGCCAACATTATGTGGACGTTAGGTGCACGTCGAGATCTGTTGGATGCGCTGGAATAACGTTATGCGAACGCTATGCGCACGCCACGCGCACATGACGGTCATTCCCACACATTGCGCCAAATTGTTGCTTTGTTGTTTTACGTCCCAGCTACATCTAAGGTCATATCAATACGGCGCGCCAAAACTTTTTTTGTGTTTTTCTCAGGCGTCGATATACGTTACCACAACGTCGCCCGCATGCTACCAACACGTCCCGCTGACGTCAAATGTTTTCTCACCGCGCCGAAAAGTTTGACATTTCTCGACTTTGTTGCGCATTGGCGGCGCGCCGGCGAGAAGCGTCGTAATGTGACAGCACCATAATCATTTTTGCGCGTTCTGTCGGTGAGCGTCTGGTTGCGCTGGTTACCAGTTTAGGCCATGCCGCGTGGTTGAGCGGAAAACAAGGCGCCCGCCTGTCGCTAGCATTACCCTGGTGTAATGCGATATGGTATCAACTAGACTGTCAAAACAATTTCCTGTGACACATCGCGCCTCCCTGGTACCTCGGTGTTTCCTGCAGTGTTTGTTATTTGTTGTTGTTTTCTTCGATGTTGTTTGTTTGTTTGTTGTTGTATGTCCTAGCAACATCTAAGGTCATATCAGGACGGGTACCGACTTGTGACAGTGCGCACTCATGGCGACTTTATAGTGCTGCCCTACTGGGAGACCAGACTGCCAGCACCATGAGCTGATATCCCACTCAGTCACATTATCCTGACACTGAGCCAACCAGTCCTTGCTCTATCCTAATAATGCCGAGCAGCTGGCTAGGAAGCGACAAGTATCAATTTTAATGTCATTGGTTTGACTCGACCAGGGTTCGACCCCACGATCCCATGGTCTAACAACACGGGATACGGATGCTCTAACTCATTCGGCAATCCGGTCTGGTCTGTTTTCTTCGACGGAGCCTATATGTATACCTACACGTATATCCATACATATATAAATATATATATATATATATATATATATATATATATATATACATACATACATGGTTGGTTGTTTGTTGGAGATGTATGTCTTGGTAACGTCTAAGGTCATATCAGGACGGGTACCGACTTGTGACAGCGCACACTCATGGTGACTTTATAGTGCTGGCCCACTGAGAAATCAGGATGCCAGCACCATGACCCAATATCCCACTCAGATACATTATCCTGAAACTGAGCAAAACCGTCCCTGCTCTATCTTATTAATACTGAGCACCAAGCTAAGAAGTGAGATGTATCAATTTTGTAAGTCATTTGTTCATTGACTTGACTGGGAATCAAACTCCTGATTTCCCGCATGGGAGGGAGGCTTGCGCGTTACTCATTTGGTCTCCACGTCCGGTGACATACATGTATGTGTATATAGGTCATTCTCTGAATCTGGACACTAAAGTGTGTCATGGGAACTGAAAGTAAAAACCTTCCAAATAGTCAAAGACCCTATAATACTAAGACGGCTCACTCAGCCTGTTCTGTGTAATCAAAATGATCAAACCCACCACTTGGTGCGCTGGCTGTTTTCTTGGTTAAACAGGTGCTATATTATATGTATAAATGTATATATGAATGTGAAAGATGTCTGATGATGGCGATGCTGATGATGATGCTGATGATGATGTGTATTTGTTCATAGCAATTTCATATTGATGTGTATTCATACTTACCTATCTCATGTATAATATAATTGTATGTGTTTACATGTGAAACACCAACCAGCAGCTGGGCTGATGAAACCCACCGCAAGGTGGCACTGCGAAATTTACATTACCATTGGAGAGATAGGGAGTGAGCCGTCTTAGTATTATAGGGTCTTTGAAATAGTAGCCGAAATAATTCTAAATGATAACAGAATCAATGTACATATGAATGTTTACATGTTGTGCTTATGTCAGACTTGATGGGGAAAAAAGATGTTCCCCTTTTTTATTTTGATCTTATACAAATTGAGCCAAACACTGATACATTAATATCACCTCTGTAACATGGAAATCAAGCACACACCCAGAACATCATCTTACCATACACATCGAATTCAAACAAGATTTTATTAATTACAGTTAATCAAATAGACTATGTCCTACAATAACAAAGTTGAACCAAAGTTTGGGTCAATTCATAAATTTTCACAATTTCACTTTAGCAAAACATCATACATACTTTTCAGACATTTTGTGGGACAGATTGAATACATGTAGTTATTTCTAACATATTAAATGCACAGGGGCAACAAGAATTATTTCACTTCCTGTCAAGAAAAGAACAAATTAATTGTCACCATCTTAACGTGGAAACCAAAAATGTGGTGTCCAGTTTTAAAGAATCACCCATTATATATTATACATGTACATATATATGTATTATAATATCGGGATAGCATAGCTCTAAATGAAGCACTCAGGTGGAAAACCCTTACAAACGTCATCTGAACCAAAATGAAACCATGACTACCAGGTTACTACCAGATAAGAAATCAATAGCCTTTAACTGGAAAGCAAAACAACCTATTCCATTTACAGAAAGCAGCTCAAATGGATTTGTCGGTTATTGCCCCTGAACTCTTCATATATAATCTTAAATGGCGTTCTCTGTGACGGAGTGGTTAGAGTGTCTGACTTTTTTCTAGGTCAGACTCCTTATCTGAGGGTCGGCGGTTCGATTCCCCGTGCCCCCAGCTCTGCCAATTTGGATTTCCACCGTTGTGTATAACTTACAGCGTTATCAAAGGCCGGTTGCTCTCATACCATGTCTATGTGGTGTGGGAGGTTAAAAATCCCTTGGGTCGGTAAAAGTGTAGGCTCGGGCTTTCTATCGACCAGCAGTGGAATGAGGAAGACCAGTCGTCTATGACTGAAATTTCCCCTGCTTAAACAACTAATGGACTAAAAAAACAAATAAAAAAAATAAAATATGTTGTTAAATGCCACCGCCTGTAAACAGTAATGGCCCTCAGGTACCACCCGACAGGGGACCGCCGCCGTGGCAGTTAGCGGAACTAGCGATCGATATAGACCTATTTCATATGATGTCAGCATAGGTATCTAGGTCAGTGCGCATGCTGTTTGGCTGCAGGACGGCACATGGTCACACTGCAAACTCAATGGATATGAGCAATCTTCATACAGAAAATGTGAAATATCTCTAAAACCACACCACCTAGAAACAAACTGCCTGGTACACATATAGAAAACATATTCAACAAATAGATTATATTACATTCATAAGGTTAGGGTTCTGCATTTCTATTAATTTTGAATAAAATCAACGTTTTGCACTGCATATACCGGGAAACTCAATGCATTGTCAATGGTTGTGAGCAATCTTCATACAGAAAATGTGAAATATCTCTAAAACCACACCAGCTAGAAACAAACCGCCTGGTACACATATAGAAAACATATTCAACGAACAGATTATATTAATTTTACAAGGTTTGGGGTCGGTATTTCTATTAATTTTGAATCAAATAGACGTTTTGCACTGTGCGTAACGGCAAACTCAATGCATTGTCAATGTCCATGGGCAATCTTCATTCAGAAAAAGTGAAATAACTCTAAAACCATACCACCTAGAAACAAACCGCTTGGAACACATATAGTAAGCATATAAAACGAACAGATTGTATTAAATTTATATGGTTAGGGTTCTATATTTCTATTGATTTTGAATAAAATTAACTTTTTGCACTGCGTGTACCGGCAAACTTAGTGGCAGTTTGCCTTCGTTCTGCAGCCAAGCTGCACGTGCAAACACAATGTTGATCAACTTTGAAAGGGGTCTATAGAGCCAGTGCTCTAGAGTAGTAGCCCATAATGAGTCCCCGCTACCACATGGTGGTGGTCGCGAGTATGCTGACCCCTGTTGCTAAGAAATAGCAACAGGGATCAGCACACAGTCCCTTGTATGGACTGTTCCACGTCTTGCTTATGGCCACTCTTGGAGCGAGGTTACACGCTACCCACCTGGGCGGTGACTTGTTGCTTCTCTATTCTGGCCTTGGTGGAATACATCAGGGAACACCATGGGATTCGAAACTATCTCAGTGATATTTCGTTATTCGTCAAGTGGAGTATGACTCTTGGTCCATCATAGTATGAAGGGAACTTATGGCAATGAGACAACTGACAGGAATGCCGTTTTGTTTATATTCGCTTAATTTGACTCTTGTTAGTCATTCTGTGACGACATACAGGGCACTGAATAGTGGACGTGCATAGGTTATAATTATAAAACACACTTAAAAGTGTTCAAATCGATGGTAGGGTTTGGTTTACTTTCCAAGTTTTTAATATCCCACATCCTACATTATTGAGGGCAGGTGTTAGTTAGTGCTGAATGAAACTGATGACAGCTTGACTAGACAGACCTTCAGACCATGATCGGGACTCAGAATGAGTTAATATATCCTAGAAAATAGGTAGTTTAAAATCTACAAATTATAACTAGTCATAATTGATCACGATAATTGTCAATAAGTAAGCATATTCCAGTCATGGTACTGCCCCTTTAAAGCTGCATAGTCCGATGAAAATATCAAATTTTCCAAACCAAAACAATTATCTAGATTTGATTCTACATATCTAACTTAGATACTGGCGCACTCATTAAACATTTGTCATCACACTGAAGGGAATCATCATCATCATGCTGTTGGTCGCGATGCGACAAAGACTGCTTTCATTACTTGACTGCCGCTCTCCATTTAGCTCTCTGCTGTGAGAGTTGCGTCCATGAGTCGGTCTTAATGTCTCTCAGCTTCAGGTTTGTCTTGGTAACTGGGGCGACGGCCGAGCCGGTATGGTGTTTTGTGCAGTTGTACATTTCATGAAAGCTGCCTGCAAAAGTGTTGAAGTGCTGCTGGCTTTTGAAAGTTACCAGCGGCACTCTCTCAGGGAGCAAATAGAGGTTTGACACCAGCAAGAACATGTCAAGACAGGCGCAAAACTATTTGTCCCTGCAGTGGCTGGTCGGGAGATGTTGGGAGTTCCATACATCAACTGCCCTTAATGCTGCCACAGTGACATGGTTTTCTGTTTAGGGTTTGCTCCCTTAGCCTTCGGTTCTGTCAAGAACCTGTACCACAAGGCAGTGGTTTACAACTCTGCAAGGCAGGGGCGTCAGACTCCCTGAGGTATTGCTATACCTGCAATACCTGCATACCGTAAGGGAATACAGATGCAGCTTAAGAGAACCTGTTACTGCAGACACCTATGGCGTCAGAGTGTTGGCGTGCTTGCCAAAATTAATTTTGCATGGTTGTACTTCAAATATCTCTAAAGTTAACCATCTAAAATAAAAGTTACTTCAAACTAAAGTAAGGTAGTCTATAGTGATCAATCTAATGTATTTATCTCAGAAAATGACAGAAACTCTAAACAAGCGGACTATGCAACTTTAATGTGTGTGCAGAGAACATATTAATGGATCCACATTCTCCAAGCATTATGATGGGTGAATGAGTTGAGTGCCTGCTTTCCGCTTGTGGGATTCAAACGATTGGGTTTTAGACCCCAGTTAATACAAACTAATGACTTAAACTTTATACTTGTCGCTACCTAGGCTGCCATTCTGCATTAATTACTAGAATAGAGCAAGGAGCAGTGGAATGAAGAAGACCAAAAACCCACGATTGAAATTTCCCTCGCAATATCAACTAATGAACCAACAATTTTTGTTCAAATGTTAAAATGTATATAGTGTAAATAAAATGCTCATGGTGCGCAAATGAAGTGGGAATACTCAAAGATGCAAAAGCTTGTAATATAATGAAAGGCGAAAAATCTTAGCAAAATTGCAATACGATTTGACTTCAGAGAAAGGTGATGGCACTTTTTCAAAGTACACAAAATAACACGTGCATTATATGCAGTTTTATACGCAGAATTATCCAGTCAGAAGGATCTATTCAGGAAGTGGCGTAACGGTGATATTCCATAGTAATCGAGTTGATGTGTGCAATAACCAATGGATGGACTTTCTCTGCCGTAATCCCTACTAAGAACGGATTACGGATTACTTCCTCCATGGTTCCTTCATGGCTCCTCCTTGGTTCCTCCCTAGTTCCTCCTTAGTTCCTCCACGGACAGCGCGTGCACCATGGAGGAACTAGGGAAGAACCATGGATTAAATTTCGAGGAACATTGAAGAACACACTGGAGGAGGCAGACATAATTATTTGAGGAACCCTGGAGGAATCATGAAGTGGATAAATCTTTGAGGAACCATGAAGGAACGATGGAGTAATTGTGGATGAACCATGAATGAACCATATATGAACCATGAGGGATCCACGAAGGAGCCTCGGAGTAACCATACGAATAACGACAGGGATAACCATGAAGAACCAATGGCGGCTTCATTGAGGGATGATGGACAAACATGGACGAACCATGGACAAACTATGGAAGGGCTATAGAGGAGGTATAGAGGAATCGTGAGGGATCATGAAGTAACCAAGGGACTACTCATGAATAACCTATGGAGTGGTCATGGAGGAACTATGGAAGAATCACTCGGATAACCATGGAGGAGCAATGGCAGACAATGAAGTATTCATGGAGGAACAAAGGAGGAAATTGAACTGTAGTAATAGGGTCTGGACATCCTACCCTGGTATCGCCGGGACTGAATTATATACAGCTGTGCCCATCAACTCAGCTTTGTTAGCTTATTACACAATCATATATATATAATATCTGTAATTTATCTTATTTTATACAGGAGTATAGAATTATATATATATATATATATATGATATTTATCAGATTCATTAAAGCATCATCATGTCCGATGAATACGGCAAACTTACTCATGGCACTGCCTATAGCGATGATGAACATAATTCGATGTGTGAGTAATGGCTGATGGATTCTTTTATTTATGAATTACATTCTTTGTTTAAACACTATGGTGTCTACTTCATGGAGCTAGGCGTCAGTCTGCTCCCGACGCGCTACACCGTTGGCGCCCGTCACTCCGTTATGGTTCAACACGGGACCTTCATCATCGCCCAACAGAGTAATATAGTGCGGCTCCGAAACACCAGATGGCGCCACAGACTCGTCGATTGAAACCAGCATTTCCGCGCCGCTGTCGGTGGCGCCACCGGCAGTGAGCGCCCACTGCGTACACTTGGCTTCATCGCTCAAGTCTATGACGCCATGGTTCGAGTGGGGAGACTGCGCTGGGACTGTGGGAGCGCGGTTCCCGGGGAGAGGGCTCGGCGGGGAGTCGGGGACTGCCGGCGGGGACCTCGCATTGGTGGACACCGCTCCAGCATTGTCATCGGATCTGGTTGTGCTTTGACAAAATGGCCCTAGGCTGTTTGGCCGACCCTCCTCACACGCCACCTGGTGGCTTAGTTCGTCATCTGTGGCATCTTCTGGCTGCGAACAGCCATCGGTTTGAGTAACCAGCGGCTCCACGGTGTCATAGATGTTCTCGTAGGAGCTGCACCTCCTCCGGTCATTCTCCAGGCCGCCATGCTTACAATCTGCCCTGTTAGCGGCCGCATAGACCGAGTTCACCGAATCGCCACCAAGGGGCACATCTAGGTTCCCCACCTCCTCGGCATCGACGATGGAGTCGCCCTCATCTGCCGAGGGCGTCGCGGGCGTGTAGAAATCGGCGTGATCGTACGTGGCGTTGGGATCGGCCAAATGCGCGTACTTCTTCGACTTGTTGCCGCTAGGTGGCGCCATCGTTGTGCGGCAGCCGCCTATTGTGGTGCTGGTTGGCTTCTCGGTGGTGGTGGCGGTGGTGCAGGTTGGATTGAGGATGCAGGATTTGGAGAGGTACTCCGTCATGAAGGTCACGAGGTCCACAGACGCATCATCATCCTCGATGACGACCTCGTCGCTATCCTTGTCATCGTCGCTGTTTGACCAAGCGCGTGACATCATTGTGGCGTCACTGGGCAGGATGAGCAGAGAACCACCACCACCGCCGGAGCCGCTGTTGCCAATGCCGTTTCCAAGGTGGGCAGGGATCTCCTCGTAGGTGTGCGTGTCGTTCGAGCCGGTGAGACTGACGGACAGCGCGTGCACTATCCCGGATGCGTCCACGGTACCAGCACCGTGACCATTGTGCAGCAGCGAGGCCGACCGACGCAACTCGTTCTCAGCATTCTCCTCATGCACGCTGTGCATGCTGGCATTCCGGCCGAACATGCGCGCCACGGGGAGTGGAGTCAAGTGGCGCGGCACCGGCACCAAGTAGCCACCATTGGACGCATCATCATTGCCACGTGGGTTGGTCGGAGGGGCGGCCCGAAGGAGCGATTCGCCACCCTCTATGCCGGCACCGTCATCGATGCTGCCGCTGCTGCTGTAGGCCTGGTTGGTGTAGCCGAAGTGCGGCGCCAGCTTGTCGTGGCTGTGGTTGCGGCTGTGGCTGATAACAGGCGTCGAGGTGGTTAGAGGCGGCTCCTCAGGCGGCGTCATCGGTAGCGGACCGCCGCCGCCTCCATTGGTCAAGGGGCCACCGGCCAGCGCCCCGGCCGCTCGGAAGGCCCCGAATACCGGCGTCGCCCCAGGAACATCCGGCACCGGCAGCGCTCTGGAGGAATTGCCACTAAGGGCCGCCACCGGCCCCGGGCGCTGATTTCCGTTCTCACCGACCGTGCCATATTGCGACTCGGTGAGGAAGAAATCGCCCACCTCGGGGCAACGGCGCTGTGCACACGCACGTGGGCGGGGCTTGTCGCGCAGCACAAACACGTACAGTGCGCAGCTGAGAGTCACAACAATGGCAACTGCTGCTATGGAAATGGCGATGTAGACAGCGGGTGACAGGAGCGGGGCTTGTTGTCCTCTAGCGTGCAGCACCACCAGAGACCCGTTAGGAGATGCTCCTCCCCCTGCTCCTCCTTCTCCTTCTGCCACTCCTTCTGATGGACCGGAAGTTCCGCTACCCGCCACCAGGGGCTCAATCTCCATTGGCACCTCGATAACCTTGTAGGTGGAGTTGGCGGCAATTGGGGGCAACTTCCGGTTTGGAGTTGCGGCATCATCTGCTCTGTGTACCGGAGTCATTGGACGCGCCGGTGGAGGCGAGGTGGTTATGGTGTTAGTGGTATTAATGGTGTTAGTGGTGTTAGTGACGGCTGAGGTCAGGGTGGTGTGGGTGGTGGTGTTGTTTGTGAGGAACACTGCTGGATCCGGTTGAGTTGTTCTGTTTTCCGGATCAATGGCAACATGGCTGCTGTTTGGGAGAGTGGTGCCACTGTCAGGGGACGATTCTAGTCGCTCTGAGGAAATGTTAGTGTGTATGCTGCTGGGGCTGTGTGTGCCTTGAACTGCAGGTGTGACAGGTGTCGTGGTGGATGTGATAGGTATGGTGGCAGTGGTGGTGGTCGATGGAGTGGTGGTGGTCATGGCACTGATGGAGGTGGGTGTGGTGGTGAAGGCAGTGCTTTCTGTTAGAGTTCCAACACTGAACGGTGTGCCTAATGAGCTGGCATCAACCCAACCATCATCAGTACCACCGCCAACACCCACCCTATCCACGGGAGGTTCAAGCACACTCTTCCCTGTAGGGGGCTCTATTGTGTCTCCCTCCACCTCGCCTCCTCCAGTGTCAGGCGATGTCCTCCAATGATGACCTCCACCCTCAACCACCACCGCTCCCTCTGCCCCCTCAACTCCCTCTGTCCCCACTGGCCCCACCGCTCCCTCCGCCGCTCCCGCCTCCCCCGCAGGCCACTCCGCCCCCGCCTCCCCTGCCTCCCCCGCAGCCCCCGTCGCCTCCCCAGCCAGGGCGCCCTCACCGAACGCCGCCACCAGGGATGACCTCTCGTCGGATCCAACGGAATCCCCCCTGATGACGTCAGGTCGAGGCGACGGTGGCGCCGTCACATCGCGCGCGGAGACCGCCGGTACCGGCGGGGGCGCCGCGTCGCGCCATACTCCCGGGCGTGGCTCGAGCTGCTCCGGCCCGCTGATCCCTGCCGAGCCGGGACGGCTGGTTCCCGGCTGGTCAGCAGCACTTCGTGGCCGCGTCAATGCGCTGGTAGTCGGCGTGCTGCCGCTGGTGGTACTGGGCATTGTCCCGGGGCTTGTTGTCGTCTGCGCGGTGCTGGTGACGCCATCGCGAGGGGAACCAATGGTCGCCATGTCCATCCGGGGAGAAGAAGCCAGCTTAGATGAATGCGTGGCGTTGTCTTTGTCTGTTGTGGCGCGTATGTATTTAGCTAAAGAAAACAAAAACAACTCAAATTAGGTGTTAGTTTCTGGATCATTGTACAGGTACCAGAACAACATTCATATCCGGCTAGCTTAGGACCGGAAGTGACTCTGATTTCTGTTTTTCTGCTCTTCTGGAGACAGCCTAAATATATACTTGAAATATAAATGAACAATGAAAAGTTACTTCAAACTAAAGTATGGTAGATTATAACAATCAACCTAATATATTTATCTCAGAAAATGAAAGAAACTCAATACTAGCGGCCTATGAACCTGAAATAGATGCATCCATTTCTAACATGTATATATATATCGGATCAAATCTGGTTTAATATTTTGTTGTTTATTTGTTTAGAAAATGTGATGCTTTTCTGCAGCTTTACGGAGTCGCGAAACCAGTGTTTGTTGGATGCTTACACCTACCCCTGACGCAGAATCCGAATGGGTTCTCGACCCACCCCTCACAGCACACCTCCCGGGTGACATTCGTCAGTTGAAGACGCGAGGATGTTTGCGGGCAGTTGCGCTGCCTGTGTATCCATGGCAACGCCAAGAAGAGATGCAAAACAAAACAGATTAGAATTAGAAATGGCATTAAAGCTGCATAGCCCGATGAAAACATCAAATTTTCAAAACCAAAGCAATTACATAGAATTTATTCTGCATATCTAACTTAAACACTGGTGCATTTATTAAAGTTGCGTAATCCGATGGATTTGAGTTTCTCTCATTTTCTGAGATAAACATATTAGGTTGTTCATTATAATCTACCTTACTTTAGTTTGAAGTAACTTTTATTTTAAAATTCAAACTTTTGAGTTATTTGAAATGGAAACATGCTAAATTAATTTAGGCAAGCTTGCCCAAACTCTATAACCATAGGCTTCTGCAATAACAGGTTGTATTAAAATTGACTCAGTCGTCCCTTCTATGTGCCGGTAAATGTTTAATAACTGCATCAGTATCTAAGGTAGATATGTAGAATCAAATCTAGACAATTGTTTTGGTTTTGAAAATTTGATGTTTTCATCGGACTAAGCATTTGTCGCCACACAGAATGGAATACTGAGGCAATTTAATAGCATCTGTTACTGCTGAAGCCTATGGTATCAGAGGTTTAGCATGCTTGCCAAATTTAATTTTGCATGTTTGCACTTCAAATATCTCAAAAGTTAACCATTTAAAATACAGACTATGCAACTTTAAGCTTAAGCAAGCAAATTTAGATGCCAAGTGAGGACGACTGTTGGCAGTGCGGCTGTGAGCTTAGGGGCCGATGGGGGCGCCACCAGGGGCCATATGCAGGACGCGGTGTTAGCGAGCCAAAACATGTTTAGATGGAATTTCTGGTTTAGCGCCGAAAAGTTTGTATGCGGGAGTCAGTGTTATGCTAACACCGCGCATTTAAGGTCGGCTACACTAACCCCATTTCAAAGGACGTTTAAGGGCGGTGTTAGCGTAAGGTTGTGGCAAAATCTATTCAATGCTATCATATTTAACAGAATTAAATATGCAATAAGTGAAATTTAATCAATTTAACCATAAAAGCGAACCCATATTAACGCTACCGCCGCATTGGCAGCATTATTCATATTGTCGAATCGACGAATGTAAAGTAAACAAATCGCCGCAAGCAACTGCCGCCGCCGCCAGTATGGAAAGCGACATCGATGCGGCGGCTGCGGCGATTTGTTTACTTTACGTTCGTCGATTCGAAAATATTAATATTAATATCGCCGCCGTTACGGCGGCAGCGTTAATATTGCTTTGAATTTAGGGTTAATTTCATCAAATTTCACTTATTGCGTATCTAATTCTGTTAAATATGATAGCATTTAATATATTTAAGCCTAATATATGGGTACAGACGCAGAGGGATTTCCCAAACCTATAAATAAATTCACGTCTAGCTATAATGAAAGTGTTACGCGCTCCTGCATACGACTTGACACAGTTCCCGACATCGGTGATAGCTAAACGGTAACAGGCTCTAACACCAAACCCCGCTAACACTGACTCCTGCATATGGTCCCTGGACAATACAAGCAAAGTTAGTTACACGTAGTATTTGAGTACCAGACTGGAGTACATAACACTGTGCTATTTATATTGACATACTAAATTAGTCGTCAGTTATACCAGTCTAGGCAATGAAATTCCATAATCCGATGGTTTTGAGTTTGAGTCATATCATATTAGATATGACTGACACCCAATACATTCAGGGGGAGGTTCCCTCTTATGCTTTTCTGCTCAAGGGGGAACCTCCCCCTGAATGTATTGGGTGTCAGTCCCCGCTGACACTCAAACACATTTGACTAAGTTGCGTTGATTTTTTGGCCCTGTGCCAACAATTCTACACTGCAGACAGTATGCATGACCTTTTTACTAAAGTAAAACAAGAAAACATTTTAGCCTTTTTGAGGGCAGCTGGTCTGTACCAACTCATATAGTTTACTAAATAAATTATATCAATTATTAATAAAACTTTTCTTTTTCTATGGGAATTTGTTTCCCTTGACCACAAATATATGATTGTGAGCTTTGTAATTTAATGAGCGTCTATTGGCACATAATTGATTGTCTGCTTTTACATGTAAAAGCGATGGTTTGAGCAAAAAACAAACATTTCTCACCGTGAATATGGCCTATGCTGCCGACATGACGTAAAGCAACCACCAATCAATCAATCAATCATATTAGATGAATATGCGACTAGCTCTGGATCAGAAGTGGCCCTCATTTCTGGATTCTATTGACCAGACGGAATGACCGAATGAATTCAGCGTCGGTCTCCCGATTTGGTAGACCATGGGATTCGAACCCACTGCTTCTAATCCTGGTCGAGTCAAGCCAATTGAAACTTGTCGCTTCCTAGCCAGGCGAGTTACATGATTAGGTTGGTTAGCTCAGTGTCCGGCTAATGTGGCGGGGTGGGATCTCAGGTCATGGTGCTGGTGCCCAGGTCTCCCAGTGGGGCAACACTAAAAAGCATCATAAGTGTGCACCGTCACAAGTCGGTACCCGTCCTGATATGACCTTAGATGTTGCCACGACGTAAAACACCAACAACAAACCAATCATCTATTCTACTTTGGATTAAGGTAGCTATTATATCAAAGGATTAACTTTGGAGATATATTGAGTGAAAAGATGCGGATGTCGGTGTCCACAACGGAAAGCTGGGCACCTGAGGCATCAACCAGGACAGGTTCCATTAAATTTACTTAATGGTCCTGTCTATGCGGCTGTACATGTTTAACTACTGCTCCAGTAGCTAAGTTGGATATGTGGGATCAAAATCTAGGTCAATGTTTTTGTTCCAAAATGTCATGTTTTTCATCATACTAAGCGATCTCATAGTACCTTGCAAATATATGCACAGAACTATAGGTAATATAGATATATATATAATTATTTCCTACAAGATGGAAGGAAATACAAACAAGGTAGTGAGATGGAAAATTGTATTCTCTGGCAAGAGGTAAGCAGGTAAGTGCCATATTGCCAATAAACAACAAATTTGTAAGCGAGTGGTACAGGCAAGAGGCTGAGTCGTGACAGCAGAATAGGCCAGGTGGCAGCACCAGGCAAGGCAGAGAGCCTGTCCATTCGCCTGAGTTGTTAAGTGTCAGTAGTTGTGAGGTGTTCAGACAAGGTGCAACCAGAGGCACCATTTAAGGATACTCAGTTTACGGATGATTATACTTGTATAATGCTTATACAGCACATACATATCTATACATATATATGTATATGAAGAGTTCAGGCGCAAAACGACATATACGCCATCGAAATTGTGTAATTAAAATAACAATTTTGTTCCTGAAATTAATATTAATTCTCACTAATTCTACATTTCTTCTGATGACATAATTATGGAGCAATGAACAAAAACGATGAAATATAAAACGATTAGCTTTTTGAGGGTTCGATTCCAATGTCTATGTCAATTTTTGGATTGGCCTTTATATGGTTTTGGGCCTGAAATCTTATGTTTATATATGGTATCATATATATAAACATATATATATATTTATATATATAGATCTGTCTGTGTATATATATATGTATATATCTATATAAATATATCGCTATCCTGTAATGGTAACCAGAAAACGTAAATACTCTGAAATGAATCGTCTCAGAATATCTGTCAATGGTGTTGAATGAGCGTGTGCTCATTCGGGGTCATTGCAGGGCACACTAGACAGCTAAGCCATTGGGGGGCCACCCTCCTCCCCCCCCCCCCCCCCCCCACTTCATTCGCATGACACGAGCGAGCTATATATGGTTGGACAATAAGAATGTCATGAATATTCTGTTTCTTACTTGCTAAATCCGCATAGCCCGAGAAAAGCATAACATTTTCAAATTCAAAACACTTACCTATATTTAATTATCCCAATCAATCTTATACCCCTGTCACACTACGACGTAATGAGCCAACGTGAGCCTAACATGGTCATTTTTCGTCATTACATTGGGTTACGTCATGATGATGTCAGAATGACGTTAGAATGACGTCGAGCTACGTCACATTATGTCGTGTTACGTCGAGTTACGTCAAGGTTTTGGACATGTTCAAAACTTTTGACGTAGCTCGAACGTAAGGGTTTACGTTCGCCGTACGTTCTGTTCACGTTCAGTGAACGTCAATGACGTTAAACGGATGTTATTCCAACGCTGCTCACTACGTTCAACTACGTTCCACTATGTTCCACTACGTTGACCCACATTAAACCGAGTGCAAATGCCTACGAGGCTTAATGGGAACATCAGGAGAACGTCAGGAGAATGTCAGGAGAACTTCAGGAGAACGTCAGGAGAACGTGCAATCAACGTACGTTCAGCGTCTCATGACGTAGCTAATGTCACGTAACGTTCTTCTGGTGATGGAATAACGTTCATAACGTTCCGTGAGCGTAGTGACGTTGTCCTCTCTCGTTGAATGATGGTATCACTACGCTTTACCGACGTTACGGTCTCGTCCACTACACTGCATCCACGTTCAACTTGTGCCCAAATTTGCATACTACGCCGAGAAGTTCAACGTTCTTCATGTTCTCCCTATGCTGACATCATTATGTCATAGTGTGACAGGGCCATTAGACATTGGTGCACTCATGAAGCAACAAAGAAAACACTGAGTAGACATCGGCTATTGGGGGCACTAAGTCAATGCATGCACTCCAAAACAAGTATCAATTATTATGTCATTGGTTTGTCTCGACCATCGTTTGAACCCGTAGGTTCTAATCCCACGATCTACCAAAACGGGAGACGGCCGTCCAACTCATCCGGTCATCCCGTCTGGTCTAGCTGGTTATGTTACACACCCTAATAATATACATCAAGACCTCTACACGCATGTTAGCTTACCTGATAGCCGCAACGATAATTCATGGATATCAGAGAGATAACTTCTTTCGCGTATTTGTGTATGATGTAATTATTCTGAAGAAATATATGCAAAGTAATATGCACATATATATATATATATATATATATATGTGTGCATATTACTTTGCATATATATATATATATATATATATAATATATATATACAAAGGGTTCAGGCGCAAATCCCCGGAGACATCAATCAGAAAATTGAGTTAAACATTACAGTAAAACCGTCAGAAGGTTCATTTTCGTATATACCTATTTTTTTGTTCATTGTTCCATTACAATCTAGAAAAGAGGAATTATTTTTGTGAGAACTAAATTTACATGCAGGCAAACATCTTTTATTTTAATTTAGTTTTTTGGAATGGCATATATACATATATATATATATATATATATATATATATATTTATATATATATATATATATAATATTGATACAATTGCCCAGTATTATTTATATCAAGATATGATAATTGCAATCATTATCTTCATATTCCCCTTAGCAATTGAAAATAGTTAGCCCGTGGTTTTTACCTATAAGTATATATAAATATACATACAAATAGGTATATATGTATATATATAGGCAAGTATACCAATTGTGACGACGCTAACCGCACTGTTCTCACCTGTGTGGTCATATGTAGGTGTCAGACGTCTGACCTCAGCCTTATGTGGGTCAGATTACTCAGTTTCTGTTGGTTCTTTTTTGTATATCGCTCTACACTGACAAGCAGGCGTCTAGCACTGCCTCTATGGCCCCAGTGTTTGATATATAGCGAACATGATTTCTATTGTTTAACAAAACATTCCACTATTCTGATCTCTGGAAGTGTGTGTGACGTTGTTTTTGTCCTGTTTTTGTTGTTGTTTGTTGTTGCTTTTGCTGTTGCTTTTGGCTTCTCCCTTTTGCCTACCAATTAAAAAAAGATGTTCTTATTTGGCTTTTTTATTTTTAAATGTGTACGCAATAGGCAAGTATGAATATGCCCATGAAGACAAACACACACACGCGATCTAAGTGTAGATATATACAATGGGACCAAACGGGATGGCCGAATGAGTTAGAGCATCCGTCTGCCATGTTGGTAGATCGTGGGGTCGTGCGTTCAAACCCTGGTCGAATCAAACCAAGGACTTAAAAATTGATACTTGTTGCTTCTTAGACTGGCGCTTGGCATTATTAGGATAGGACAAGAACTGGTTGGCTCAGTGTCAGGATAATGTGACTGAGTGGGATATCATGTCATGGTGCTGGTGGTCTGGTTTCCCAGTGTGGCAGCACTATTAAGTCGCCATGAGTGCGCACTGTCACAAGTCGGTACCCATCCTGATATGCCCTTAGATGTTGCTGGGACGTAAAACAAAAACAAACACACATATAAATATGTTAAATTGATCATTATGTGCCTTATGTTAGGTTCAAGTAACTTATATTTTAAGTGACTAACCTTTGAGATATCATGCAAAATTAATTTTGGCAAGCATTCTGATTGCTTACTATGGGTAAATACTTGGTAGGTTCCCCTTCCTTTCCAAGGTGACTGGCCACTTACTCATCTTTGTCAGAGTGTGCCCTGATGAGCCACATCATCTTGCTGTTACACCTTCAAAGCTATTGATCTTCTAACTCATCTGCTGCTCCAGTCTTCATGCACTTGAAGGGGTGACATCCCCTGACCACACCAACAAAGTTGATGTGCACCGCACTTAGTTTAGGCCGACAATTGAGTCAGTATGGCCGCTGGTGTGCACTACCAACTTCTGGTCTTCCCATAAATGGGACTAGCCGCACGGCAGCGGGGGGTTTAAATCAGAGTTTACCTTCTCCTAGATGAGCAGTCAGCCAAGATTGACGAGCCCCACCTGCCCGAACAACATTCTCCACAATAGCCCGAACAACATTCTCCAAAATGTATAGAGTGTTAACATCAAGTAAGATATTAATACAAACAAGGAAGCGTATTCTGCAGTGTTATGTGTGGTCTACTCTAATGTATGGGGCAGAGAAATGTACAAACGTTTAGCAGCATTTGAGATGTGGACTTATCGAAGGATGATGAAAATATCATGGACAAAGAAGATCACCAACAAAGAAGTTCTCAGAAAAATTAAAAATAAGAAAAGCTTGTTTGCCACTATACAGACAAAGAAACTTATTTATTTTGGCCACATCATTCGTCAGAGTTCAATATACCATACATTGTTGGAAGGGAAGGTGAATGGCAGCAGAGGGAGAGGGAGACCAAGAACATCATGGTTTACAAATATTTCACAGTGGACAGGCTTGAATTATTCACAGTCTATCAGAACAGCACAACATCGGGACAAGTGGAGAACCATTGCATCCAACCCTCGACTAGAGGATGGAACTATTGATTGATTGAAGCATTCTGAAACTCTGACACCATAGGCTTCTTCAGTAAGATGTTCTATTCAAGTGCCTCAGTATTCCCTTTTGCGTGGTTACAAATGGTTAATAAGTGCCCCATTATCTAAGTTAGATATGTAGAATCAAATTCAGATAATTGTTTGGTTTTGAAAATTTGATGATTTTATCACACTATGCAGCTTCAATTAAAAAACCCACAAAAACGTCAACGTCTAGATAAAAATGCATAGCATGTCTCTCTTCGGAGGACAAGTGGGTAATGTGCCTGTCACACTACGACCTATGGCATAGGTTGGCCATATGTCGCCATAGGTTACAAATATGCTGGACCTGTCAATCACAACCATTAACCCACAACCATTAACGTGCATAGGTCGTATTACACTTTGAATACGCCGCCATAGGCTAGGGGTCGGTTACGTATAGGTTACGTATAGGTTATGCATATGCTTCAAAAGCTCCTGCGGGAGCTTTTGAAGCATATGCGTAACTGTCACTATGCGTAACCTATACATAAGGTAACCTATACGTCAGGGTGACTTACGTCGACCTATAACGTTTTTCAGATTTGTGCATTACGTTACGCATACGCCCCGCAATAGGTCGTAATGTGACAGGCCCATAAGGTACGCAGTTTCAGATTGATGAGTGATGACCCATCAATATTATTATATACCCGTTATGTTTACCTATGAGCTTTTTATGTCCTAGTGACATCAAAGGTCATATCAGCAAGGGGTACTGCCATTAGTGACAGTGCGCAGCAATTGTGACTTAATAGTGCTCCCTCACTTCGAGACCGTGTCATCTGGGGCATGACCCGATATCCCACTCAGTGATATTATCCTGGCATTGAGCTAACCAAACTTTGTTTGATTATATTAAGGCCGACCTCGACGCGACGTAGCTAATGGTCCTGTCACATTACGACGTTTCGGCCCAACGAGGGTCGACGCGTGCTGACGTGTTGCAATTTTCGGCGAAACGTCGGTACATCTCCGGTACGATACCGGTACGTTACCGGGGCGTTTCCGGCGCGTTTCCGGCGCCTCGGTACATAGCAACATGTGAATGCAGACGTCGGCGGCCGTCGCCGCGCGTCACTCCGCCGCGAAAGTTTTGTGCTTGCACAAAACTTTCGGCGCGGACCGACGCGCGCCGACGGGTTGGAGGGGCGTTACGGACACGTTACCAAGACGTCGATACTTGTTGGCGGCGCGCCGTGTGAACGCTGGCAGACCGTTGATCAACGTCGGTTAACGTTGGCTTTTTTTCCCCCAAACTGCGACCGTTCCGTCGGCGCGTCTGCAAAGTCCCGCCCGCGGGTTCCCAGTGTGCCATCAGCATGTTATCGGCGCGTTGTCGGCACTCCGCCAGCGTTTTTCAGCGCGTTGGACGTGTTGCCGGCGTGCCTGGACGCGTTGGCGGGGGGTCTGGATGCGCTGCCGGCGCGTCCTGACGTGTTGGGGGCGGGTGTGTACGGGTCTACACAATACTAACACGATACCAACTCGCTGCCTCCACGCCGTCAATGCGCCAACAGCACGCCGACAACACGCTAACAAGACGCTGGGAACCCGCTGGTGGGACGTTGACACTTTCGTCCGCCGCGCGTCGAACCTCGTTGGCTGCGCGCTAATACCATGCTACTAACCCGTCCAGTTTTATCCCAAAACGCCGAAAAGTTGGACGTCTCTTGACGGGTTGCAAATATTTTGTGCATTGCCGGCACGCCGGCAGAAACGTTGTAATGTGACAGGGGTATAACACGTATTACATGTGTAGTTATTCGGCTTGACAGTTCCAATGCAATTGGCTAGAGAAAACTACACACCAAATATGCACGCACACAAAAGGTGTGTTTTTCTAAACCATCATCTTTCGGACGGAGTAATACTGGATCTGGTATTAGGTTTGGTACCGGATGTGGTACTGGATATGGTACTGGATCCGGTAATGTGTTTGGTACCGGATATGGTACCGGATATGGTACCGGGTGAGGTATCGGATATGTACCAGATATGGTACAGGATATGGTACAGGATATGACACAGGATCGGGTACTGGATTTGTACCGGAAAAGGTACAGGATCTGGTACTGGGTCTGCTACCGGATATGGTATTGGATCTGATACCGGTTCTGGTACCGGATCTGATACTGAATCTACTATTGGTTCTGGTACCGGACATATTACTGGATCTGGTACTGGATCTACTACTGGATATGGTACTGGGTCTGGTACCGGTTATAGTACCGGCTCTGATACTGTATTTGTTAATGGCTCTGGTACCGGATCTGGTACTGGGTATGGTACCGGATCTGGTGCTGGGTCTGGTAATGGATCTGGTAATGGATATTGTACCGGATCTGGTACCGGATATGGTACTGGATCTGGTACTGGTTCTGGTGCCGGATATAGTACCGGCTATGATACTGTATATGTTACTGGCTCTGGTACCGGATCTGGTACTGGGTCTGGTACCGGATATGGTACTGGGTCTGGTACTGAATATGGTGCTGGGTCTGGTACCGGATCTGGTACTGGATCTGGTACCAGATCTGTTATTGGATCTGATACTGGCTGTATTATCGGGTTTCCAGGATATAGTACTGGATTTGGCACTGTGTCTGGTACTGGATCGTATACTCGATCTTACACTCGATCTTATTCTCGACCTGATACTGGATCTCGTAGTACATCTGTCCAATAGACTCAGAGTGTTAAGGCCCAGTCAGACCTTACCGAACTGAGTACCGCACACCACCGGACAAAGAATTGTCTAGTCCGTTGGTGTCCGGTGTCAAAATGTATCGAAATGTGTCAAAATGTTGCGCTTTCAACGGACAAGGAACATACATTAACGAATTGCCACCGGACGATAAACGGACGATAAACGGACGATAAACGGATGAGGCCAGATAACAACGGACAAGCAACTGTCAACCAATGGGGCGAAAACCGAATGTCAAACCGACGGACCGGACACCAAACGGACACCAACCAGACACCTACCGGACACCTACCAGACTGATCACGGATGCGCCGAAAACAGATAAAAAACTGACGGACCAAATTCCAGCAGCACCGTCAATTGACTCTGCAGGAAGCAAACTGGAGACGTAAGGGATGGATAATGGACATGAACCGGACAAAACGGACTAAACGGACTTAAAACGGAAACCAACCATACACCTCAGTCTGGCGGTGTCCGGTACAAGTTTTGTGCATGTTCAAAACTTGTACCGGACACCGCCGGACACAACCGGACAGATAACGGACCCGCCTGATGCCAACCGTATATAAACCGTACATTGCCGTATTTCACCGGACAGTGTCCGGTTTCTGTCTGGTTCCTCAATCCAGTGAGGTCTGACTGGGGCTTAACAAGAACTATGGTTAGAAGGGAGTGACCACTCATGCGTGACTACGTTCAGGAATGCAAGATGAGGTTGAATTAGACAAGCAATAGAACAACATTCAAATAGACCGCACTGGGTGGACTAGAAAATCACTGATAGCCAAGTTGAAATTCACCTGTGTACCTCATGAGTGACAATATCAGCTATTGCTAATATCAAACACACGGAATAATAACATTATATTAGAACCGAGTAAATACAAAATAGAAATGGTTCTATTAATGGGATGGCCGCTATATCGGATTGACCGAAATGTGGGGGTGCACTGTAGCATGGTAGTGATCTCAAATATGTGTAAGCATACAGCCACTGCTCCATGGTGTTCATACACACACCTTGACCAGGTTTGATATGCGCATGACGAGGTGACATCATCATTGTCATGTGTCAGCCTGCACGTGATCATGTAGCTTGCGCCTATTAGACCTGCCACCAGGCATGTACACAACTTACATACTGACATAATTACTTATTCAGCACAATAAACATATTTACCACAAAAAAAGGTTAACAGATTGACATATGGGTCAATGATAGCAAATATGTTGTACAGTATTAGAAAAAAAAACCGGTAAATGCTAAATATTACATAGCATTAGAAAATAATGCAAATATATTGTTGCATAATATTAAATAGATTGATTGATGATGATTTCATGGCGTACTGACAACAAGATCCATTTTCACGACATGTAATATTAGAAAAAAGTAAAGCTTGTTATATTTAACGACGCCTCTAGAGCACATTGATTTTTATCATCGGCTATTGGACATCAAACATCTGGTCATTCTGGCATATTTCTTTGGAGAAAACCTGCTGCCATCACTTAGGCTACCCTTTCCGATAAACAGCAAGGGGTCTTTTATATGCACTTTCCCACAGACAGGACATCACATACCACACCCTTTGATGAACCAGTTGTTGACCCATATTATTAGAAAGCAATGCAAATCTAATGTTATTTGGTATATAACACGAGAAAGCAATACAAATATAATTCTATTTGCACTGGAAAACAAGGCATCTGTAATCTTATGTAACATATCCAAACAATGCTAATGTATTACTACATAACATTAGAAAACAATACACCCTTTGTGTTTCATATTAACAATACAGTGCACCAATGTGTTACATCACATAATATTACGTGTAATATAAATATATATTTATGCAGATATTATTAGGATATGCTACGGCTTGTGGCTTGGACTAATAGGCCTTATTATGTGTTCTATTGTTCTGTGTTGTTGGAGCACCCTGGTGAGCAGGCTGATTGTGTTGAAGTAGGGGGAGTAAGCCTGGGCTGCAGGCAGCCGGTCAGGAATTGGTCAGTTGGTCAGCAGATTATATATTGCATCATATCAGGACTTGCATCATATACTATAGCTGCATAGTCCGATGAAAACATAACATTTTCAAAACCAAAATAATTATCTAGATTTGATTCTACATATCTAACTTAGATGCTTGTGCACTTATTAAACATTTGTCGTCACATATAAGGGGATACTGAGTCAATTAATAGAACCTGTTACTGCAGAAGCATATGGTGATAGAGTTTTGGCAAGCTTGCCAAAATTAATTTAGCATGTTTCCATTTCAAATATCTCAAAAGTTAGCGATTTAAAATAAAAGTTCCTTCAAACTAAAGTAAAGTAGTTTATAATGAACAACCTAATATGTTTATCTCAGAAAATGTGAGAAACTCAAAACCATCGGACTATGCAACTTTAATATTGGAACACAGTGATAATTTAATATAGCATAATACAGTAAAACCTCCATAACCTCCCACCTTCAAAGGTCGACCACTCCCCTATATCGATCGCGTTATTTGGGTCCCAACAATACCATAGTAACCATATTCTAACTCCCTAAATCGACCACCCCCCTAAATCGACCACATAAAGTCGGTCCCAAGATCGGTCGGTTTAGAGAAATAAATCTAAGTATCATGGTTCATAATAAATCTAAGTATCATGGTTCATAATATTAATGAAAGGGGAGATGGGATGGCCGAATGAGTTAGAGCGCCCGTCTCCCGTGCTGGTAGATCGTGGGGTCGTGGGTTCGAACCCTGGTCGAGTCAAACCAATGACTTAAGCATTGATACTTGTCGCTTCCTAGCCAGGCGCTCGGCATTAATAGGATAGGGCAGGGACTGGTTGGCCCAGTGTCAGGATAATGTGACTGAGTGGGATATCAGGTCAGGGTGCTGGTGGCCTGGTTTCCCAGTGGGACAGCACTATAAAGTCACCTTGAGTGCGCACTGTCACAAGTCGGTACCCGTCCTGATATAACCTTAGATGTTGCTGGGACGTAAAACAACAACAAACAAACAAAATCTAAAAAATTAGCTAAAGCTGGTTAGTGTGAGGAGAGCAGCAAAATGATCAAAACCAAAACCCCTACCTAGATTGGATCCTACATATCCCCCCATCTAACTTAGATGTTGGTGCATTTATTAAGTATCTTGTTGCATAGAAGAGAAGTCAATTTAATGGAACACATTACTGCTGAAGTCTACGGCGTCTAATATTTCAATGTTAATTTTGTAAGGCTTCGCTTCAATTTTCTATAAAGTTCTTCTTTTTTTTTTTTGGTACATTAGTTGTTAAATTTCACTCGCAGTTAGCCATTTCATACCAAAAGTTACTTCAAACTAATCATAAGGAGGATTATAACTATAAGTCAATTGAATATGTTTATCTCATAATATGGCAGAAACTCAAAATCCTCCGACTAGGCAATTTTAAAGCAGTGTGTGGAACATGATGTTCTGCGCATTCTATTCAGCTTTCCAGACTGTCTGAGTTTTAATTACAGCTGACCTCGAATATGATTTGTGCTAGTTAGCAGTCTCTGCATACAAAGAGGCAGCTGGAGGTATGCAGCTGCATCCACGTGCAAAGGGTAGCCTTGACAACAATACATGCTCGAGTCCAGCACAATGGGTCAAATGGAAATGATTCGGGAATAACTGGCTTTGTGCTGGGTTTGCCAATGAGCATCTGTAACGATGGAATTTAGAAGTTATCCTAATTATAATTGCATTAATTGGTTCATCCTTCAATGAATAAGCTTGGATGTAGCCGACTTTAACATATAGCTTATCATGTTAAAAGTAGTGCTCTTGGAGAAAGTGAGATTCCCATATATCATGCCACCCATATTTCATTAATGGTGCTGTCACATTACAACGTTTCTCACCAACGCGGGTCGATGCGTGCCGACGTGTCGCCTTTTTGGGCGACACGTGGGCATGCGTCGGGATGCGTTACCGGCGCATTACGAATGCATTACCGGCGCATCGGTACACGTCGGTATACTTTGAGTGACAGCGGCGTGTGGACCGACACATTGGTGCACGTCGGCTCGCGTCGAGCGTTTTGTGCTTGCACAAAACTTTTCGACGACCCACAACGTGCGTCAACGTGTTTGTTCGTGCGCTACGGGCGCATTAGCAGCACGTCAACACACATTATCAGCGCATTGGCGGCACGCTGGTAGCACATTGATTAACGTCGATACACGTTGGGAATTCTTCGCCAAACTGCGAGCAGTGCGTCAACGTGTCGGTAACGTCCCATCGACGGGTAGTGGGCACGCTATTGGCATTGCTCCAGCGTTTCTTGACCCGTTGGACATGTTGCTGGCACGTCTGGACATGTTGCTGGTGGGTATGGACGTGTTGCTGGCGCATATGGATGTGTTGCTGGCCCGTCCGGCGTTCTGCGAACGTTTCGTCAGCATTTTGGCTTTGAGTATATATAGGTAGGGATTTCCATCTTTGGCCAGAACGTTAATGACACGCCACCCCCACGCCGTCAATGCGCTGACAGCGCGCCGACAGTGCGCCGACAACCCGCCGATAACACGCTGGGAACCCGCCAACCCTGATTAACGCGTCGACAACACGCCGATAACACGCTGATAACACGCTGGGAACTCGGTGGCGGAATGTTGACACGCGCCGACAGACGCTGGAGTAAATTAGGTCAAGCGTTTTTGTTGTTGTTTTTTTGTTCCGCAGCACGTCAAAACCTGTTGGCCATGCGCTAATATCACGCTACTAAGACGCTACTAACACGCTGCGCTCCATCAAATTTCTCCCAAAATGCCAAAAAGTTGGACGTGTCTCGTCACGTTGAAATTATTTTGCGCGCGCGTCAGTGAGGAGCATCGTAATGTGACAGCACCATAACAGAGCCATTCATTGCAAGTTTCTTTTAGTTAATGACTCCTCTAGAGCACATTGATTTTTATCATCAGCTATTGGACGTCAAGCATATGATCATTTTGACATATTCTTTTGAAGAAATCTGCTGCCGCCACATAGGCTACTCTTTCCGATAAGCAGGAAGGGGTCATTTATATGCACTTTCCCACAGACAGCGCAGCACATACCAGCCTTTGATGAACCAGTTGTGGATCACTGGTTGGAATGGAAAATAGTCCAAACTGCAAATGTGTCCACTGAGCAAGATCAATAGGATGACCCACACTTTCACAGGTGGACACTCTACCGCCTGAGCTACGTCCCGCTCCCCATTCATTGAATGAAATTGTCACGGGTGATACAAACAAAGGAAACATTATACCTAGACCAGCAATCAGATACAACATTCTTCCCATTCGAGCACTATTTTAAATATGTATTGCTGAATAGCAGGAATACGATGTTAATTTACATGTAATAGAACCCGTCACCTCTGAAGCCTTTGGTGTAATTTGAACATCCAGGCCAAATTTAATTTGGTTTGTTTTCATTTAAAATATGGGCAAAAATACCCTTTGAAGGGAACTATTTTCAAATTTAAAGCTGTATTTTCAAATTTAAAGCTAGTTAGATGAAGGCACCACCTTTTCAAAACTAAGACATTTGCCTACTTTGATCGGACCACTTAGATACTAGTGCACTTCTTATGTATTTGGTGTTTTATCTAGAGGAATTCTAAGTCAACTTTCTTGAACTTAGTACTGCTGAACTCTATTATCTCAAGCATTTTTGACACTACATTTTTGTGTGCGTGTTTTCACTTCAAATATCTCCAAATTAAGACATATATAATAGGACTTACCTCAAACTAAGTGAATTAGATTGTAATGATCAATATAATGTATTAATCTCAAACAAATATAGTAGAGACTCAAAAGCATCGGGCAATGGCAACTTGGGGGGGGGGGGGAGTAGATTATAATGATCAATATTGATCAAAGAAATGGCACAAAGTCAAAATAAGCAATCAATCCAAGTTCAAATTACTTTGTATGACGACATTAAACAGGAATTGTCCTATTTATGATCCCCCCGAATAAAGCCATCACAGGATTGTCTCTCAGAAGCTCTATTTGCTACTCGTGTATGATACAAAGAGTTCAGGAACAAAACCTTATAAAAGCCTCTCCAAAATATTTATTAAAACAATAGATTTTTATTTGAGGGTAATTTTGATTCTCACTAATTCCACCTTTCTTGTGAGGAAATGGTTATGGAGCAATCAGCAAAAATATAAGAATATACATAAATGAAGTTTTTGAAGGATTAGCTCGAATGTTTATCTCAAATTTTGTTTTGGCGTTTACAGCGTTTTGCGCCTGAACTTTTCATGCATCCACCCTTGTACTTCTGCAATAACTCATAGGCCAGTATTCCATTATTGCAAACCTCATGAATGTCAGGTAGAGTGATGGTTACCTGAGACATACCTGCTTTTAAAAAAGAAAACCATAAATTCATTGACATATAAACGCATGCCATATAAAGTAGCCTGTCAGACTGTGTGGTAATGTAACATAATCAGGTTTAATGAGCACAATAATGCTCATTCACTGTCATCGTTCGGTGGTGCAGGGTACAGCCAGGCTCACCCGCTAGCCCCACTCAGGGTGGCAGCCAATCCCAGCCATCCCTCACCTGCTCTCCCTCTGGCTGAACCCTCCTCTCCTCCGCCTATCACAAGCCACCTCACATCCTTACTCTTCCTCTTACAACAACTCACTCCCATCAGTCAGTTGAGACCACATTGCTATTCATACCACAACTCTTCTGCACCCACCCGCACCTCCGCCTGATTAGGTCAAATAAATGCACCTGTACAAGATGCACTTTGACACATTATGACAGAGGTGAATAAAGCTTAGGTATGCCTACTTGTACACGATACACTTGGACACACTATGACAGTAGTGAATAAAGCTTAGGTGCGCCTCCCGGTATAAGATGCACGTTAACACATTATGACATTAGTGAATAAAGCTTAGCTTATGTCTGCCTACCTGTACAAGATGCACTTTAACAGATTATGACAGTAGTGAATAAAGCTTATTTATGCCTACCTGTACAATATGCACTTTAACACATAATGACAGTAGTGAATAACGCTTAGGTATCCCTTCCTGTACAAGATGCACTTTAACACATAATGACAGTAGTGAATAAAGCTTAGGTATGCCAACCTGTACACTATCCACTGTAACACCTAATGACAGTAGTGAATAAAGCTTAGGTATGCCTACCTGTACAAGATGCACTTTAACACATTATGACAGTAGTGAATAAAGCTTAGGTATGCCTACCTGTACAAGATGCACTTTAACACATAATGACAGTAGTGAATAAAGCTTAGGTATGCCTAGCTGTACAAGATGCACTTTAACACATAATGAGAATAGTGAATAAAGCTTAGGTATGCCTAGCTGTACAAGATGCACTTTAACACATAATGAGAATAGTGAATAAAGCTTAGGTATGCCTAGCTGTACAATATGCACTTTAACACATTATGACAGTAGTGAATAAAGCTTAGGTATGCCGACCTGTACAAGATGCACTTTAACACATTATGGCAGTAGTGAATAAAGCTTAGGTATGCCTACCTGTACAAGATGCACTATAACACATAATGACAGTAGTGAATAAAGCTTAGGTATGCCTACCTGTACAAGATGCACTTTAACACATAATGACAGTAGTGAATAAAGCTTAGGTATGCCTACCTGTACACTATCCACTGTAACACCTAATGACAGTAGTGAATATAGCTTAGGTATGCCCACTTGTAGAAGATGCACTTTAACACATTATGACAGTAGTGAATAAAGCTTAGTTTTGCCTACCTGTACAAGATGCACTTTAACACATAATAACAGTAGTGAATAAAGCTTAGTTATACCTACCTGTACAAGATGCACTTTAACACATAATAACAGTAGTGAATAAAGCTTAGTTCTGCCTACCTGTACATGATGCACTTGCGCGGTGGCGAGTTCCTTGGCCGGCACTGCACGGCCACACTGAGGATGCAGGGTCGCCACACCGTCGTGTTGTGGATCACTTCCACTTCGCGAGTGTCACGGCACACCCCAACTTCAACGGGCACACTGTACCGACAAAAGAACATGGTGATTAATTACACTCTGAGATTCATTGAGGACACCACCAGCATTCACAAGGAATCAACACTTAACACAGGCGCGACCCATGACTAGAAACACAAACAATGTGAGTTGTGATAGTAGGCTCCCCCTTCTCGGGAGTTCCAGATGTTAGCCAATATGGTATCTCAGGTCTCTAGCCCATACAGTGCCCGGACGGGTTTTAAACCTTATAATTATGTCGGCCTATAGATATTATTATATATATATATAAATATATCCGGTGAGTTACATAATATAGCCAGATGGATATATATATATCCATATATATATAATTATATATACATGCATATATATATAGGGAGGTGGAGTGCTTTCAAATGAGTCTCAGACTTGGGAACCAGCCCACTAAAATATATCCCATCTACACACTCACTTATTATTTTCTATGCTAAGACCCATGTAAATCAATGTATGTGTCTAGAGTCTATGATTATAAGGCATGCGCTATATTTTGGCACATTCGAGTAATTCACGACGAGACAGAAATGGTATAATTTGCATTTATTTAATCAGAATAAGAAACGGTCATCAAACAATAGTTAAATCACAATAGGTCATCAAAATAGGTCAATCAACTCGTCACTCTCAACCCTACTGCTTGAGTAGCCTGTTTGTTAGTAGAGACGTGGGGGGTGGCACAATTGATGATCAGGGTGGTCTTTGTGGGTTCATGTCCAGTCGGCAAGTGATCGGTTCTGGTGCTCGCTATGATGTCATTGGCTGGAGGAAAGACCCGCTAGGTGGCGGCATGAGTAGTGGAATTATGGTACGAGAGTAAAAGATAGGTGGTGTGGTTGTACGGTGTAAGGCCTGCTAGTGTCCATGTTTGACGCTAGGGGCAGCAAACAGTGTGGTTCGGTTCAAAATCGATAGGTGGCGTGTGAGTTTCGGAAGAATTGGCTGAAGCCCCTACCCCTTCCGCCCCCTCACAAATTACCGATGGTAATTTGTATGCTAACATGAACCATGTGGTCACCAGAGAGAGAGGTCAGCCACACACGGTGGAGGTGCGCTTCATGCCTACGGTACTTTGCACATTTGCTGGAGCTCGCTATTGTTTTTGTTTTCCCAGAAGAGGCTGACAGTGCAAGGTACAGTGTAGGACAAGTGCAATGTCACGTGACCCACGTGTCTATTTTGACTGACGCTTGTTTTATGGTGTACTGTCCTCGTTTTATTTATTTTTTAACCTTTATTTGTACTTCTTCAGTCATTGGTGTGGCCTTACAACTACTAATCAATGACTACTGAGAGATTCCCTAAAATATATAATATATCCTATGTAATATAGTATACATGATATAAAATATCTACTAAATATATAGTATGTATTATATAGTGCATACATTATATATGTTACATCGTATATATATTATAGTATATACATTTTGTTTGTTTGTACATTAATTGTCTGAACAGGGGAAATTTCAATCGCGGATAATTGGTCTTCCTCATTCCACTGCTCATTGTCCTGTCCTAATAATGCTGTGCGCCTGGCTATGAAGCAACACGTATCAATTTTTAAGTCATTGGTTTGACTCGACTAGGGTTTGAACCCACGACCCCATGGTCTACCAACACAGGAGACGGACGCGCTAACTCATTCAGCCATCCCGTCTGAACATAAATTATATATATTATATATATTGGATATTAAATGTACATGTATTGTATATTATATATTATATATATTGTATATATTGTATATATTATATATATTATATATATTATATATATATATTATATATATATATATATTATATATATTATATATATGCCATATAGTACATGTATTATATATATCGTATATATTACATGTATTATATATATATTATATATTATATATATATGATATATATGGTATATATGATATATATGGTATATATGATATGTTAAATTGTGATGCATATAATGTGTATATATTATATTGAATATGTATTACATTATATATTATATAAATTATATGTGTTAATTAGTTATTGTATGTAGCGAATGATGTTATATATAATAGACATATTATATGTTACATATTTTATATGATGGAAACTGACATAGCAAAGTGAAACAAAGAAACTTTCTATAGAATGATGAAGACAGCCAACATTGAATGTATGAGAGAACCAACAATCGATGCAGTCTGAACCTCATTCTTTTCTATATTAGAGCGGTACTTAATCTATACAAATCCGTGAAAATTAGCTTCATCAACATTATCCAGTGTTTATCGCGGCCTTGAATGCCCACCCATTTAACTGCATTGCCCACAGGCAGTGGTCGATTCAGCTCAAACAAAATGGCGTCAGGCGCATGCGTCGTCTGCTTCCCTGTCAAATCATATAGCGATATAGCGAATGGTAGACAGGAAGTGTGAACACTTATTTGTCTCTCTTTTTTTCTCTCTTTTTTTGGTACATTACTTGTCCCAAGCAGGGGAAATCCCAGTCACAGATGACTGGTCTTCCCCACTCCACTGCTGGTCGATAGAAAGCCCGAGCCTACACTTTTACCGACCCAAGGGATTTTTAACCTCCCAAGGGATTTTTAACCTCCCACACCACATAGACATGGTATGAGAGCAACTTACTCTCCCTAGTCTCAGGGTGCGGTGCAGCGTTCCTCCTCCACCTTCCCACCAGCCCCTGCGCCACCAACTCTGCTCACACACACACACACTCCTCGCTCCTACCACTCACCCCCGCCCCTCGCACACAAAAGAAAACAAATTAGTTACTGGTGGCATGGAATTAGTCTCATCTTTGCCTTTCCCCTTTTGTTGAAATCAACATGCTCAAGTGATTGTTTCCTCCGAATACAATTTTAAATATGGACAGGTCTATTCCGAGTTCCGCTATTCCCTCAGTAAGGACTGAAGCAGAGATGTAGCATGCCAGGTGGCAGGTATAGCTTAGGTGATGCATAATCTATTATAGTATTATGCCAATATTATTTAGACCGCAGTGTTATATACCTCAGCACTGTCTATTTGCTCAATGTTGTACCTGTGTGTATTTGTTGGTAGTTTTCTACCTTTGCTTATGTGGCGGTTTACGCACTGCTTTGCTGAGTGACCTGGATACCTGCTCAATTACATGCATGCAGGCCTACTTTATTATGGGACTGGCCGCATGCACTAGACTGAGAAGGGTCCACAGCGACGAAAGGAGCAACAATGGCTGACCACTGGGTCATATCGAGCATACCCTTGCAGGATGAGTTTCCCATTCAGTAAGTAGTGATATTGTGTGATTTAAACAGAAATCAATGTAGATCAATTTCAAATAACTTCAAACAATTTAAACTGTGCAAAAGATACATAAATATGTGATAATGTCTGAACAATAAACTAGTCAAATAATATTTGACTACACTGCTAGCTCTGTGGAGGTCCCCTGGTCTCCTGGCATTCATTTGCTCAGGCAGAGGCACAGGAGTTTTTAGCTATTATCGCTCAGTTTCCAACCTGGTCCCTTGGCCTTTGTACTGGAAACAAGTTCAAACGGGCTCAAACGAGTTCAACCGTGGCTGGTTGGGTCGCACCGTGGCTGGTTGGGTCGCTCCGTATAGCGCTGAATATGCTTATGACTAGACTACTGCAACCCCCTCTTTTCATTCAAAGTTGTGACTCAATAAAAGATTAGTAGGCTTCTTTGTGGGTCCAGCCAGAGGATTTCTCGCTCCAAACCATATTCATTGTTGTTGTCCTTGATGGAAGAATATATCTAATATACTGTTACTGGAGTTGCAGCCCACCCATTCCCAGTCCTATTATTGATTACATACTATTACTAAAAGTTGCATAGTCCGATGGTTTTGGATTTCTGTATTTTTTCTGAGATAAATATATTAGATCGATCACTAGTATCTACTTTATTTTAGTTCAAATTACTTTTATTTTAACTGGTAAACTTTTGATATATTTTGAGTGCAAACATGGAAAATTAGTTTTGGCAAGCTTGCCAAAACTCTGACACCATAGACTTCTGCAGTAATAGGTTCGGTTAAATTGACTTAGTATTGCCTTCTACACAGAAACAAATGTGTAATAAGTGCATCCATATCTAAGTTAGATATATAGAATCAAATCTAAATAATTATTTTGGTTTAGAAAATTTGATGCTTCATCGGACTATGCAGCTTTAAGCTAACTTTTCACTTACAGCCACATGCCCTCTAGCGACCAAACGTGGCAGGGTTCTTGAGATGATTGTGTTTTAAAATGTAGATTGCAGTGAAATTGCCAAAGCCAATATTTCACATCAGATAGAATACCACTCACTTTATCCGTCTACATGAATAAGTGAGCCATTATCTAAATACGATATGGAGATCAAATGTTGGCAAATGTTTCGGTTGAGACAAATGTAATGCTTTCATCGGAGTATGCAGCTTTAAAGATGAGTTGTACCACACTTCACCTTAAAGTTGCACAGTCCGAGGGTTTTGAATTTCTACAATTTTCTTAGAGAAATACATTTGATTAGTCATTATAACGTACGTTACCTTAGTTTGAAGTAACTTTTATTTTAAAATACTAACTTTTGAGATATTTGAAGTGCAAACATGTGAAATTAATTTTGGCAAGCATGCCAAAACTCTGACAACATTGGCTTCTGCCATAACAGGTTCTATTAAATTGCCTCAGTATTCCCTTCTATGTGGCAACAATTGTTTGATAAGTGCACCAGTATCTAAGTTGGCTATGTAGTCACATATAAATAATTGCTTTGGTTTTGAAAATTTGATGCTTTCATCGGACTATGCAGCTTTAACATGACCAGCAACCTGCCGGATCACAGCCGGGTCATCTTGGAACCTTTAGTATTCTGAGACAGAACTTTGACCCAATAGATCCAGAATAAGATATACAATCAATGTGATCTAGAGGCGATATTAAATAAAACAAACGTTTTAGAATAAGATATTCTGAAGGGAAAAAACATGAGCTTAAAAAGTTGCATAGTCCGATGTCATTTTCTGAGATAAATATATGAGGTTGATTGTTAGAATCTATCTTCGCAGCTTCAGCCTTTCCTGCAGGACCAGCGAATACACACTCGCATTTGGGACAAACCAAGATGTAATTGATCATGTTGCGAGAACATGGGTAATTGAATATGCACAAACGATGTCTCACTACTTCGATACAAAGCATCTATTTATGGAACTAAAGTCTAGACGATCGGCGATGCCTCACGCCGCCTCACGTCGAAATCCTCGTTAACTGACTAGCCCGCCTTTCAAATCACTTTGACCTAGGCTGCGGCTCCATCAACATATACACTTCAACTACCTTTATTTACCATTCCAGCCACCCATGCTGTAAGAATATTCATAGGGTTGGGTTAAGTTCTGTAAGCCTTGAAATTATGACATTCTGAACTCTGATATGTAACGATACCGAAAAAGACAATAATAAATCCCACTATAAAGTATGGCGGTCTTGTATTATTTCAATTAATTAGCATGTATGTGTGCATATATATATATATATATATATATATATATATATATATATAAATATGTGATATATAATTAATTGTATGAGTATAAAGGGGCGGAGCTGCAATTGTCACATGTGTCATATTTATTGTGCATGCTATTTATTATTTAATTGTCGTATGAATTGTACTATTTGCTGCGTAAGAAGTGACACCCCCAGTTTTACCACTATAAATACGCCATGCCCTATTAAGTGAGGAATGCCTTCGCATTATGTAGCTTCTAGTTCTAACTACATGAGTTACGCATCACATCGCCGTAATGCATTGAGAATGTGCAGCGAGTGATTAAAACCAGAAACAAATAAATTAAGAGTAAAACACTACACCTGCTATGACTGTAAAGTGGAGGCGTTGCATACAATACTAGCACGTGACATTCTACATCCGGGTCAGCTTCCAGATGGAATGCAGGGAAGTTGTTACTGACGCCATTCACGGGGAACGCTTCCATGTTAATGGCTTATGTCACTCCATCATGCCGTGAGTCTGATCCAGACATTAAACTACTGCCTCGTAGAGGCTATGGTAGTTTAGTAGTGTGCACTGACTTCTCAGTTAACGAGCCACGTACAGAGGTCGGCATGTATAGGGTGGTTACATCATGAAGCCTAGGTGGCGTAATGGTTAGAACACTGGCACAGATATGTGGATTTGATTCCTGCCCTCGGGACAATGTTTACTACTTTCATCACCCCCACGACACTGGTGCTGTGACAAGGATATTGTACCATGTATCTGCTGTATGGTTGTTGAATCTACCTTGTGTAAGTAAGTACATGTATATATATGCAAGTGAATTGCCTGAATGTTTGTAATAGTAAGCATTAAGTGACCATTTAAAAGAGTTACAATTCCAGGGGCACGAGTGCAGTAGCCTGCACTGACATTTCAGGCAAGGAGCCATATAAACAGGTGGGCATAGATTGCCTGGTGACATCAGGGAGTTTATGTCGTAAAATGGTTATCACATTGGCCTGAATGCAAGAGATGTGGGTTAGATCCCTTCTGTAGACGCAATATTTCTCATTTTCAAAACCCCCACGACAGTATTGTATGTAGAATATAAGTTATTATATATATATAAAGGAGGCGGAGTTTCCCCCCTTCTCTCTTTAATTAATTATTTATTATTTATTTCTTATTTATTTCTCACTGTATATTCGCTCCGGGCCACTCTTTTGCCCCGGGACTGCCATCTCATTGCCGCTTGGCTCAGTCCAGCCTTGACTGCACGCCAAGCACTACTTATTTTTAGCTTTAGGTAGGGCTGTTATTTTGCCCGGCCAAGGGACCTTCAAGCAAAAATAAAAGAAGGTTCCCCACCACTACTCATTGTTCTCTCTCTTTTCCTTACCGTAGCCTAAATTTATATTTATTATGTATTGTGGTGCCCTGACTAGTAGCCCTGTGAGCACCAATTAGCATATGTCGGAAGTGCCATATTACACCGCAGGTCTATAAGAACAAATAGGTCAATGCCCTGACTAGTAGCTCTGTGAGAACCGTTTAGCGTATCTCAGAAGTGCCCTATTACACCGCAGGGTTAAGTACAAACGATGAGTCGGTTTGTCTGACTCATTCCCTATTTGAATATTTATGCCAGTATGTGGCGTCATTCACAATAAACCCTTATGGAATTAAAGCTGCAGTCCGATGTGATAATTTGGTAAATAAATGCTGGCATGCATATTGGACGCAATAACCTTCAACAATGACGGGTTCTATTTAAGTGTGGACTGAGTGCTCTATCGACTACTCAATGACATCACGAAGGTGCAAGGGGGACATGCAATATCAAATCAAAGTCAGTGTTTTGGTTCAGACAAATTTGGTAATTTATTCGACTATTCAGTTGTCAATGATTGATAATTTGGAGCTCATTTAGAGCTTCTATGGTAGTTGGCAATTGCGCCTTCTGACGATACTGCAAGGTTCCTTAGTTGTTCTTGTAGTTTTACACCCTAGCAACATCTAAGGTCATATCAGGACCAGTGCCAAGTATTGCACACTCATGGCAACTTAATAGTGCTGGCCCACTGGGAAACCAGGCTGCTGGCACCATGACCTGCTATCCCACATGGCCACAGTATCCTGTTACTGTGCTAACCAGTCCTTGTCCTATCCTATTATTTTGTATTAATGTCGGGTGCCAGGCTAGGTATTGACAAGTATCAATTTTATAAGTCATTGGTTTGACTCGGCTGGGATTCGAACTCCCGACCTTCCGCATGGGAGGCCTGCACTCTACCAATTTGATTCTGCCACCGCATCCGGTAAGGCGGTGACAGTGAATTGTTGCTGTAATTGGGATATATGTTACTTGTCAAAATTAGTCAGATGTTGTGTTTAATGGAGGTGATTATTAGTGCACAGTTCACAGATCCTTACCTAAGATACAAACGTTTCAAATTCGGCCGAGATGTGGTAAGGCCGGCGTAAATATCAGGTATACACTGGTAGCAGTGGCGTCACTGGCGATAGTAGCCCAGCAGCAAATGGGCCAAACATCAGAATCTATCGTCCAACACAATATACTGAAAAAGCAACATCTCCGCTACTTATATATATGTATAAAAATCATTATGTATATTTCAACATATGGAAGGGGAGCATTATACTTCTATACTCCGTAAGACCCAACACTGCACCGGTGGCGCCACCTTCGGTTCGCCTCACCTCAAGCGGAGGATTATATATATATGATATACAAGAATTACATGAGTATAAATTAACAGAAGTATTTTCCCACTCACATTGGTTGACACTCCCTGTGGTGCCCTTATCAGACTCCTCGCCACACAAATACCAGCGGGGCTACTGCATGCCTCAGGCGCTGCTCAAATGTATGTGATGCATAAGGATTATACCAGTATAAATCCACAGATGCTATAGCCGCAGCTCAATTTTTGTATTTTTAGGTAAGAGGCAGGTAACCTCTTACCAGAGATTACATCTGAGTCAACCTACTTACTTAGCTTCTTATTTTTTCCAACTGTAGCTTTATTATATGTATATGTGATGTATAACGCATTACACAAGTATAAATGCTAGATGAACATATAGTTCCCTCTATATTCCTCCATAAGCGCCGTGGTGGAGGGCCCCTCCCAGCTGTCAGGATAATGTATAAGGGTGGCCCCCCTCGCGCTGCACCCCCTGGAGGAATATATATATATATGACTCAGGATCACGAAAAGAGGCCAATTGTGGTGTTCTCTGTGGCAGAGTGGTTAGAGTGTCTGACTTTTTTCTAGGTCGGACTCCTAATCTGAAGGTCAGTGGTTCGATTCCCCGTGCCCCCACCTCTGCTAATTTGGATTTCCACCGATGTGTATAACTTACAGCGTCAACAAAGGCCAGTTTCTCTCATACCATGTCTATGTGGTGTGGGAGGTTAAAAATCCCTTGGGTCGGTAAAAGTGTAGGCTCGGGCTTTCTCTCGACAAACTGTCTAATGGTGAAAACAAGTCTATTCTGACTTATCCATGATAGGCAGTATAAATCTTCAAGAAAAAAAAAAAAGTTGTTGGCGTCGATCATTGGATGTTGGCGTCGAACAGTATAATTATAGTTTAGCGTTGACAGAGGTGTTGGAAAGTCCTTAAATTTATCCTGAATGTAAAGGTAGAGAAAACACAATAATCTTGTTTGTTTCTAGGATAATTTAATATGAAACGAAGGAATACACTACACTTTAAGAACTGTCATGCCGACATCTGTTAAAGTTGTCGGCGTCGAGCATTGGATGTCGGCGTCGATCGGCATACATATAGTTTAGCATTGACAGAGGTGTTGCAAAGTCCTTAAGTTTATCCTGAATGTAAAGGTAGAGAAAATACAACAACCTAATTTGTTTCTAGGATAATTTAATATAAAACAAAGAAATGCACTACACTTTAAGAATTGCGATGCCAACATCTTAAATAAACCACCAATTGGCCCATTTTCGTGGGGCTGACTCATATATCTATGTATGCATATATTATGTATATATATATATATATATATATATATATATATGTAACTATATATATTATAACCGAACGGGACACAATAATGAATAATAATAGTGTGAACTTCCTGTGACGCCCTTACTAGGAAGAGGCATTGTTAGGCAGTGTACAATAGACCTACAGTAGGGGGATACTTATAACATGACTGAGACAAATGGTCAAATCTGCATACATTCAATTGACTAAAAAAAACGACCATTACAGAGGTGAGGCTTGAGAGATTTATATTTAAATTTGAGAAAATAAATTTGAAGACTTCCGATTCAAATCGGCATGAACCCCAATCTAAAAATTGAATTAAAATTGTTTAAATGTACGTGAAGGTAATTTTAATTCTCACTAATGTCCTGTTGGTTGTGAAGAAATGGAGCAGGGAACAACAAAAAATAGGAATATCAAAAGATCAACGTCTGAGGGTTTTACTCCGATGTTGAAGTACATTTTTGGATCGGCGTTCGCCTGAAATATTTTGAGTTGTTGAAAGGATGGTGCATTTCTTACCTCCTACCGCAGGCAAACCTATTCCATGAAACGGGGTCTGCCATCCAAAATGCACAGTCACCTCATCACCTGAGTCGAGACAGGCACATGCCCTTTCCATGAAGGAGGTCCTGGGTTCAATTCCCAACTGAGTAAAACCAAAGACTTACAAAATTGGTATATAATGGTCGGTGTTACAGCTAGAACGTACCGCAAGGAGCAGTTCACTTGGGAATAGCACCGCCAGTTCAAGGTTTTGCGGCCTAGCAACAACAAAGGTCAGATCAAGACTGGTGCGACAGAGCACACACTTGCTGGCTTTGAAACGATGCCGTATTAAAGATTTAGTGCGACTAGGTACCCTGCTGCAATACCACACTCGGCAAGATGGTATCTACGTGCGGGGGGCAGCACTATAAAGACACCATGAGTGCGTCCTGTCAGAAGCCAGTGTTCATTCTGACATCACGTCAGTTGGTGCTATGGAGTAAAACCTCAATCAATCAATCAATCAATCAATTAGCAGTGTAAATAGTGTTGAGCAGCCATACCCGTCACATATATTTCATTTCAAAGTGCCCCCGCCCCCCCCCTCCTCACAACTTTACCCCTCTCCAAAGACCCTATAATACTAAGATGGCTCACTCAGCCTGTACTGTATAATCAAAATGATCAAACCCACTACTTGGTGCACTGGCTGTTCTCTTGGTTAAACAGTTGCTATATTATATGTATTAATGTATATATGAATGTGAAAGATGTGTGATGATGGTGATGCTGATGCTGGTGCTGATGATGATGTGTATTTGGTCATAGCAATTTCATATTGATGTGTATTCATACTTACCTATCTCATGTATAATATAATTGTATGTGTTTACATGTGAAACACCAACCAGCAGCTGGGCTGATCAAACCCACCTCAAAGTGGCACTGCAAAATTTACATTACCATGGGAGAGATATGGAGTGAGCCATCTCAGTATTATAGGTTCTTTTCCCTCTCTTGTTAAAGCTACATAGTCTGATGAGGACATCACTCCTTTAAACCGATGCACTTCTTTAAATTGAATTGCACATCTCCAACTTAGATATTGGTGTACTTAGTAAGCATTTGCTTCTGCATAGAGTCAATTTAATCAAATAACTAAATGGACAATACTATAATATCAAAGAACAGACCAAATCGGATGGCCGAATCAATTGAACATCCAGCTCCAGTTTTGGTAGATCGTGGGATTAGAACCCATGGGTTCGGACCCTAGTCGAGTCAAACCAATGACTTACAAATTGATACTTGTCACATCCTAGCCAGGCACTTGGCATTACTGGGATAGGGCAAGGACTGGTTGGCTCAATGTCAGGATAATGTGACTGAGTGGGATATTGGGCCATGGTGCTGGTGGCCTTGTCTCCAAGTGGGGCAGTACTATAAAGTCGCAATGAGTTCGCACTGTTACAATTTGGTGCTCGTCCTGATATGACCTTAGATGTTGCCAGGACCTAAAACTCCACCAACAAACCAATATTGGTTCCTGCACTGCCATCAGAGGGCGGAATCATTGCGGAACTCGTTTATTAGACCTTTTCCCAAGAGAACATTCCTCAATTAGCTGCTACACGCAACATTAGTTCCTCCACTGTCGTTAGAGGGCGGGATCATGATCGTTTATCAGACCTTTTCCATGAAGAACGCTCCAGAATTAGCTGCTACACGCAACATTAGTTCCTCCACTGTCGTTAGAGGGCGGGATCATGATCGTTTATCAGACCTTTTCTTTGAAGAAAGCTCCACAATTAGCTCCAACACGCAACATTAGTTCATCCACTGTCATTAGAGGGCGGGATCATGATTGTTTATCAGACCTTTTCCATGAAGAATGCTCCACAATTAGCTGCTACATGCAACATTAGTTCCTCCACTGTCGTTAGAGGCGGGATTATGATCGTTTATCAGATTTTTCCGTGAAGAACGCTCCACAATTAGCTGCTCCACGCAACATTAGTTCCTCCACTGTCATTAGAGGGCGGGATCCTGATCGTTTATCGGACCTTTTCCATGAAGAATGCTCCACAATTAGCTGCAGCATGCAACATTAGTTCATCCACTGTCGTTAGAGGGCGGGATCATGATCGTTTATCAGACTTTTCCATGAAGAACGCTCCACAATTAGCGTGTACATGTGACATTAGTTTCTCCACTGTTGTCAGAGGGTGGGATCATGATCATTTATCAGACTTTTCCATGAAGAACGCTCCACAATTAGCTTGTACATGTGACATTAGTTCCTCCACTGTCGTCAGAGGGTGGGATCATGATCGTTTATCAGACTTTTCCATGAAGAATGCTCCACAATTAGCTTGTACATGCGACATTAGTTCCTCCACTGTCATTAGAGGCGGGATCATGATCGTTTATCAGACTTTTCCATGAAGAACGCTCCTCAATTAGCTGCTACATGCGACATTAGTTCCTCCACTGTCGTTAGAGGCGGGATCATGATCCTTTATCAGACTTTTCTGTGGAGAACGCTCCACAATTAGCTGGTACATGCGACATTAGTCCCTCCACTGTCGTTAGAGGGTGGGATTATGACCGTTTATCAGACCTTTTCCATGAAGAACGCTCCACAATTAGCTGCTACACCCAACATTAGTTCCTCCAATGTCGTTAGAGGGCGGGATCATGATCGTTTATCAGACCTTTTCCATGAAGAACGCTCCACAATTAGCTTGTACATGCGACATTAGTTCCTCCACTGCCGTCAGAGGGCGCGATCATTATGGGAATCATTAATGGGAACTGCCATAAGAGGGCGATTTCAGCTTGACCACACAGTAGTAGCAAATGAAGTCTAGACGTCTCCTCCTTCACTTCCAATGAGAAAGCGCCATGAATCCTGAAGCGTTTGCCTCATTCAGAGCTTGCCTTCACACGTGAGTGGCAGTAGTTGTCGTGATTGTCACACCACACACCTTTAATGTAGGGTGTGAATGGCATTTATGTCCGTGGTGTGGCCAGTCATACTGCAGACGCAGATGCACATAAGCTGCAGTGACCCTGTTAGCAGACAAGTTCTAAGCCAGTTAGTTATAGAGCGCTTGTGGGCTTTGATATTAGTCGGGTCGTTGTTGGAGGTTTACGTCCTGGCAATATCTAAGGTCATATCAGGACGGGTACCGACTTGTGACCTATGCACATTCATCATGACTTTATAGTGCTGCCCCACTGGAAGACCAGACCACCAGCACCCAATAATCCACTCGGCACCATGACCAGATATCCCACTCAGTCACATTAACCTGACACTACTTTATTTGTATTGTAGATATGAAGAGTTCAGGCGCAAAACCACATGAACGCCAATCCAAAAATGGGGAAAAACAAGTTTATTTTGTTATATTCCCATTCTTTTGTTTATTACTCCTTGATCATATGATCATATCAAAAGTGGAATTAGTGAAAATAACAATTATTTTCAGGTAAACGTCTTTTATTTAAACTACATCTTTGGATTCGCGTTTAAGTGGTTTTGCACCTGAACTCTTCAAATATATATATATATATATATATATATATATATATAAGTCTACTTATATATATAATCTGAATTGGTGTACTACATAACAGAACTGTCACCCTAGACACTGGACTGCCAAACACACTATTAGTTTTGCCACTGGAAGTCAAAGGACGGGTATATTACAATATATATTCCTGAGACACTAATTCTGACAGCTGCCCTGCCATAACACACACGGCACACCAGGGATATGCTCTATCGGCAATATCTCGCTTGTTTCTGTTCATTTATCAACAGAGGTGGGGGGGGGGGCAGTTTGTTGGTGTACTCTGTGTGTTTGGTTCTGTATTTGTTTTGTCCTTGGCCTCACTCATTATATATATATAGACTTGATTTACAACGTCATTAGAAATATACGTGGTCAAAAGCTCTTTAACTTCGCACATTTCTGCACGCACACTGTGGGGATCAGCGATGACCACCCACCGCCCCCCCCCCCCCCCCCCCCCCCCACCCAGTACAGTTGTCGCTGTGACTCCACGCTGACGAGAGCTGCGGGAACAATACTGGATTGACAGACGGTGCCAAACAGTCCGCTATGGACACATCCGGTTCCCCTCTGTTTGGTATCCACACAACGGGAAGGGACATCTCACCTTCATTTGTCCACTAATGATTCGGTCTCAGTATCCTGTATCCTGATGTATGTTAGTTATCCACCACTGAATTGGCATCAGTATCATGTATCGTGATGTATGCTACTTAACCACTACTGATTAGGTATCAGTATACTGTGTCCTGATGTCTGTTAGTTATCCACCACTAAATTGGTAGTATCAGTGTCCTGTATCGTGATGTATATTAGTAATTCCACCACTGATTTGGTATCCGTGTCCTGTATCATGATGTATGTTACTCATCCACTACTGATTTGGTATCAGCATACTGTATCATGTATCTTGATGTATGTTACTTATCCACCACTGATTTGGTATCAGCATCCTGTATCCTGTATCGTGATGTATATTACTGGACCACCACTGATTTGGTATCAGTATTGTAGTGGTCTGCACTGACCTCTCAGGCAAGTAACCACATAGACAGGTAGGCGTGGGGAGTGTGTTGATATCAGGGAGCCTAGGTGGTGTAATGGTTAGCACACTGGCCCGGAATGCAAAGAGATGTGGGTTCGAGTCCCGCTCTAGGCGCAATATTTCCCATTTTCATCACCCCCACGACACTGGTGCCGTGACCAGGATCATGTACAAGCTTTGCGCTGTATGGTTGTTGAACCTACCCTGTGTATGTATGTGTAAGTGCATTGCCTGTATGTATGTAATTGTAAGAATTACAAGACTTACAATTCCAGGGGGACGAGTGTAGTGGTCTGCACTGACCTCTCAGGCAAGTAACCACATAGACAGGTAGGCGTGGGGAGTGTGTTGATATCAGGGAGCCTAGGTGGTGTAATGGTTAGCACACTGGCCCGGAATGCAAAGAGATGTGGGTTCGAGTCCCGCTCTCGGCGCAATATTTCCCATTTTCATCACCCCCACGACAGTATCTTGTATCTTGATGTCTGTCAGTTATTCACCACTAACTTGGTAGTATCAGTATCATGTATCGTGATGTCTGATAGTTATCCACACTGATTTGGTATCAGTATCCTGTATCCTGATGTATGTTGCTTATCCACTACTGATTAGGTATCAGTATCCTGTATCATGATGTCTGTTAGTTATCCACCACTAAATTGGTAGTATGAGTGTCCTGTATCGTGGTGTATATTAGTTATCCACTGATTTGGTATCAATATCCTGTCTCGTGATGTATGTTACTCATCCACTACTGATTTGGTATCAGTATACTGTATCATGTATCGTGATGTATGTTACTTATCCACCACTGATTTGGTATCAGTATACTGTATCATGTATTGTGATGTATGTTACATATCCACCACTGATTTGGTATCAGTCTACTGTATCCTGTATCGTGATGTATGGTACTCATCCACTACTGATTTGGTATCAGTATAATGTATCCTGTATCGTGATGTATGTTATTTATCCACTACTGATTTGGTATCAGTATACTGTATCCTGTATCGTGATGTATGGTACTCATCCACTACTGATTTGGTATCAGTATACTGTATCCTGTATCGTGATGTATGTTACTTATCCACCACTGATTTGGTATCAATATCCTGTATCCTGTATCGTGATGTCTGGTACTCATCCACTACTGATTTTCTAACAGTATCCTGTATCGTGATGTCTGTTATTTATCCACAACTGATTTGGCATCAGGATGTCCATTACTTATCCATCACTGACTTATTAGGTTATAAGCCTGTATCATGATGTATCGTATTTATCGACTACTCAAAGTAGACAAACCGCACCCCACAGATGACATACCCAAAAGAACTAAAGTAATGTTATTAGAAAACAGAAGAATAATCCACCTAAAAACCCTAAGGCACACCAGAGCAAACAATGCACCACTACTAAGGCAGACCAGAAGCCAAATCAAAGCTCATGAAAGAAGCCCACTGGAAATGGCTGCCAAAGTATGGAACGCACAGATGGTAAAGGAAGACAAATTCCTGACCTAAAGACATACAAAAAAATAATTGTGCAAAGGGGGCATGTGATATGTCACGGCCCACCAACTGGACAGCCCATGAGAGGTAAACTCCCTGCCAGAAAACAGCCAGATAACATCAAATCCAAACATAAACCAACTACCTATTATATACAAGCCTATAATATGCAAATAGAGTAGGCTAGTCTAGAATTAAGTGTAGGAAAAAAGAAAAAGAAAAAGACTCTTACCAAGAAAATAAAAAAACACTTTCATAGATCACTAACCACAAACCATAATCTTAAGAAACACAGACCGATAACTGCCTAGCATTGAAAACAAGCTCGATCGTCCGAGCTTATATGCTATGGACAACATAAACATCCCATCAACAAATAAATAAATAAATGATTTGTAGATCAAACATGTAGAGTTAAATGCTACCTTAGGAATAGTACATTTTTATGATAGATGCATCAGTTCGGAGATATTTCATGTGACATCATGTTAAATTAATGTCAGCGTGCATGTCGAAATGCTGGACACCTATAGGCATCAGCAGTAATAGTCTCTATTAAACTGACATAGTATGTCCTTCCCTCAAGCAATACATGCTTAATAAGTATCTAAGTTGGTAAATGTAGGATCAAATCTAGGCAAAGGCTTGTGTTTCGAAAATGTTATGCTTTCATCTGAGCCTGCAGTTTTATTTATCCATCGGATAGTCCGATGAAAACATCACATTTTTAAAACCAAAACAATTATCTAGATTTGATTATACAAATCTAACTTAAATAGGTATTGGTGCACTTATTACAAATGTGTCGCCAAGTAGAGGGGATATCACGCCAATTTAATAGAAGCTGCCACTGCTGAAGCCTGTGATATCAGGGTTTTGGTGTGCTCGCAACATTAATTTCATATTCCTGCACTTCAAATATCTCAAAAGTTAGCCATTACAAAAAAAACACATTCCAAAGCACATTTTAAAGCGCCCATCCATTTGCAGACCATATGGTTAAACTACGTAACTCGACTTATTGCTACTCAGCTGCTCGTCAGCATAATAAACTAAATAACATAAAACGCCACTGGAGACAAACAGATGAACCAGTGTAGTCTATTGTGCCTGTCGGTTGGTTGTTGGAGTTTTACATAGTAGCCACATCTAAGGTCATATCAGGATGGGTACTGACTGGTGACGGTGCGCGCTTATGGCGACTTTATAGTGCTGCTGCCCCACTGGGAAACCAGGTTGTCAGCACCATGACCTGATATTCCACTCAGTCACATTATCCTGACACTGAGCCAACCAGTCCTTGCCATATCCTTTCAGTTGACACACTTACCTTTTGAGCGACGCCACCTCGACGAACAATGGCAACAGTGTCGGAAGAAGAAACGCCAGGCACCAACGTCCTAACAACAGCAGCGCCATCACTCTCCTATCACAGGCAACTCCACCAGGCGCGTGCAGGCAGGCAGGCGTCATGTACTTCCGGAGCTAAGCCTGCGGTCGGAGAGTGAGCGCCCCGTTGTCATGGCGCGGCAACCCGGCGGCGACAGCCTGCGAAACTCCTCAAGCATCAGCGGCGCCTCAAACAAGACTTCAAGAAAGGAGGTGGGTTGGTGGGGGTGGGGGTGGCGGGTTAATGGGGGTTGGAGGACGGGAGTGGGGGGGGGGGGGAGGTGGTGATGCCCCCTGGGTCTCAGTTCAGTCAGTCTACACAGCTTTGACCAACTTTATTTCCTTCTACCACTCAAATGCCTCAGGCTTCAGTAGTGCGATTGAAGTACATATCAATCGCCTGGAGGGAGCCCCAAGACGTTCGCTGTCCCCCTCCTGTGTGCGTTCAGTGAAGTGCAACAATCACGCCTGGAGAGCAGTGTCTGCCTCGTTTGGACAATACACACATGGATATACTCACTGTTGGTATTTTCCTTCAATGAACACTACTTCACTGATATTATTAAAGCATTGCGCTCGCACATGCTGCGGTATTGGCGCAATGGTGTTTCCTGTTATTATCGCCCTCCAGTGGGCAACTTCCGGTACTGGGCAACTTCCCGTACTGGGCAACTTCCCGTACTGGGAAACTTCCGGTACTGGGTAACTTCCGGTAATTGGTAACTTCCGGTATTGGGAAACTTCCGGTACTGGGCAACTTCCGGTACTGGGCAACTTCCGGTACTAGATTGGCAGTTTCCGCGATGAATCCTTGACACATATGGTTCCTGCCTGCGCATGCTCCCTGCCGCGCTCAGTTGGCGTCGGTCTCACTCTATTATGCAAATGCCTGTGGTTAAGTGGGGTCATTAATTACCTTAATAGGCTAATTGATGAATCAATTACAGGAACACCTACTGATTGCGCCCGGCATGGTCAGCTGTGATGTAACTGACTTGGGCATATCAGTCCGAGCGTAATATGACTGAGTGAGTAGGGGTATTGGGTCATAGTGCTTGCTGGTGGCTGTGGCACATCTGTGTGCACATCTTCTTGGTTTTCCATCAGTGGTGACAATGACAGCAACTCATCATTTGTTGCATACTTGTGGATGACTGATGGGTCCAAATTGTGCCCAGAATGTGCAGTGCCACATTGGACATGTGTGTGTAGCTGCTGTCGGAGAGTCTGGTAGATGAAGGAGACAATTTTTTTCTCTGCTGACGCTTTTGTTTTGCTTGAGATAAGCGATCAGTTTCAAAGTGTGTTGTGCCTTTATGATCCAAGGGGGCAGTGCTCACACTCTTATTAAACCCACACTGAGTGCACACGCACGAAGTACCTGTCACAAGTCGGTGCCCATCCTGATGACATGACTTCAGCTGTTGCTAGGACGTCAATCGCCCCAAGAAATAGGCACCACCAAAAATAGGCAACCCATCCGTGGAAGCGCAGCGGAAGCCGATAGTAGTGTCCTGTGTGTGGGATAGCATGGAGAGAGTGGAGCAAGTGGAGAGAGTGGAGAGAGTGGAGAGAGTGGACAGAATCGAGAGAGTCGAGAGAGTCAAGAGAGTCGAGAGAGTCGAGAGATCCGAGAGAGTCGAGAGAGTGGTGCAGAGAGTGGACGAGGCAGTCAATCCTCGCTTTCGGACACTGAAATGCCCTGACTGCGTCCGAATGATCCACTGACCTCGGCGGCAGTCACACACTGGAGGAGTGTGTTGCATGGCGCCGCCGGTAGGAGGCGCAACGGGCTGTCAGCGTGATCCATGGCGCTTCCCTCGTTAACAACTACCTGTCCGGCCTCCAACATCCACCCACCCACTCACCCACCTACTCACACACCCCGCCCCCCTCCGCCCCCGCCCTTCACTCACGCGCTCCCCTCCCCTACCCCCCCCCCCCCCCGCCCTCTCTCCCCACTGACAGAGCAGGGCACTGTCTGGTAGTGTTGTGTATGTGTGTAGCACTAGTTCCTCCAGTACATGTGTTAGTAGAACCTGGCTTTGATCCGCCCTGGAAGGTGCGTGGGTGTGTGAAAGGGGGAGCAGGGTGGTGGTGGAGCGGGGTGTGTGAAAGCGGAGGGGATGTCAGGTGTGAGTGGTGGAGTGTATGTGAAGGTGTGCAGCGATGCATGTTGTGGTAGACCAGTGACCAGACCAGCCCTATAGACTGGTCCCCTGGCCTGCTGTGCGGCCACTCTCTCTCTCTAAATGCCCTTTCAGTGACACAGTGTGCTCCAAGTCAGTGGCTGGAGGGAAAGCGATGCTTCTTTCTTTCTTTCTTTTTTCGTTTTTTGCTCTCTTTAATTTTGTTTTGTTAATTCCCAATTAAGCATATCCGCGTACGTTACAACTAATACTTTCACAGGCAATAACACGACCGGTAGTTATAATCTAAGAAAAATTAATTACACTTGTAACGATTATCTTTTTTTTCCTTTTTTTTCTCATTTTCTTTTCACCTCTCAAAGATCTATGATGAATAATTTAAGACTTTAAATCTGATTTCCTTTCCCAGCCACATAAACTTAAAGTTGCATAGTCCGATGGTTTTGGGTTTCTATCATTTTGTGAGATAAATATATTTGCTTGATCGTTAGAATCTATCTTAGATAAGCTTGACGTTACTTTGATTTTAAATTGCTAACTTCGGACATATTTGAAGTGTAAGCATGTTAAGTCAATTTTGGTGTGCTTACCAAAATTCCGAACCCATATACTTCAACAGTAACATGTTCAATTAAATTGACCTAGTTCACCATTCTATGTAACAATACATACTTAAAGTTGCATAGTCCGATGGTTTCGGGTTTCTAACATTTTTCTGAGATACATATATTAAATTGATTGTTATAACCTACCTTACTTTCGTTTGAAGTGGCTTTTATTTTAAATTGCTAAGTTTTGAGATATTTGAAGTGCAAACATGTTTAATTAGTTTCGGCAAGCACGCCAGAAGTCTGACACCATAGGATTCTGCAGTAACAAGTTCTACTAAATTGACTCATTGTTCCCTTGTATGTGGCACCAAATGCTTAATAAGTGCATCAGTATCAATGTTAGATATGAAGAATCAAATCTAGATTTTTTTTTTGGTTTGAAAATTTGATGCTTCATCAGACTATGCAATTTTAATAAGTGCAGTCGTGTCTAAGTTGGACATGGAGGTTCAAATCTAGACAAGTGTTTTGCTTTAGACAATTTGAGGCTTTTATGTTTTATCGGACTACGCAACTTTAAATAAATAATTAGACGAAAAAACGCACATTAGGCAATAAAACATCGAGACTGTAGGCCAAGTCTACGTCCCCCAGGCCCCCGACCTCCAACCACCCCCACCCATACTCACCGCAGCACGCTGCCCCCTGGCGGTAAGCGGCCATATTGGTACAGACAGAAAGCAAAGACCCCTGGTGACAAATTTACAAACGATGTCATGTGTTGGTCCGGTGACGGATGTGGGTCCCGCCCGGCCCTTTATGACGGACACGGCTCCTGTTGGACGTACCTCGTCCCACCAGGCCCCGCGGGCGCGGCTTACTAACACATCAACCGACCCATTCGATGGCTTACCAACTATCCACTGACCAATTCTAGTAATTCTAAGAGGGATGCTGGACCCGACCCACAGAAGGTCACGTGACGTATAGAACGCACCATTTTGCAAGGAATACTCTATTTGGACCTGCCGGAAAGGTATATGCACAGGTATGGATGTACAGTAAAACCTCTCGAACCGACCGCCTCCACAATTCGAACACTCCCCTATATCGATCGCTTTATTTGGGTCCTAGACGCTCGCCCACACAATACCATTGTAATGATAAAAAAAAAGAAGCTTAAACAGACCCCCTCCTTAAATGGACCATATAAAGTCAGTCCCATGGTCGGTCGATTAAGATAGGTTTGACTGTCCTTGTTAGGAACTTGGTGCTTTATTAGTCTGGAAATATGAGTGTTTTTTGGTCGTGAGGATAATTTAGCAAAACGCGCTTTCGGTAAAGTGTTACATCAGTGACATATTTCGTTCATAATATAAAATACGTGGATGGAGGTGGTCACGATCTTTGATCCTCTTTATTCATGTGTGTATATATTTATATGCATGTGTATTCATATAAATATATGTGTGTGTATGGGTACATAGGTGCGCATAGGTAAAATCATGTGCATATACATGCATGTACATGTATACATATATGTGTCTGTGTACATAAGTGCATACAAGCATGGGACTGGGACGTAGCTCAGATGGTAGAGTGTCCACCTGTGAAGGTGAAGGTCATCCGATCGATCCTGCTCAGTGGACACATTTGCAGGTTGGGCTATTTTCCGTTCCAACCAGTGGTTCACAACTGGTTCATCCAAGCCTGTGGTATGTGTTGTCCTGTGGGAAAGTGCATATACAAGACCCCTTCCTGCTTATCGGAAAGAGCAGCCTCTGTGGCGGCAGTGTGTTTCATCTAAAGAAATATGTCAGAATGACCATATGTTTGACATCCAATAGCCGATGACAAAGATCAATGCGCTCTAGAGGTGTCGTTAAATAAAACAAAGAAACATAAAAACATACACATGTGTATATATGTATATATGTATAGATATATATATATATATATGTGTATATATATGTGTACATATACCTCTCTAAATCGATCCACTACAGGCCTGAATTTAAATGATCTATTTAGGGAGTTGGTTGGTTTAGGGAGGTTTTTATATCGTTACAATGGTATAGTATGGACGAGGGTTTGGGACCCAAATAAAGTGACCAATATAGGGGAGTGGTTGATATGTGGAGGTGGTCGGTTAGAGAGGTGCAACTGTATATGCATATACATGTCAGACTCATGACTATATGTGTATTTGTGTATATGTGTATATATGTTTGTTTTGTCTGTTTGTTGTTTTACGCCCTAGCAACATCTAAGGTCATATCGGGACGACTACCAACTTGTGACAATGTGCACTCATGGTGAATTTATAGTGCTGCACCACTGCGATACCGCACGGAAACCTGCGCTGTATCGATTCGGCCACCGCGTCCGGTGTGTTTATTTATATTTATGTGGGTCGTGGGTACATGTGTATATTTGTGTATATATATATGTGTACAGATGTGTTGATATGTGTATATATGTGTAGAATCTAATGCTCGGATCTGTGACTGTGTACATAGGCTTTGAGGAAAACAATACAGACAAAGAGAAAGGAAGAGAGTAAAGTGTAAGAGAAGACAGTCCAGCCCTCTGGTTTATTGCTTATATAGTTATATGGGTTCATTGTAGAGTATCACCCCACCTCCTTCCCCCAATGGGAATTGAGCATTCTTGGCCCTACCAATAGGGATCCAGCATTCCCGGTCTCCATGGATACCAGTGGTCTGCCCACCACCAGTAGCTGTATCGCCCCATGGCCACCACCAACCTTGACCTTTTGAGTGTGGTAATGGGTAAGGCCCTGAGTCCAATCACACCCAGACCTGCCAGCACCACCATGTCTATTTACACCGCACTCAGGCACCACCAACCCATATATATATATATATATATATATATATATATATATATACATGCGCCTGGTCACATGCACTAATCAGTAATAGAACATTTGCATTCCACCTACGCCGAGTATCAGAATATTTGACAATGTACTCCACCCCTCCACTTCTTACCACCTGTGTCCCAGAAATGCAGCGAGGAAAGAAGTTTACATCTCTACGTTGTTTCCATCTTACCTTGTTGAATCGACCAATCAATAATTAATAATTTCTTAATATCTAACAATATTAATGGATAAGGTGTTCTGACTTTAAATCATAAAAAATAAAAAAATGAATAATCACCTTTTCTGCCACTTACAAAGAACATAAACCATTTCTCACATTCAATATGATGTTAAAAGATTTGTGGGAATAATTTGCGACCATTTTTAGTCCAATCCGACCTTTTTCCAACTCTGTGACATTTCAGAGGTCCTTGTGACACTCTGGAAGTCATTGTTCAGTCCAACAGCATCGACTTTACATTGGTACACACCGGCTTTGACGCTACTACCATTTAGTCCCTAATTGATACGTTTGGCCCACCCATTTCGTTTTTCAGGCTGTCAAGCTCGGAGAAACCCGACGATGTCGACGGTCGACGCGTGGTTGTTCGACAGGTCTCCATTGATTTAACATTGCAGATCTCAGCTCTATGGGAAAACAAGACAGCAGTGGTTTGAATCGATAACCTAGTTTCGCGGACTATTTTCTTGTAGAAACTGACCAAATACTCTGATTTCACCAAAAATAAATCGTTTTGAGTGGAAATAAAGGCAGAAATAGCTTCAAAATGTCATTATGCACGTTAGGTACACGTCTCCTACATAAAATATCACTTTTAACAAAAACAAACAACGGAAAGCTGTATACCCCCTGCATGTACTCAGCATCAAGGTAAACAAAGCAATGACAGTGGTTTGCCTCAAACTTTGAAATTACAATGGCTATGTCTATATTATTAAATAATAATAGATTTTTAGCTTTTAGCTGCAGTTTTACATCCTGTCGCAGTTTCCATACACTTTCTTCAGCAGTTGCCATCGTTTCTTCATGTTAATTGTCTACTTCGGTGTAATGTCGATTATTTCTTCGATTTAATTATATATGCCAGTGTTCTCCTTTGAACTACTGCATTAGAGTTGCAATATTGATGATATTGATCCAGTCTTGCAGGGTCGCTATAGATCTTGGTCATCATATTCGCAAAAAGTATCGCCTTCCTTCGCATTTAATCCTGACCTTGATATTTTAAAAGTGTCATGGCGGCAGGAGGTGGACGCTGAAAGCGCGGACGCTGATTATCATGAGTACCAATGTTCAAAACAGTGCATAATAACCAAATCTAAGTAGTTCTTCCTCATAAACATCCCAGGATACTACAGGATAGACCCAGGAATGCAAGGACAATACATATAGGAGGAATCTACTAAAAACAAAAACAAAACAACAGGGAGACCGTTAAAAACGGTGGGAAACGGCGGGAGAGCGGCCGGGAGGAAGCTTCTACCAAGGATTGCTATCCTCTGTTGTAAACAACAGTGAGAGACAAACGATAACACCATGACAACTGAAGAAAAAAACATGATGAAAGAGGAAATAGTCAGTCTTGTGATAGAGATGGTTAAAATAGAATTGAGATGGGAAAACATGCCCCAAAAAACCAACAACACAAATGGACAAAAAAAAACGAAACGGACAACGGATGGAACAACACTGCTAAAAATACAGACCAAAACTGGAACAAGCTCCAGGAGCTCCAAGTAGCATACAACACTCTGAAAATTGAGTGTGCCTGGTACAAAGCTGAATATGAAAAGGTGACAAGCAAACAAGATGGGGAAAACAGGACCCCCAAAAAAACTGAACCCAAAACAACCACTGAGACAAAAATGACTACCAAAACTACCCCACAAAAGAAACCAGAACCTGAGAACAAAAAACTCAGTGTCGTGATACATGGGGTTCCTGAAAAAGAGGACGAAAAAATAGAATCCACAGTCACTGACATACTAAGCGAAGCCGACTGTAATTTTGGTTGGACGGTAGTAATAAAAGGCTACCTTCTAGGAAAAAAAAAAAGTCAAAAGAAAGAATAAACACAAGGAACAGACAAACCGGAAAATAAACAGGAAATAGGTGACAACAAAAATCAGGAGACTGCAGATCCAGTCAAATCAGACAGCAAAAAATCAATTGACAGACCCAGAAGTATAAGGATACAACTAGAAAAGGAAGCACACAAAAAGGAGCTCTTCCAAAAAAAGAAAACACTACAGACGAAAAAAAAACTATGAAAAGGTAACGATCAGGCCTGTCAGGACAGAAAACGAAATGCTGAGTGAAAGAACGGTGCAGCAAATGTACACACTCGCGCAGGAAACAAAAAACAAAAGAATCCAATCGATCAAGATGAAGGGCTGCAACATAGAGATAAATGGGAAAACCTACAAACCCCAAGAATTCGATAACATAGAATTCAAAGAAATAAAGCCTGAAAAAGCAGCTACCAGAGAGCATGAATGGGGAGTGTCCTTCCAGGGACACAACTCTCCTTTCAGCAACCTCTACAAGTGTAAAATTACAGGAAAAGATGGGAAAATATACTCATCTGCTGAACAGTACTACTGTTCGATCATGGCCAAGTTCCATGACAAATACGACCTAATGACACTCATTGACAACACGGAAAACCCCTACACAGTGAAGGCGATTGCAAAGAAAGTGTGGAGGACACAAGAATGGTGTAAAACAAACGAGAAAGTCCTAGAGGACATTGTCAGGGCCAAGTTTACGCAAAGTGAAGAATTAAAGCAAAAATTGATGGACGCCCCAGGCAAAGCATTCAGAGAATGCACCATATGCCCATATTGGGGAACAGGCATTTTCTTAAACAATGCAAATGAAGGGGAAATTGTCAAGCAAGGATACAAAAATAAAATGGGAGAAATCCTCCAAAAAGTCAAGGAAAGCCTAAAAAATGATGCAAAAAATACTCCAGCCACACCTGAAATACTGAATACTGAATGATGTGATGCGGATGATAGATAATGCAGAAAATCCATACACCGTAAAAGCAATGGCAAAAAAATAAAGAATATGGATGCACCAGAATTGTGCAAAACGAACGAAAAAGTGCTAGAGGACATTGTCCGTGCTAAGTTCACACAAATGAGGAACTAAAGAACAAGCTAATAAATGCCCCAGGAAATGTATTCAGAGAATGCACAAAATGCCCATACTGGGGCTCAGGTAGGTTCCTAGAAGTGGCCAGTGAAGGCGAAATAATCAAACAACTGGCAGAAGCAAAACCAGGGCTCCAAACCATGAGTATCACAAACTTTTCATAAAATACCACTAACCAAAATTGTAAAGTGCTAGAAATACTGTGTATTACTAACATCCATTCCAGGGCATGTACCTCCCCTCCACTCGCACAGGTGCAGTCTATAGTAATGTATGAAACTATATAACAAGACAGGGCATATGCACCAGCCCATACGCCCATAAAACAATCTAAACAAAGTTAAAAACTCGCGAAATCTAACAAACGCCAAACCTAAAGGTAAAGAAAGATGGTAGATGAAATTGAATGCAGGCTGGGAAGGGGCACGCACTTTGCCCACCTAAACTGCCAGAGTGCATCCAATAAAATAGATACAATAAAAATGTACCTAAAAAATGAAAATCTTGATGTTTTAACACTGTCAGAAACATGGTTCACTGACAGACATCAAGACAACACCCTCAACATATAAGGATATAGGCTTGTACGTAATGACAGACAGCAAATTAACATAGCAAACCAAACAAAAAACGGTGTAGGCGTTGCAATCTACTGCAAAACCTCAACAAATCTAGACACTGAGGCCCTAAAAATAGTAAACAACTTAAATGAACACCTGGAACTACTATGGTGCCTAATAAAAAATGAGAAGCAGGCTAACATAGCCATAGCAAGCCTCTACAGACCACCGTCCAGGGATATTGAAACATTCCTTGAAACTCTAGACAAAAGCATAAATACAGTGAGAAAACTAAAAAATGCAGAAATCTTTGTGCTTGGGGACTTCAACATAAACTACAGTAGCAACGACAAAAATAAACTAATGCCACAAACCACTATGAAAATCCTAGGGCTACAGCAACTTATTACAGACAGCACAAAACTAGGAAACACTAGCTCAACAATTGACCTAATACTAACCAACTCAAACCATGCCACAAAATGGGGCACTAGAAGCTGGGGTACAAGTGACCATGAGCTAATATATGTAACGAGGAAAAACCTCAAAAGTTCAAGCCAATATAAATATAAGATGGGCATATCCCTAAAAAACTACTCAAAAGAAACACTAAAACACCACCTATATGAAAATATAGACAACCTCACAACAGACAGAGATGACACTGATATCTACTGGAATAACATTGTCACAGAAATAAAACAATCATTAGATGACATGTGTCCCATAAAGAAACTAAAAATACAGAGAAACCAAGACCTGTGGGTAGACAGGGAACTGTTAATGCATATCACAACAAAACGAAAGCTAGGTGACAAAGTGAAAGTACTAAAGACCCAGAGGATAAAAGGGCCTATAATATTACCAGAAGCAATTCCCTCAAAGCAGTAAGGGCAGCAAAAAAGAAATATATAATAAAACAAGACAAGGACTGGGGAAGCGACGTAAATAAGTTCTGGAAAAATGTAAGCTTACTATTCCCCAAAAATAAGATAGAAGAACGCATAAGCTTCCAGGATAAGGATGGAAATATGCACACAGATGGTGATGCAGCAAACAGACTAAATACCCACTTTGCCACAGTAGGACAAAGGTTATCAAAGAAATTCACAAGAATCTGGGAAAACAAGTCAGAAAATATCCAGGATGAAATCCCCACCTGAAAAAACTGACCTAAAAGAACTAACACAACTAATAAATGACATAGATGAAAACAAACCAAGTGGAATAGATGGAATCCCCACAAAAATACTAAAAGAGGCACTCCAAGCCATCCCAGATACCATGTTCGACCTGTTCAACATATCATTTGAGCAGGGACACTTCATCACAGCATGGAAGATGGCAACCATCACCCCCATCTACAAAAGTGGTGACAAACAAAACATGGGGAACTGCAGACCAATATCAATCTTGCAAACACCAGGCAAGCTAATTGAAAAAATATTCCACGGGCACATAAATGAGCACCTGGAAAAAAACAATATACTAAACAAGAGGCAAGGAGGTTTCAGAAAACTACACTCCACATCAAAAACAATAGCTAACCTAACAAGTGATGTGCTGGCATCATTGAACCAAAAGAAATTAGTTGGAGCAGCCTTCATCGACTTCAGCAAAGCCTTTGACACTGTAGACCACAGCATATTAATAAGAACATTAAACAACATGGGCATTAAATCCAAATCAATAAACTGGATAAAATGCTACCTAAACAACAGGCAGCAAAAAACTAAAGTAAATGGTACACTCTCAGACCAACAAACTGTCACCTGTGGTGTACCCCAAGGATCAGTCCTGGGACCACTACTATTTATACTATACATAAATGACCTAGAAAAATGGCTGGAGACAGAATGTCTCCAGCTATATGCGGATGACACTGTCGTATATGCAGAAGGAAGCACAGTAGAGGAGGTAGCAACCAAACTGAACAACCTCCTGCTAAAGCTGGGCGGCTGGTGTGAATCCAATAAAATAACCATTAATGCAAATAAATCTAAAACAGTACTCTTCTCACATACAGCAATCACAGGAAGAAACCTACAATGCACACTAGGAAACCAAACACTGGAAAGTGTAAATCACTACAAATACCTAGGCCTAGAACTAGATAGCCAGCTAAACTACAATCTGTGTGTAACAAAAATCATACAAAATGTGAATCACAAACTATGGCTATTTGCTAAACTAAGAAACTATATGACACAAGATATGTCAATAAAAATCTTCAAAGGCATCGTACTCCCCTACTTTGACTATGGGGATGTAATCTACATGGGTGCTAAAAAAGAGCTACTTAAAAAATTGCAGATACTACAAAATAGGGCCCTGCAAATCTGCCTGAAAGTAGACAAACTACACCCCACTTATGACCTACACAAAAGAACGAAAGTGAAGCTACTAGAAAACAGAAGGATAATCCACCTAAAAACATTAGCATATGGATATAGCCAAGACATTAAGCGTCTGTCTAACCCAACCACTAAGGGACACCAGAGCAAGCAAGGCACCACTACTAAGGCAGACCAGAAGCCAGATCAAAGCCCATGAAAGGAGCACACTGGAAATGGCCGCCAAGGCATGGAATGCGCAAACGGTGAAAGAAAGACAAATCCCTGACATAAAAACGTACAAAAAATATCTGTGCAAAATAAAAACTGGGAACCCCAACTGAACTGCACTACAAGGGGGCAGGTGATATGTCACGGCCCACCAACTGGACAGCCCAGGGCGGGATAACCAGAAATATAAAAGCCAGATAACATATCCAACAACAATATAAATCAAAGCTACTGTTTGATAAGACAACACTAACACTACAGCTGACCAACATGACCTTACATGCTATGGACAGTATAAATACAGCCTTAATTAAATTAAATTAAAAAAATTAAAGATATATCTGAGTTTTATTCAGTAAAGTATATCTGAATAATACATTTCCTCAAGTATTTTTATTTCAACTCTTAAATCTATCCACATAGATTATAGCATAACAATATGCATTTTCCAGCTCAAAGACAATTAATCAGATCCATAGATTAATATCAACAATGCAATGACAGTGTAAAGTTAATAAATTCTATGACAATAGATGGCAATATTTGACACATTTTTATGTACATGAATTTCAAATGAACCAACATTTCATGACAATCAATGACAATATTCTACACATTTTTATGTCCATGAATTTCAAATGAACCAACCTTTCATGACAATAAATGGCAATATTCGACACATTTTTATGTCCATGAATTTCAAATGAACCAACCTTTCATGACAATAAATGGCAATATTCAACACATTTTTATGTCCATGAATTTCAAATGAACCAACCTTTCATGACAATAAAAGGCAATATTCAAAACATGTTTTTGTCCATGAATTTCAAATGAACCAACCTTTCATGACAATAAATGGCAATATTCGATACATTTTTATGTCCATGAATTTCAAATGAAAATTTTGTTTTATACTACAACATCCCCACAGTTCATAACATTTTATAGTATTTCTTGGCAGAATCCAAGCAAAATATTATATGCAAAATTAGTGATATTAGTAATACCCATCAGTTATGTAGTTGTCAATCTACTATATATTACTATCGGTCAACAGTTTTGTAGTTCAATATAGTTTTGTAGTTGTGGGAGTTTAATAGTTTGTAGATGAATTGTTCTGTAGATGTGTAAATTATTTAAGAAGGACAAGAATGTCATCACCTTTTAGCTGAGCTGTCAACACACACTCGCTTTTGAAAAGTGATCATGAGTATCAAGAAAAAATGTCATCACCTTTTAGCTGAGCTGTCACCACACACTCGCTTCCAGAAAGTGATTATGAAAATCAAGAAAAAATGTCATCACCTTTTAGCTGAGCTGTCACCACACACTCGCCTTCGGAAAGTGACTATGAGTATCAAGAACAAAGTTTCATCACCTTTTAGCTGAGCTGTCACTACACACTCGCTTTTGGAAAGTGATCATAAAGAAAACTAAGAAATCCTTCTATTCATTTGAGCTGAGCTACCAACATACACTCTCTTTTGGAAAAATGATTAGAGTTCATTCAATGCCCTAGGCATTACCTATGTCTCCCCAGGCATTATCTCTGCCGAAAAGGAGTGGAACGAACCTCATGCAATCGCCTAGCAAACAATAGAGAAACAAAAAGGAAGAAATCTTCCTGATCATTTGAGCTGAGCTCCCAGCAGACACTCGCTTTTGAAAAATGATTAGAATTCTTCAATGCCTTAGGCATTACCTATGCCTCCCCAGGCATTATCTAGTGCCATTGCCATCCGGAAACAGAGATTATTTTTGTGTTTATTTTGATTAAATATATCATTTTCAATATATATTATATTATTATTATATTTATTACGTAATATCAATATATAGAATAATTCTTTATAGAAATGGAAAGTGATTTAAAAAAGTTAACTTACTTAGTATTATATTTCATATTTGTATATTTGTTTTTATGTTTTGTAATACATATAGTAATATAGAATAGATTCTCTAGATATTGTAGTTATTTTATTTCATGTTTCTAAGTGTCATAGGTATTTAGTTATGCATTTCAAACAAAATAAACATATGTATGGAACTCTATCATAGTTCCGACAGATGACGTCATGCCTATGCCAATCTTTTGTCATCCACAACAAAAAGAACCTATTATGTGTGACAAAACTCTCATGTACATCATGTTTTGTCTAATTTCGCTTCAACTGCCGGCGAATTAACTGTAAATGCAGCTTCAGTCAAGCTCAATGAAAATGGTAGTTGCTTCGCGCGCGTGGCCATCGACACCCGATAAGAATAGACTCCCACACCAAGTGTCTGATTATTTATAAATGGTTACCATATATTCGCGAAAAAGTTACCCCTTCCCGAATAGAAAAACTGTATCTGCTATTCGCATTCACTTTTCCCCAAGTGAGTACGATGAGTATCAAATGAGTACATAGATTAGCAGTCTGAAATAAATGTTCAGGATTGAGAAATTACTATGATTATTACAGTAATGCATGAGTCAAGGTGCTGTGTCAGGTGGCCTTGGTTCTCCACGCACCTGCCGAGAAAGATTTTTTTAACTAGAAAAGTTAATACATACTCAATGCTGTGACTCAAGCACTAGCATGCAACATCTTTGATTTCTTGCATTTGTCTCCGCATCCAGCGTTTCACTTCTCCACCTGCTTAGTCTACCCCGAAAACGAATCCAGAGCACCTAAGTTTCAACAGAGCTATATGGGGTACAGTTTTAAGGAACCCAGAGCATTTCCGGCATTACTGTGACAGTTCAGAGGTTTTCCAGTAGATAAACAAGTTTCAGCTCGATCAGCTGATCCCAACCTTGTGTCTGCCACGTTACCTAAGTGACCAAGTGAACACCCGCACTAGAGCTGGCTACAAACAATTAATCTAGATAAATAGAAAGTCAATGGGAAAAGAGATCATCTATTAATTGTTAGTGTGACGTCAAGCTCAACCTCGGTGTACGTTTTACTGTCTATGTCACGATAGAATCACAAGATTTATTTGGTACATGGATGTACAGGACAATTTCTATGCAACTCCATCCATGTTCATACCATTTCTCCATTTTATACAAATCGTCCATCCTTAAATGTAAGTAGAAGCATCATCAGTAAGCAAAAGTGTCAATAATCTTACTATAGCAATGCTACTGTGGAGTCTATCACATCTCCAACATGAATGTAACTCCATTGAATTAGTAATGTTTATTAGTGGCGCAACTTACATTACTACGAGCAAACTATGGTGCAAGTTTGGTTAGAAACATAAACATTTGTTATGACTAAACCTCGTAAACCCTGTCGATCAGTTCAAAAGCTGTCGACCTGCACTATTTTTCGTTCATGCTTTGTATTAGCTCAATGGTTAGGTATGGCGCAATCATTCCCAATTAGTGGCGCCAAACAAAGAATTTTACCGTCCGGCAACGCCGAAGCACTCTGCCATAAAATGTATATATAATATAAAAAAGTAAATGAGCTAAATAGCTTATATTAATTGATTTGTTGTTATGTTATGTATAGTGTATCTCCTGTACCTTTCCTACCTTTCTTACCAACATACCAATGTGTACTTGTGGCGCCACCATCGGCCCACCTCTACTAACTTCATTCGGAACAGAGGAATTAATATAAACTAAAACAGGTAAGAAACGATATGATTAATGAGACACAACTTATGTTGATAGATACTTGTTTCGTGGCTTACACAGATTAGAAAATATAGTAGCAACCTAGATCCCCTGGCTGAATCAATAAGAATGCTAATTTCCCCATGAGGAAAATCATGAGTTTCAATCCCAGCCGAGTCAAACTAAGGGCATACAAAATTGAAACATGTCCCTACTTACCCTAATACTAAGGATTAATAAGATAGGACAATGAATGGTTAGCTCAGTGTTAGGATAATGGGACATGTGACTGACTGGGATATCGGGTCATGGTACAGGTTGTCTGGTCTTCCAGTGGGGCAGCTCTATAACGTCACCATAACGATGCACTGTCACAAGGTGGTACCTGTCCTGATATGACCTTAGATATTGTTAGGACAAAAGCACCAACCAGTGACCTTGTAATAATAACAATAAGCATTGGCACACACAGGTAACCTGGAGAATGGAATGCTGTGGTAGGGGGTGCTAGCCCCTGGTGGTTTACATGTGTACTTACTCAGGCGTACTTTGTTACTGTTAGTTCGGTGTTCTCCCAATAGGTGGCGGATCAATCGGCCAAATTACAAGCAAATCGGTATACATGTTATTTATAGTGTAACGGTGGCAGAGTCTATCTGAATCCTGGCTGTGGTTCTCAAGTTTGTTTGGGTTTGGGGTTTTACGTCCTAGCAACATCTACGGTCATACCCCGATGGAGTGGTTGTCAAGGAATCAAGTACTGTTACCTTTTTGGTGGCTAACCGTTCAATATATGTATATGAACACAAGGTTAGCAGTCAGGGAGTCCCGTGAGGTCCCCCCCCCCCCCCCCGTCAGGGAGCCCCGTGAGGTCCCCCTGTCAGGGAGCCCCGTGAGGTCCCACCGGACACTGCACCTACATCGGGAGCCCCATGCGGTCCCGGATACACTGATGGAGTGGGTGCTGCGACTGCAGACGCCAATCACACCCACCAACCACACCTACCAACCACACCCCGGTCCAGGAGCTCTGTTGCCAACGACACCTGATCCCGCTTTGCTCTCCGGTCGAGGTATAGGACCGTGGGCTCCAAGAATGTATTGCCACCTGCCAGGCCACCGCCGCACCAAGCCACCACCGTACAAGATGCCATGAAGAGCACTCCGCCCCCTTAAAGCTGCAAGGACAAAGAAAAAAGAAAGGCCCTAAAAAAAAAAACACCAACAGTTTTAACGGTGCCCTTCATGAATGCTGCAGTTCTGCAGCCACTGACTGTTAGATCACAAACCCCCCCAATAACTAACTAACTTAGAAATCCCTCAAATGAATGGTAGGTCGGCCTACTCCTGCAAGAGAGAGCGGTGAAGTTTCTGAGTTGGAAGCTTGTCATCAGCCGTAGGCCTGTGTGGAAGGACTTAATACATCTTCATGAATTTGGGTGTTGAACATAATCATAGTCTAATAAGCTATGCCAGGCTCCAGCTATGTGTATCTCAGTGTGGGCGAGCAAATATGTATAATCTGGGACATGTCATAAAGACTCCATCCCATGTCTGAGCTTTCTTGTGAGCAAAGTGGTAGGCTAGCTTGTGTACTTGAGTTGGAGATTGGTCCGTGTTTAATTTCTTGGAAGAGGCAATAATACATTATTGTCAAGGACCTTTGATGCAAAGACTCCCTTTGCTGAGTGTAGATCAGTGTAACTTGTTTACGGAAGGCATGGGGGTGCTGGGTAGATTTACCATGAGATGGGATGCACTCAGTAAGGTTTGTTTGTTGTTTGTTTGTTGTTGTTTTACGTCCTAGCAACATCTAAGGTCATCTCAAGACGGGTACCGAAAGTGCGCAATCATGGTGACTTTATAGTGCTGCCCCACTGGGAGACCAGGCCACCAGCACCATGACCTGATATCCCACTAAGTCACATTATCCTGACACTGAACCAATCCGTCATTGCCCTATCCTAATCATGTTGAGCACCTGGCTAGGAATCGAGAAGTATCAATTTTTAAGTCATTGGTTTGACTCGAATAGTTTTTGGACCCACGATCCCACGGTCTCCCAACACGGGAGACAGACACTCTAACTCATTCGGCCATCCTGTCTAGTTTCACTCAGTAAAGAGTACGTCCACAATTTTCTCAAGTCCTTTATATTTAACGGAATGGCTATGTAAAAGAAAAATAATACATAATATATAGTAAAATCTACATAAATGGATAAAAGGAAGTTAGTAGAGATCAAGATCGAAAAGGGTGGCTAGTTGGTACAGTCAGCAATACCTAGAACCCATGAGGGGGACTCCAATATAATGATGTGTGCAGTAAACAATTCTGGAGATATGCCCCAGTAAACAATTCTGGAGATATGTTGAAATTGTGTTCAGTTCATATCAAGCTAACATTCCTCCAGTCATCTACTGATCAGGCATTCTGCCTCGCCTGGTGGCGCCACCTGGCGCTTTCTCCTCGCCTGGTTTTGCCTCTCGTCTGTACCACTTACTCATATATTTAATATAGAAATATATATATGGGTCAGCCTCACGAAAACGGGCCAATTGGTGGAAGTTGTCGGCGTCGAGCATGGATGTCAGCGTCGATCGGTATAATTATAGTTTAGCATTGACAGAGATGTTGGAAAGTCCTTAAATTTATACTGAATGTATAGGTCTAGACAATACAACAACCTTATTTGTTTCTAGGATAATTTAATATAAAACAAAGAAATGAACAAGATTTTAAGAATTGCGACACCGACATCTATTAAAGTTGTTGGCGTCGATCATTGGATGTCGGCGTCGATCGGTATAATTATAGTTTAGCATTGACAGAGATGCTGGAAAGCCCTTAAATTTATACTGAATGTATACGTCGAGAAAATACAACAACCTTAATTTGTTTCTAGGATAATTTAATATGAAAACAAAAGAAATATGCACTACTACATTTTAAGAATTGCGATGCCGACATCTTCACTTGACCACCGATTGGCCCGTTTTGGTGAGGCTGACCCATATATATATAATATATATATAATGTGTATACAGTAAAACCTCACTAACCATCCATCTCCACAGTTCACCCGTTCCCCTATATCGATCGCTTTATTTGGGTCCCAAACGATTCTCCATACAGCAGTACAATACCATTGTAATTTAATTTTGATTAAACCTCCCTAAACGAACAATTTAACGTCGGTCTCATGGTCTGTCGATTTAGAGAGGTTTTACTGTACATATATATATAGATCGCAGTTGGAGGTGAATCAGGGGATTTAGGTGTGGATGCGGGTGTGGGTGTGGAGAGGGCTGCCTACTATGAAGCTTAGTGGAACTGTCCCACGGGATTAATTATTTCGCTGTCTCAAAGCCAAGTCCATAAAGGTATCAACGGCTGCATATTGTAGAACACTAATCGCATATATGCATGTAGGTAGGTGTGTTTGTTGGAGTTTCACGTCCTGCGAAAATCTAAGGTCATATCAGGACGGGTACCGACTTGTAACAGTGCACACTCAAGGCGACTTTATAGTGCTGCGAAATCAGGCTGCCCAAACCATAACCCAATATCCCACTCAGTCACATTATCCTGACACTGAGCTAACCAGTCCTTGCCCTATCCTGTTAATGCCGGGGCGCTAAGCTAGGAAGCGACAAGTATCAATTTGATAAGTCATTGGTTTGACTCGACCGGGAACCGAACTCGCGACCTCTCGCATGCGAGTCCCGCGCTCTGCCGATTCGGCCACGGCGCCCCATTCTATGCATGTGTAGGTAGGACTGAGAGAACCTGGTCAATTATAATCCCAGGGAGAGGGCGTGCAGGTGCGGTGAATCGTAAGTCGTGGAAATGTCCGATCGCTGCGTCGCACACCCGGCGAAGACTGCGAGCCACATTGCACAAGTAGCTACCATCTCACCCTATACTCTACTCTATAGGAATTAGGATACAAACAGCAGCATATCATAGGTCAACACTACACCACGCGAGAACAAGCATTGTACTTGAGGCACTGGAATTATTCGCAGGAGTGGATTGTTAACTTGTTGTCACAAGTTTGCTTGTTGGGGTTTTGCGTCCTAACAACATATAAGGTCATATCAGGATGGGGTGTTGCTACAATAACCTGTTGTATATATATATATATATATATATATATATATATATGTGCGTGTAATATGTACAGTATGAGAATGTATGCAAATACATATTATTAGCGGAGTTCTGATTACATATTATAATTTTTTTTTTTTAAACCTTCCCAGCGAGTAGAGTGTCAAGACCCGTGCAGGGGGTGGATCGGTACATGCCGGGACCCCCCCCCCCCCCCACCCCACCACCACCCACACACCACCCTCGCATAGGGTGGGGGAGAGAGAGGGGGAGGCACTAGATAGCTTATTAGTATTACACGCGATAAGTTTGTTTGTTGTTGTTTTACGTCCTAGCAACATCTAAGGTCATATCAGGACGGGTACCGACTTGTGACAGTGCGCACTGATGGCCACTTTATAGTGCTGCCCCACTGGAAGACCAGGCCACCAGCACCATGACCTGATATCCCACTCAGTCACATTATCCTGACACTGGGCGATAAGGGGATTATCTTATATACACATATTGTCTCTCTGCATGACACTGATGGTGGCTCACCCCCGCCACCCCAGGCCTCAGCCTCACCCGGCGTCCAACCTCACTACAATATCCCTGTTCTCTATGCCAGTCGCAGCGAAACAATATATATGTTTTGAAATATGGAGGTACAGTGTTTGTTGGAACTTGGAGGTCAGTTTCGTGGAAGTCCAGTGATCCCCTTGTTCCGTGTGGATGCACAGGATTGAACATGCAGGTCCACAAGACACAGCGCAGTCTGGTCTCCAACAGTGCTATGCTTAGTTGGCAGGTTGTTGGAGTTTTACGTCCTGACAACATCTAAGGTCATATCCGGACGGGTACCGACTTGTAACAGTGCGCACTCATGGCAACGTGATAGTGCTGTCCCACTGGGAGACCAGGTTGACAGCACCATGACCTTATATATATATATGACCATATTGGATTATAGTTGTTTGTTTGTTGTTGTTTTACGTCCTAGCAACATCTAATGTCATATCAGGACGGGTACCGACTTGTGATTATAGTCCAGGAGCTATGATATACATACATCAAATAGTACAATTGAATGGCTTCAGTAGGCAATGCACAAGACATTCTTCATGTTATAATTGTATATGTTTAAATCAATTTTAACGGAAACTTATTGATACATATGTACCTGACTAACTGGATTCTAGCCCACCTGCCACCGGTTATATTCTACACAAGCTGACCCATGCACCTTTATTAATGCCGACCTAGATGCATTCCAGCCAGCTCCACAAGTACAAACGAAAACATTCTAGAAGGGTCCTAGAATAGTATTCGCACAATATACCTTATGCTACACGCCAATTTATTAACATATATGTATATATATATATAAGTTACATGTATATACAAGAATATTAGCGCTCGCACCGCTAGCTAGTGCAGTTAAGCATATGGCTATTGCAGTTAACACATGCAGGACAGAAGCGAATTGGGAGGACAGCCTGTCATTCCAGTGAGCAGGATAAGTACGCTGGAACATTCCACGAGTACATGAGTACAGGAGTACACAACTCGAGGTCAGCATGAGTCCCGAACAGCCGCCAGGTGGCCACAGCCCCGGGATTCGCTGCAGCAAGTGCGGGGAGGAGGCGATTCAACAGGCGGCCTCAAAGAAGGCTTGTCTACATCGACAACACCGGGCGGGGTGCATCAAGGAGCCGGCACGAGGCGGGGTGAAGGCAGGGAAGGGGCCGCTGCAGACGGCGGGGTCCGATGGGGGCATTAGGCCAGGGATGGATGCGGAGGGCCGGCCGAAGACGCTCCCGTCCACCGCCCCGAAGCGGCGGAAGGTGCCCAGAGGAGGGAAGCGCTCCAGCGGGCAATGTTTGCGCGGGCAGCAGGTCAGGGGTAGAAGGAAGGACAGGGGAAGGAGGAGGGGCCAGGGTTGTGTGCTGGAGAAGAGTGAAGATAGGCTTATGAAATTGAACTCTCGGCAAAAGACTGCTTCCTCCAGCCACTCCGCTGTGGCTGTGAATGAGGAGCTTATTAGTGTCACCGCTTCGGGCAAGAAGTCTGCAGGAACTGAAACCAGGATCGGGACCGGAACCGGTACCGGGACTGAAACTGGGACCAGAACCAGGACTGGAACCAGTACCAGAACTGGAATTAGCATTGGAAGGAGGACAGGAACTGCACCTAGGCATGGGATAAGGTGCGAAAAGAACTGCTATATGCATAATCAGCATCAACATCAGCAGAGACATCGGCATCGAAAACCGGAAGTGTCCTGGGACAAGGAAATGAAAGGAACGCTTCCTGCTGAAGTGAAGTTGTTCATTCCCTTACATTCCATCGTCTGTCAGAAGGACCTTGGCAATGATGACATCCGCTTCCTGTTCAAGCGTAGGAACCGCCTTCCAGTATCATCGGTCTCTTCTGGCGTTCACATTGACGCTGATGTTGGTGTCGGTGGTAGTGGACAGCAAGGGCAGCACCTGCCTCAAGAGGTCCCCAGCCCCAAGGAGGCCTGTAGCAGGGTGCCGTGCGTCATGCACCAGGACTTTGTCTGCTCATTCCCAAACAGATGCACAGGATGTGCTGGCCAGGCTGACATTAGCTCACTCTGTGAGTTGCTGAATGTGGATGTGCACATTGCAGCATCAGAGTCGTCAATAGAACTAGACAACGACTCTTCCACTCTTCCTCTTCCTTCTTTAGCGATGTTAATCGACGATTCGCAAAAGATGTCAGCACAGCACCCTGAACAGATCGGGTGTGAGCTCGTGAGCAATCAGACCGACTTCGGTGGTCAATTACATGGCGACGTCCTCTGCCGGATGTCTTCGGGCTTGGGGTGTCATCCAAAGGATGACATGAAACTGCCACAGGTCACCACTGACAATGTCTCATATCGCTCGACCCGCCGCCCCAAGATGACTCCGAGCATGTGCAATGCCATATATGGTCCTATGAAATTTGCAGGCAACGCTCAGACTCACAATGCCCGGTCTGCTCATGGTGACGGTCTCAGCAGCGATAGTTCCATCCTCAATGGCAGGTTCCATACAAAACAGCTCATGCAGCGCCTTGGCGAACTCGATGGAATACAGAGACTTCCAAGTGCCATTGCTGTTCGCTGGGAAAGAACTGTCGGTTCCGGTGGATGCCACAGACGAACCACCTGGTCTCAGTTCTACAAGCCCAGCCAGAAGAACCCGAAAAGCGATCCTGGTGGTGACATGCTCTACGACCAGCTGTGTGAGTCCATCGACTGGCTCACAGTGTCACGTGATCGTGATGTGCGGGGGGGCAGACCGGGATCCCAGGACGCATGCTTTGTTTGATGTCGATGGAGGCAGCCCGCCTCAACCAGACACTCTGCCTCCATGTCGGCAAGGGCCACTCCACAACCAAAACTTACATTGAGAATGTTGGACAAACAGTGAAGCCGTTTCCGGGAAAGAAACCTAGTAGAAGTGTGGGGACTGATGCCATCCGGTCTCTTTTGGCATGTAATATTCTGTTTGGTCCTCAGACCATCGCTCATGATCGGGACTATGAGGAACAGGAAGTGACTGCCTCCTTAGGCGATGTGAACAAAATCGCTATTCCTTAATAACATCGCTGGAGGCGAGTGGCTCAAGGTTGCCGATGACGTCATCAACCCATTTACCGTGAGCCGTCTGCTGCTCACAGCGCCGAAGTAGGCAGACACCATTTGGAGGGAATCGATGAGTTCAGTGAGGCCATAGCAGAATTACCCACACTGCACAAAGGAAAATAAAATAGGCTGCAAAATGGCGGATAGCGCCCTCTGTTAGGTGCTGACTTTGGACTTGCACACTGTAATGCAGTTTCAGTATGAGCTCTCCAAGCACAACTTCTACAGCTTTTGAAATATCGATAGTTTTTGCTTTCTTGTTTTTACGTACATTCATTGATTAAGCTGAGGAAATTTCAATCGCGTATAACTGGTGTTCCTCTGTCCATACTTCCTTGTCCTATCCTAGTAATATGAAACACCGGGCAAGGTTGGTGGTGACATCTATCAATGTTTAAGTCGTTGGTTTGACTCGGCTGGTGTTTGTATCCATGACTTTCTACCCGAGAAGCAGGTACTCACCTCATTCAGCCATCCAATCTGGTCACCGAAGACAATACACCCATTGTTGTGATTGTGCTTAGGGAGCCCCAGTGCTGACATAACGGCCGTAATCGATTAACACGACCCGAGCGACTCGGGTCACCCGAGTTGTCAGAATTTCAAATCGAACACTGCGAGTAGAATCGACAAATACACGTGCCGTGTGCAAAATGATCAGACCCAAGTAACCCACCTCCTAGCTGGGGTTGGCTATGAGCGATGACCTCACATTTGCACTGGTACCATCCTGCAGGATAACAGCTACCAGTACCAGTCATACATGTTTTTTTTAAGAATAACTTAGATTAATGAAATGGAAATATATCTAAACTAGGCCATCATAAAATACTTTAAATCCTAAATTGCTGTAGTTGTATCAGTTATTTAACAACAAAATTGTCCACCCAAGCGTGGAGAAGCGTATTCGATTATTCGACCCGAGTCTGTAGGATGTGCGCATCCGCCAAAAAGTGGCTCGGGTGACCCGAGTTGATTAATCGATTACGCCCAACGATGTCAAATTGAGCTGGCTACTCAAATTGTTCCGGCTGAATTGATAGAGGATACGAATCAGCCCCTGTGAACGGTGCATTCTGGTCTACTATGATTGTGTGGAGACATCGACAAGTGGTGTCAGTGGACGACATCTTGTGAATGTTGCTATGAATTGAGGAAAAAAAGCACCATTCCTAGATTGTTTTCATGGTGTTGCTGGTGGTACCTACTATGATAGGTCACGCACTGGTACTCTGCAGCGACATGAGCTTAATTGGAGGTTTATATCCTAGCAACATCTGAGTTAAATATCATGGTTCATTGATGCAGTGACACTGGAATCATGTATGCTTACCACTTACTCACGAGGGTCTCAAATTCTATATCGAGTAATAATTGTTTTTGTGTGTATATATAATGCTGGATAAGCAATTATACTGGTCACAGTTCATATCAACCTGACTCCACTCCTAACCTAACCAACTAATGACACTCCCCTACTCATCGAGTGGTCAGCCCTTCTGCCTCACCTGTGGTCAGCCCTTCTGCCTCACCTGTGGTCAGCCCTTCTGCCTCACCTGGTGCTAACATCTGACATCTTCCTCCTCACCTGGCTCTGTCTCACGCCTACATATATATGATGCATAGCGTATTTTGCCGGTATAACTGAACGGAAGGGAATCTATCTCCTGTACCTTCATTGCCAATCTACCAACTGGTACCGGTGGCGCCACCATCGGCCCAGCTCTACTCCACGGCTGTAGACCAGTGTATTTTAGCGGAGACTGGCACAGGTAGTCAAGAGGGCATTGTGAGGAAATGAGGCGAGTGGTGGCGCCACCAGTCCAAAGTGAGAGGAGCTGGGCAAGGCGGCAACACTATAAAGCTGCCCCACTGGATATGACCTCAGATGAGACCAGGGTATGGGTCCCTTAAATTAGGAGATTGAATACACACTTTGAAAGTAGATATATATGTTTTCCAATAAACTGTCCCGGGTAATATATAGTCCAAGGTGATATAGGATAACATGATAACAAGCGAATCTTGCCATTACATATATTTGCATAAACCTTATACATTCCATATATATATATATATAGTATATGTCATCCCAGCTATTGTCCTTCTTATCGACTGTTTGTTAAAGTCCACTAGTTTTGAATTTCTGTCTTTTTTGAGGGATAAATATATGAGGTTGATTGTTATAGGTACCCTGTTTTACTTTTGTTTGAATTAACTGTGATTACAAATGTTTAACTTTGGCGATATTTAAGGCGAACATTATTTAAATTAATTTTGGGAAGCGCATCCAAATGCTGAGACCATATGTTTTGGCACTAACAAGTTCCATTAGATTGACTTAGTGTTTGCTTCTATCCAGAAAATAAACAATGCTTATTGGCCATACCAGGATCACCATTGGATATGTAAAATCAAATCAACAGAAGTCTAGGCTTCGAAAATTTAATCATTAATCGAACCAGGCAGGTTTAATGGAGCATTGTATCATGTGGAAGGAAATATGTGCATTTTAGTAAACATTCCAAGTAGCAATTCGGTAGTTTGTTTGTTGTTGTTTTACTTCCTAACAACAGCTAAGGTCATATCAGGACGGGTACCGACTTGTGACAGTGAGCACTCATGGCAACTTTTATAGTGCTGCCCCACCGGGAAATCAGGCTGCTGGCACCATGACCTGATATCCCACTCAGTCATATTATCCTGACACTGAGCTAACCAGTCCTTGCCCTATCCTATTAATGCCGAGCTCCTGGCTAGGAAGCGACAAGTATCAATTTTTAAGTCATTGGTTTGACTCGACCAGGGTTCGAACCCACGATCCCACGGTCTACCAATGCGGGAGACGGACGCTCTAACTCATTTGGCCATCCCGTCTGGTCAATTAGGTAGTTGTAGGGACGCTAATGGCAACTTCTTCAGTATCTGACTCCTGCGTGTGAGGTCCTGGCTTCGATCCCTGGTCAACCTTAGGCCTTATCAAAATCGGCACCTCCCACCCTTTACTTATCACTTGACGTTAAAGCTGCATGATCCGATGAAAGCCTCACATTTTCTAAACCAAAGCCTCGTCCTAATATGACCTTAGATGTTGCCAGGATGTAAAACTCCAGCAACCGCCCAACCAACTAAACCAAAGTACTGACCTAGATTTGACTACATAACCAACTTAGTCCAGGTTGGTGTTCCTCTGCTATGCGGTTATGCTCGAAAATTGATTAGCGAAACACATACCCAGCATTTCTCTGTGTATACAAAAATCCATATTTTGAACTATTTAAACTATAGGTTACTTGGTTGGTTGTTGGAGTTTTACGTCCTGACAACATCTAAGTATGTGTAAGGTGTAAAGTAATTATGCAAATATTATTATGTATGTAATGCTCCTGTCCTTTATTGTTCTTATTCCAATATTATTCCTGTAAACCTTCCTTTTGATATGTTCCTTGCTTCTATGGGTTACAGGAGGTTGGGGTGCGGCTGGAGACCGGGAGGTCTGCTCCCAAGCAGCTCCCCTAATTCCCCTCATTTCCTCCAGGTGGCGCCTCACCCACCTACTAACGGCCCATTTATATCAGGATGGGTATTGACTTGGAACAGTGCACTCTCCTGGCGACTTTATAGTCCTGCGCCACTGGGAAATCAGGCTGCCATCACCTTGACGTGATATCTCACTGAGTCATATTATCCAGACACTGAGCTAACCAGTCCTTGCCCTATCCTATTAATGCTGAGCGCCAGGCCAAGAACCAACAAGTTTCAATGTTATAAGTCATTGGTTTGATTCGACCGGGAACCAAATTAATGATCTTCTGCACGGGAGGCCTCTGCTCAATCGATTCGGCCACAGGGCCTATTATATAAGTTATTTATCAACACAAATCTGGCAGAAACTCAAAAATGTCGGATGGTGCAATTTTAATAGAAAATCACCAAGACGCGTTGACTCATTTGCTGGAAAAGAGTATGGGTTATTGTATCAGTGTACCCTATTCACGGTACATCAATGGAGCAGCAGTATCAAGCTGCAAAGTCAGTGGCCTGTTCCATCCTGATTTGAGATGTCAGATGTTTTTTTTTGTTTTTTTGGTCCATTAGTTGTTTAAGCAGGGGAAATTTCAGTCATAGACAATTGGTCTTCCTCATTCCACTGCTGGTCGATAGAAAGCCCAAGCCTACACTTTTACCGACCCAAGGGATTTTTAACCTCCCACAACACATAGACATGGTATGAGAGCAACCGGCCTTTGATGACGCTTTAAGTTATACACAGCGGTGGAAATCCAAATTGGCAGAGCTGGGGGCATGGGGAATCGAACCGCCGACCTTCAGATTAGGAGTCTGACCTAGAAAAAGTCAGACACTCTAACCACTCCGCCACAGAGAACGCCATGTTGCTAGGACATAGGACCCCAATCAGTGTGTTTATGCTACTGAAGTTTGTCAGTGTCTTTTACCCACGTGACCTAATGTCGACCTCAGAGTGCGAACAACTATGCACGTAAAGTAGCATAGTCCGATGGTTTTTGAGTTTCTAACACTTCACTGGATAAATATAGTGGGTTCATTGTTATAAGCTACCTTATTTCAGCTTGAAGTAACTTTCATGTTAAATTACAAACTTTGGAGATATTTGAAGTGGAAGCAGGCAAAAATAATTTTGGCAAGCACATCAAAATTCTGCCACCAAAGATTTCAGCAGTAACATGTTCTATTAAATTGATACGGTGTCCGCTTCTATGCAATGACCGCTGTTTAATAAGTGCACCAGCATCTGAGTTAAATATGTAGAATCAAATCTAGAAAATACTTGATGCTTTCATCGGACTATGCAGCTTTAACAGATAACTTAAACTAGAATTATGAATTGGACGAATCAATGTGCTTTTTCTGTAAATCTTAATGCTGAATAATGCGATGAAAGCATCGTATTATCTAAGCCAAAGCACTTGCCTGTAATCGGATATAGAGGCCGAATCGGTTAGAGCGCTGGCTTCCAGTACTGAAGGTTGTTGGTTTGAATCCCTGTCGAATCAAACCGATGACTTACAAAATTGATGCTTATCGCAACTTAGCCTTGCACTCAGCATTAATAGGATAGGGCAAGGACTGGTTAGCTCAGTGTCAGGATAATCTGATCAGTGGGAAATTGGTTTTCTGTGCAGGTGGTCTGGTATTCCAGTTCGACAGCACTATAAAGCCACCATGAATGTTCCCTGCCACAATTATCAATCCTTTTATTACATTTGAAGTTGCTAGGGCGCAAGCACCCATCAAACTTGCCTACATTTGATCTTACATGTCCACCTTAAATATTGGTGCATTTATTGAACATTTAAATGTGCAGTCCGATAGATTTGACTTTTGGTAATTTTTCTGAGATTCAATGCAGTAAATTTATTGTTATAGTGTACCTTATTTTAGTTTGAAGCAACTTTTATTTTAAATGGCTACGTTTTCAGATATTTTTAATTTACATATGTAAAATTTATTTTGGCAATCATACCAAAACTCTGACACCATAGATGTATGCAGTAACAGGTTCTATTAAATTGACTTAGTGTTCCCTTCTATGTGGCAACACATGCTTAAAGCTGCTTAGTCCGATGAAGCACCACATTTTCAAAACCAAAACACTCACCTAGATTTGATTCTGCATATCAGATTTAGTTACTGGTACACTTATTAAGCATGTGTTGCCACATGGTCGTAGTGATAGCATCACATGGTCGTAGTGATTGCATTGCATTCACGACGGGGAAGTGTGATATATGCGTAATAGACTACAGGTATGGTTAATATATGTTAACGAGATGCAGAGGTTGAGACAAAGAGATATGCAAATGAGATGACGTCACAGAAAGTTGCCGGCAGGTAACTTTACCTAGCCGTGAATAAACCATTCAGTATCCAGAGCTTGAAGTGTTCAGACGTCGTACTTTCACATGGTGTCAGATGAGGAAGGATGCCGCCCACTAATACGTTGCCGGGGCTGCGGCCTCCTGGTCAGCTTGTGGTCAGCCACAATGCCAGGTCGACCTGGAAAACATGGATCAGAGCATATGATATTTACGCTACTGCGGCAGGTGTCGTGTTGAAGACGGAACGAGTGCAATGCTGCATCTTTCTTCATGTAGCCGGCGAGGAGGCACAGAAAGTCTTCGCCAATATGGATATCGCTCTCGCTGATCAAGATAAGATTGCACCGCTTACAGAGGCGTTCAGGGTTTATTGTGTCGGTAAATGCAGTATCATTATCACACAATATAAGTTTAACTCACACAATCAGGCGTCCGAAAATATGGCTACGTATATAACGGCATTACGAGATAAGGTGAAGGACTGTGAGTATGGGACGGTGGAAGAATCGCTGTTGCGCGATAGGATTGTGGCTGGAGTGAAAAATGTGAACTTACGGAACAAAGTGCTCCAAACTACGGAGTTAACATTGGGAAAATGTGTCAGCATATGTGAGATGAGTGAGTTTAACTCTGCTCTGTTGGAGGACACCAAATCAGACGTGGAATGTAAGGAGATCGATTTCGTACATAACTATAGTAATGCGCGTACCAGTGCACCGGTGGGGCAGTCATCGGCGACGCCATCTTGGAAATCGGCATCTTGGAACGCTGGCGGTACGGGAGACTTCAAGATCCACTGCCAGAACTGTGGGTATGAGCACCGCTGGGAAGCCTGCCCAGCGAAAGGGAAGGCTTGTGTAGCCTGTCGGAAGATCGGGCACTTCGGCAAGGTCTGCAGGAGCAGGTTTGGCAGGGTCAACGAGCTGACCATGGAAGAGCCCGATCCTCACAATGCTGAGCAAGACCCGGATCCGGCGGAGGTCAACGTCCTGGCAACAGATCTCTTCATCGGGGCCATGGACCGTGGTGCTGGTCGGGATGCCCAGCTGTGGCATGCGTTCGTTCGGGTGAACGGTTGTCCTGTCAAGTTCAAGCTCGACACTGGGTCGGAGGCGAACGTGCTGCCGAGGTACGTCTTCGACAGAGTTGCTCCGGGGCAGCTGACGAACACCAGGTGTTCGTTGGTGACGTTCTCCGGTCACCGGATCACACCTGATGGGGAGGCACTGCTGGACGTTAAGGAGACAGTGCTCAAGTTCCAGGTAGTGCCGGATTGCCAACCTATTTTGGGCAAGCAAGCTTGTGTGACGTTGAACCTGCTGGTGCGGGTGGATCAGGTGCGCTGCGCGGTACCAACGAACATTCCGGTGCCGACGAACATTCCGGTGCCGACAAACATTTCCGGGCCGACGAACAGTGCCAGCGGTGGGGCGGAGAAGCTGGTAAGCCAATACAAAGATGTATTTCAGGGTTTGGGGTTGATTAAAGCAAATGCTGTCATTCATGTCGATAGATCTGTTCAACCTGTCATTGATCCGCCTAGGCGGATTCCGTTTGCCATTCAGGCCAAGGTACGAAGTGAGCTTGATCGCATGGTTGAGTTAGGTGTCATAGTTGAGCAAGATGAACCTACCGAGTGGGTTAATTCTATAACTATTGTAAAAAAAACGAACAAGATTAGGATTTGTCTGGATCCGACTAAGTTAAACAAAGCGATAAAGAGAGGGCCTTTTCCGACCAAAACGATTGATGAAATTATTGCCAAAACGGCAGATGCCAAATATTTTTTAGCTCTTCGAACATTTGTTGATATTGATGGACAATTTCTGACGTCAGGCTTAGGGCCGGACATTGTGGACTTAAGTGCATTGTGCGCTCAGACCTTGAAAGGACTTGTGTTTCAGTTAAGTATGCATATATGTTGTTGTGCATTCGTTTGACTACTGTGTTATTGCATTGTTATTTTTAAATATTTCATGTTTCAGAAATACTTTGAGGGGAGGATGTGATATATGCGTAATAGACTACAGGTATGGTTAATATATGTTAACGAGATGCAGAGGTTGAGACAAAGAGATATGCAAATGAGATGACGTCACAGAAAGTTGCCGGCAGGTAACTTTACCTAGGCGTGAATAAACCATTCAGTATCCAGAGCTTGAAGTGTTCAGACGTCGTAGTTTCACAGGAAGGAGGCCCCCCCCCGTCTCTCGCGGCGGTTATTTCATGAAGTAACCTTCCCCCGCCTTCCCGGCCTTATAACCCTGCCCTCCGTCTGCCTCCAGCCACTCGCTCTCCGACCCCCGCCACATGCTCTCCTGCCTCGAGCCTCCTTTTTCTCGACCCAATGACCCAACTTCTACCTATCCTTACCTAGGTGGAGGGCTCCTCGGGGCTGCCTCCCCCTCACTGACTTTGTTAGCCTCCTAACCTCCTTCTGAGTTTATTCTTCATTATTGTTATCTTTTCATTATCCTCATTATCCTGTAATAATCCTGTTTTACCATGTCTTACCCTGTATTATCCTCAGTGCCTCGCAATTAAAATAAAGTGCTTTTTCTCCACTCCTGCCTCCTCGTTCCTTCTTCGTCGCATATCAGGAAGGTAGGGCTTGCTGAGTCAATTTAATAGAACCTGTTACTGCATAAGTATATGATGTCAAAGCTTTGGCGTCCTTGCCAACATTAATTTTGCAAGTTTATGTTTCAAATATCTCCAAAGTTAGCCATTTAAAATAAAAGTTACCGCAAACTAAAACAAGGTAGATTATAACGATCAATTTAATATATGTATCTCATAAAAAAATGGCCAAAACTGAAAACCATCGGACTATGCAACTTTAATAAGTGCACCAATATCTAGATTAAAATCTATATAATTATTTTGGTTTTGAATATTTGATGCTTCATCCAACTATGGACCTTTAATGAAAATGTGTACAGTGAGTTTTATACAATGTGAAGTGGAGCCACTGAAAGAATCTCAAGCCCTACCTTCCCGTCTTGCTCTGGGAAAGGTTTAGAGTGCGAAGACATGCGCCCACACCTTCATTCAATCTAATCGCTAAGTATGCTCCTGATGGATGACTGGACAGCCACTTTCGTGATGCGCATCTTTGTTGTGTTTCTTGTCGCCGCATTCGTAGATGGTAATTTTCCAATTGACAGATCCATGGAACAGTCTTCCAGACCAAGTGGTTGATTGAAGCAGCAATTGTAGAAGCATTTGTGAGAAGGCTGGACAGACATTGGAGAGGACACCCACAATTATATGAGTTCAGGGCTCCATCGAGCTCCATATGTGTGTAAGAAAATAGATATTAGTTTACCATAATGAGCTGGCATTAGAGGCCTAATAGGGCCTCGGTCAGCCAGAAGAGGATCCTATGTTAATGTAACTTAAAGCTGCGTAGTCCGATGAAAACATCAAATTTTCAAAACCAAAACAATTATCTAGATTTGATTCTACATCTGTAACTTAAATATTGGTGTGCTTATTAAACATTGGTCGCAACATAGAAGGGAATACACAGGTAATTTAATAGAATATGTTGCTGCAGAAGCCTAATGGTGTCAGAGTTTTGGCATGCTTGCCAACATTAATCTTCCATGTTTGCACTTCAAATATCTCAGAAGTTACCTATTTGAAATAAAAATTACTTCAAACTAAAATAAGGTAGGTAATAACGGCCATCTTAATATATTTATCTGAGAAAATGATAGAAACTAAAAATCATCGGACTATGCAACTTTAAGTAATATGGTAAACACTAGTTTTAATCTGATCACCGAAGTTAAGCAATGTCGAGCTTCTTCACAACTTTGGTGGCTGATGATGTGGGAATGTGAAGTGTATTACGCGTAATATATACCATGATACAGACTTATAATATAACCCACTAGCTCAATTATGAATAAATAGGAGGTATCATGATAAGGCTTATAATCTACTAAATCAATAGTGGATAAGTAATAATCCTGATACTTATAAGCTACTAAATTAGTAGTAGATAAGCAATAGCCACCCATCCTGATACATTCTTATTAACTACTAAATCAGTCAATGAAAAGCATTAGATATCCCGATGCATACCAATAACCTACCAAATCAGTAACGAATAAATATATTTATATATTTATGTATTTATGTATTTATATATTTATATATTTATGTATTTATATATTTATGTATTTATGTATTTATGTATTTATATATTGTATATATATATATGTGTGTGTTATGTATAGGCATTATGCGAGTATAACAGTGGTGTTCTCTGTGGCAGAGTGGTTAGAGTGTCTGACTTTTTTCTAGGTCGGACTCCTAATCTGAAGGTCGGAGGTTTGATTCCCTGTGCCCCCACCTCTGCCAATTTGGATTTCCACTGCTGTGTATAACTTATACCCCTGTCACACTACGACGTAGCGAGCCAACGTGAGCCTAACGTGACGATTTTTCGTCATTACGTTGCCGTACGTTGGGTTACGTTATGATGACGTCATAATGACGTTAGAGTGACGTCGAGCTACGTCATATTACGTCGTGTTACGTCGGCGCGCGTCAAGGTTTTGAACCTGTTCAAAACTTTCGACGTATCTCAACGTGAAGCCGTCACGTCGGGATGACGTGACAATGACGTTAGGTAGACGTTCCGCGATCGTTATAGCAGCGTAAATGACGTTAGAGTCACGTTATGTCACATCAGACCGACGGCCCGGGTGGGAGCAAGGTGTGGGCAGCTTTTTGCACGTTACGGTCACGTTACAGTCACGTTACGGTCACGTTACGGTCACGTTACGGTCACGTTACGGTCACGGTTACGGTCACGGTTACGGTCACGTTACGTTACGTACGTACGTCCGTTACGGTCACGTTACGTTGGCGTTACGGTCACGTTACGTCCACGTCGCACCCGTTACGGTGACGTTACGCTCACGTTACACTAACGCCCGGTCACGTCGCCAATTACACCTCCCCCCTAACGTTGTCACGTTACAGCTAAGGTCACGACGTGCACCAACGTTACTTTCACGTTACGCTCACGTCCACAATTTGCATATTACGCCCATAACGTCGACGTAATATAATTATTTTCACGTTCTGCCTACGCTGACGTAGTCACGTCGTAGTGTGACATGGCCATTACAGCATCATCAAAGGCCAGTTGCTCTCATACCATGTCTATGTGGTATGGGAGGTTTAAAATCCCTTGGGTCGGTAAAAGTGTAGGCTCAGGCTTTCTATCGACAAACTATCTAATGGTGAAAACAAGTCTAGTCAAACTTATCCATAATAGGCAGTATAAATCTTCAAAAAAAGAAATAAAGACATGGAGGGGAATGTATTATTATTTTCCATTATTATCCATGTATCCATGTATTACCAATTACTACTCGCAATGTATTCACTCCGTTCCTTCCATCCTAGGACTGGTGGAGCCACCACCAGCCCAAACCCCGACCCTAACTAGTGGTGCACACATTGTCATTTGCACCCAAGAAGTATATTTATATTCTGCTTCAGACTGGCAAAACAATAGTGAATACAAAAATAAGAAAATAATATTGATACAGGTGTATTGCAAAACAACTCACTAATGAATAATAGTGTATATTCTTATATGGGCTTATTGTCTGCCAGGATCAGTAGTGGTTAGCGCATAGGATACAATAATTATGAGCTTACAAGGTAGATTTGTTACTGATTAGAAGAGGCCGTTATGGATTATGGCTCAGACGGCTGACTATTGCATGTTATTAAAGAAATCTGACTAGTGAAGTCACCACGGCGTCTGACCTGACAAACTGCTATTGACTGTCATTCTCACTCACTATGGAAATATTGTTTATCTCTTGGAGTTCTTGCCTTTAGTAGGTTATATCATCAAGAGAAACCTGAAGCTGAGAGACATTAAGACTGACTCATGGACATCACTCTCACAGCAGAGAGCTATATGGAGAGCCGCAGTCATGTAATGAAAGCAGTCTTTGTCGCATCGCAACCGACAGCATGATGATGATGATGATCTAGTAGATAAAGACTTAATCAGTAATATTATCAGATATGTTGATATGGAAAATGAAACAGTCATGCGGTAAATGTTTAATCAGCTTGTTGTGCTTCGTATATCAGGTTCATAGTTTTTCTTTCATCAAACAAAAAGAGTTTTATTACAAAGGTGCCATGATTTCTTTTGTTCAGGAAGTATTGCATAATCTTGAGTATTTAAATGCCAGTATACACAGAAAGATGTGAGATGTTTTATCAGAGGGTTTACGATGAGGTTGGCTGCGTTATGCTCAGCACAAACATGATGTGTTCTTATTGAGCCTGTACCTGGCACTAGACTATGTTGTTTCGGATGTCGGTGTGGATTTGATGATGATTATCCAATTATTGACCAGCTACTTAAATACATACATACATATATGACGTCACCGTCGGACCCACCATATAGGGATTAACTCTATTTACCCGAATTGCGTTTTAACACCCGCCACCATGGCTGTTATGCTTATTTAGGAAGTTAGTTTACTGACAATTACACATATTGCATTGCCTATTCCCCTGTATTGTCGTTGGCAATAACTTATCGAAATTGTCAATTAAATTACACCTCAGTGCCTAGATGAATGAATTCCACACGCCTGAGTTGGGACGACTGCTTTTAACAAAAATATATTTGTTGAATTCAGTTCAGTCAGTTCTTAGGGTCCGATCGCAGCAGTTCAAGGCGGAGTGAAGTGTCTCATCACTAACCAAAATGTCAGACCAAGTGGTTGAAGCACCAATGGTAGAAGCATTTGAGAGAATGATGGATATACACTGCAGAGGACAGCCACAAATATATCACTTCCGGCTCTGCCGACTTCCATATTTGTGCAGAAAAAGAAGTTTCTTGGTTTCTTTTGTTTTTACCATAACGAGAAAAGGATCTGTAAATTAATCTGTAAGTTAACAACTGCGAGCGGCATTGCGTTGGCCTCGTTGTCAGTTGACCAGACTGGGTGCGCACTGCCTAAGACAGGACACCACCAGGTACCGGCTGGGGTTATACTTCCGGGCGCACACCGTCGTGTAGCACTCACTGAGCCGGATGTAGGCGGACCGCTTGGAGTCGGCCATGTAGCTCAGCGCGTCCACCCACCGCTTCCGGCGACGCACGTCCCCTTTCCGGTGTGCGCATTCCTCCATGCAGTCGGCAAGACCCTCGCCGACCAGCCCGTCGCACGAAGCATCGTCGCAGGAGATATCCGCCTCGGTACGCTCGGTATGCTCGGCATGATCGTGATCGGGATCGGTGTCGGCGCGTCTGACGTAGAACTCCGACGACAGCCACTTCCTGTCCGCGACGCTGACACGCGTTCTCTGCTCCGGCGCCACTTCTGCCGGATGTTGTTGTTCCGCCACTTGTTCCCGCTTGAATTGCGACGCACCGTCCAGCCAACGCTTGCTAACCGGCGCCGACCCGTCGCCGTCCCGTCGACCTCCTTCGCCGGGGCCAGCCATCTCTGCCTGCCGCTTCTCTGGGAAGGAGACCCCGTCGCGATGGTGGTTGTTATCGTTGTTGGTGCTGGTGGTGGTGGGCTGTGCTTCGTTTTTCTTCTCAAAGTGAACATTGTCAAGCCACTTTTTTTCGAAGTGATCCAAATTTGACCATTTCTTTTCAAACTGCAAAGCGTCAATCCATTTCTTCGGGAACTGCGAAGCATCAAGCCATTTCTTTTTGAATTGAGAAGCATCAAGCCATTTCTTTTGAAATTGTGATGGATCTAGCCATTTCTTTTCGAACTGTGAAGCATCCAACCATTTCTTTTGGTATTGTGAGGGATCAAGCCATTTCTTTTTAAACTGCGAAGTATCCAGCCATTTCTTTTGAAATTGTGAAGGGTCAAGCCATTTCTTTTGGAACTGTGACTGTGAGGGATCAAGCCATTTCTTTTGGATCTGTGAAGCATCCAGCCATTTCTTTTGGTATTGTGAGGGATCAAGCCACTTCTTTTGAAATTGTGAAACGTTGAGCCCATTCTTTTGGAACTGTGAAGCAGCAAACCATTTCTTTTGGTATTGTGAGCGATCTAGCCATTTCTTTTGGAACTGTGAAGCATCAAGCCATTTCTTATGGTATTGTGAGTGATCTAGCCATTTCTTTTGGAACTGCGAAGCATCAAGCCATTTCTTTTGAAATTGAGAAGCATCAAGCCATTTCTTTTGGAAGTGAGAAGCATCAAGCCATTTCTTTTGAACACCATAAGAATCGAGCCAATTCTTTTGAACGTGTGATGCATTTATCCCCTTCTTAACATACTGAGACTGATCAAGCCATTTCTTCATGAAGTGACCAGAATCCAACCACTTCTTATCTTTATTACTCCCCACGGTACACCTCAATAGTGCGCACGCACTTTTCTCCTGAGTTGTGCCTACGTGTTTGCACAGCTTCGCAGCACATTCTTCGAAGATGTCCTTCTCCATTAGTCTGCAATGCACAACAAACGAACATCATTAGTTATGTGTTGAGTGACAGACTTTAGCTTTGCACCATATCTGCCACAATTGGCAATTTTCATGTTGAATTCACTCCATCAGTAAATAATGAAATAACAAGATTTCTTTTTTTAATAGCGATGCAAATGATAATTTAGGATTTGGAAGAAAAATGCAGAGGCGACTTTGTTCCAGAGAAATATGGGTCGTTTTCAGAAGTTGTGTACCAATAGTGTGACATCAGTACCAGAAAATCAAAATGCTGCCAAAGTCCTATAAACAAGTTTCCTCAATGTGTATGTCCTTTTGCATCTGAATAATTGAAAATAAACATATTCTGGCATTTTTAAGTAGGTCAAATGATGCTCACACCCAATAAATAGCAGTATAGCATGGAAACCAATCTGACTCCAAAATCAAATCTTTTCCACACAAAACTTGACATTTTTAAGACATCTGACATGCCACTTGCTTTATAAACAGTAGTAATAATAATTTGAAACCTCATTGCTATGGTTTTGTCTTATTTGTGAATATTAAAGAGAAAAGCAAGAAAATATTAACAGATTAGCAGAGTAACAAAGTGGAAACAACACTTTTACACAAATGTTCGGCTCAAATTTCAATGTTTAGGGGCAATTTCAGGATTTATCTTTTACTATACCATAACTGGGTCCATGCATAGTGTCAAATGGTGAAAATAGTTTCTGTACTGTATCTGTACTCAGTGTTTGATACAGAGTTTCATAGTACTTGCAAGTGGAAACGAAATGTTACGATGTTAATGACTCCAGAAAATGTTAACTATTTCATAATTTAAATTCTTTTTTTAGAAATAAATGTCTTCAACTTAATGAAGACATTGTATATGACCATTTGAAGTGAAATGAGCTGTTGTTCAGAGGTTTTCATTAAGTTTGTGACACTTTATTTTCAATGCTGTTGAAAATGTCACAAATTAGTGATGTAATTTTCTATGTATTTAGCTACATCCATCCCAATAAGATACATAATACACAATATTAACATTTACCTTTGTTCTAAACTATCTCCCACATTATTTGGCTAACTGATGAAATCTAAATATTGACACTCCAATAAAGGGTTTCTTTGAAATATGCATTTCTAGTAGACTACCTCAAGTGGTACACAGTTTCTGAGAACGACCCATATAGATGTGCATTGTGTTAAATCTGTTACAAGCCATTTCTATTGAGTTCTTTAAAAGTTTCATGAATACATTTCTTTGGTTATCTTAAACATTCTTACAATGTTATCCTGCTTGTCAAATGAGGTATTTGATAAGCATTACATAAATATGCCAGCTATATCCAGAAAATGGTACAATTTTTCAATTCAATGACCTTCATTCCAGAATATTGCTTACATTTGTAGTGGTCTGCACTGACCTCTCAGGCAAGTAACCACATAGATAGGTAGGCGTGGGGAGTGTATTGATATCAGGGAGCCTAGGTGGTGTAATGGTTAGCACACTGGCCCGGAATGCAAAGAGATGTAGGTTCGAGTCCCGCTCTAGGCGCAGTATTTCCCATTTTCATCACCCCCACGACACTGGTTGCCGTGATCAGGATCCTGTACAAGCTTTGCTCTGTATGGTTGTTGAACCTACCCTGTGTATGTACGTGTTAGTGCATTGCCTGTATGTATGTAATTGTAAGCATTACAAGACTTACAATTCCAGGGGATCAGTGTAGTGGTCTGCACTGACCTCTCAGGCAAGTAACCACATAGACAGGTAGGCGTGGGAGTGTATTGATATCAGGGAGCCTAGGTGGTGAAATGGTTAGCACACTGGCCCGGAATGCAAAGAGATGTGGGTTCGAGTCCCGCTCTAGGCGCAGTATTTCCCATTTTCATCACCCCCACGACACATTATTACACAAGACTAAGCTATCGGCTTTAAATTATAAGCATATAACATATTGATCAGCTCATTATATATTAATATGGATAACACATTATATGTCTGTATATGATTATTAAATGGAACTCTATATTGATGTTACCAGACTATATGTTTTGACGTGTTTGTCAGTTATGTGTGCATGCGGTTGAAGCCACCTGGACAGCGGAGCAGCTCAATTAAAGTTGCATAGTCCGATGCTTTCGAATTTCTGTATTTTTTCTGAGATAAATATATTAGATCGGTCACTAGTATCTACTTTACATTAGTTCAGTTACTTTTATTTTAAAGGGTAAACTTTTGAGATATTTTGAGAGCAAACATGGAAAATTAGTTTTGGCAAGCTTGCCAAAACTCTGACACCATAAACTTCTGCAGTAACAGGTTCTGTTAAATTGACTCAGTATTGGCTTCTATGCAGAAACAAATGCTTAATAAGTGCATCAGTATCTAAGTTAGATATGTAAAATCAAATCTAGATAATTGGTTTGTTTTGAAAATTTGATATTTGATTGGATTATGCAGCTTTAAAGGTTGGGCAAACAACTGGTCTCGCTGTTGGCAGGACAGATCCTAATGGTAACCGGTTATTCGGACCTGAATGCATTGCTCAATATACAACATAACATTTTAGATATCCTTTAGACTAACATGTTATTAATAGTAATACTAGCACTATAAATTAATCGGTTCACTGCATAATAATCTGAATATGTTATTTGTTTTTATTTTACACGTAATTTGTTGAAAAATGTATGTTCATAATTACACATAGCTGACAACACCCCATGTAATCAATCCTCTCCCAATTTGGATTTCCGCCACTGTGTATTACTTACAGCGTCATCAAAGGCCAGTTGCTCTCATAGCATGTATATGTGGTGTGCAAGGCTAAAAATCCTGTGAATCGGTAAAAGTGTAGGCTCAGACTTCCTATCGACCAATTGTCTAATTGTGAAAACAATACTATCCAGACTTATCCTTGTTACGCAGTATACATCATCAATACACTTTTTAGTTTTTTGTTAAACAAACAAAAAAGAGACCTTTTTTAGCACACGAGAGATGTTCCTACATAATTCAGCGTTAAACGATTCGGTGCTATGAGGGGGTTGTTATAATGGAGTAGATAATTTGACACAGCAAATTAGTTTAAAGTTGCATTTATTATAGTTCCAGCAGTTGTTGGTCAAAAGAAATTCAAATTCAACAAGTTCAATAATGAGGTATGGTAATAGAAGCTTTAACCCTTGCCCCTTTAGTAAGTGTCCATGTGGGGTCGGGTGGGTGGCAGTTTTAAGGCTAGTCAGTGTTCTCCTTGTGCCTGTGTCGAAGTGAGCTCACTGCTGCAGAACATGGCCTGATATAGGCTCATACACAGTTATTGATAGGCGGCGAGAAATTAGTTCAAAAAGGTCTCTGCAGATTGCAGTTCGATAGTGTTTACTAAGGCTAATCAGGTTTTGTATCTTAAAAGTGAAGATAGGTGGTGCGGCGCTGGCGCACAAGGCATATACTAATACAATCGTTTCTCGGTAGGTGGCAGCATGCACGACATCCTTACTTACTGGGCCGGCTATGGCTGTGTCCGAGCGCCAAATTACCCGTGTTGCTGAGCATCACGGACAACTCTGCCTCAATGGTCGATTGTGTTATAGTTTAATGCCCCCCCTCCATATGTATGTGTGACAGCAGCAGCAGAAAGAACCCAGACTTGATGGCCATAATTATATTGATCTGGTTAGATCTCCTATGTATGGAAGGTGGAGTGAAGTGGTTGCCATCTTCCTATTGGCTGATAGGGTGCGTAGGTGAATAAAGAGTGCTAGAGCGAATCAGCAATACACCGGGTAGTGCTAAGTGAGGTAAACATGTATAAACTATACACTATACAACTATACACTATAATTAAGTATGGTATTTTTGGAATGGTGTCCGGAGAATTGGTGATACGCCCACTCTGCTTTAGTCAGCTCGAAGCTTCACCATTATACACAATATTCACAACGCATGAGACATCTGACGGCAACGACAAACACTACGGTTGTGGGACTGTTGCCACAGTGCATACAAAAGCTATGGAAATTACTAACTTTCAAATGCACATATGTCAGTCAAATTTTGGGATATTTTGAAGTATACTGCTTTTGGGTCATTGGAGCTTGCAACAAAAATAACATTTTCATGTTTGGACCCTTTTGACAATTTTAGGAGGGTACCAAACTAGTCAGTCAATATTAATACACAATATTCACAATGCATGCAACATCTGATGGCGATGGCAAACACTACGGTTGTGAGACCATTGCGACAGCACATGCATGTGAATATTATGTATAAAGTAGATATGTTGGTGAGGCAACATATTTAATTCACGCATGAGGCAAGTCAACACTCAACACGTGACCACTTCCCCACAGTTCCCTCACTTCGCTTCTCACTTTCATAGGAGCAACACTTATCTCGCTCCAGGCACCCATTCGCCTTGATTAGGCCTAACATTCACAAACATTAACGCCACTCCTCGGAAGCCAGCCTTCTATGTCGCAAGGTGCCAGCTGCCTAGTGTCTATGTCATCACATGACACCGTGTTCTTGGAGCCAGCCTCCCGCTCGCCTGCTGAGGCACTGTTACGTTAAACATGATTGTTTCATAATTGATTTTCATAATCAATAAATTTTGAGTTAAAGCTTGACTTGTTAGTCTTTTGTCCAAGTGTCGTGAATTACACACACAATGAATAACCTCAGACCTCTTCGAGTCTTGCTGAAATGTCATAGCGCTTTGACACATTATCAAAGAAATGCATATGTTAGTATTTAGCAGGAACTTCTATTTATTAGCATAGGCTTGCGCTTATGTGTTCTATGAAAAGCCTCCATTTTAACTAAATAGCAGCTGATGTGCGGTCATGAAGAGGCGTAGAGAAACTCAGAACGATTCTTCATTTCTTAACCCACATTTGTTTCTGGTGTGAATTGCAACATAAGTTAGCATGTATTGCAGCATGAGTTAGCATGCACATAGTTTAAGCAGATGATTTATTTGTTGTTGTTTAACGTCCGAGCAACATCTAAGGTCATATCAGACAGGTACCAACTTGTGACAGTGCGCACCCATGGCGACTGTATAGTGCTGTCCCACTGGGATACCAGGCTGCCAGCACCATGAACTGACTGATATCCCACTCAGTCACATTATCCTGACACTGAGTCAACCAGTCCTTGCCCTATCCTAATAATGCCGAGTGCTTGGCTAGGAAGCGACAAGTATCAATTGTTAAGTCATTCGTTTGACTTGACCAGGGTTCGAACCCACGATCCCATGGTCTTCCAACACGGGAGACGGACGGTCTAACTCAATCGGCCATGCCGTCTGGTTTAAGCAGATGAAACACCACTTCCTCTAGACATGTATATAGGTATGTGTACTGGGATGTACTTATTAACCTAGATGAAATGCCACATACACGGGTTTGCGTGGGTAACTTGATTGAACAATGGAGTCTAAATAGGCTAATTGCTTGGATAATTGGCAGAGGTGTGGGGTCCTTTATTCATGTGTATGCATGTGGTATTGGTATGTGTATTATACCGTATTCTCGGAGGTTAATACCCTGGGTGTTTAAATTGGCAAATCACTGAAGTGGGGGGTGGACGTTTACCCACACATCGGCATTTAAGGGGTGGGCGTTTACGAAATATTGGCCAAGTGGAGGGCTGGGCGTTAAGCCACACATGGGCGCTAACCTGTGAGAATACGGTATATGTATGCAAGGTGCATATGTAGTGTATCAAACAAACATTACATACATCCAAACAAGCATTATGCACTACAGAACCTACATTACACACTACCAAATATATATTAGACACCAAGAAACAAACATCAGACCATTCCAAACAAACATTAGACACTATGAAACAAAGTAGTAGACACTATTAAACAAACAGTAGACACAGCCAAACAAACATCAGACACTACCAAAGAAACAAAACGCCATTTGCCAGTTCAATCAGATTAAAAGTGTTCTCAGTGGAAGGCATGCAAGGTTTGCTGCACACTCACGCCTCTAGGGGCGCAACACTCTGTAAAAATATACGGATTTTCGGTTAAGAATTATATATTGGCAAGAGAGCATTATTATTCTTAGATGTCGGAGTGGGACTTATGTTCTGTAAACTAAAAGTACCTAACACTAATAGAATTCCACTCCCATGGTACATGATGCTGAGTGAGGTAAACTATATGTTATATATGATGAGTGGAGTTGATGGAAATGTACATGATGCTGAATGATGTAAGCTATCTGTTATATATGATGTTTGGAGTTAATGAAAAGAGCTCCTTTGCAAGAAACAGTACATGATGGTTGAAATGTTCTGTATGTGTTCATAAAGAATACAAAGGAGGAAAAGAATGATTTTACTATATACAAATCTGTAACTGTTACAACATCCTGTCCACCCAAGACCACCCGACTGACCCACCGGCCTAATTTGCATATGTATGGAGTACACCACCTGCAGCTGGTTTGAGTGACAGCCCCTAATGGGGTGGTCACCCACCCAGTCTGTGGGGGAGTGTCTCATTGGCTGGCTGGGGAATGTCTGGTCACCTGACTCCCTTGGCCTATCCTGACCACACACTAGTCTCAACTAATTAATTATTCAAGATTTTGCCTCAGACACACTGAAGGAAAATCACTCTCAGACTGGCTCTGGAGTGAGACACACCTACTCTAGAGCAGGACCCCAGACACTCTGTCTGATGCTATCAAAATTCAGCTATTCTAATTGAGTGTTCACACAGCCATAGGACTCCTGTCCCGTGGGCTGTAGGAATTGTTTGCAGTATACCGGTTAAAGAGACAATGAGACATAGTGTGGGCAGTATATGAGGAGTACAGGTGCTAGGTCACATGTAAGGGGGATGACAGGAGTTGCTGCCAATAAAGCACAACTTATTCACTGTTCATCCTTGTGACTCGTTTTCCTTCCTCATTCCAGACATGGTTAAATTGATTAGGCTGATTGCATCACAGGTGAAATGAAGGGGGAGAGTTTTGTAATTACATAGGGTGCTCACAGCGGCAGAGCATTCGTGTTTTTATAACTCGATCTGGCCGGGTCGGACAGGTGGCGCCACACGTCGCCGCACCTGTCTGGTCTCGCAAATATTCGATCCCCTGCGGGGTGTCCGTTTCCTCCCCACACTCGCCGCTTCAGCCCCCCCCCCTGACCGCCTCCCGCACCCCCCCCCCGCTTCCCGCCCCTACCCTCCACCTCCACCCCCTTCCCCACCCGCCCGTCTCACCCTCCGCAACATCCGCACGCGAAGGGTAGCAGGGTATGGCCTAGATAAAAGATTCACCCCGTACTTCCAGTACAGGGGTGAACGACAATGTAGTCTAAATACGGGCGAAAATAGCTTTAGTATGGAACAAGAAGTAGAATGCCTGGCACCAGTGTCAAATGGTTACTTATATCAGCACAGAGTTGGTGAAATGGGAGAGAATGCAAACACACAAGATGGCGGCCAGTGAATGCCATCGATTTCACTTATAAATTGCATTAAAGTATATGTTTTATTATATTTTCCAACTCAAAAGTAGCGGGTAAATATGAAGACATATACAAAGAATAAATGTTGCTTCTTAGATTGTGAAATTAGGCTCTCATAAAGACTCATTTCATTAGCCCGATTTTTCAACCGTTTTTATATAAGGCTGGTCTTCACCTGTGTACTACAAGTACCGGGTGAATCTTTTATCTAGGTATGGCCGTGTGTTCAGGCAGGGCCCCAGCCAGGCATGAGTAGGAACAAGGCGGTGGGGCACATCGAATCAGTCAGTCAACACTGGTGGTTGAACACTGCTGGGCGTGGTGCTTTGGGACCCGCCTACCGCTACGTCACATAGGCTTACCGCCACGCCACCTAGTGGAAAGGGTAGGTACTAAGTCGGCCTTAATCATCCAAGTAAACAGGAATGTAAATGGAAGATAAACACTGGTGTGCCCGGGTAGTATGAGCCGCTTTGAATAGTGTGAAGTCCCCTGGTGTTAAAAAGTGGTACTGTGATATAGCGTTGCCCTAATTAGTTGTTGTTCTCCCAATAGGTGGGTTGGGTGGTTGGTTTTTGGAGTTGTACATCCTGGCAACATCTAAAGTCATATCAGGATGGGTACAGACTTCTGACAGTGCGCACTCATGGTGATTTTATAGTACTGCCCTACTGGGAGACTAGGCCACCAGCACCATGACCTGATATCCAACTCAGTCACATTATCCTGACACCAAGCCAATTAGTCTCTTGCCCTATCCTAATAATTCTGAGCGACTGGCTAGGAAGCCATAGGAATCAATTTTGTAAGTCATTGGTTTGACTCAACCTTCAAGACAGGAGGCCTGTGCTCTACCGATTCGGCTGGCAAGCATGTCCAGTAGTGGGGGACACTGTTAAAGTCAGTGTGGTGACAGAACCAGCAAAACTACACATTTGTTGCAATTGCATAGTCTTTTTTGTTTGTTTGTTGGTTTACGTCCTAGCAACATCTAAGGTCATACCAGGATGGGTACCGACTTGTGACAGCACACACTCATGGCGATTTTATAGTGCTGCCCCACTGGGAAATCAGGCCGCCGGCACCATGACCCGCTATCCCACTCAGGCATATTATCCTCACACTGAGCTAACCAGTCCTTGCCCTATCCTAATAATGCCGAGCACCAGGCTAGGAAGCGACAAGTATAAATTTTTAAGTCATTGGTTTGACTCGACCGGGAACCGAACGCGTAAATTCCCGATCTTCGGCACGCGAGGCATGTGCTCTGCCGAGTCGGCCACCGCGCTTGGTCAATTGCATAGTTAGATAAAAGTATAACATTTTCGAAAGCAAAACCCTTATCTATATTTGAACCGACAAATCGAACTTAGCTGCTGGTGTAGCTATCAAGTATATGTTGATATATATAGAAGGGGCAGACTACCTCGTGGGGTCGTGGGTTCGAACCCCGGTCGAGTCAAACCAATGACTTACAAATTTATACTTGTTACTTCCTCGCCTGGCACTCGGCATTATTAGGATAGGGCAAAGACTGGTTGGCTCAGTGTCAGGATAATGTGACTGAGTGGGATATCAGGTCATGGTGCTAGCAGCCTGGTCTTCCAGTGGGGCAGCACTATAAAGTCACCATGAGTGTGCACTGTCACAAGTCAGTACCCATCCTGATATGACCTTAGATGTTGTTAGGATGTAAAACAACAACAAACAAACAACAAATGTCTTTTTAATAGAACCAGTTACTGTAGCCAGATTTTTCACAGCACTCGGACATTATTTGGCATGATCACACTTCAAATAGCGTCGCAGTTAGTCATTTAAAATAAATGTTACTTCAAATTAAATTAGATTTATTGTCTGGCAAGGAAGAATAATGCCCAACCACTAAAATCTCAAATCTGGCCGCAAGTGACCGCGAAAATGCAGAATTGACCACTCGCTGGTAGATTATGGCGATGTGGAGTAAATATGACTTTGTGTGGATCGCTGGCCTCCAGCCCTCCCACCCCCCCGCACCCCCCCTCCCCACTAATCCCCCAACCCCCTCCAAATAGAGGTAGACAGAAATGTGTGGATCCCTGGCTTCGCTCGGAAAAACAATGGGATGGTGTCGGGATCTCTATATTCCCAAAACGTCATTATAGAGCGCATATATACAATAGGTACCGGATCAAATATCCGACAAGCTGCGCGTGCAGACATTCTCTCGGGACGGTGACGCCAATAAGTTTGTGGCATCTGTAATGGATGATTGCATGTAGTTACTTAGTTGTTTACGCCACTGCTACTCTAGGACAGATAGTCACATGGCGGGTAGTCAATACAATACAATAGGTACTGGATCAAATATCCGACAAGCTGCGTGTGCAGCCCTTCTCTGGGGACGGTGGTTCCAATAAGTTTGTGGCGTCTGTAATGGACGACTGCATGTAGTTACTTAGTTGTTTACACCACTGCTATACTTATATATATATATTCCTTTCCTTGCATTGTATCTACTTTAAAGTTGCATGGTCCGATGGTTTTAAGTTTCTGTCATTTTTTATTATTAATTTGATTGTTATAACCTATCTTACTTTAATTTGAAGTAACTTTGATTTTAAATGGCTAACTTTTGAGATATTTGAAGAGTAAACATGTCAAATTAGTTTTGGCAAGCACGCCAACATTCTGATGCCATAGACTTCTGCAGTAACAGGTTCTGTTAAACGGACTCAGTATTCCCTTCTATATGGCACCACATGCTTAATAAGTGCATCAGTATCTAAATTAGATATGTAGGATCAAATCTAGATAATTATTTTAGCTTTGAAAATGTGATACTTCATCGGACTATGCAGCTTTAATATATACCATTTTCAGATGTCGAAATACGCTGTCTGCCTATGTATATACAGTAAAACCTCTCTAAATCGACCGACCTTGCGACCGACTTTAAGTCATTCATTTAGGGAGGTGGTCGGCTTCGGGAGTTAGAATATGGTTACAATGGTATTGCTGGGACTCAAAATAAAGCGATCGATATAGTGGAGCGGTCGAACTGAGGAGGTGGTCGGTTCGAGAGGTTTTACTGTATATGTATGCATTGCATCTTTTTTTTTTTTAGATGTTGAATTAGGCAGATTGCGCTTCTATATATTTGCTTGTATTTAATCTCCTTTAACAAACATGTATATTAAATGGCGAGCAAAGTATGTTGTTACATTATATACAACATTCATATATGTATATACATGTATATAAATGAAGAGATCTTTACGAAAAGCTCTTTTCCAAAGCACAACCTATGAACTTGGCATTGGCATTGCAAACTCATTCTTTGGATCGGCGCTTATCGCGTTTTGGAAAAGAGCTGTTCATATGCATAAATACATATATATATATATATATATATATAGATCTATATATATATAATTGCAAGTATGGATGTGGTGTACTAACTCGTGTTGCTTAGCAACTGAGCTAAGAATGCCAGAAAGGCCCAGATGGCATCCGGCCATGGTCAAAGTCATCATGGCTGAAGCATGGCTGAAGCCCCTCCTTACGGTCACCAACGACGCGTGTGTGCCATCAGCAGCCAGAGAGCGCATCCAATCAGCGCAGAGCCAATCATTCGGTGACGTTAACGAGCAATGCTCCTACTGGAGGATCCTACTGGCATTCCTCGGTTAATACATTTTTGTTATCGTACATTAGTTGATTAAGAAGGGGAAATTTCAATTGCGTAGAATTGGAATCTTCCTCATTCCACTGCTCCTTGCCTTATGCTAGTAATACCAAACGCCAGGCTAGGTAGTGACAGCTAGGTATCAATTTTCAAGTCATTGGTTTGAGTCGACCAGGGTTCGAACCTATTAGTTGATCAAGCAGGGAATTTTCAATCACGGACAATTTGTCTTCCGCATTCCACTGCCCCTTGCCTCACCCTAGTAATGCCAAATGCCAGGATATGTAGTGACAAGTATAAGTTTTTAAGTCATTGGTTTGACTCGACCAAGGATCAAACCCTGGGGACTTGAATCCCATGACCTACTAAAATAGGAGGCGGGCGCTCAACTCATTCTATGTTGTTTGAGTTTGAGCACGCTACTTTCTTTAAAGCTGCATAGTCTGATAAAAGTATCAAATCTTGAAAACCAAAGTAATAATCTATATTTGATTCTACATATCTAAGTAGAATCAAGTCCCAGAACATCCCCCGTGGTCGTTGAGAAAGCCATCGGTTATCCTCCGACTCACGGAACTGAGGAAATCTGGGACACATCCACTCGAGTACAAAGGACTGCATGCAGAGATTCAAGGCCAGTTTGCAGACCACCTCTCCATATACACTGATGGTTCGAAAGACCAAAGCCGGGTAGCTGCTGCGGCAGTCTGCCGACGGGAAAAATTTGGTGTACGTTTGCCCGATCAGAGCTCGATTTTCACTGCAGAGGCCCGAGCACTCCTTCTCGCTTTGGAGTGTATCGAGGTATCCAACCACACTAACTATGTTATATACAGTGATTCCTTGTCTTGCCTCCTGGCTGTTGCTGGACTGAAAACGAATCACCCTATTCTAGCAAAGGTCATTTATAAAATGAACCAACTGACAACAGATGGGTATGATATCCACCTGTGCTGGGTGCCTGGCCATGCTGGCATACAAGGAAACGAACGAGCTGATCGGGCTGTGAAGAAGGCCCTGAACTGTGATCTTGAACCGTGTCTGATCCCTCACTCTGATCTGAAACCACTAATAGCCACCCACATAAAATCCAAATGGCAACATGAGTGGGATGAAAACATCAATAAACTTAAAGAAATTGAACCATCTGTGGGAAAGCCACCACAGACTCATGCTGGAGGTCGGCGGGACCAAGTGGTCCTTAGTCGCTGCCGTGTTGGCCACTCGTGGCTTACACATGCTTTTCTGCTCAAGGGGGAACCTCCCCCTGAATGTATTGGGTGTCAGTCCCCACTGACACTCAAACACATTTTACTAAGTTGCGTTGATTTTTTGGCCCTGCGCCAACGGTTCTACACTGCAGGCAGTATGCATGACCTTTTTACTAAGGTAAAACAGGAAAACATTTTAGCCTTTTTGAGGGCAGCTGGACTGTACCACCTTATATAGTTTACTAAATGGGTTCTATTAATTATTAATGAAACTTTTCTTTTTCTATGGGAATTTGTTTCCCTTGACCACAGATATATGATTGTGAGCTTTCTAATTTAATTAGTGTCTATTGGCACATAATTGATTGTCTGCTTTTACATGTAAAAGCGATGGTTTGAACAAAAAACAAACATTTCTCGCCGTGAATATGGCCTATGCTGCCGACACGGCGTAAAGCAACCACCAATCAATCAATCAAACATATCTAAGTTTTATACTGATACACTTATTAAGCAGTTGTTGCCACATAGAAGGCAACACTGAGTCAATATAATATTGATAGAATCTATTCCTGTAGAAGCCTATGGTTTGAGAGTTTTGGGGTGCTTGCCAAAATAAATTAGCTATATTTGCGCTTCAAATATCTCAAATGTTTCCCACTTTAAATAGAAGTCACTTCAAGCTAATGTAAGGTCGATTATAACTTTCACGCTAATATATTTATCATAGACAATTACAGAAATCTAAAACCATCGGACCATGCAACTTTAATAATCGGAAACCAACCACAATAAAAACGAAGAAATCTGCCCAAGAATGAAAAAGCTAAATCGGGAATGACGTGACTCAAGTGTCGTAGCTGGGCAGCTGAACTCATCAGTTGTGATTAGCGGAAGTGGTGAGTGGGCTGCGGGCTGCGCGCGCAGCCTTTCTCTCGGAATGGCTTCGCCCATAAGTTTGTGGGGTCCGTAATGGATGACTGCGTGTAGTTAGTTATTTGTTTACACCACTGCTACTCTAGGACAGATAGCGACATGGCAATCAATACAATAGGTACCGGATCAAATATCCGACAAGCTGCGCATGCAGCCCTTCTCTAGGGACGGTGGTTCCAATATGTTTGTGGTGTCTGTAATGGATGACTGCATGTAGTTACTTAGTTGTTTACACCACTGCTACTCTAGGACAGATAGTCACATGACGCGTGGTCAATACAATAGGTACTGGATTGAATATCCAGCAAGCTGTGCGTGCAGCGCTTCTCTTGGGATGGTGGACGCCTGCAGGGAGTTACTTAGTTGTTTACACCACTGCTACTCTAGGACAGATAGTCACATGGTGGGTGGTCAATACAATAGGTACCAGATCAAATATCCAGCAAGCTGCGCATGCAGCCATTCTCTCGGGACGGTGGCACCAATAAGTTTGTGGCATCCGTAATCGATGACTGCATTGAGTTACTTAGTTGTTTACACCACAGCTACTCTAGGACAGATAGTCATATGGCGGGTGGTCAATACAATACAATAGGTACTGGATCAAATATCCGGCAAGCTGCGCACGCAGCCTTTCTCTCCCGTCTATGATAGAGCATGAAGTTTGCAAAGGTCAGTACATACAGGAAGTTCCAACTTCTAACTGTTGCTTCCAACCATCTTGGTGCCACTATTTATGAACCGGAAGTGTTCAGGTCGGCTAAATGGAGTGACAGACCTGACCTTTACAGGCTAATTAGGCAGTCCTTGGAGGAGTGTAGTGCTCACCACTAAATCCTGTAGCGTGAAGCTGATATTTCCTGCCACACACCGCATTAGGCAAAATATATATTTTGTAAGTTGGTGATCGTCCTTTGAAATCAAAATCAGGGTCGGGCGGGACATTTTTATTTTTATTTTATTTTATTTTCTTCAGTATTTCACTGTTCCCCTCGCCCTCCCCACTTCCCCCTACCCCGTCCATTCTCTCCAACACCCTCATTAACATTCCCTCCCTCCTCACCAACACCCTCCCTCTCCCAACCTCTTCCACTCTCGACCCTGCTCCCTCCCCTTTCCAGTTCCCTTCGAATCACCCCTCAAATCCCTTTCCTTTCCTTTCCCCCACTGCCCTGTCCATTCCCCCCCCCCCCACTGCCCTGTCCATCCCCCCGACTGTTCTCTCCACCCCCCCCCCCCACTGTTCTGTCCATTCACCCCCACTGCCATGTCCATCCCCCTCCACTGTTCTGTCCATTCCCCTCCACTGCCCTGTCCATCCCCCCCCCACTGTTCTGTCCATTCCCCCCACTTCCATGTCCATCCCCCCCACTGTTCTGTCCATTCCCCCCCACTGCCCTGTTCATTCCCCCCACTGTCCCGTCCATTCCCCCAACTGTCCTGTTCATTCCCCCTCCACTTTCTTGTCCATTCCCCCCACTGTCCTATCCATTCCCCCCACTATCCTGTCCATTCTTCCCACTGCCCTGTCCATTCCCCCACTGTCCTGTCCATTCCATCACTGCCTGACCATTCTCCCCTTTGTCCAGTCCATTCCCGCACTGTCCTTTCCATTCCCCCACTGTCCTGTCCATTCCCCCACTGTCCTGTCCATTCCCCACACTCTCCTGTCCATCCCCCCCCCCCCCCCAATATCCTCTCCATTCCCCCCTTTCCAGTTCTCACTCCACCGCCCTCTCGAATTAACAGTTAAAAAACGAATTGTTAAAGCAGGGGCGAGCGAATTTTCAGGCACGGATGGGAACGATCACCACATTTTAGAATTTGTATTTGGCCGTAGAAAGAAGAGAGGGGGACCTTCGTTTAGCTATTTCTAGATGTCCATTCTATTGTTTGAAACCTTTGAGGCTCTGAAGGCTCAGATCAGTATTCCAGGCCCGACCCTTAAAACTGCATAGTCTTATAAAAATATCAACCTTTCAAAAGCAAAACACTTATCTATGTAGATTTAAGCCTACATATTCAATTTAGATCCTGATGTACTTATTAAGTATTCCTTGCTGCATAGAATGGCATGCTAAGTCGATTTAATAGAACCTGTTTCAGCCGAAGCCTATGAGGTCAGAGTTTTGAAGAGCAAGCCAACATTAATGTTGGCTTGCTCTCACTTAAAATATCTCCTAAGTTAATGAAGTTACTTCAAACTAAAGAAAGGTAGATCATAGTGATCAACCTAAGATATTTATCAAAGAAAATGACAACAACTTAAAACCTTGGGATTGTGCAACTTTAAAGTTGTATAGTCCAATGATTTTGAGTTTCTGTCATTTTTCTGAGAGAAATTGTAATAGATTGATCATTATTATCCACTTTACTTTAGTTTGAAGTAACTTTTATTCTAAATTGTTAAGTTTTGAAATATTTGAAGCGCAAAAATGTAAAATTCGTTTTGCCAAGCATGACAGAACACTCACACCATTAGGCTTCTAGTAATATGTTCTATTAAATTGACTCAGTGTTCCCGTCTCCATCGTCTATGAGGCAACAAAGTTATGTTTAATATGTCCATCAGTATCTCAGTAAGATATGTAGGATCAAAGCTAGGTAATTATATTGATTTTCAAAAGTTGATGCTGTTATTGGACTATGAAACTTTAATGTTGGCATGGTTACACTTCAAAATTAATATCTCCAAAGTTAGTAATTATATAGCAAGGTTACTTCAAAGTAAAGTAAGATAGATTATAGCAATTAGCCTAAGATATTTATCTTAGAAAATGAGAAAACTCAAAACCTTCTAATTATGCTGCTTTAAACTACAGGGTTAGCTGTCTTCAGCGACCCCTATGATCAGGTCTGGTTGAAGGGTTCTGCAACAAGGGCAGTCCCCGGGAGCACCACGTGGAAGGGGATGCCACATTCGTGTTAAATTTGTTAAACCTACACTTGTAAGAGCACCACTGTTTAGCCTGCCCAAGGCACCAGTATGTGATTAGCGAACCATTGCCTGCCCTGTGTTATAATTGTACAGTTTAATGAAGCATCAGATTTCCAAAACCAGAACACTTTTTTTTTTTTTTTTTTTTTTTAAATCTTTTTTTTTTATTGAGGCTGTATTTATACTGTCCATAGCATATAAGCCTGGGTATTCAGGCTTGTTTTCAATGCTGGCCAGCTGTAGTGTTGGTGTTGTCTTATCACACAGTAGCTGCTGATAAGGTATTTGATTGCCTGTATTTCAGTAGCAGATAGATACTTCTCTACATATGATACTAAATATCGAATGTAGATACTGGTGCAGTTATTAAATATTAGTTGTTGGATAGTATGGAATGTTAATGCAATTTAGTAGAACCTATTACTGCCAAATTTGATGATATCATGATCTTAACATGCACTCCAAAATTAATGTAGCATGTTTTAACTTTGAATATCCCCAAAGTGATACCCCAGTCACACTACAGCTTGCGACCACTTTGCGACCACATTAGAGCAAAGAACCCACACTCACCAGTGACGCCCAGACATCGGCAACTATTGTTTTGGTAGTAAGGACGTCACAGGTGAGTGGGGGTTCTTTGGTCTAAGGTGGTCGCAAAGTTGTCGCAAGCTGTAGTGTGACTGGGGTATTAGCCATTCACAATGAAAGGACTGTAAGGAAGAGTCAAGGCTTACATAATAGGCAATACATAATCTCTCCTATCCAACCGAGAACACCTATTTCAAAAGCACATATTGTTTAATAGTCTTGACACCTGAAAGCATGTAGAGTTGTTTTGATCCAGTTAGCCGATCTTTAAAGAGGTCACTACATTGCATGCTGCTCACCTAGTTCTTCTCACTGCCACCAATTATGTCAATGATGTCAATTATGCACAGAGCATACATCACAGTGACCTGCTGCAACCCGGAACATTAGTTATTGCCACTGCTGTTGCTGGTGGACATCCTTCTGTGCGACCTTGCGCAACTCCACCTACCCCAGCGCCCGACCCTGCTGCCACCTATCGCCTTAAAAGCGCATCGCATGAAACCACGCTGACTGCTCGCACACGACCAATCATCAGTCGCCGCTTGGATACGAACCCGCCCACTACAACCAGACTGATTCAGCCGCCGCACACCCCTCAACTACAAAGGGACAGTAGTTTGCGGCGGTCGAGGCGGTAGGGTTGAGATTACCGAGGTTCCTGTTCTCTGTTCTGGAATATGTAACTGTCCGACTGTCCTGAATAAATGCAAATTTTACCACACCTGTCTCGTTGTGAATTATGCAGAGCATACATCACAGTGACCTGCTGCAACCCGGAACATTAGTTCTTGCCACGGCTGTCAGAGGGTGTGTTGCTGGTGGACATCCTTCTGTGCGACCTTTTCCACATATCATGCAGCACGGTGAACTGCAACCCATATAATTAATTCTGCTATTAAAGAGTGGGCTGGTGGTGGAAATCTCCTATCAGTATCACACCTTTTCTACAGAGAATGTTGTTATGCTGCTACCAAAACATTAATTCTTCGTTTAATGTCAAGGGTGTCTTGGGGCTGGAAATTGTATATTGCATATTGTATATTGTATATTCCGTGCTTCTGTATGCATTGATTTAACGCCATTGATGCAACGTCATTGACGCAACCTCATTGATGTAGCGCCCTTGGTTCAATATAATTGACACGTCTTTGAAGCAACGTCATTGATGCAACGTCATTGGTGCAAGGTCATTGCCACAATGTCGCTGATGCAACATCATTGTCATTTATGTCAGTGACACAATGCCATTGATGTAATGTCATTGACACAACATTATTGTATTGTTGACACGATGTTACGTCATTGACGCAAGGTCAGGAAAACGTATTGAGGTCATTTAGCAGCCAACCCGCGAAGGGCATTTTGGATTAACAAAATGACATGTTTGCTTAAAGGTGGGGATATTTGTTCTGTTTTGTTTCCGGTTTTTAATTTGTTCATGAAGTTGATTAAATTAATACCCTGGTATCCAGAACCGTGGAGGGTGTGGGGAGGGGGGCAGGGGGAGGGGGCAGGGGGAGGTAGGTTGTATGGGGGTGGTGGGGGTGAGGGGCATGGAGGGGCCAGCCATCAGCTTTGTCTATGTAACGCCCCCACCAAGTTGAGAGCGTGATATTGTTCATCGGTTGCCGAGAACAATTTAGATGAAACATGAAACAATTAGGAAGTTCTCAATCTGCGCCCAATCAGCACCGAGAAACCCGTCACGTGATGGCAGAATCCAAGCCCACGTGACGACAGCTCTACCTTCAAAGCTGGGAAATGCGCCTATAATGGTAGATAGGACTACAAATAGTGTAGTAGTCTGCACTGTCCTGGCAAACAAGGTGCCACATAGACAGGTAGGCGTGGATAGGGTGATGACACCAGGGAGGCTAGGTGGTGAAATGGTTAGCACACTGGCCCGGAATGTAAGATGTTTGGGTTCGAATCCTCGTCTAGGTGCAATATTTCCCATTTTCACCACCCGTCTGACAATAGCTAACATGCTAAATATCCTGGCTTGCGTTCATGGAGAAACTTTGTCCATCTTACAAAGACAATGTTTAAAATGTTTTGTCTACAAAAGAAAGCTTGGAATTAAACGAAAAGCAATAACACCTCAAGTAATGATCCTTAAAGTTAATTAGTTCAATGGTTTTATGTTTCTGTCATATTTTTTAGATTAAATAAAGTATTAGGTTGATTCAACTTACTTTATAGTGATTCAACTTTAATTATAAATTACTAACTTCGTGGATTAAATATGAAAGTTTCTGTCATGTTTTTCTTAGATTAAATATAGTAGGTTGATTACATTTATTTTACTTTGATTCAACTTTAATAATAAATGACATACTTTGGTAATATTTGAAGTGAAACCCACAGCATCACATTCATATGTACACGGGAAATCAGTTTATCCTAGGCTTTAGCAATAAAAGGTTATATACCATTAACTCAGTTCAGTTTCAGTTTGCAAAGTTGATGCAGCTATAACTTATAAGATATAATATATGGCTTGGAATATATCGCATTGCTAATGAGGCTGTAACTATGGCAACCCATGCAAATCACAAGATGGTGCCATAGTGGTGGCCGCCAGAGGTAATGGGGGCAAAACAAATGGCGGTGGTGAAACTGCAGTGACGTCACCAGGTGGCGCTGCGAACATCGGATGCTGCGCATGACATTATGTGAGTAGTTTCTGCACAGACAGCACAAACCTCGTGTGTATATCGGCTGAGGTAAATGGCACGGTTTAAGCGGTGTTCCCATTACTGATCGGTCGGTTGGTTATTGGAGTTTTACATCATGGAAGCATCTAATGCCCGGTACACACCTAGCGTATACGATCGTTTTCCCGCACCCACCTAGCGTATACGATCTAAAACTGCCCAAAAATCGTGAGGTGTGCACTCCCCTAGCACACCTACCGATTGCGATTCACGACTAAAAACTAATTTTTAGGGCTAAAACGGTAGGTGTGCGCGAGCACTACGATTGCGATTCCCGATTCGAAAAATGAATCGGCCCGACTTCAGTTTTAAGCTGATCGGGAGTTTTAGTGCGCGAATCCTATACGCTATGTGTGTACCTAGCATAAGGTCATATCCAAATGGGCACCGACTTGTGACAGTGCGCCCGCATGGCGCCTTTATAGTGTGGCTACATTGGGACACCAGGCCACCAGCACTATGACCTGATATCCCACTCAGTCACATTATCCTGACACTGAGCTAACCAGTCCTTGCCCTATCCTAACAATGCTGTGCACCTGGCTAGGAAGTGACAGTTATCAATTTGTAAGTCATTGGTTTAAATCAATCTACCAAAATGGGAGACGGACGCTCAACTCATTCGGCCACCCCGTCAGGTCTTTCTGTTACTGCACAAGGCGGCCAGATCTATGATACAACTAACGACCCCCTGTGGGCTTAAAGCTTTGGTATAACGACTGTGGGCGCCGCACAGCGACGGTAAAGACTAACAAGGGGGATGACCATTTAACTGGAAATACTGCCAGTGTAAATCAAGATGTGCCACAAAGAGCTATATATGTGTATGTAACTGTTTGTTACTATCCATATACATATATTTATGAATGGTGATAAGCTCCCTTATGTATATGAATGGTGATAAGTGCCCCTCCTATATATATATATATATATATATATATATAAATATATATATATATACATATATACTTATGTTTTCAGTGGTACAGTGAGTGGCGGTTACAGTGTGAAGCGGGTGGTGGCACTATCATCGGAGCTGAGGTTGGGGAGGCTGGATCAGTAGATGACTAGGCCAGACTCCATCAGTCCATGAACTGAGTGAGTGATGAGTGATGCAGGTAAAGAGGGATATTCCAGGTTATTATACTTGTATAATTATTATACAGCATATGGATAGTGATAAGCGCCCCCCCCCCCCATATTACACATAATAATTTAGAAAGTAGCCAATGGCTCTTCCTATACATGTATACATCCCCTGCATGTGGGCAGATATGGGGTAACCGCGTTTCCATATGGAGAGCAAACCCTTCATATATGCTGTATAAGTCATTATATGAGTATAATAAGTTTGAAAATACATCTAATCTCCAGCCACTAAGTCATGGACTGGTCACCTACTCATGAGGTCATCTATTGGTACTTCATGACCTCCCCACTTGATGCCACCTGCTTGCCCACGCCTCAGCGGGCGTTATCCCAACTCACTATCATATTACAGTATAACCCCATTATACCAAACTTGAAAAGACCCTAGAAATTTGTTTGGATTTACCGATGATTGGTTTAACCGAGCTTTGGCTTTGACTTAGACTTTGAGTAAGCGTGTATTGGACATGTAATATACAATGTATGTGGACACTTTGATTATTGTTTTTCATGTATGTACAGTATAACCCCGTTAAACCAAGCAAGGTTAAACCAAACGATGGGTTAATCCTAACTTTTATCGGTGGCCCGTCAAAGTACTACCATTTATCATATAAAAAAGTCAGTGGGGTCTCAGATGACCTTATAACCACATGAAAGTTTGGTTTAACCATTCCGGTGTGGCCTGGGATCCGACAATTTTGTTTGGATTAACCAATAATTTGGATTTACCGACTTTGGTTTAACCAACTTTTTTATACGATAAATGGTAGTATTTTGCCGGACTGCCGAACAAAGTTTTGATTAACCGATCGTTTGGTTTAAGCGAGCTTGATTTAACGGGGTTATACTGTATATATATATATATATATATATATATATATATATATATATATATATAGCTATACATAAATACGGAGAGACCAAGACATAATAGTGGGTACAAGTTATATTCTCTGGACAGCGGTAAAGTGAGTGTGGTTAAGGGCCGTTGACACATGGGCAGACAGGTGGCGCCAATGGTGGAGCTGAGGTTGTGGCAGGTTAAACCAGATGATGACTTAGTTTAGACTCCTCCTGCTGAAGACTGAAGAGGGAGGAGAGGTTGAGGAGCAGATGGAAGTTTCTGGCATTATTGTACTGGGTTATACAGCTTATGACTTATAGGGGCGCCTACAGCATATATACATGTACTGTAGAAAAATCCCACCCAGTCACATTATCCTGATGCTGATCTAACCAGATCTTGCCCTAATGCCAAGAGCCAAGCTAGGAAGTGACAGGTATCAATGTTGTAGGTCATTGTGTAAAATATTCTGATTTACTGCATTGGTGGGGGAATGCAAATGTTCTATTACTGATCGGGCATACGTGACCAGGTGCATGTATGTGTATATGTAGGTGCTGGTGGTGCCTGAGTGAGATGTAAATAGACATATTGGTGCTGGCAGGGCTGTGTGTAAGGGGCACTCAGAGCATACCCCCTCCCCCCTCTGCTAGTTAGGATCACCACACTCAGGCTCAAGGCAGGTGGTGGCCAGGGGAGCCACACAGATTGGTGGTGGTGGGCAGATCACTGGTAACTATGGTGACCAGGAATGCTGGATCCCTATTGGTAGAGCTAAGAATGCTTGTTTCCCATTGGGGGAAAAGGGTGGGGGCGATACTCTACAATGAACCCATGTACCATATAAATACTAAACCAGAGGGCTTGACTCTCTCTTCTTTCACACTTTATACTCTTCCTTTCTCTTTGTCTGTATTGATTTCACTTTAGCCTGCCTACTAAACCACAGATTCGAGCCGTAGACTTTACATACTTGTGACCACGATGAGTGGTATATCTATTAGTTGGAGTAGAGGATTCAAGTTTATTTTATGGAGACCTAGTGTTTACAATTGGTTTGACTCGACCGGAAATTGAACTCCTGACATTCCGCATGGGAAATCTCTGTTCTACGGATTCAGCCACCGCGTCCAGTGCTTACCTATGTATATATATGTATTATTTCAGTTCGCAAAGTTGATGCAGCTATAACTAGATATATGGCATGGAATATATCACACTGCTAATAAAGCTGTAACTATGGAAACCCATGCAAATATCCCTGCATATATTGCAGCTGGATAGACATAACCTTTTCTGCAATGCATGCATCACAGTGAACTGCTCCCTGCCACATTAGTTCTTGTCGCTGCCATTAGAGGGCAGGTTGAGGGTCGAAATCCTCTAAATGACCTTTCCCGCAGAGCGTTCTGCACAGTGAACTGCTGCCCACAATAATAATGCTTTCACTGTCGCCAGATGGCGAGTTAGTTGTTGAAATTGTATATTGCCTTCATACAGTCCATGCAAACCTATCAGGACCTACACTTATTGCATTCAATTGCACGTTCAGCATTCAACAAGTCGTCTACAATGTAGGCATTACTGTAATTGAACCCTCTTATTGACGCCATATCAACTCTGCAAGGCATTGTATTCACAAACCATTTAATGTTTTATTTGTTTTCCCCAGGAAACGTTATGATTAATGACAGTGTATTTATTGAGGTATAACTTAACTATGCAAATATTATTCTTGATGGAGCCTAAGCATTGATTGTCCATCTGCTACTGATTGCCAGTCTATTGCTACTCCACTACCACCACCTAGGTTATTAGGGTTCGGCGGTAACGTATCTTTATTATTCATTTGCAAAGTGTTTATTATATATTCTACTCAGTAACCTTATTGGTTCTGTACTTGCCGGGTGCTGGCTATGTGCTAAGTTTGAACTCACTACTGCTTATTATCCAGGACCTGAGCGCCTTGGGTAACTGCTCAACTGCTCTAAACTATGCTACTTTAATGGTGGTCGAAGTCACGTGACTGCTCTCATCCCCACTATCTGCCTCACTCGCACGTCTTCACGTTGATCCTGTATTTCGGAGTTGCACTAGTATGCTTCCGATACGCTGTTGAGATCTGCGGTTATCAGGCTAAATAACTGCTCACAGCATAGGGATGCTTGATATCTCTTTCTTGCTTTCTTGGTTATCCATGGGTGGCGACGATTACATATGACCGATGACTCAAATTTGTGCTCAGAATATTTGGTTGCACATTGGACATGCATGTGCTATGTGTGATGTGTGATATATAACGCCAATCCTACTACACATATGTGATGTATAATGTATTATGCGCGTATAAAAATACGGAAGGGAATATTACTTATTATTATGATTACTGTTATACTCTGTAAGATGCAACATAGTACCAGTGGCGCCAATTTGGTCCACGTCGCCTCAACCGGATGTTGACCAGTGTCAGTCGCACTGTAGGATCTTCTAACCAGTGCTTGATAGAAGAGTAATGTGTATACAGGGAATGGCAGTAGTTTGACAACACAGTTGACTGATAAAGAAGTGTGTTTACAATTCCCTTAGAACTTGTCCCTCTCTGGGACCTCCAACCCCTCAGCCCTTCCCACCCCTCACCACTTCGCACCCCTCACCCCCTCCCCATCTCTCCCTTCCTGTGCTGGCATGGTTATCTCAGCAGCCACGCGCGCCCTACCGGCGGGGCTGGCTTTACGGCGGGACACTTCCGGTTAGGCAGCGCTACGTGAAAGTGATGGGATGTCATCGTGTGCAGACGGAGGCGTTGATCAGTTAGTCTCCATGGTAAAGGTTAAATATGTCCAGTCAATTTATTTGAATATGTCACTTCTGAAGGCTGTGGTGTCCAGATTTATCCACATACACAAGCCAAAATTTAGGTAGCATGTTTTCATTTCAACTATCTCCAACGTCAATCCTTTAAAACATAAGCTACTAAGAAAATGTTAATGTTCAATGTACTTAGAAAATGGCAGAAACGGCAGATTATGCGAATATAAAGGCTAAGGGTTATGATGGTTTTCTTTGTTTGTTGTTTTATGTCCTAGCAACATCTAAGGTCATATCAGGATGGGGTTATGATGGTAGGGGTGAGACGCCGGGAACGAGGTAGTTATTAGGCGTGTGGGAGTTCAGGGTTTATGCATGGAGTGCGGTCGTCATTTCCGGTTTGCAGAACAAAAGTGAGGTTGTTAAAATATGGCATGTATTTAGTATGATACTAAAGCTATGCGATATAAAGCGGAAGAATAATTATATGCGGGGCAATTACCTGCATAACAAGCCACAACGATAACAAGCCACAACAATAAGTTGCAGGGCGATGAGATTCAGGACAATAAGCTGTGAAAAATACGCTATCTGGCTATATGGCAATAATCTGCCGGGCAATAAGGTGCAGGGAAATAAGGTGCAGGGAAATAAGCTGCAGAACAAGCTGCAGGACAAGCCGCAGTGCAATATGCTATTGACCAATGAACTGGGACAATAAGCTGCATGGCAATGAGATGCCGAGCAATAAGCTGAAGTGCAATAAGCTATTGAACAATGAATTGTTGACAATAAGCTGCAGGGAAATAAGCTGCTGAGCAATAAGCTCCAATGCAATAAACTATTGAACAACGGATTGTGGACAATAAGCTGCAGGGCAAAAAGCTTCGGGGCAATAAGCTGCAGGACAATAAGCTATTGAACAATGAATTGTGGACAATAAGCTGCAGGGAAATAAGCTGCTGAGCAATAAGCTCCCAGACAATAAGCTATTGAACAATGAACTGTGGACAATAAGCTGCAGGGAAATAAGCTGCTGAGCAATAAGCTGCAGGACAATAAGCTATTAAACACTGGACTGTGGACAATAAGCTGCAGGGCAATAAGCTGTGGTGCAATACGCTGCAGGACAATAAGCTATTGAACAATGACCTGTCGACAATAAGCTGCAGGCCAATAAGCTGTTGAGCAATAAGCTCCCAAACAATAAGCTATTGAACAATGAATTGTGGACAATAAGCTGCAGGGAAATAAGCTGCAAGCAATAAGCTGCAGGACAATAAGCTATTGAACAATGAATTTTGGACAATAAGCGGCAGGCTAATAAGCTGCTGAGCAATAAGCTGCAGTGCAATAGGCTATTGGACAATGCATTGTGGACAATAAGTGGCAGGGAAATAAATGGCTGATCAATAAGCTGCAGGAGAATAAGCTACTGATCAATGAATTGTGGACAATAAGCTGCAGGGAAATAAGCTGTTGAGCAATAAACTCCCAGACAATAAGCTATTGAACAACGGATTGTGAACAATAAGCTGCAGGCCAATAAGCTGTCGAGCAATAAGCTGCAGGACAATAAGCTATTGAACAATGGGCTGTGGACAATAAGCTGCAGGGAAATAAGCTGTCGAGCAATAAGCTCCCAGACAATAAGGTATTGAACAATGAATTGTGGACAATAAGCTGCAGGGAAATAAGATGCTGAGCAATAAGCTCCCAGACAATAAGCTATTGAACAATGAACTGTGGACAATAAGCTGCAGGGAAATAAGCTGCTGAGCAATAAGCTCCCAGACAATAAGCTATTGAACAATGAACTGTGGACAATAAGCTGCAGGGAAATAAGCTGCTGAGCAATAAGCTGCAGGACAATAAGCTATTGAACAATGAACTCTCGACAATAAGCTGCAGGCCAATAAGCTGCTGAGCAAGAAGCTGCAGGACAATAAGCTATTGGACAATGAATTGTGGACAATAAGCTGCAGGGAAATAAGCTGCTGAGCAATAAGCTGCGGGGCAAAAAGCTATTGAACAATGAACTGTAGACAATAAGCTGCAGGGAAATAAGCTACTGAGCAATAAGCTCCAGTGCAATAAGCAATTGAACAATGAATTGTGGACAATAAGCTGCAGGGAAATAAGCTGTCGAGCAATAATCTGCAGGACAATAAGCTATTGAACAATGAACTGTTGACAATAAGCTGCAGGGAAATAAGCTGCTGAGCAATAAGCTGCAGGACAATAAGCTATTGAACAATATGTGGTGGGCAATAAATTGCAGGGCTATAAGCTGCAGGACAATAAGCTATTCGACAATAAGTTGTGGACAATAAGCTGCAGGGATATAAGCTGTAGGACAATAACCTATCACACAATAAGGTGTGGACAATAAGTTGCAGGGAGATAAGCTGCAGGACAATAAGCCATTGGACAATAAACTGTGGATAACAAGTTGCAGGGCTATAAGCTATTGCACAATAAGCGGTGCACAATAAGCTGCAGGACAAGTTGCAGGACAATAATCTCTTGAGCAGTAAGCTGTGCACACTAAACTGCAGGGACATAAGCAGCAAGGCAATAAGCTATCGAACAATAAGCTGTGGAAAATAAGCTGACAGACTATAAGATGCAGGACAATAAACTATAGTACACTAATCTCCAAGTTAATAAGATGCTGAACAATAGGTTACTGGACAATACACTGTGCACAATAAGCTGCAGGATAATAAGCTGTTGGATCGATAAGTAGCATGATTATAAGCTGCAGGCCAATACGCTGCATGACAATAAACTACAGGATAATAAATTGCAAGTCAATAAGCTCCAGAATAATAATTATTGAAGATTAACCTGTGAATAATATGCTATGGGGCAATACGCTGCATGGAGATCAGAAGCAAGTCAATAAGCTGCAGAACATTAAGTTGTAGGACAATAAACTGTAGGAAAATAAGCTGTATGCAAACAAGCTCGGTGCCAGCAAGTATCAATTGTAATATCATTGACTTCACTCGGTCACTGTTCGAACCCGGAACCTGTCACTTGTTGAAATCGGTGTCGTTAATAAGATCGAACCGATATACACTATATGAGATATATGGTACACATATTTCTCATATTTATTATATGAGTATAAATGCGCGGAAGGCAATTACATATTTATATATTGTACCAAGTATTCTATATTCTGCCTCCTTGGCCTCACGCTTACATACTGACATGATAGAGTACTGATGAATGTGACCCATCATGCTTCGCTAACTTTGCGAATCCATCCGGTAATTGCACTTCACTCAGCAAAATGCATCCGCGGAGTCAATATATGAGGTTCCCCGCCTCTTAGCTAAAGAGAACAAACAAAAAAGTCAGCGGCAGACTGGCAGAGGCAGCCGAGTGTGATTAATATGGTAGGATTGCAGTGGCAGTGCCACCTGACATATTTAGAAGAAGAAAAACAAAAAAACAAAAAAACTAACTGAGTAATGATGCTACAGAAATTGTCCGTTATTTATCTGTTGCATAATCCATTCTCTCAATATAAATAAGGAACCTGATCATATGTTGTATTTTATAATTGCTATTTGATCCACTACCCGCTACGGTGAAGTAGAACTCTGGCACCACCTGGAATCCCTGGCCTGCAGCACTATCAAATGGCGAGCAGCTGAGTTCGGTTTAAAAATGATATACACTCAATTATATACACCGAACCCAACTTGCTTTCTAAAGCCGTGTTCACACGGGCAAAATCTAAAGCGATTCAGCCAAGGCGAATTAAATAAATCGATTTAGAGGCCGGTTCACACGGGCAGTACTTGGGCCGGAAATCGATAGCAGCGCATGAGCAAGTCGATACTAACCAGCGCCAGTTTGGGTTCATCGACGTCGCCACAGGAGAGTGTGGGTTCGACCTAGATATATATGGACTGAATCGTATTGGTTTGGAACGGTCAAAACTTCTGCTGGGCAGTGAAACCCTAAAAATAAATGATGAACAAAATATCTGTGCACCTCTAGCAGGTTCATAGACCAAATTATAGATATCCGCTTTTGATCGACCGGAAAATCGACAAACTCAGGTCTCGACTGCGCATGCGTGTGAGGTGCTTAATCCGCCTCAAGTAAGTCGATTGCGTTCACACGGGCAAAATAAATCGGTTCACAGAAATCGATTCACGTAATCGACCTCCACAAGTGGTTTACAGTATGCGCATCACAGGAATCGATTCAGCCCTAATTCGTCTCAGCCGCCCGTTCACACACAAAATGTAACCCGAACTAGGCAAATCAATTTCTACGAATCGATTTACATGGCCCGTGTGAACACAGCTTTAGTTTTCACAGCCTGACATTGTTGACTATAAACCGGCCTGCCAATGACCATCAGCACTTCACAGTAGGCCGACCCAGCGTCCACCTTGCACCAACATTTCTTGGATCCTATTGAGGTGTTTAATTAATCAATATGTACACTAAAGATATGCCCCACCTGAGATTGGTAAGTAACCTTTTTATTATGCATTAGTTGAATAAGCAGGCGACATTTCAATCGTGGGCAATAATCGTGGTCTTTCTCATTCCACTGTTTTTTCCCACTATCCTTAGTAATGCTAAACGCCAGGCTAGGTAGCGACAAGTAACACTGTTTAAATCATTTGGTTTGAGTTAGTCAAGGTTCGAATCCTGCGACCTACCAAAACGGAAAGCGGGTGCTCAACTCATTCTGCCATTCGGTCTAGAGTATCAAACCCACACCATGTTACTTCTAGAAAGATGTCCAACTAAACATATCGTCGCACTCTCCATGCTGGTCTTATACCCCTGTCACACTACGACGTTTCTCTCCAACGCGCGTCGACGTGTGTCACTTTTTGGCAAAATGTTGGGAAAGGTCAGTACACGTTAGGAGGACGGTATGAGGACGTCGGTACACGTCGATACACGTCGGTACACTATCCTGGACGTTGACAGTCGCCGGAGGACGTCGGCGAGCGTAGCAGGTCGCTAGATGTTTTTACCATGTAAAAAAAAAATAACGACCCACCACGCGCATCAACGCGCGGGTTCCAATATTATGGCGACATCAGAAGGACATCGACAGCGCTGGAATAATGTTATGCGAATGCTAAGCAGTCGCTGTGCGCGCAAGCGGGTCTCCACACGTTGTGCCAAATGGTTGCTTTGTTGTTTTACGTCCTACCAACATCAAAGGTCATATGAGCACGTCGCACCAAACTTTTTTTGTTTTTTTGCTCACTTGTTGACTAACGTTGGCCACGCGTGAATAACGCGCTGCGCTGATGCTGATCTTTTTCCGCAAACCGCCGAAAAGTTGGACGTGTCTCGACGCGTAGAAGATATTTTGCGCGCTGATGGCGCACCGGCAAGAAGCATCGTAGTGTGACAGGGCCATAACATGGCTCACCCTTTCTATCATTTTTGTCTCATTATATATCCATTTATATCAATACTTCGCTCTGGATTTTCTGTATCCCAGAATCCATTCTTCCAGAGGGACCAGCTTGGATTAGCTCATCCGGGAATTGTTTCCATGACATCCTCTAAGGTCTATAGCCTCCTACATCAGGAGAATGGAGTGATGGGATCGGGAGGTGGGAAACAAAGCCTTCCAGAGATAAAGTGCCACAATTCTGCGTTGCACACGCGCCGGTTGTACGCCGGCGCATGCAATCAAACAGGAATTAATCCTTGTCATGCCTACTTAAAGTTGCACAGTCCGATGGCTTTGAATTTCTTAGTTTTTCTGAGCTAAATTCATTAGATCGATCACTAGTATCTGCTTTACATTAGATCAAAGTTACTTTTATTTTAAATAGTAAACATTTGAGATATTCTGAGTGCAAACATGTAAAATTAGTTTTGGCAAGCTTGCCAAAACTCTGACACCATAGACTTCTGCAGTAACAGGTTCTGTTAAATTGACTCAGTATTGCCTTCTACGCAGAAACAAATTCTCAATAAGTGCTTCAGTATCTAAGTTAGATATGTAAAATCAAATTTAGATAATTGGTTTGGTTTTGGAAATTTGATATTTCATCGGACCATGCAGCTTTAATAAAGACCGGGCGCGGTGGCTGGATCGGTAGAGCACAGGCCTCGCGTTCGGGAGATCTGGAGCTTGGTTTGCGGTCGAATCAAACCAATGACTTATAAATTCGATATAATTGTCACTTCTTAGCCTGGCCCTCGGCATTAATAGAATAGGGCAAGGACTGGTTAGATCAGTGTCAGGATCTTGTGACTGAATGGGATATTGGGTCATGGTGCCAGTGGCCTGATTTCCCAGTGGAGGAGCACTATAAAGTCGCCATGAGTTCCCACTGTCACAAGTCAGTACCCGTCCTGATATGATCGTTTTGACTCGACCAGGGTCTACCAAAACGGGAGACGGACGCTCAACTCATACGGCGATCAAGTCTGGTAAGGGGCCCTGTAGTGATGAATAAAGATGGAAGGAACCTGCGGCCTACCGCCTGTGTGCAAATACGCCAGGCCGTAGCTCCAATCGTTCCCTAGACACCAGCAGGCACTCATTTGTAACTGATGTATTCCAACTTGAGATGACAATGAATATCTCCAAATGTCTGCTCCTGCCGCCCCTAGCTACGTAAGGGTGCCAGGAACAGATACATAATCAGGGAATTGTTGGACAAAGTACTCACTCTTGTTTCAATCCCTTGGTTTCCATTGAGCTGACTTTTGCCACTGAAAATAAAGGTTTGAACAACATTCAGTTAACGAAGTCAGACTGGTCGGTATGTAAGTTGCATTATATCTACCATATTTTGCAGGGAAATATATTAGGTTGATAATTATGATCTATCATACTTTAATTTGAAGTGGTTTTCTTTAAATTGTTAAGTGGAGATATTGGATGTGAAACATGACACATTAAAATATTGGACGCATTGCAAACATCAGTGATTGCTAGGTTATATTAAGTTGACTAGTATATTCCTTGGAATGCAGGTATGCAGGTATTGCAGGTATAGCAATACCTCAGGGAGTTTGACGCCCCTGCCTTGCAGAGTTGTAAACCACTGCCTTGTGGTACAGGTCCTTGACAGAACCGAAGGCTAAGGGAGCAAACCCTAAACAGAAAACAATGTCACTGTGGCAGCATTAAGGGCGGTTGATGTATGGAACTCCCAACATCTCCCGACCAGCCACTGCAGGGACAAATAGTTTTGCGCCTGTCTTGACATGTTCTTGCCGGTGTGAAACCTCTATTTGCTCCCTGAGAGAGTGCCGCTGGTAACTTGCAAAAGCCAGCAGCACTTCAACACTTTTGCAGGCAGCTTTCATGAAATGTACAACCGCACAAAACACCATACCGGCTCGGTCGTCGCCTGGGTTACCAAGGACTGCGCTGCTCGAGCTCATCTTCTGTCAACAGCGGAAAATCATAGACCGACTCATGGATGCATCTCTCACAGCAGAAAGCTAAATGGAAAGCGGCAGTCAAGTAATGAAAGCAGTCTTTGTCACATCGCGACCGACAGCATGATGATGATGATGATGATGAGCATATTCCTTCTAGGCATCACCTAATTGATTAAAGGTGCACAGTCCGATGGTGTTGAGTTACTGCCAATTTCTTACATGAATACATTAGATTAATCGATATAATTTACATTACTTTAGTTTCACATAACTTCCGAGATATTTGAAGTAAAAACATGCCAAATTAATTTTGCCAGGTATGTCAAAATTCTGAGACCATAGGTCTGGACACTTGACAGATTCTATTAAATTGGTTTAGTGTATCCTTGTATGCAGGAAGACATGCTGAATAAGTGCACCAATGTCTTAATTTAATATGCCGGATCAAATCTAGGTGATGTGTTTTGGTTTTGAAGATATGCTGCTTTTATTAATGTATCGGGATCTAAATTGGAATTGTAGAGTTCAATCCATGTAAGTGTGTTGGTTTTGAAAATATTTTCCTTTCATCAAACTGGATTTCTTGAAGATTTATACTGCCTATCATAGACAAGTCTGAAGAGACTTGTGTTCACCATCAGACAGTTTGTCGATAGAAAGCCTGAGCCCACACATTTACCGACCCAAAGGATTGTTAACCTCCCCCACCACATAGACATGGTATGAGAGCAATAATAATATTAAAGCTGCATAGTCTGATGAAGCATCACGTGTTCACAAACAAAGCATTCACCTAATTAGATATCCAAGTTATATAATACCCCTGTCACACTACGACGTAACGAGCCAACGTGAGCCTAACGTGATAATTTTTCGTCATTACGTTGCCGTACGTTGGGTCACGTTATGATGACGTCATAAGGACGTTAGAGTGACGTCGAGCTACGTCATGTTACGTCGTGTTACGTCGGCGCGCGTCGAGGTTTTGAACCTGTTCAAAACTTTTGACGTATCTCAACGTGAAGCCGTTACGTTGGGATGACTTGACAATGACGTTAGGTTGACGTTCCGCGATCGTTATAGCAGCGTAAATGACGTTAGAGTCACGTTATGTCACGTCAGACCGACGGCCCGGGTGGGAGCAACGTGTGGGCAGCATTTTGCACGTTACGGTCACGTTACGGTCACGTTACGGTCATGTTACGGTCACGTTACGGTCACGTTACGGTCACATTACGGTCACGGTTACGGTCACGTTACGGTCACGTTACGGTCACGTTACGGTCACGTTACGGTCACGTTACGGTGGCGTTACGGTCATGTTACGTCCACGTCGCACCCGTTACGGCGACGTTACGCTCACGTTACACTAACGCCCGGTCACGTCGCCAATTACCCCTCCCCCTTAACGTTGTCACGTTACAGCTAAGGTCATGACGTACACCAACGTTACTTTCACGTTACGCTCACGTCCACAATATGCATATTACGCCCATAACGTCAACGTAATATAATTATTTTCACGTTCTGGCTACGCTGACGTAGTCACGTCGTAGTGTGACAGGGCCATAAGATACTCATGCATTTATTAAGCATGTGCTGCCATTCAGAAGGGCCTACTTAGTCAATACAATAGAACCTGTTACTGCTGAACGATGTGGTGTCAGAGCTTTGGCATGCTTGCCAAAATTAATTGTGCTTGTTTACGCTTCAACTATCTAAAAAATTAGCCTTTTAAAATATAAGTTACTTCAAACTAAAGTAAGGTAAATTATAACAATCAACTTAACATATTTATCACAGAAAGATTACAGACTGTAAATTATTTCGATATATGGCATCGGTGGGAATGCAAATGTTCTATTACTAAGCAGGTGTACATGACCAAGCGCATGTATCTATATATATATATGTAAGTGCTGGTGCTGCCTGAGTGGGATGTAAATAGACATAGTGGTGCTGGCAGGGCTGGGTGTGAGGGCACTCAGGGCCTACCCCCTCCCCCTTCTACTGGGTAGGATCACCACACTCAGGGTCAAGGTTCGTGGTGGCAAAGGGGCCACACAGCTTGGTGGTGGTGGGCAGACCACTGGTAGTCATGGAGACCAGGGCCCATATTCACGATGCGGTGTTAGCTTACACTCGGTGTGTTTGCACTCCTTGCGTACTGAGTTTTCGCCGCTAACCCAGAAATCCCAGCCAAAACCAGTTTTGGCTCGCTAACACCGCATCATGAATACGGCCCCTGGAATGCTGGATCCCTATTGGTAGGCCCAAGAATGCGTGTTTCCCATTGGAGGAAAGGGGTGGGGTGATACTCTACAATGAACCCATGCAACCATATAAATAATAAACCAGAGGGCTTGAGTCTATCTCTTCCTTTACACTTTATACTCTTCCTTTCTCTTTGCCTGTACTGATTTCACTATAGCCTGCCTACACAACCACAGATTCGAGTCCTAGCCTTTACAGGACTATGCAACTTTAAGTTAACATCAGCTGGTGAACTTACAGCCTGGTCTGTCCCACCTCATATAGTTTACTAAATCAATTCTATCAATTATTAATCAAATCTTTTATTTTTATCGAAAACTCTATTTACCTTAACTATAAATCATATGATTATAATATTTTTAAATTCATGAGGGTCTATTGACACATAATTGATTTAGGCTTTTACATAATATTATGTAAAAGGGATGGTTGAATAAAAAAACTAATTCTCGCCATGAATATGGCCTATGCTGCCAACATGGTGTAAAGAAACCCACCAATCAATCAATCAAAATGGAACTATGACATAAGTGACCTATCTTCCTGTGAATCTAATCCTGACAGGGAGTGATTGAAGCTCGGCTGCGTGCTCCTGTAACCAATCACCATGCATCACGTCGGCACTAACCAATCACCATGCATCACGTCGGCACTAACCAATCACCATGCATCACGTCGGCATTAGTGGATAGATGAGACGTGATTCATTATAACATAAACCAATCCACAAACTCACCCAGCAGTGCGAGCACGCACACGCATGCGCTCCATAGGCGGAAGTACATGATGCCGATCAACTCATGTGACACTTTTTCCAGGCTTTCCGTGTGTCTTCTCTGTCTACCGGGGGTTCTGTACCACAGCCACAGCCACAGTCACAGCCACAGCCACAGCCACATCCACAGCCACGCAGACTCTGTCTGTCACGCCTTGGCGCGTTAACACCAGTCCGTCAGCGTCTCGAAGCACACTGACAACGCATGCCACCTGTTGTGTTACGTTTGCGTTCCGTTTTGCGTCGCGTCCCACAACGATGCGTCTTGATCGAGAGGCCAGTCAGGCAGTGAGAGTTCTCCGGGTCCCGTTACTTTCTGTCGCCGGCTGTGTCGCCGCTCTCGCCGCCAACCTTCCAGCCGCCTTTGCCGCCGCTGTCGCCGGCTGTGCAACCGTCGTTCCGGCCTCTGTCGCCGCCTACTTTGCCGCCGATGTTCCCGCCGTCGCCGCCGCTGTTGCCGACGTGCCCGCCGACGTAGCCAGTCCCGTGAACTTATCGCGGGTCTAATTGCGACAACTCGGACCGACCGCTCAACTTTATCTCCTCTCACGTCGCCTGCCTAACGCCAACGCCAACTCCAACCTCACCCTCCCATCTGCCCCGCCCCGCCCCGCCCAGCCCCGCCCGCCCCGCCCCGCCCCACCCCGCCCCGCCCCAGCCCCCGCCCCCTCTACCGCTCCCAATCCCAAAATCCACGCGCGGCCATCCCCCTCCCCCCTTCACCCCGCCCCAGCTCCCGCCCCCGCCCCCGCCCCCGCCCCACCCCGCTCCCCTCCTCTGCCCCGCCTTCGCCACCGCTCCCGCCCCCTCATCCCGCAGATGGCACTCCCATCCCTCCCCCAACCGGCGCCTTTTTACCCACCTGGTGGCGCCACTGCTCTAATAGGTGATTGGATGGGTGAGTGGGTGGGTGAGTGAGTGCATGCGTGGGTAGGTGAGTGGGTGGGTGGGGGGTGGGTGAGTCGGATGGTGGATGGCTGGGTGGGTAAGTCGGTGGGTGGGTGAGTGCGTGGGTGGGTAGCTGGGTGGAGAGCGGGAGTTTAGGTGGGAGGAAACCAGCAGGGAGAAATTACTTGTTAGTTTGTGGTAAACATGGATGTATGGTGATGGCCTTTTCCGCTGCTGGTACTTTCCGGTGATCCTTTCTCACGAGTTTACACTCAGTCTCGCCCCACCCTGCTCCCACCCACACATTATAACAAATCACATGGTGCTAAGGTTGTCGGCCTGATACTGGTGGCAATGCATTCCTCGTGGAGGGACACTTGGTATTAATCTGGCAATGGCTTGGAGACCTTAAGCCGTGTTCACACACACAACTTTAGGCCGACTTAGATAAGGTGAATTAGATGAAGCGAACTAGTGGCGCATTCACACACACACACCGAGTATTGGGGCGGTTTAAGCCGGAAATTGATATCTGCGCATGAGCAAGTCCATACTAACCAGCGCCAGTTTCGGTTAGTCGACGTCACCACGAGAGAGTGTGGGTTCGACCTAGATCTGTTTTGACTGAATCGTATTGTTTTGGAATGGTCAAAACTTCGGCTGGGCAGTGAAACCCTAAAAATAAGTGATGAAAAAAATATCTGTGCACAGCTAGCAGTTTCATAGAGCAAATTTACCGGAAAGTCAACAGACTCAGGTCTCGACTGTGACGTCCTTAATCCGCCTCAACTAATTCGCTTGCGTCTTCACACGCAAGATAGCCCGACTCAAGTTAGATCGCTTCATATAACCTACCTCGCGATGCAGTTTACTTGAAGCAAATTAGTTGAGGCGAATCAGCCCTAATCCGCCTTAGGGTCGCGTCCACACGGCGAATGTGAGCCGAACTAGACAAGGCAAATTAGTTGAGGCGACTTAACTCCCGTGTGTGAACACGGCTTTAGTGTGATCTATTCGGTATGATTAGATATTAGGTCTACTGGAGATACGCCTACGTAATTCTTAAATTTGCAGAGTCCAATGGTTTTGAGTTTCTGTCATTTTCTGAGATAAATATATTAAGTTGATCATGATAATCTACCTTACTTTAGTTTGAAGTGACTGCTTTAACATTACTAATTTCGGAGATATTTGAAGTGAAAGTGTGGAAAATTAATGTTGGCATGCTTGTCAAAACTCTGATTCCATCGGCTTCATCAGTACCAGGTTATAATAAACTGACTGAGTATATATATATATATATATATATATATATATACATATATATATGTCCTTATATGTAGTAACAGATATGTGATAAGTATATCAGTATCTAAGTTGGATATGTAGGTTCAAATCTAGATAAGTGCTTTGCTTTTGAAAATTTGATGCTTTCATCGAACTATGAAACTGTAATTAGTCAAAACGCAAGCTGTTTTTGTTATGAATTTAAAATACTTATGGACAACTCCAGTCATTCAGTATCTTCTAAGAAAATTCAGGTCTCCTTTGGGTATAAATACGTTGTGTATCTCTCTGTACATGGGATCGCCATAAATATGGTGAATTAGTGTGACGTCAGCAAAACTCATCAGCCAACTTTATTTGCTCTTTAAACAGTTTTATTGAGACACTCAAAATGTACATACCGTTAATGACAATTGATTGATTGTTTAACGGTGATTAATTGACTTGATGGCAGCAAAGGCGATATTCACGGTTAGAAGTTGTAATCTCCAAACTCTACACATGTATTCAAGTTGCATAGTCCGATGGTTTTGAGCTTCTGTCATTTCTCTCGGATAAATATATTCAATTGATTATTATAATCTACATTACTTTAGTTTCAAGTATATTTTGAGATATTTGAAATGTAACCATGCGAAATTAGTTTTGACAAGCATGCACAATCTTTGACACCATAGGTAATAACAGGTTCTATTAAATTGACTCAGTATTCCCTTCTGTCTATGTGGCAACACATTGTAAAATATTCTGATAAAATGCATTGGTGGGGGGAATGCAAATGGTCTATTGGTGAAAAAGGTATATAGGGCCAGGTGCATAAATGTTTATGTATTTGCTGGTGGTGCTTGATTCATTAGTCAATAGTCATTGTGTGTTAGTCAGATAGTGTGTAAGGGGCACTTGGAGCTCTACTCACTACCCCCTCCCCCCTCTGTTAGTCACGGATCACCACACACTCAGCACATGGCAGGTGGTGGCCAAGGGAGCCACGCCGCATGGTGGTGGTGGGCATAGCACTGTAACCATCGGGACACAGGAATGCTTGATGTTCATTGGTAGAGCTGTAGATGTTTGATTCTCATTGGAGAATACGGTCAGGTGGTATGCCATACCAGATCCATGTACCACTATTAATATTAAACCTGAGGGCTTGGCTCTCTCTCTACTTTCACTCTTTATACTCTTCCTTTCTCTTTTTGTCTGTATTGATTTCACTCTTGCCTCCCTACACAAACCACAGATTCCAGCCGTGGACTTTACAACATGATTAATAATTAAACACGCGAACGAGGAGCCCATGTTATGGAATTTTATTGAATCAAAAGTCATGTAACAGGCAATGAGTAATGTCAGATCAATGTGGTTTTAAGGTAAGTTCGACTCAGGCCCTCAACCCTTGCGTTTGACTGTTCGTTTTGATGGGTTGGGTGGGCGGCTGAGCTGGCGGCGTGGTCCTGTTCTGGTGAGGAGGATGGTTCACGGTTGCGGTTGCGGCGGTTGGTGTGGTGGTCGGAGTTGCGCCGGCTGTTGGATGTTCGGGAGGAGGATGCTGATGATCCTTGGCTGTTGGATCGCTTCCTTTTTTGTTTAGATGTTTCCATGGCCGTGACCCTCTCCATCATGGTTCTGTTGAGCTCGGCCTGCTGGGCTAGTGTTTCCGTGAGTGTTTGCTGTAATGCGGCCATCTGTGCGGTTGGGTCGATTGGTTCTTTTGGGATGGTATGTGACAGGACCTCGGCTGGCGGGGCTCGGGTGGCGGTGGCGCGCGGTCTGCCTCGTGTGCGTGTGGTTGGTGTTGCGTCTGTGGTGGCGGCTGCTGGCGCTGGCGCGGGTGTAGGTGCAGGTGGAGCGTCCGTGTGGTCAGATGCGTCAGTGTTGCGTCTAGTGCGTTTAGTTGTGCGCGCCATTATTTCTTTTGACGTGGCGTGCAGGTGGTCGGTTTACGCCAGGCGGGTTGGTCGGTGAGTCGAGCAGCTCACGGTCTTGGTGAGTGCGTGTGCAACCGTCGCTTGGTTGGTGCAGGGTTTGCCTTGTGCGCGGGCGGTGCAGTGGTGATAGTGGAGCCGGGGCTCGGTTATTGCTTCGGGCGTGCCGGTAGGGTGGCACCTGAGTTGATGTAGAGGTGGAGTTGCTGTTCTCGCTGTGATGCCGGGCGTTTGTTGTCCGCGGGCGGTGGAGTGGCAGTAGTGGCGCCGTGTGGCTTGTGTGTTGCTGGTGGGCAGTAGTGTGGCGTGTTCTCGGTGTGTTTTTCAGCGGTGACGTCGTTCGTCTGACTATCGTGTCAGGCGGTGTGTTTGTTCACGGCGTATGTGTGCAGTTTCCACAGCCGTGTTGATATAGATGTGGAGCTGTTTGTCTCGTCGTGGTGTCCGGCGGTTTGTTGTTTTGGCCGGTTTCGTTTGATGAGCGGGGGTGGGTTCGTTTTGGCTGCGGTGCAGGGTTGTGATGTGTTCGCAGTGTGTCGTCCCCGGCGTTGCAGTGGCGGTAGCCGGCCGCGTGGGTCGTGAAGCGGGTCCGTTGGTCGCTTATGGCAGGGATGCGGGGTTGTGGGCCGTTTGTTTGGCTGCGCGCAGGGGTGTGATGTGTTCACGGTGTGCCGTCCCCGGCGCGTGCAGTGGCGGTAGCGGGCCGAGTGGGTGGTGGAACGGGTCCGTTGGTTGTTGTGTGCAGGGGTGTGCTGTGTTCGCGGTGTGTCGTCCCGAGCGGTGCAGTGGCAGTGTCGGGCCGAGTGGCTCGTGGAACGGTTCGGTTGGTGCTTACTTGGTGGTTGTGGCGGCAGGCGGCAGCAGGCGGGCTGGCGGGGATTGGAGTGACGGGCCGGTTGGCTGTGGTTGGAGAGCAAGCCGGGTGGCTGATTGGAGGGCAAGCCGGTTGGCTGGGTTGAGTGCTGACGGCTCGTGGAACGGTTCGGTTGGTGCTTACTTGGTGATTGTGGCGGCAGGGCGGCAGCAGGCGGCGCCCGGTTGGTGCAGGGTGGGGTTGTTCGTCTGGCTGTGCGGCGGGCAGTGGAGTGACGGGCCGGTTGGCTGTGGTTGGAGAGCAAGCCGGTTGGCTGTGGTTGGAGAGCAAGCCGGGTGGCTGTTTGGAGAGCAAGCCGGTTGGCTGGGTTGAGTGCTGGCGGCGTGGTCCTGGTCGTCTGACTGCCCGGTTGGTAGTGGCAGGAGTAGTGAGCTGCTCAGGTTATATAGGCAGTATGTGGGTCAGGCAGGGGTGGGTCTCGCGAGGCGAGATCGTGACGTCATGGTCTCGTGTGGTAGTTCTGGGTGTCTCCGGCAGGGTTTTTAGTTGGTGGGTTTGAGTTCAGATGGCGCCACCGTCGGGTCGGAGGGGTGGAGGGAGGAGGTAGGGGAGGGCGTGGGTGTGGGCAGGGGAGGGGGAGGGTAGGGCTCCTCGTGCGCGTGTAAATTATCCATGTTGGTGGCCCATCATGAACAATTGCAGCAATATCTAAGGTAGAAATGAAGAATCAAATCTAGATAATTGTTTTTTTTTTTGTGGTCCATTAGTTGTTTAAGCAGGGGAAATTTCAGTCATAGACGACTGGTCTTCCTCATTCCACTGCTGGTCGATAGAAAGCCCAAGCCTACACTTTTACCGATCCAAGGGATTTTTAACCTCCCACACCACATAGACATGGTATGAGAGCAACCGGCCTTTGATGACGCTGTAAGTTATACACAGTGGTGGAAATCCAAATTGGCAGAGTTGGGGGCACAGGGAATCGAACTGCCGACCCTCAGATTAGGAGTCTGACCTAGACAAAAGTCAGACACTCTAACCACTCTGCCACAGAGAACGCGACAATTTGCATTCCCCCACCAATGCGTTTTCGGTTTTGAAAAGTTGATGTTTTCATCGGACTAAGCAGCTTAAAGATAAACTACTGAAATGCTATGGCGTACATGCATCCACCATCAGTGTACACAAATATCCCATCAGACAGAGGGCCTGCTACAGGTCACAGCTATTAAACAGATCACATCCTGAAGTTTGGGTTACCACCTACAGACCCGTTGGTTGTTGGAGTTTTACGTCCTGGCAACATCTAAACTCATATCAGAGCGGGTACCGACTTGTGACAGTGCACACTCATGGCAACTTCATAGTTTTGCCCCACTGGGAGACCAGACCACTAGCACCATGACCTGACATCCCACTCAGTCACATTATCCTGCCAACGAGCCTTGCCTTATCCAAATAATGCCGAGTGCCTGGCAAGGAAGTGACAAGTATCAATTTTGTAAGTCAATGGTTTGACTCGACCGGGAATTGAACTCCTGACTTGTGCATGAGAGACCTGCTTTCCACCCATTCGGCCACCGCGTCAGATTCTGCACACCCGTACAGGAGTGATCTTTAATTCCTACCACAGGTATCATATACAATTTGCAGCATGTATCCAAGACAATCGCTTTCAAATGTGCTACAAATGAGCAGTAATTACGAAAGCACTCAAATACAGCATGGCTTAGTAGAAGTAAGGCTAAAGATAAAACAAGAGATCGTCCTTTTGAAATAAAAATCTGGTGCGGACGCGAGATTTTTTTAAATTCTTTTATTTCCCTCCACTCCCGACCATGCTCCCTCCCCTTCCCAGTTCCGTCCCTATCACCCTTCAAATCCTTCTCCATTAGTTCCCCCCGCTTCCATGTCTTCACTCCCCTTTCCATTTCCCACTCCACCTATCCTCTCCATTTACCAGTTAAAACCAATTTAGAAATTAATATAAATCAGGTGCGATCACCAATTTCCTTTTACATTTGGCCTAACGAATCGCATACAACTACCCTCCTGTTTTTCTGTCCTACATCTGGGCCTATATGTATGTGTCCGGGTTAGCGGTCGTAACCCTGCGTCGTGCGGGTTTCCCGGGTTAGCGGCGAAAAGTGCGTATGTATGTGTCAGGGTTAAACTAACTTGGCGAGCGTAAACTCGCCTGCACTAACCCCATGCGAAAGGACGGTTAAAGGTGGGGTTAGGCACCGATTATGACCAAATCTATTGAATATGATCATATTTAACAGAATTACATGCTCAAATCGTGAAATTTCATTAAATTAACCCTAAATTCGAAGCAATATTAACATAGCAGCTACATCGGCGGCGTTATTCATAATGTCGAATTGACGAATGTAAAGTAAACAAATCGCCGCCTCCGCAGCGACGTCGATATCCATACTGTCCAACGTCAACTAAACATGGCGCCGCCGTCGCTGCCAAATCGGCGGCAATATATTAGGCCCAAATCTATTGAATGCGATCATATTTAACAGAATTACATACACAATAAGTGAAATTTTATCAATTTAACCCTAAATTCGAAGCAATATTAACATAGCAGCTACATCGGCGGTGTTATTCATATTGTCGAATCGACGCATATAAAGTAAACAAATCGCCGCCGCCGTGGCCCCCTAAGTTGCTAAATAACTAATAAGTTAGCTAACTGAGGCGTGCTTTGGACTCATACATCCCCCGTGACACATTTGGAACCCCGGGTTTAGCTAACCCGGGACCCGCCTTTAACCCTGGTACGGTTAAAAATTGGCTCATACATATGGGCCCTGAGCTAGTCACCACTCGCCAGTAACCACCATCCCACCTCCTGTCCCACCCATGCGCCCCCTCTCAAGTCCGTCCGAGTGACCATTCACACATCACTACCTTACTGTCCCAGATCCCCCCCCCCCCTCCCCCACCCCCCGGAGCACCGGAAACCGCCCTCTACCCAGGGGCCCGCTTTTCGCCGTAATCCCCCGCAAATACCGCTGACTTTTACAAAGTGTTACAATTTTATTCTGTTATCTGGTTATTGTTATGCAACCATCGCTCGTACACAGGAATGCTGGGTTATGGAACTGGCAGTCTGGTCTCCCAGTGTGGCAGCACTATACAGTCGCCATGAGTGTAGGCTATCACACGTTGGTACTCGTCCTGAAATGATTTTTTTTTTCTTGAGGATTTATACTGCCTATCATGGATAAGTCTGAATAGACTTGTTTTCACCATTAGACAGTTTGCCGATAGAAATCCTGAGCCTAAACCTTTACCGACCCAAGGGATTTTTAACCTCCCAAACCACATAGACATGGTATGAGAGCAACCAGCCTTTGATGATGCTGTAAGTTATACACAGCAGTGGACATCCAAATTGGCAGATGTGGCAGGGGGGGGGGGCATGGGGAATCGAATCACCAACCTTCAGATTAGGTGTCCGACATAGACAAAAGTCAGACACTCGAACCACTGTCCCACAGAGAACACCACGATCTTAGATGATGCCGGGATATAAAATCCCAAGAACCAACTGCATTTCAGCTTTATAGTGTTGCCCTAACTGGATACAGATCAGGGTCTAGGAGACTGCCATCGTGTAGCAGCAGTAGGGTACATATCTGAACACAATAATAGATACCTTCGATTTTAACCGACCTCAAAATTCATACCTTCCGATTTAAAAAGAAATCCTTCCTGTTCCCATTGGTCACATACTTACTAAGACATGTTCTCCAGGCCTTCCCTCGGCTATGGAGGTTCAGGCTCACCTTAGGCCAAGTCTATGATATTATCATAGGATGTGGCATATTGCACGGCCAGTTCCTCCTTGTCTGAAGGTCACACAATGCGAAGAGACGTCAAGGAAGTGCAAGGTCTGCTTCTTAAGTTAAAAAAAGCTTTTGTTGTTTAATGATGCCTCTAGAGCTCACTGATCTTTACTGTTGGCTATTGGATATCAAGCATATGGTCATTCTGACATATTTCTTTGGAGGAAACCTGTTGCTGCCATCTAGGCTAGTCTTTTCGATAAGAAGCAAGGGGTCTTTTATATGCACTTCCCACAGACAGGACATCACATACCACAGCCTTTGATGAACCAGTTATGGACCATTAGTTGGAATGGAAAATCGGTCAACCTGCAAATGGGTCCACTGAGCAGGATCGATTGGATGACCAATAGCTTCACAGGTGGACCTTCTACTGCCTGAGCTACGTCCCGTTCCCTCCCTTCTCAAGTTTAAACTCTCTCCTTCTCTACGCTCTGTGGTTTAAAAAATAAAGTGACCTGCCCTCTGACCAGCCAGCCTCTGGTCATTAGGGGGTGGCCGCTAGCTAGTTGGAGAAGGAGCCGGGTGGTCCACTCAGGTACCGCCGCCTCCGGCTAGCCTGCTGCTGCCACCTGGTGCCACCATGTGGTGGTGAGGCTTACATATGGATTAGTAACATATTCATGTCTTGATCTTCTGGTTGTAAGGTTGCTTTTATCATATATCCCTCCCCCCCCCAACAAAGAAAACAAAATGTTGCTTTCTGGAACTGTGTACACTGCTCTGGGTTTGGGAAATTGCCTCATGGCTCAGTGTTTGGCACTTTGATGATGATAACAGGGAAATGAGCGATTGGCTGATTCGGGGTTTGCTTCCTGACCACTTCTGAGGTTATATTAAAACGGGCACTGCTGACTTTTGACTGTGTTTATTTGTGGCGGAGTCACAGTGAGATTGTGTGTGTGTTGGTGTAGCCATGTGGGTGGTTTGGATGGAAGGGTGGGTAGGTGGGTATGGCCATGCGTGTTGCTGTGGCTGTGAGAGGTTACTGCGTGTGAGTGTGGGTGTTGTTGTGGAGGTGAGGCCTCAGTGGGTGTGAGTGTGGGTGTTGTATTTGCTGTGATAGGTGACTGTGTGTGAGTGTGGGTGTTGTTGTGGAGGTGAGGCCTCAGTGGGTGTGAGTGTGGGTGTTGTATTTGCTATGAGAGCTGACCGCGTGTGAGTGTGGGTGTTGTTGTGGAGATTAGGCCTCAGTGGATGTGAGTGTGGGTGTTGTATGCACTGTTAGAGCTGACTGTATGTGAGTGTTGGTGTTGTTGTGGATGTGAGGCCTCAGTGGGTTTGCGTGTGGGTGTTTTATTTGCTGTGAGAAGTGACCATGTGTGAGTATGGGTGTTGTTGTGGAGGTGAGGCCTCGGTGGGTGTGAGTGTGGGTGTTGTATTCGCTGGAGAGGTGACCATATGTGTGTGTGGGTGTTGTTGTGGAGGTGAGGCCTCAGTGGGTGTGAGTGTGGGTGTTGTATTCACTGTGAGCGCTGACTCTGTGTGAGTCTGGGTGTTGTTGTGGAGGTGAGGCCTCAGTGGGTGTGAGTGCGGGTGTTGTTCTGGCTCTAAGGGGTGTGTGAGTAAGCCTAGGGGGGTTGAATTTGCTGTGACGGGTGAGTGCGTGTGAGTGTGTGTGTGTTGTTAAAACTGTGAGCGGTAAATGAGTGGGAGTGTGGGTGAGTGCATGTGAGTGTGTAACTATGAAGAGTTAAGCCGTGTTCACACACGGGAGTTAAGTCGCCTCAACTAATTTGCCTTGTCTAGTTCGGCTCACATTCGCCGTGTGGACACGACGCTGAAGCGAATTAGGGCTAGTTCGCCTCATCTAGTTTGCTTCAAGTAAACCACGTCGCGAGGTAGTATTGATGAAGCGAACTAGCTTAAGTCGGCCCATCTAGCTTGTGTGGACAGTAGTGGTTTAAATGAGGCAGATTAAGGACGTCACAGTCGAGACCTGAGTTTGTTGACTTTCAAGTAAATTTGCTCTATGAAACTGCCAGCTGTGCACAGATATTTTGTTCATCATTTATTTTTAGGGTTTCACTGCCCAGCAGAAGTTTTGACCATTCCAAAACAATACGATTCTGTCGAAACAGATCTAGGTCAAACCCACACTCTCTTTTGCCGACGTCGACTAACCAAAACTGGCGCTGGTTAGTATGGACTTGCTCATGCGCAGATATCGATTTCCTCCTTAAACCACCCCGAGAATACTGCATGTGTGGACACGACACTAGTTCGCCTCATCTAGTTTGCCTTATCTAGTTTGGCCTAAAGTTGTGTGTGTGAACACGGCTATAGTGTGGGTGAGTGCGTTTCTTTTTTATGATGTGTGTGTTGTAACTGTGAGGAGTGAATGCGTAAGAGTGTGTGTATTTGTGGCTGTGACTGGGGAGTGGCTGGTGGTTTGGGCGTTGATATAGCCGTGAGGAGTGAGTGTGTGTGTGTTGTTGTAACTGTAACGGGTGAATGGGTATAACGGTGTGTCTCATTGGCTGTGAGTGGGCAGTGGGTGGTGGTTTGGCCATTGATGTAGCTGTGAGGAGTGAGTGTGTGTGAGTGCATGTTGTTGTAACTGTAACGGGTGAATGGGTATGAGTGTGTATCTCATTGGCTGTGAGTGGGGAATGGGTGGTGGTTTGGCCATTGATGTAGCTGTGAGGAGTGAGTGTGTGTGAGTGCATGTTGTTGTAACTGTAATGGGTGAATGGGTATGAGTGTGTGTCTCATTGGCTGTGAGTGTGGAGTGGGTGGTGGTTTGGGCGTTGATGTAGATGTGAGGAGTGTGTGTGTGAGTCTGTGTGTTGTTGTAACTGTAACGGGTGAATGGGTATGAGGGTGTGTCTATTTGGCTATGAGTGTGGAGTGGGTGGTGGTTTGGGCATTGATGTAGCTGTGAGGAGTGTGTGTGTGAGTGTGTGTGTTGATGTAACTGTAACGGGTGAATGGGTATGAGTGTGTGTCTCATTGGCTGTGAGTGGGGAGTGGGTGGTGGTTTGGCCATTGATGTAGCTGTGAGGAGTGAGTGTGTGTGAGTGCATGTTGTTGTAACTGTAATGGGTGAATGGGTATGAGTGTGTGTCTCATTGGCCGTGAGTGTGGAGTGCGTGGTGGTTTGGGCATTGATGTAGCTGTGAGGAGTGTGTGTGTGAGTGTGTGTTTTGTAACTGTGAGGAGTGAGTGTGTGTGAGTGTGACTGTTGATGTGGGTGTGAAGGGTGAATTAGCGATGGTGTTGGTGTTGCTGTGGATGTGATGGATGGGTGGGTGTTAGTGTGGGTGTTGTTCTGTCTAGGTGGATGGCAATGATGAATGCTGGAGGAGCTGAGGAATTATGACATAACTTACATTAGCAGTTTGACAAGTCAAAAAACTGCCCCTATTTAGAACGGGGCCTGGTGAAGCCATATTGCTCCCAATCCAGTTTAAGAGACGCTAGCTTGAGCCCAAATTGAAGCTATCTGCAATATTAACCATTACCTAATTGGAGAACTGCCGACGGATGAGCAGCAGATTCTCTAACTGCTGAACTAATCCACATGGCAAGGGTTTGCCAGTGTCAGTGAGTGTCAGTGCCTTGTAGTCAAGTTCTTTCTGACTGAGACAATACGCATGTTTGTACTAATTTGGTTCGCTATAAGAATGTAGCAGGATGTATATTACTTATCAACTACTGATTCGATAGCATGTAAGCCTGTATCAGGATGGCTATTACTTATCCACTACTGATTTGGTAGGCTATAAGCCTGTTTCAGGAAGTGTGTTATTTATCCACTACTGATTTGATAGGTTATTGGCCTGTATCAGAATATCTGTTATTTACTTATCCACTACTGATGTAATAGGTTGTAGACCTGTATCATTATGTCTGTTTCTAATCCACTACTGATTTGGTAGGACATAAGCATCTATCAGGATGAGTGTTACTTAACCACTACCGATTTGATAGTCTATGGGCCTGTATCAGGATGTGTCTTACTTAACCACTACTGATTAGATAGGGTATGGGCCTGTATCAGGATATACATTACTTATCCACTACTGATTTGGAAAACTATAATTCTGTGTCAGGGTGCATATTACTTACCTCATTTGGCAAGCAATGTGATTGTCTATGATACCTTATATTCTCAAATAATAGACATAAGTTCTCCAGTCTTTCTTTCGAAGCAGCATGCGACCGAACTGACCAGGTTGGGGAAACATCTGAAATGAGAGATTGTTGGTACAATTGGTTCCGTTGAAGTAATCCAGTAGGGGATAAATCCTAGCATCAGTTCCGTTGGTGTAATATATTATGGCATACCTCCAAGCATATATCCAGTTTGTTTGTGGTGGGGGTGCTGTGAGAGTGTAGAGGCCCAGTGGATGGTGTAATACCCCCCACCCCCCAGCCCCCACCTCACCCACTCACACACTCACTGGTGGGATGGGTGTGTGAGGGGGTGCCGGACATGAGAATGTGTGAGTGTCTGGGTGTCTGGCACGGGGGAGCCAGAAGCATGGGTGTGAGGAGGTGTATTTGTGTAGAGGGAGGAAGGCTAGATCATGCTGGTGTCAGTGTCAGTGTGAGCAGATTGCCAGGCACGGGATGGGGTAAGGGGTGAGTACGCATGGGTGGGTAATGATTTATTTGATTTTGAGTAACAGACTGTATGCATTTTTACCCAATATCTGCCATTTACAGTGAATTTATGAATTCATTCTGTAACTCGGTACATGTGAATGTGGCGCTAGTTCAACACATCCAGTTTGTCTCATCTAAGTCGGCCTAACATTGTATGTGTGTCCCCAGTAATCACAATAACCCCACTCCCAACCAGAGCCCCCCCCCCCTCTCCACAACCCACCCCTTACCTCTTTGGCTTGAATTCCTGCTGTGTATCTGTGGTGGTGGGGGTGGGGGTGGCGGTGGGGTGGTGATAGAGTAGGAGCACATAACAAACACACACACAAAAGCAAACATTGATTCCACCAAAGCTGAGGGCAAGGGTAGAAACAACACTGAATCTGATGTCAACCCCCCCCCCCCCCACACACACACACATTGGTACTGACACCAGCGTCTGGCCTCCTGACCATACAGCCCCCCCCCACCCCCCACACAAACATGTGCCCACTCACAGTCCCTGGGTGTGGGTGTGGGGCATTGGGGGGCAGATGACTATTACCAGCTGGATGAACCTGATTTCATCTGACCGGAATCGAAATATGTTAATGTTGCACTAATTAAATGACAATCAGCCACATTTGGTGTTTCATTTAAGAGTAATTAAGGATTGAATTTACATTAATACAGAGTGATTGTATTGCGCCTCATATCATAGTGGTATTGTTAAACTGGCAAATACTATTTATATTATTAAAGAAAACATCTGCAGATTTCATATCTATGTGATCAGGGAAATGATCTGGTCTTTGTGTTCTAGCAAAATATTCTCTACGTCGGTGTGACGTCACAGCCCTGGCAACTACTCGTGAAGGGTAAAACAACGCAGTAATTTGTGCTGCAGCTATGCTATGTCTATGTGGTGGACTTATTTTTGCAAAATAAATTTAAAAGCTTTCATTGGGTCGATTAAAAATATCTTAATGCCTGATTGAAGAGGAAGATATGAAGTATTTAAGTGAACCTAAGAGCAATTTTCTCTGAAAGAATTAAAAAGCAGAGATAATAGTGAAAGTTGGGATATTCTGAGTGTCTGTGCCAGTCGTAGCCGTACCAGATCACGGCCTCAAAAACTATTTTTGCAAAATAAATTCAAGAACTTCCAATTAGCTGATAACAAAAAAAGCTGAATGTGAAATCGTAGAGAAAGATTTGAACTATTTAATAGAATTAAGAGAAATTTACGTTCAAAGCACCAACACGCACAAATTACTGTGATAGTTAGGGTGGTCTAAAGACGTGTTCACATGGGCAAAGTTTATACCGACTTAGATGAGGCGAACTAGATGAAGCGAATTAGTGGCGCATTCACACGGACCGAGTTTGAAAGTGTGTCGCGTCCACACGGGCAGTACTTGGGCCGGCTTAAGCCAGAAATCGATATATGCGCATGAGCAAGTCCATACTAACCAGTGCCAGTTTTGGTTAGTCGACGTCGCCACGAGAGAGTGTGGGTTCGACCTAGATATGTATGGATTGAATCGTATTGGTTTGGAACGGTAAAAACTTCTGGTGGGCAGTGAAACCCTGAAAATATATGATGAACAAAATATCTGTGCACAGCTAGCGGTTTCATAGACTAAATTCTATAATATGTGCTTTTGATCGACCGGAAAGTCAAGAAACTAAGGTCTCGACTGTGCATGCATGTGACATGCTTAATTCGTCTCATCTAAGCTGCTACGGTTCACACTATGAACTTGGGCCGACTTAAGCTAGTTCGCTTCATATAATCCACCTCCACAAGTGGTTTATAAAAAGTGATTTATATGAATCGAATCATCCCTAATCCGCCTCAGGGTCGCGTTCACACGGCACATGTGAGGCGAACTAGGCAAGGCGATTCATATGAGGCGGATTAAATCGCCCGTGTGAACACAGCTTTAGTGTTGTCTCTATGACAGTGGCATTTGTTTTACCGTTCGCATGTTGTGAGCAGAGCCCTGCTGCTTGTAAACGGGTGTGTGGGGGTTACCATGGTTACTAATTAGGACAGCGTGTGGGTGACCAAAGGTGCGTGGGGGGTATGTGGGAGGGGGGGTAGAGCGGGGTATTTCTTCCACAGCCTGCAAAACTGTACGATTTGTGAGGGGGGGGGGGGTAATGGGTGAGGCATGGGTGTGAGGAGGGGTATGTGTGTAAGGAGGTAGTGGGGCGAGATGTTGGTGTCAGTGTCAGTGTGCGGGGATTGAGAGGCAGGGGGTGTGGGGGTGGAGCAGGAGACCACTGGAGGAAGTACCAAGGTCCCCTTCAGGCTGCTTTTGATGACCCTCCCCCCCCACACACACACATTGCTCCTACTGATTGATTTATAGCCGCATAGTCCGATGGTTTTGAATTTCTGTCATATTTTAGTTAAATATATTAGGTGGGTCATTACTTTTCTACCTTACTTTACCTGCAAATAACTTCGATTTAAAATGAATAACTTGGGAGATATTTGATGTTCAATACAGAGGTAATTAATCTGGACATGCTTGTCAAAAGTCTTACCTCAATTTAGGGATGAAAGTGGTATCCAGCAAAAATCGCGGAAATCAAGTCGAAATTGTTAAACTGATGGCGAATTTCCGCGAAAGCGCGGATATTCTCCCATAGACTTAGGACTGTCAGCGAATCGCGGAAAAATACCGGAAGTCAAGTTCCAATTATTCTTGTTGTGGCTGTATTATTGCCTATACCTAACTCGTTCTTCTTTGGGTTTTATATTCTAACGATATTGTAGTAGTCTGAACATGAGCTCTACTATCACGCGGTAGCAGCGGAGACTACGACGCCACTGGCGCAGTTCCACTACACTGCGCTAGGTGGCGGCACGGGTCACCACCGGTCAGACCCTAGCCGGGCTGACCTCTACTGCGTGTGGTTGACCCACCCCCCCACACACACCTATAGAGTCGATGTGGGATCTGGCGAGTCAGGGGCGGGTCAGACAACTACTGACACCGCGGAGAGCAGAGGTTTCAATAAACCAGGTGAAGCGTACACTGAATTGAATCTTGGTGTTCTTTCGTGAGAGAAAGGGTGAGTCGGAGGGCCGTGGCCATTACAATATCTAAGGTCATATTCGAACTACCCAATTGTTGTAATATAGGCCTACATCCCGATTCCCTGGCATTTTGCTTAAAGTTGCATAGTCCGATGGTTTTGAATTTGTGTATTTTTTCTGAGATAAATATATTATTTCGATCACTAGTATCTACTTTACATTAGTTCAAAGTTACTTTCATTTTAAATGGTAAACTTTTGAGATATTTAGAATGCCAACATTGAAATTTAGTTTTGGCAAGCTTGCCAAAACTCTGACACCATAGACTTCTGCAGTAACAGGTTCTGTTAAATTGACTCAGTATTGCCTTCTAGGCAGAATCAAAGGCTTAATAAGTGCATCAGTATCTAAGTTAGATATGTCAAATCAAATGTAGATAATTGGTTTGGTTTGGTTTTGAAAATTTGATATTTCATCTGAATATGCAGCTTTAATATCAATCGATAAATATTAAAGATCGTGGGAAAACCGCAGAATCGCTGAGATCGTTCATCCGTATCTCATAGGCTTCAGCAGTAATATGTTGTATTAAATTGACTTGTATGTAGAAACACCTGCTTAATAAGTGCGCCAATATCTAAGGTAGATATGTAGGTTCTAATTTAGATGAGTGCTTTGCTTTCGAAAATGTCATGTTTTTAGGAGCTGAACTCCAATAGCCGATGTTTACTTGTTGTGATCGGCTGGTTGTTAAACAAACAAACAAAGTTTTTACTTTAGTGTGCAAGTTTGTGGGGAGGACAGGGAGTAAACGTTGGTAGAGTATCTGGGGTTGAATTGGTGTATTGCAGTGCATGGGTTACTTAATCCAAGTAAGCAGGGTAATTACATTCCTAATAATATTGACATAAGTACTTTATACATCATATAATTTCCTATTCATATGTACATTGATTAATTGATTGATTGATTGGTGGTTGCTTTACGCCGTGTCAGCAGCATAGGCCATATTCACGGCAAGAAATGTTTCTGTTTTGTTCAAACCATCGCTTTTACATGTAAAAGCAGACAATCAATTATGTGCCAATAGACACTCATTAAATTAGAAAGCTCACAATCATATATTTGTGGTCAAGGGAAACAGATTCCCATAGAAAAAGAAAAGTTTTATTAATAATTGATAGAATCTATTTAGTAAACTATATGAGGTGGTACAGTCCAGCTGCCCTCAAAAAGGCTAAAATGTTTTCCTGTTTTACCTTAGTAAAAAGGGCATGCATACTGTCTGCAGTGTAGAACTGTTGGCGCAGGGCCAAAGAATCAACGCAACTTAGTAAAATGTGTTTGGGTGTCAGCGGGGACTGACACCCAATACATTCAGGGGGAGGTTCCCCCTTGAGTAGAAAAGCATGTGTAAGCCTCGCGTGGCCAATACGTCAGCGGCTAAGGCCACTAGACCGCCACCTCCCGCATGAGTCTGTGGTGGCTTTCCACAGATGGTTCATTTCTTTAAGTTATTATGTTTCATCCCACTCATGTTGCCATTGGATTTTATGTGGAGGCTATAGTGTTTCAGATCAGAGTGAGGATCAGACATGGTCAAGATCACAGTCAGGCCTCTTCGCAGCCGATCAGCTTGTTCGTTTCCTTGTATGCAGGCATGGCCAGGGACCCAGCATAGGTGGATGTCATTCCCATCCATTGTCAGTTGGTTCATTTAAATAAATGACCGTTGCTAGAATAGGGTGATTCGTTTTCAGCCAAGCCACAGCCAGGAGGCAACAGAACGAATCACTGCATATAAAAGTATAACATAGTTAGTGTGGTTGGATACCTCGATACACTCCAATGCGAGAAGGAGTGCTAGGGCTTCTGCAGTGAAAATCAAACTCTGATCGGGCAAACGTACACCAAATTTTTCCCGTCGGCAGACTGCCGCAGCAGCTACCCGGGTTTGGTCTTTCGAACCATCAGTGTATATGGAGAGGTGGTCTGCAAACTGGCCTTGAATCTCTGCATGCAGTCCTTGGTACTCGAGTGGATGTGTCCCAGACTTCCTCAGTTCCGTGAGTCGGAGGATAACCGATGGCTTTCTCAACGACCACGGGGGATGTTCTGGGACTTTGGCATCCTCCAACACATCCAAATCCACGCCCAAGGCCTCCGAATGAGGTTTCATTCAGAGCCTCAGTGGCCGGATGTAATTCGGCCTGGCTTCATACCTGGATTCGTCATGTTACTCGAATAGACAATTGTGTGCAGGATTCAATGCATTAGTTTTTAACTTGACTACATATTGCATGGTCAGTTTGATTCTCCTGTTGTTAAGTGATGGTTCATTGGCTTCAATGTAAAGGCTCTGAACCGGTGAGGTGCGGAAGGCCCCAAGGGCCAGGTGCAGTCCCTGGTGGTGGATCGTGTCTAGCAGCCCAATATATGATTTCCTTGCAGAACCGTATAATATGCTGCCGTAATCCACTTGTGACCGAACCAAGGTTCTGTACACGGAGAGCAGAACATCTCTGTCCGCTCCCCACTCTGAGCTGGACAGCACCCTCAGAATATCTAGCGCTTTCAGGCATCTTGTTTTCAGGTATTTTATATGTGGCACAAAAGACAGTTTTGCATCGAGAATGAGGCCCAGAAATTTGGTTTTCTCAACGACTTTAATGGGATCCCCATCCAGGGTCAGCCCCGGTTCCACATCCATTCTACGCAGCATGCAGAAGTGAATGCAGACTGTTTTGGTCTTGGAAAATTTGAAACCGTTCAGAACTGACCATCAATGGATCCCATTTATGCTTGGTTGTAGCTGTCTCTCTATGACATTCATGTTAGCACCGCTGTAATATAAAACAAAGTCATCCACGAAAAGACTACAGGAGACCCCCCCGCTTTACAGCAGCAGCAATACCATTGACCTTGACCCCGAAAAGGGTCACGGCCAGTATGCTGCCTTGAGGTACTCCTGGTTCCTGTGAGTGTAGGCTGGAATAGGTAGTCTTGACTCGGACGCAGAAATGCCTGAAGGCTAGAAAGTTCCTGATGAAAATTGGCAGGTGGCCATGAAGGCCAATCGCATGAAGATCCTCCATGATGCCATGCTGCCACGTTGTGTCATAGGCTTTTTGAAGGTCGAAAAAGACAGCCACAACGTGCTCCTTCTTAAGGAAAGCATCTCTTATGAAGGTCTCCATGCGCACCAAATGGTCGAGGGTGCTGTGGCCCTGTCTGAAGCCACATTGAAGGTTGGACAGGTGGTGTCCTGACTCCAGTAGCCAGACGAGGCGGTTGTTTACCATGCGCTTCATGGTTTTACAGATGCAGCTTGTGAGGGCTATGGGACGATAGTTGTTGGCTTCACTCTGGTCTTTACCAGGTTTGGGAATCGGTATTACTGTCGCCTCCCGCCAAGAGGCGGGGACGACACCCGACTCCCAGATGTTGTTGAAGAGTTGAAGCAACAGTCTCAGTGCATGTTCATGGAGATGTTTCAAAAATTGATAATGAATTCCATCAGGTCCAACTGCTGTGCATTGCGAGCTTTCCAAAGAACACCTCAACTCACCCATACTGAATGGGGAGTTGTAATGCTCCTTGCCAGCGGAGGAAAAGTCCAAGAGCTTTCGCTCTTTGCGTTCCTTGACGGCCCGAAAGCCTGGAAGGCAGTTTGCCAAAGACGAGTTTCCAGCAAAGGTGCGAGCCAATTCTTCACTTATTTCGTCGAGTGATGTGAGAATGGTGCCGTTGTGTTATAGGCACTTGACAGGACATGCTGAATGAATTGAGCGTTTGTCTCCCGTTTTGGGAGATTGTGGGATTCGGATTTTGCACATAAAATAATGTCCCAAGTTATTCATTTTAATTCAAAGTTATATCCTGATTTTTAAAAGCATGAAGATTTCAGGGTGCAAAACCATGTAGGCCTAAACGTCAACTGATACAAAAATCGAGATAAACATTGGAATCAAACGTTCACAACTATATGTGTGTATATGCCTACTTGTTGTTTCATTGGCATTGCGCCATAACCAGGCAATCATATGAAAAGTGGAATTACTGAGAATTAACATTATTTTCACGTAAAAATCTGTTATATAAACTACATTTTTGGATTGGCATTTAAGTGGTTTTTCGTCTGAACTCTTCAAATGTAATTATTATTTATTTAGTGGTATTTTGTGGCAAATGCTCAGCTAACTGTTGCGAGCGCAGGCCCTGCCTCCAGCAGTCCAAGGCGGACGTCACGGCGGAAAGCTCTCAGTCGCTGGTGGCCGACGCTGGTTGCAGCTGCAGCGTAGACCCGCCTTGAGGTTTCTCATGTTCGCTGGTAGCCGGCAGGGGTCGCCTCAGATTACTCACGTGGATCAGCGTAAGGCCACTTCCGCTCTTGCAACACCGCGACAGGAGGAGAAGGGTCCACAGTGACGAAAGGATGAAAAAAAGGTGCCCAGTGGGTAATATCGAGCATGCCCATGCAGGATGAGTTTCCCATTCATTAAGTAGTGATATTGTGTGATTTAAACAGAAATCAATGTAGATCAATTTCAAATATACTTCAAACAATTTAATCTGTGCAAAAGATACATAAATATGTGATAATGTCTGAAAAATAAACGAAATAAACTAGACAAATAATATCTGACTACACTGCTAGCTCTGTGGAGGTCTAGCCTGGTCCCCTGGCATTCATTTGCATGGGCAGAGGCACAGGGGTTTTCATCTATTATCACTCACTTTCCAAGCTGGTCCCCTAGCCTTTGTACCGGAAACAAGTTTAAACGAGCTCAAACAAGTTCAATCATAGCTGGTTGGGTCGCACCATGGCTAGTTGGGTCGCTCCGTTTAGCGCTGAATATGCTTATGGACAGGAGGGATTAGCGTTGTGTTATTTATTATTTGTTTTTATAAGAGCAGTATTAGTTCATATTACCATGTTTTCAACTAATTTGTTTGCTGACTCAGCTTTTCGCCACTCTGCTTGTAATGACTTAAGTGTTTACAAGACTCCTCTTTTGAATTGATGGGCACTGGTTCCCGAAGGCGAAGAAGGGCTGAAGGTACGACCTGGCATGTTGTTAACACACACACACACATACATAACTAGTATTTATTTTTCTTTACAAAATGGCGCTATCACTTTTGATCCATGCCTATAAGCAGGTGAATAGGAAGTGTGATGCATAAAGTACTTATGTAAATATTATTGGGAATGTGATTACCCTGCTACTGTTCACTATTTATTACTCCTGTAACGTTCCTTTTGATATGTACTTTGGTGTTTCGGTTACTTCGGTTGGTGTGTACCATAGTATCTATTCCTACCTGTCTATGTGGCTGCTTGCATGAGAAGTCAGTGCAGACTACTACAGAATAACTTTTAATCAATCAGTTATCCTGAACATTTTGATCATCAATCAGTTATCCTGAACTTTTTGATCATCCAGTCAAAGCCAAATACGGCAGAAGTTCAAAACTATCGGATTGTGCACATTATTTGTAGAATGGATACCATCACACATAGATAGCATGATGTAAAAATATATGGATTTTCGGTTCGGATTTATATATTGGCAGTGAGCATTACTATTCTCGGGTTACGGAGTGGGGTCCAGGATTATTCAACAGAGAAGCAATGGGTGCCCCACTCGCTGTGTGGCATAAGAGCCTATGTGGAAAATGTGATAACACAGAGTAGTGACCGAGATTGTGATGTGATGTTCATATTTAAGAAACAGTGAATGTTAGTGAAATGTTCCCTCCATGCACCAGAAAGAATGCAAGTGGAGGGGAAGGACATTTTTAATATATGTTTATTGTAACTGTCTGCAACTACCTGTTACTATGGGGCTGATGGGCAAGCACACATTATGGACACCACCTGCAGCTGGGGGTTGAGTGACAGCTGCCCCCTATTAGGGCATCGCCCCCCCCCCCCCCCCCCCCAAGCTTGAGAGGGTGTCTGATTGGCTGGCTGTGGGAGCTGTTGGAGCCCAGTCACCTGCATTCCGTATACCTGACACACAGACCGTCCTCAGTCTTTTCAAGTGATAACTTTGATTTAGTGTAGAACTGAATGAGTGGCTCACCATCCAACATGGATGCCTCAGCAAAGGTCACGTGATATCTGATGTCACCCATGCAAGTGTTGAATAGTTGGAGCACTCACCATGTAATTGGGGGTGTCAGCAGGCTTTTACTATAGTTCCTAAACCGACCCAAATCAACCCAAACGCTCTGAACACCCATTGACGCCATTAAACAATTAATTAGTGTAGGGCAAAAGCAGGGGACATCTTTGACAAAGCAGGCCGCCGTCATATTGTCTTGTGAGAGATGTCTGTTAATGAGCAAAACGTGCCATGATTCATGCTAAATTTATCAAAATCCAGAAAAGCTGAGGCAGGAGGGAGTGGATTAATAATTTATTGAAGTTATTGTAAAATTGGCTCATACTTCAGAATTATGGATGATTCGGGGAGGACAGAGAGTTTGCTCTCAAGCCCCCACCCTCCCCGCCCCAGAATTATTCCCAACCAGACCTGCCCGTCCAGCTCCAACCCTCTCCTTTCTCCCTCCCATCGCTCCTCTCAGGTTCAACCCCCTCCTTTCGCCATCTCCTTGCTCCACTGTACTCCTTCTCCCTCTTTCCGACTCCCCTCTCCCCGCTCAGCTCCAACCCTCTCCCCCCTCCCTTCTCCCCGCTGAGCTCCAACCCTCTCCTTCTCCCTCCCTCTCCTCGCTCATCTTCAACCCTCTCCTTCCCCCTCCCCTCCCAGCTCGAACCCTCTCCTTCCCGCTCCCCTCTCCCCGGTCATCTGCAACCCTCTCGTTCCCCCTCCCCTCTCCCCGCTCAGCTCCAACCCTCTCCTTCCCCCTCCCTCTCCCAGCTCAGTTCCAACCCTCCCCTTCCACCTCCCCTCTTCCCGCTCAGCTCCAACCCTATCCTTCCCCCTCCCTCTCTCCGCTCAGCTCCAACCCTCCCCTTCCCCCTCCCGCTCTCAGCCTCCAACCCTCTCCTTCCCCTCCGCTCTCCCCACTCCGCTCCACCCCTCTCCTTCCCCCCCCTCTCCCAGCTCAGTTCCAACCCTCCCCTTCTCCCTCACCCTCCCTGCTCAGCTCCCACCCTCTCCTTCCCCCTCCCTCTCCCAGCTCAGTTCCAACCCTCCCTTCGCCCTCACCTCTCCCCGCTCAGCTCCACCCTCTCCTTCCCCTCCCTCTCTCAGCTCAGTTCCAACCCTCTCCTTCCCCTCCCTCTCCCTGCTCAGCTCCAACCCTCTCCTTCTCCCTCCCTCTCTCAGCTCAGCTCCACCCTCTCCTTCCGCCTCCCCCTCCCCGCTCAGCTCCACCCTCCCCTCCCCCTCCGTCCTCCCATCTCAGCTCCAACCCTCTCCTTCCGCCTCCCCTCCCTCTCTCAGCTCCACCCCTCTCCTTCCCCCTCCCTCCCCCAACTCCGTCCCCCCCCTCCCCTCCTCTCCCCCCTCCCCCCCCTCCCCCTCCCCCCCCCCCTCTCCCCCCCCCCTCCCCTCCCCTCCCCCTCCCCTCCCCCCCTCCCTCTCCCCCTCCCCTCCCCCCCCCTCCTCCCTCTCCCCCCCTCCCCCTCCCTCCCTCCGCCCCTCCCCTCCCCCCCCCTCCCTCCCCCTCCCCTCCCCCCTCTCCCCCCTCCCCCCGCTCCCCTCCCCCCTCCCCCTCCCTCCCCCCTCCCCCCCCCTCCCTCCCCTCCCCCCCTCCCCCCCCCTCCCCTCCCCCTCCCTCCCCCTCCCCTCTCCCCCCCACCCTCCCCCCCCCCTCCCCTCCCCCCTCCCTCTCCCGCCTCCCCTCCCCCCCCCCCTCCCCCCTCCCCTCCCTCCCTCCCCCCCTTCCCCCCCTCCCTCCCCCCCCCTCCTCCCTCCCCCCACCCCTCCTCCCTCCCCCCCTCCCCTCCCCTCCCTCCCCCTCCCAGCTCCCCCCCCCCTCTCCCACTCTCCACCCTCCCCCTCCTCCCTCTCCGCTCCTCCCCTCTCCTCCCCCCCCTCTCCCCGCTCAGCTCCAACCCTCTCCTTCCCCCTCCCTCTCCCAGCTCACTTCCAACCCTCCCCTTCCCCTAACCTCTCCTCGCTCATCTCCAACCCTCTCCTTCCCCTCCCTCTCTCAGCTCAGCTCCAACCCTCTCCTTCCGCCTCCCCTCTCCCGCTCAGCTCCAACCCTCTCCTTCCCCCCTCCCTCTCCCAGCTCAGTTCCATCCCTCCCTTCCCCCTCACCTCTCCCCGCTCAGCTCCCACCATCTCCTTCCCCCTCCCTCTCTCAGCTCAGCTCCAACCCTTCCCTTCCGCCTCACCTCTCCCCGCTCAGCTCCCACCCTCTCCTTCCCCCTCCCTCTCTCAGCTCAGCTCCAACCCTCTCCTTCCGCCTCCCCTCTCCCCTCTCAGCTCCAACCATCTCCTTCCGCCGACCCTATCCCCGCTCAGCTCCAACCCTCTCCTACCCCTTCCCTCTCCTCGCTCATCTGCTACCCTCTCCTTCCCCCTCCCGTCTCACCGCTCAGCTCCAACCCGCTCCTTCCCCCCTCCCTCTCCTCGCTCATCTGCAACCCTCTCCTTCCCCCTCCCCTCTCCCCGCTCAGCTCCAAGCCTCTCCTTCCCCCTCCCCTCTCCCTACTCAGCTCCAAGCCTCTCCTTCCCCCTCCCCGCTCAGCTCCTACCCCCTCCTTCGCCCTCACTTTGCTCCGCTCAGCTCCTACCCCTTGTCGTTCTAAACCTCCTCCAAACGTCCAAACCTCTGACTCCCATAATGCAGTGACTCCACCTAGTTTGTTTGAAATAGAAATATGGTCTTTCTATGTCTTTGTGATTCTTTTATCCAAAAGTAAAAATATATCCATATTAGAAAATAATTAAATATTTACGAAAAGAAAAGTTATGGAGAGTAGACCATATCATCGGGGAAGTCGTTTTATTAATCATGATAAAGTGACTGGGAGTAAAATGCCATCATCCCACATTAAAAGGAGAGTTAATGAAAATAGTGGACAGTTACGCTGGTTGGGGGAAGCGGAGCAATCCCTGGGTTAAGATGACAATGGCTTATAAAACTGCATTTTGGGGGTTCCAACGGTTGTTTTTTTTATAAAGCATTTTACCAAATCCGTGGGCAGCACCTAAACTCGCCATTTACTGGACCGGCCGGTGAGGGGCAGCATGAGGCAGATGGCTTAGTGCAGCATGTGGATGAGCTTTTTCCAAGCTTTGGAACAAGCAGTGCGTGTGCGGGGATCAAGTGGTAAGGGCAAAGGAATTAGCCAAGACACCAGAACTGCTGGTGGGCGATAGAGTGTTCCTGCTGGTTAATGAGGGCTGTGGGACCATTGCACCAACAAATTCGACAAGGGGTTCCTAGTAGTGGGCGTCTGCGATTATATGGTAACAGTCGGCTTGCGACGCCTGGCGGGCTGTGTTGTTGGTAAAAAGGAAAAGTCGGGAAATCATTACACATGTATGTATGCAACATATAATTACTATCTCACATGTGAATTGTCAAACTATCCTATATGTATGTCTTGGAATGATTAATATTTTTAAATTGGCTGATGGCAATATTTGTCTGCTGATGACAATATCAGATTACATATACATCTGTCATTAATATTGGTAATTTGGCTGATGACAATATCAGACTACATATACATGTATGATTAAAATTATTTATTTGGCTGATGACAATATCAGACTACATATACGTATATGATTAATATTGTTTATTTGGCTGATGACAATAGCATACTACATATACATCTATGATTAGGTATCACAGATGATTTTTTTTTAATGCAAAATAGTGTTACACTTTTGAATCCAAATTAAAGAGGGTCAATTATGACATTTATTAGTTTGTATTTCATCAAGATATCTCAAACGGTTTAGTTTTGAGAGACATTAAAAGATTTAATAAATTGGGGTTTATTTCAGACTTGTAAAAAATAGGACAAAAAGCCATGATTAATGTTGTTAATTTGGCTGATGACAATATCAGACTTCATATACATCTATGATTAAAGCTGCATAGTCCGATGAAGCATCACATTTTCAAAATCAAGACAATTATCCAGATTTGATTCTACATATCTAACTTAGATACTGATGCACTTATTAAGTATTTGTTTCCACATAGAAGGGAACACTGAGCCGATTTAATAGAACATGTTACTGCAGAAGCCTATAGTATCAGAGTTTTGGCACGCTTGCCAACATTATTTTCACGTGTTTGAATTTCAAATATCTCAAAAGGTTGTCATTTCAATTAAAGGTTACTTCAAACTAAAGTAAGGTAGATTATAATGATCAATTTAATATATTTATCTCAGAAAAATGCCAGAAACTCAAAACCATCGGACTATGCAACTTTAATATTGTTAATTTGGTTGATGACAATATCAGACTACATATATATCTATGATTAATATTGTTTATTTGGCTGATGCCAATAGCAAACTGCATATACATATATGATTAATATTATTAATCTGGCTGATTGCAATATATGTCTGGTAATGACAATATCAGACTGCATATACATCTATGATTAATATTGTTAATTTGGCTGATGACAATATCTATCTGCTGATGACAATATCAGAGTACATATATATATGCATCTATGATGAATAGTGTTAATTTCGCTGATGACACTATTAGACTACAAATACATGTATTGTAGATTACTCTTTTGTTACATGGCTGGAAGACCAGTGCCATGGCGCTGATAAAAGACCTTATTCAATGAATAAACTATATATATGACAACATGTGGGCAGGTGCTAGGTACATTTGTTAGGGGGATGCGAAAGGGAGGCGGGAGGGCAATCGGCAGGGGAGCCGGCCGGGGGAGGTGGGGAGGACTGCGGTGAGGAGAAACGTGGAAAGACATTGGAGACACGGCCGGGAATTGCGTGCCCGGTGCTGGGCAGTCGGGTAAGGGGATGGGTGCCCGAAGAAGGGGACTGCACATGCACACTTGCAAATTGGAACACCATCTGGCAGCTGATTTAATTTGCGATTGAGATTCATAGCTTAACGGTGCAGGGAGAACTGCTTCACCACATGCGGAGCTACTGTCACCAAACATGAAGAGGAGGGTGTCTGTTCCAGCACTTAGAGCTGCTCACAACATATATATAGTTCACAAGACACACACACATGCTAGCTCACAGAAGACGGAATAGCTCATACCACACACAAGTCATACTAGCTAGCTTCTAGAACAGCATAGAGTTCAGCTAACATTATATGCAGATCAACTCACAAAAAACACATAACACTTTAAATTAACAGGTGACAATATACATAGCTGCTCTTGGTAGCTTACAATGCTCGGATCAGAGGTAGTTATGGTGTAAGAGGGGGGGTTGAAGGTCCTCTGTAATTTCTTTTGTTATGCTAATTGCTTAAAAGAAGGAAAATAAAGAGATTTAATTGAGCTAATTGCTTTATTAGTTAGTGATATGAATAGAATCTGGTTACGTTGCGAATTAGATAGAAGATGCCCCTTGAGACATTACTCAATTTGCACACTCTGATTCGTGCTCCATGTGTTCATAATGCACATCCGCACATTATTTACTAAAGAGTTCCCAAATGATTCTCAGTGTCATGCAAATATGGAGCCTAACCCACGTCCTCGGCTGTTACTGCCTGGAAACAATAACTGCATGCACACCTATCAGCAAATCATGTCTATCTATATGTAAGATACGCATTGAGACGGAAACGGAATGGAGGATACAATCTTTATTTCCAAATTAATCAATCAGTGATCAGTATCTGGATGGGCGCAATAGTGCCCTACTGGAAAATCAAAATTAAAAGTATGGCAGTATGGTGTTTATAGCAAATGAGAGAGTGACAAGTTGGCGAGCGGGAGGTAGTTTATATGCGAGCGGGTGCCGCCGCCGGGTGGAATGGCCGCCCTCCCCCCACCCAGTTCACCGAACTGGCAGGGGGGGCAGCACCATGTGTTACTTACATTTGGCATATACGTAGTATATACATGGGGGTAAGATACGCAGTGAAACGGAATGGAAGATACAGTCTTTATTTCCATATTAATCAATCAGTAATCAGTATCTGGCTGGGCGCAATAGTGTCAAGTCCAAAGGACCCACCCAGACAGAGTTAAGTAGCACCAGGCAGGGCAGCAGCCACCTGCATGTCAGCGATGATCCGTTCAGACAGGGGGTGGCAGATGTATCTATAAACAGCGTCTGAAGACCAGTCTCCCCTGGTATTAATTTTGTCAATTGAGACACCACGTAAGGCCAAATAAGTACAGCCCCCTCAATGAAGCAAGTGGCAGGAAAACCTTTCTCTCGCAAGACCTGCCAAGGAGGCAAAATACTTAATACTTGACTGCAGTGTTAGATAGTCGGGCGGGGCATACCCTCTGGGACCAAAGGGGACCTGGGAAGCAGCTTCAGAGGGGGGGGGCACCTTGATTTGGGCGAAGTGTTTCTTTACCCAGAACACGGCGCACAATTCAGTGTTAGGCACACTTGCAACAGGTATAAGGAGCTCATGCTCCGAGAACAGGATAGTTTTTGAATGGCGAACCTTCACCACCGTACCCCAATTATAAAAGGTGAAGTCTGAATGCAGCAGGACAGAATCAGAGGAGGTGATCTGGCACTTACGGAGAAGTGCTCTGAAGGCAACCAAGAGGGCAGCAATTGTGCAAACATGGCCCTCGCTCCCAGACATGTACGAGAACATTATAATTAGCTCGGCGGGGAGTAGAGGTGCCGCGTGCTTAACCGCGCAGCCCAAAGTATGCTTAGCACCTCCCAAGACCATACGTATTTGATGAGAAGCAAAATCAATCGGATCCGTCAGATTTGAGAAAAAAATTAAGGGCACTCAGATAATTTGTAATAGATGAGTAGTTGGGTTACGCGATAACCAGACAACATAAATAGCCACCTGAGAGGGGGGGCATAGCAACGGCAAGAGAATCCCTCTGAACTCGCCTATAAAGGTGAGGTATTTCTTGAGCTGCATTGCCCTTGTTGAGCGGGAGTTTGTCGAATAATAACTGTCGCCCATTTCCCTAGCTGCCCCTCTCAGGCGATCCAGACCTGAAAACAAGCAAGAAAGTGATCAGTCAGAAAAAAGCAAGGTGCAACACAAGCAACCCACATGATCGGCATTAATCACCCGATTCCTACTAACTGTGTCTCTCCACCTGCTTAGGGCATCACAAATAACATTATCCCTACTTCTAACATAGGCCGATTTAATCTCGAAATTATAGGTAATTGATAACCAAAAAGTCTCTTTTACATATAACAGAATCTGCTTATTTACACAATGCTTGGTTGACAAAGCGGCACAAACCGTATGGTTGTCTGTTACAAATACTATAACCATCCCTCCATCAGTGACACCAGCGTCTGGCGGCAACAACAACTGGCCACATCTGTTTTATGTTAATATGTAATTTATCGCTTACAGGGGGACACTCGGCAAAATGATGGCTCAGCTCTCCAGCCAAAGTGGGATCGAGGCCAAAGCTACCACCAACCAGTCGTCCGAGTGGGTTGCTCCAAAGCCCCAGTTTGACGCATCGCTATAAACTGAAAAGATAGTGGCGTGGATGCCCAGCATCTTAGGACTCCACAAATTGAAGCCACCAGCTCAACTCAGAGCGAAATTTGTTATTTAATCTTAATTTATAATACGGTTTTCTCAACTGGCGGATAGCGTCATACACCCTCGGCCAACCGTGGAGCAGTGTGCCAAGCGTCCACTCAGGCGTTCAAGTTCCTTGCGAGTCGCCTTCCTTCGGCCCAAGAACACAAGCAGAACATGTTTTAGCTTAACAATCTTGTCAACAGGGAGTCTGAGTTGCAACTTCACAGTGTTTATATCTATTCCCAACCTTGAACATTGGGAAGATGCAGGTAGTTTAGAGTAACTCAAGTAGAAGCCTAAACAGCGTAACATTTTCATTATCAGTAGCTGACTATGAAGGCAGTCTTTGTAATCAACCCCATGAACAGCAAAATTGTCAAGATAATTAATGGTATGCAGGATCCTATCCCTACGACCACAGCGCACAATAAAGTCGGAAATTCGACTGAAAATAAATAGGATAGAAGAAAGGCCCATACACAGGTGATTGTCATAGACAATTTTAGTTCACCCACCAAAATTCCAGGATAAAGCCTGACGAGGCCGGTCGGTGGGGTGAATAGAGATAGCCCTGAAGGCATCCTTGATATCTATAGAGGCAATGGACTCGCCTTGGACCATCATTTTGACAAGGTCGTCAACACCTTGGTATGAGAATTTCTGAGTAATGTCATTTAACAAAGTTATTTACTGACAAAGAGATCGGTTTACTACAATCGACAATTATTCTATATCCACCACCAACAGATTTAGGGACTGCAAACAGGTTATGAGTACATACAGGAGCTGAATGGGCGTGGCTTATATAGCCCGCCTTCAGCTCTAATCTCAGTTTAGCATCAATGAAGCTTTTTGTTTCACAATTGGATCGGCCTGCATGGCTAATAGAGTAATTTGCGGTACAGGTGGGATTAATTACTTTAAAGCCAAAAATGGTGCTGCGCATAATAAAGTCGCACTCAGGGTCAATATTACCTTACAGTCACAGAATGCGTGACAAGGCTTAAATTTGCAATTCGCTTCCAAACAAGATAAGTTAACAGTAAAGTCTATTGCTTCAGATGAATAATTATCGGAGGCGGACACATAGAGGCCCCTCTCGCCAGGTGAAACAGTCAGCCAGTCACACCCGATACTCGCCCAATTAGGGCACACAGCCCAGGCACCAACCAGATCAGCAGCACTGGGGACGTAACGACTCCCCCCACCACCCTCCTCCCGGAGAGTGTCACGCGCGCCTCGTCACAAGGGGCAAGGGTACTCAGGGCACGGTAACGTGCAGGGCTGATAGGGCAATTAGTAGGGTAACTATGAACAATTCGGCCAAAGGGCGGGCTAATTAAATTAGGGGCGCCTTAGTGGCGAAACTAGTGAACAAGCAGCATTGATTTTAGTTTGGTTATCAAACCTGCAACAATTACTGGTACGTGGTAACAGGGTGAACAATTTATAGGAGCTGCAACAACTGTATTAACACAAACAATACGGCGCTTCTTTCTCCCCCTGCCCCTTCCCCTCGGCATTCACTCTTTTCAGTAATTAGCCCTGATATGAGACTTACTCCCACAACGGGAGCACCAATGTCCGAAATTACAAGTCTTATCGTCATACCCGCAGACTTCTTCTTTGTTGTGGGCGAAGCACGGCTTCTTCCCATCCTTGCAATACAGGTCTCTATTAGAGCCCTGACTCCCCTTGCCTGTTGAGGTGCTTCCCTTGGCTTGCTGACTGCGCATCAACTCAAGACCTAATACCTTAATGCTAGCTCCAGATTCCCTGCACAAAAGGCATCATAGCCATCAACCGCTGCCAGCTTCATAGCTAGCATGCGCTTGGTCTTGGAATTTACCCGACTTGGCCTTCGCTGCTATATACTTAAGATGCTTAACAAACCAGCGCAAGTCTTGGAAGTCTAAGTCTTTTTTGTCTAAGACCCATGCACAGGACGCCTCAACGATTTCAAAAGGTGAGAGTTTTTTAGGTCTTTGCGATCCTCTAGGTAATGTTTAATGGACCACTTACTCCTTTGACGCCTGTCTCGACTCGTTGTCGTGCCTGTTGACAAACTCGAGCTGGACGACCACCGGTGCCGCCAGCGATGGCACCGTTCCCTCGAACCACTGCGCTTCCTGCTCGAGCTCCAAACCCAGCTTCCGCCTAGAAGATAAGTCAGCCGCGTCGTCTTCCAGCCGTTTTTCGCGACGATCCAGCTCCGCCCACCGCTTGCGGTGTTCCAGCGCCTGCTTGCGGTGTTCCAGCGCCTGCTCCTTGTCCGCAATGGCGTGCTCCCACTCATCCAGTTCCTCATTGTTTGGCGCAGCCGAAGACATAAATGGCGCCAGCACTTCCTCCATCACAAAATCACTGTTATCGCCTGACATGGTGCCCGTTTTGTAACTTGATCGCATAGCACGCCTGGTTTGCATTGGTACTAAGTTACAATCGTCGTTGACTGGGCCTTGTGTAGACAGCCACAAGGGCCACAGTGCATTACAGTCGCCAGCGATGGTGTAGACAGCAATCACTAATTAAATCGCAGTGTAAATCGCAGTGTAAAAGTACACTGGTCGTATGGCGTTTATGGCAAATGAGAGAGTGACCAGCCGGCAAGCGGGAAGTAGTTTATATGTGAGCGGGTGCCGCTGGCTGGTGGAATGGCCGGGCACCCCCCCCACCCAGTTCACCGAACCGGCGGTGGGCAGCACCATGCGTTATTTCCATCGACATATACGTAGTATATACGTCCGTATGCATTTATATATATATACACCCATCACAACAACAACAAAAATATATATATTTTTGTTGTTATTGTGATGGGTGTATTTATGCTGCCCATAACACCATAACATAATGACTTGCTTTCGACGCTAGACAGTAATAGTCTTGTGACTCCCCTTCAATTTTATCACTATCAGTTGTTGTTCTTTTTTCTTGAAGATTTATACTGCCTATCATGGTTAAGCCTTAATAGGCTTGTTTTCCCCATTAGAGACAGTTTGTCGATAGAAAGCCTGAGCCTACACTTTTACAGATCCAAGGGATTTTTAACTTCCATAGACATGGTATGAGCGCAACTGGCCTTTGATGACACTGTAAGTTATACACAGCAGTGCAAATCCAAATTGGCAGAGGTGGAGGCACAGGAAATCTAACCACTGACCTTCAGATTAGGAGTCCGACCTAGAAAAAAGTCAGACACTCTAACCACTCCGCCACAGAGAACACCACAAGCTAGCGAACTACTGCATGCATTCTTTCTCTGTAAGTGTATATAGTCCATGAGCCAGACAAAATTTGATTTCCAAAAAGGAGGGCAAGGCACCACTATATTTTTCAGTTAGTTTTATGGATTGCCGTTATGAAAAAATGTGATGGAAATCTCAATTCCACAGCTAAACCCATCTAGCAGCCATTTTTTAAGCATACGTTTTTAAGTCATTGGTTTGACTCGACCAGGGTTCGAACCCGAATCCCGTAATCTACTAAAATGAGAGACAGACACTGAACTAATTCGGCCAACCCATCTGGCATGTGTCTCATCATAAGCATTTAACTACTTATGGGCATACACCATTAGAAACACTATGGGTATGACTGGATTAGTCTGCACTGATATCTCAGACAAGGAGCAAGTTAGGTAGGCATGGATATGGTGATTGCATCAGCGACCCTAGGTAGCCTAATGGTTAACACACTATGAATAGCAGTAATTGTGAATTCGAATTCTGCCACCCCCCAATCCACTATAAATAATGGATAAATAATATAGTGTTAGTTCCATGTACATTAGCTATAAGCATGAAGTATTCATTTAACTAGGCCAGTAACAGTGCCCATGAATCGATGCACAAAATGTAGGTGTTCTACCAAAAGCCAAAGTCCGGTCAAATAACTACCAGGAGAAGAGTTAGATGCAAAATATGGTATGCTAGGATTCGAGCGTGACGCCTGTGAAGTAGTAGCCTAGGTCGTGGTAGCCCATCGTTAAAGAGGATTCTGCAACTCCCACTCACCTGCTACGTCGCTTGTCTTTATTTAATGCTGGCAAATGGATATTATTAACTTCTGATCCTAGATTAAACTACAAAGCGCGTGCAGGTAGCATTTGATATCTTTTTGGTGGATAAATTATCATTTTATTCAGCAAATAAAGGTATTTTTTCAGCGCCGAGGCACTGGTCTTCCGGCTATGTTATGTTACATTCATTCAGATATATAATACTCTAAAATGAACAAGAGTTTGATACAGATACAAAAAGAAGAAAAAAGAAGAATAGTGCCGTTACCCAACGGCATTGAGAAATAACAGGGTGTAAATTATATATTGTCAGTGTCGTGGTTAGGGTAACTTTGTACTAATATACATGGTGAACTGTAGCTATTCTGTTCATAGAATTTGATACAGTTAGATCCCTTACTTCATTGCAGATTTGATAAAAAATATAATATGATGCTTGGTGTGGTTTTCCTTGTATTATTGTTAAAACTAGTTCAGTGAACCACCTTGGAGGAAATTGTACACATGTATGGTCAAGTGTTAGTAGACTGTATGGGCGATGGTGCTACTTATTTAGTTTAGTAAGGGTACTGCAGATGTCAATAACTATGCCATGCCATGTGAAAGTACAACGTCTGAACACTTTGACTTCTGGATACTGAATGGTTTATTCCCATCCAGGGCTCACTGAACCGCCGGCTAAACTTTCCATGACGTCATCTCATTAGAATATCTTACAGACATGTCCAGACGTCTATTACGCATATATCCCCCCTTCAAAGTATTTCTGAAACATGAAATGTTTTAAAATGACCATCCACTATATATATACCCAGTAAAATGAATAGCACATTAATACAAACATATATGTGTACTTAGCTTAAACATCAGGTACTAGCGAATGTCAGAGCGCACTATGGCACTGAAGTCCTCTGACTGTTCGGCTGCTTAGCCTCCATATGATATATTGTCCATTATAGTAAAACACACACACCAAATGCAGCTGAAAATACAATACTTAAGCCTAACACGCACATGTGTTTGTGTGTATATATTTAACGTGACTGACTCACTACAGGTCTAACCTGCTTGCCGGCCTAATCACCCGACCTGACCTACTTAGATTAGCCGCACTGTTTACATTTGGCATCGATGCTGACCTACTTTGTTCTGCTCGACTGGTTCGGACTGCCCTTATAATCTGAACCCTGTTCCTGTACAACATATTCCCTGACTCATTCAAAATCTGATATTCTCTCCCTGAAACACCTGTATGACCTAAAATTACTCCTTTTTTCCACTCTCCTGCATTATGCTTGTATTTTACACTGTCCCCAACTCTCATAGGCTTGTCTGGCTTACCGCATTTCTTGTCATGAAACACTTTCTGGCTTTGCTGTCTTTTCGCTGTCTGTACTTTCGTCGGATTTTGTGTTTCGGGTATCAAGATTTCTTCCGCCATCGGCAACCTCCCTCTGAGCCTTGTGTTCATGAGCAGCTGAGCCGAAGATGCGTTCAAGACGGGTAATGGAGTGTTTCGATAGTTTAACAAAGCTAACTACAAGTCTGTATTTGTTTTTGCACATTTCTTTAACATGTACTTTACCGTTTGCACAAACCTCTCCACCTGGCTGTTGTTTCGTGGATATTGCGGACTGGAATATACGGCTTTAAAACCATAGTCTTGTGCAAACTCCCTGTACTCATGGCTCTTAAATTGCGGACCATTGTCCGAAATGACCTGACTAGGAATACCGTGCCTAGCAAAATTATCCTTCATTGCCTCAATGAGTGTGACAGACGACGTATCTCTCAACAACGATACCTCTGGATATTTCGTGTAATAATCTACGGTTATAAGGTAATTTTTATGGTTTAATTCAAACAAGTCTGCTCCTACTTCCTCATACAGCTTTTGCATTATCGCCACCAACGGCTTGTGGTCTCTTTGAATTGGAACCTCCTTGCCAAAGATATAGTCATGAAATCTCTGGCATCCGAAACACATGGCGAGCATTTCTTTTTCTATCGTGGCATAACCACACTGCGCTGAATTGAGCGCACGAGATGCAAGTGCGATTGGCTTGTTTTCTTGCATTAACACAGCACCTACACCTGACTGACATGCATCTACCTGAATGTCAATAGGATTGTTTACATTGTAATACGACAACACAGGAGCAGTTCTCAACTTTTCCTTCAACTTATCGAAAGCACACTGCTGTTCGTTTTGCCAGTGCCACGCCACATCCTTAGCGAGGAACATGCGCAGTGGTTTGGCAATCTCGGACATGTTAGGTATGAACTTGTGCACATACCCAACCATGCCCAGTAACCGTTGGACACCTTGTTTGTCTTGTGGCTCTGGCATGTCTACGATTGCTTGTATTCTGTCTGGATCAGGCTTCACACCCTGTTGGGTAAGTTGATGACATACTTCACCGTAGTTTTGCATAGCAAAGATTTTGTCTCGTTTAATTTGAGATTTACCGACCTAGCTCGGTCCAACACGGCCTTGAGCCTCTCGTTGTGCTCCTCCACTGTTGACCCATATACCAAAATGTTGTCTGTGACTATCCCGATACCGGGTAGGTCGCCCATGACACGGTGCATTTCCTGACTAAAAATGTCACCAGCTGTTTTGATGCCAAAAGGCAGGCGGGTGTACCTGTACCGACCCCACGGAGTGTTAAATGTGCACAGACGCGAACTTTCCTCATCTAATGGGGAGCTTTCATGAGCCAGTTCTCTCACTATACACCAGGTGGCAGCACCCGTTCCCGGTCCAAGTCGGCGATCATGGTTGGATATAAGGGTGTAGGTATGTGTGTGTGTTTGTCGTGTAGATGTGTGGTGGGGGTTTAGGGATGTGGTGGGGGTCTAGGTATGTGTGTGGTGGGGGTGTAGGTGTGTGTGGTGAGGGTTTAGGGGTGTGGTGGGGGTTTAGGTGTGCGGTGGGGGTTTAGGGATGTGGTGGGGGTGTAGGTGTGTGTGTGGTTGGGGTGTAGGTGTGTGGTGAGGGTCTAGGGGTGTGGTGGGGATGTAGGTGTGTGGTGTGTGTGGTGGAGGTGTGTGGTGGGGGTGTAGTTGTGTGGTGGGGGTGTAGGTGTGGGGTGTTGGTGTGTGGTGAGGGTTAGGGATGTGGTGTGTGTGTGGGGGTGTAGGTGTGTGGTGGAGGTAGAGGTGTGTGGTGGGGGTTAGTTTTGTGGTGGGGGTGTAGGTGTGGGGGTGTAGGTGTGTGGTGAGGGTTTAGGGATGTGGTGTAGGTGTGTGGGGGGTGTAGGTGTGTGGTGGGGTGTGTGTGTGGTGGGGGTGTAGGTGTGTGGTGAGGGTTTAGGGGTGTGGTGGGGGTGTAGCTGTGTGTATGGTGGGGGTGTAGGTGTGTGGTGGGTGTGTAGGTGTGTGGTGAGGGTGTAGGTGTGTGGTGAGGGTGTCGGTGTGTGTGTGTATTGTCGGGTGCAGGTGTGGGGTGTAGGTGTGTGTGGTGAGGGTTTAGGGGTGTGGTGTGTGTGTGGGAGTGTAGGTGTGTGGTGGGGTGTAGGTGTGTGTGTCTTGGGGGTGTAGGTGTGTAGTGTGCGTGTGGTGGGGTGTATGTGTGTGTGGGGGTGTAGGTGTGTGGTGACGGTGTCTGTGTGGTTGGGGTGTAGGTGTGTGGTAGGGTGTAGGTGTGTGGTGAGGGGTTAGGGGTGTGGTGGGGCTGTAGGTGTGTGATGGGGGTGTAGGTGTGTGGTGGGGGTGTAGGCGTGTGGTGGGGGTGTAGGTGTGTGGTGAGGGTGTAGGTGTGTGGTGAGGGTGTAGGTGTGTGTGTGTGGTTGGGGTGTAGGTGTGTGGTGGGGGTGTAGGTGTGTGGTGGGGGTGTAGGTGTGGGGTGAGGGTTTAGGGATGTGGTGTAGGTGTGTGGTGTGTATGTGTGATGGGGGTCTAGGTGTGTGGTGAGGGTTTAGGTGTGTGGTGATGGTGTAGGTGTGTGGTGGGTGTAGCTGTGTGGTGGGGGTGTAGCTGTGTGGTGGGGGTGTAGGTGTGTGGTGGGGGTTTAGGGATGTGGTGGGGTGTAGGTGTGTGGTATCTGTTTGGTGGTGTAGGTGTGTGGTGGGGCGTGGTGGGGGGTGTAGGTGTGTGGTGACAGCTTATGTGTGTGGTGTAGGTGTGTGGTGGGGTGTAGGTGTGTGGTATGTGTTTGGTGTTGTAGGTGTGTGGTGTGTGTGGGGATTTAGGGGTGTGTGGTGGGGGCTTAGGGATGTGGTGGGGGTGTAGGGGTGTGTGGTGGGGGTGTAGGTGTGTGTGGTGGGGGTTGACGGTGTAGGTGTGTGGTGGGGTGGTGGTGTGTGTGTGGTGGGGGTGTAGGTGTGTGGTGAGGGTTTAGGGGTGTGGTGGGGGTGTAGCTGTGTGGTAGGTGTGTGGTGATGGTGTAGGTGTGTAGGTGTGTGGTGTGGTGATGGTGTAGGTGTGTGGTGAGGGTGTAGGTGTGTGTGTGTATTGTCGGGTGCAGGTGTGGGGTGTAGGTGTGTGGTGGGGGTGTAGGTGTGTGGTGAGGGTTTAGGGGTGTGGTGTGTGTGTGGGAGTGTAGGTGTGTGGTGGGGTGTAGGTGTGTGTGTGTCTTGGGGGTGTAGGTGTGTGGTGTGTGTGTGGTGGGGTGTATGTGTGTGTGGGGGTGTAGGTGTGTGGTGAAGGTGTAGGTGTGTGTGTGGTAGGGTGTAGGTGTGTGGTGAGGGGTTAGGGGTCTGGTGGGCTGTAGGTGTGTGGTGGGGGTGTAGGTGTGTGGTGGGGGTGTAGGTGTGTGGTGAGGGTGTAGGTGTGTGGTGAGGGTGTAGGTGTGTGTGTGTGGTTGGGGTGTAGGTGTGTGGTGGGGGTGTAGGTATGTGGTAGGGGTGTAGGTGTGTGGTGAGGGTTTAGGGATGTGGTGTAGGTGTGTGGTGTGTGCGTGTGATGGGGGTGTAGGTGTGTGGTGAGGGTTTAGGTGTGTGGTGATGGTGTAGGTGTGTGTAGCTGTGTGGTGGGGGTGTAGCTGTGTGGTGGGGGTGTAGGTGTGTGGTGGGGGTTTAGGGATGTGGTGGGGTGTAGGTGTGTGGTATCTGTTTGGTGGTGTAGGTGTGTGGTGGGGCGTGGTGGGGGGTGTGGGTGTGTGGTGACAGCTTATGTGTGTGGTGTAGGTGTGTGGTGGGGTGTAGGTGTGTGGTATGTGTTTGGTGTTGTAGGTGTGTGGGGTGTGTGGGGATTTAGGGGTGTGTGGTGGGGGCTTAGGGATGTGGTGGGGGTGTAGGGGTGTGTGGTGGGTGTGTAGGTGTGTGTGGTGGGGGTTGACGGTGTGTGTGGTGGGGGTGTAGGTGGTTTGTGGTGGAGGTGTAGGGTTGTCTTGCAGAGTGGCACCTCACAATCTTTAGCATCCCTAATCCCCCACCACACACCTACACCCCACCACACACCTACACCCCACCACACACTTACACCCCACCACACACCGACACCCCCACCACACACCTACACCCCACCACACACCTACACCACCACACACACACCACACACCTACACCCCCACCACATCCCTAAACCCTCACCACACACCTACAGCCCCACCACACACCTACATCCCACCACACACCTAAGCTGTGTGTGTGCTTCTATTCAACCAAAGCATTACAGAGACCGGCATGAGTCGCCATCTGGTGAAAGACTCGTGCAAACTGAAAGGTCCTCATTCTATTTGCCAATAACCTGTCATTGCATCCAAAACTGAGAAATATTTTGCATCTGCTGTCTTGGCAATAATTTTGTCAAATGTTTTGGTAGGGAAAGGCCCTCTCTTTATCGCTTTGTTCAACTTAGTCGGATCCAGACAAATCCGTATCTTATTTGTTTTTTTTACGATAGTTATAGAATTAACCCACTCGGTAGGTTCATCCTGCTCAACTATAACACCCTTTCTACCATGCGATCAATTTCACTACGTACTTTACTTTGAATTGCAAATGGGATTCTTCAAGGTAGTCCTACAGATTTATCAACATGAATGTCAGCATTTGCTTTGATCAGACCTAAACCTTGAAACATGTCTTTGTATTCGCCCACCAGCTGTTCAGCCTGGGCGCTGGGACTGTCGTTCAGCTTGGAAATGTTTGTCGGCACGTCAGAGTGCACCTCATCAACACGCGCCAACAGGTTCAATGACACACAAGCCTGTTTCCCCAAAATAGGCTGACAGTTCCGCACTTGGAACCTGAAGTTTCTGCCATTCACGTCGACCGACGCCACACTGTCAGGAGTGATCCGATGTCCCGAGAACATCACCAACGAACACCTGGTGTTCGCCAGCTGCCCCGGAGCGACTCTGTCAAAGACGTTCCTCGGAAGCGCGTTTGCCTCCGACCTGGTGTCGAGCTTGAACTTCACCGGACAACTGTTCACCTGGACGGTCGCGTACCACAACTCGGCATCTTGCTCGGTGCGGTCAATGGCACCGACGAACAAATCCGCAGTCGAAATGTTTACCTCCGCCGGATCCGGGTCTTGCTCAGCGTTGTGAGGGTCGGGCTCTTCAATGGTAACCTGGTTGACTCTGCCAAGTCTGCTCCTGCAGACCTTACCGAAGTGCCCGATCTTCTTGCCGGCTATGCAAGCTTTGCCTTTCGCTGGGCAGACTCCCCGGCCGTGTTCCTATCCACAGTTCTGACAGCGGATCTTGAACTCTCCTGCACCGGCACTGCCAGAATTCCAAGATGGCGATTTCCAAGATGGCATCGCCGATGACCGGACCGCCGGTGCACCGGTACATGCAGTAGCATAGTTCTTAAGAAAATCAATTTCCTTACTTTCCACATCTGATTTGGTGTACTCCAACAGATCCAAACTGAATTCACTCATTTCACACCTACTCACTCACTTCTCCAGAGTTAACTCAGCAGTTTGCAGCAGTTTGTTACACAAATTAATGTTTTTAACGCCAGCCACCAACCGATCGCGCAACAGCGACTCCTCAACTGACCCGTATTTGCAATCCTTTACTTTGTCTATTAGCGCTGTGATGTATGTGGCCATAGTTTCTCATGAGTGGTCCGATCCTGTCTCGGTCAGCGAGCGCGATGGACATATTGGCGAAAACCTTTTGCGCTTCTTCGCCAGCGACATGAAGAAAGATGCAGCATTGCACTTGTTCTGTCTTCAATATGACACCTGCAGCAGTGGCGTATATGTCATATGCTCTGATCCATGTTTTCCAGTTCTATCTTCCGTTGTTGCTGAGGACAAGCTGACCCGGCGGCCGCAAACCCGGCAGTGTATTAATGGGCGGCATTCTTCCTCACCTGACACCATGTGAAAGTACAATGTCTGAACACTTTGACTTCTGGATACTGAATGGTTTATTCCCGTCCAGGGCTCACTGAACTGCCGGCTAAACTTTCCATGACGTCATCTCATTAGCATATCTTACAGACATGTCTAGATGTCTATTATGCATATATCACATGCCATGTCACGCTTCACTATGGATATGTGGTCCATTAGGGATATTGTAGAATGATTTTGCTGTTGAGGGGTATTAACCATTTCGTTGTACTAGTTAGTGTGTAGTAGAACTAATGCAGTGATGTTCGGTGGTTGATTGAGGTGGGTTGTTGTGTGTTGTGGGAAGAGGGGAAAGGGAAAGTATGAGTGGTATGTTGTTGGTGATCGCTATGTGTTTGCTAAAAAAAAACGGGGCACTTTACCTGCTTACCTCCACGGGCGCGGTGGCCGAATCGGTAGAGCGTAGGCTTCCCGTGCGGAAGGTTGGTGGTTCGAAACCCGGTCGAGTCAAACCGATCACTTATTAAATTAACACATAATACTAGTCTGGCAATTTATATATGCAGGTCCCCAGCATAATGCAGATACCGTGCAATGGAGGTGACAGACGGCTGGCCAGCTTGCGGCTGATTGTTGAAGTTTTACATCCTGGCAACATCTAAGGTCATATCAGGATGGGTACCGACTTGTGAGAGTGCCCACTGATGGAGACTTTTAAGTGCTGCACCACTTGGAGATCAGACCCCTAGTACCATGATCTGATATCCCACTCAGTCACATTATCCTGACACTGAGCCAACCAACCTTGCCCTATCCTACAAACGCTGATCACCTGGCTAGGAAGCGACAAGTATCAATTCTTAAGTCATTGCTTTGACTCGACCAGGGTTCGAACCCGTGGGTTCGAATCCGACGATCTTCAAGACTAGGATATGATAGTGAATACATGTGTGACTCTATAGGATGCGGCAGGGAAGGGCAGTGCGGGTGGTGGGAGGGGGGGGGGGGCTGATAGGACACTGCAAGACTTACAAGAAAATGCTTTTAGTTCCAAGTTCTGAGCCTTGTTTTGTTTAAGGGGAAAAGATGGTTGTGGGAAGGGAGTACATGATGGCGGCGAGTCGACCTGGAGTGGCGCGCACTACGAAATGTCTGCAAGCAGGCAAGGCAATGCACGACAGGTTGACACGGCAAATGACAAGCTCAGGGTCCAATGAAATCGATGTCTCCACTGCAGGTCTCTAACCCATATCAGCCAGGAAGGCTCAGTGACATGTATGTCTCTTAACATAGAAAATACGTCACACAAAGGGGACTTTGGAAGGTTTCCATTGGGCCCGTTGCCCCATGGGATAAGAAAACCATCTCTTTGAACCTGAATCAAATGAATGACTTGAAAATTAAGACTTTTCACTGCATAGCCCTAGTGCTTAATTGTAAGATTAATCGATGAATGTAAGGCCACCAGAAATTCTACCACAAGAACAACATACCACGTGCAGAATGAGAGTGTGTTGGCAGACTATGGAAGCTTGTTCTGTAAAGCCACCCGAACAAAGAAAAACGTAGTGTGAGGCAGGCGACAGATGCACTTGAGTCATGTGCTATCACAGACTGCCTGTTTTATTCTCCTAAAAAGGGCCTTGACCTGTGAAGTTTATCTATGTTTTTTTTTTCAAATATGGGGGTGGCAGGTTGTGTAATCCCCATCAGGGTGCTAGCTGAAATGTGTTGTTGTGCGATGTTTTTCCTCCCTAGTTTAGTGTGGTTGAAGGAACCCAGCAGTTGCTATTCTTAGACAACTGTATTTCATTTCCCAATTAGGCCAAATTAAAAGAAAATGGTGATCGTTCCCACCCATACCTGAAAATTCGTCCGCCTCTGAATTTGTTTGTTAACTGTAAAAAAATGCGTCGGGCTAGCAGCAATTCAACTTTTGTATCAATTTTTAGTAATTGGTTTGACTAGGCGGGGTTCGAACCAAGGAGTTCGAATCCTACGACCTAGCAGAACGGGAGGCGGACGCTCAAGTTATTCGTTCATCGCATCTGGCTATGTATTACGCCTATGTCAAAAATAAAAATAAAGCCGCTCGCCCGACCCTGATTTTTTCCCAAAAGGACGATCACCAATTTCTTTTATTTGGCCTTATCGGCTCTAAACTTGCCAGACGAAAGCCTCCAGTTGTTTACATATTGTCAGAGTTGTATTAATGAAGGAAATATTGGGGACACATGTATATCTCCTGGTAAAGTTGCTAGTGTTTGGTAACAGCTGTAATATATGTGTAAAAGACATCCAGGCACGAGCGGAAAACAAAGTAATATGTAAAGGAGATGAAGTCAGAGGCACAGGGTGATGGCGGTTCAGGTCCCTGGACAGTGAATAAAGCATTCAATATCCAGAAGTCAAAGTGTTCAGACGTCATACTTTCCCATGGTGTCAGATAAGGACAATACCGCCAGCAAACACGCTCCAGGGCCTCGGGCTGCCGGGTCAGCTCATCCTCTGCAACAATGCACAATCGAACTGGAAAACATGGATCAGAGCATATAACATATATGCCCTGGCTTCAGGAGTCGTTACGAAAACAGAATGAGTGCAATGCTGTATCTTCCTTCACGTCATGGGCGAAGAAGCCCAGAAAGTTTTCGCCAACATGGCCATCACGCATGCCAAGCAGGACAAGATCGGGCCGTTAATGGAGGCATTTCAAGCGTACTGTACTGGTAAATCAAACTTAATAATAATACATTACCGTTTCAACTCATATAATCAAGCCAGCGAAAATATGTCCACATATATCACAGCCCTCAGGGACAGAGTGAAAGATGGTGAATGTTGGTTGCTGGTGTCAAGAACATGACATTGAGAAACAAGATGCTTCGAACAGCCAATCACACACTCAAAAAGTGCATTAATATGTGCAAACTCAGTGAATTTACATAACTATTGTTAAAGAACCTAACAAACTAAGAATCTCTCTGGATCCAACAAAGTTGAACAAAGCCATTAAAACTATTGACAAAATTATTGCCAAAACAGCGAACGCGCAATATTTCTCGGTTTTAGATGCCATGACAGGGTATTGGCAAATCAAACTAGCCTACGAAAGTTCACTGTTGTGCATGTTTAATACTCCATGGGGCCGGTACAGGTACACCCGTCTACCATTTGGCATCAAAACAGCTGGTGACATTTTCATTCAGGAAATGCGCCGTGTCAAGGGCGATATACCTGGGATAGGTATGTGACATGACAGACAACCTTCTGGTATATAGGTCAACTGTTGAGGAACACAACAACAGACTGAAATCAGTGCTGGACCGGGCCAGGTCGGTTGATCTAAAATTAAACGAGTCAAAATATTTGATATACAAAACAACAGTGAAATATATAGGTCATCAACTTACCCAACAATGCGTAAGACCATATCCAGACAGAATACAGGTGATTGTAGACATGCCAGAGCCGTGTGACAAGCAAGGTGTGCAGAGGTTCCTGGGCATGGTTGGCTATGTTTACAAGTTTATACCAAACATGTCCGAGATCGCAAAACCACTACACACGCTCCTTGGTAAGGATGTCGCGTGGCACTGGCAAAACGAACAGCAAGTCGCATATGACAAACTCAAGGAAAAATTGAGAACTGCTCCTGTATTGTCATATTATGATGTAGACAAGCCAATTGTCATTCAAGTAGATGCTTGTTAGTCAGGTCTAGGTGCTGTTATCATGCAGGATAACAAGCCAGTCGCACTCGCATCTTGTGCACTAGATTCAGCGCAGTGTGGCTACACCACTATCGAAAAAGAAATGCTCGCAATATGTTTCAGCTGCCAGAGGTTTCATGACTATATCTTTGGCAAAGAAGTTCAAATTTAAACCGATCACAAACTGTTAGTGGCCATCATGCAGAAGCCGATAGATAAGCTGTCAGCGTGTATGCAAAGAATACAAATGCAATTGCAAAATTACAACATACAGCTATGCCATGTTAAGGGGTCCTTAATGTCTTTGCAGATACGCTGTCCAGAGCACACAGTGCTGAATTAGGTCACACTGACCTATTTGATGACACACTCAGCGTCGCTGCAGTGGACATGCAATCGTCCAGTCTGTTAAGTAAAATTGTCAAAGAGTAGGAAGACAATTTATCCATGTCCATGTTAATAACACATATTGAAAATGGGTGGGACACTACACATGCACAAACACCGCCCTGCCTACGACAGTACATTCCATACAAAGACAAACTCACAGTAGAAAACAACTTGGTAATGAAGGGCAATCATGTCATAGTACGTCCAAAGCTCCATGGTGAAATGATTAAAGTGTTGCACGAGACACACTTAGATATCACTAAGTCCAAGCAACTAGCACCTGACTGCATGTGCTGGCCCAACATCAATAAACAAATTGAGGAAAAAGTCAGTTGTTTTGACACATGCCAAAATAATCGGAAAAGCTTACATAACGAACCGCTTATAAGTCACCCAATAACATTTCAACCTTATGAAAAGATAGGTGCAGAGCTATTCAAAATATACCATGAGAACTACATAATAACGGTAGATTATTACACTAAATACCCGGAAGTCACTTTGTTAAAGGATACCTCTTCTGCCATGGTGATCGAAGCTATGAAGGAAAACTTTGCAAGACATGGTTTTCCAAGCCATATAATTTGGGACAAGGTCCGCAGTTTAAGAGGCATGAATACAAAGAATTTGCACAACATTCTGGGTTTATAGCAACATACTCGAGTCCCCAGTACCCACGCAGTAACAGCCAAATTGAAAGATTTGACCAAGCAATAAAAAACATCCTAACAAAATGTTTAGACACGAAAACAGATTTTTAGCTGGCATTGCTCAACTATAGGAATACTCCCTTGCCCAAGCTTAATGCATCTCCAGCTCAGTTGCTCATGAGCAGGAGGCTAATAGGGAGACTGCCCATGTCAGAAGGTAATTTGATACCCAACACACAAAATCCAAAGAAATCACAAATGACGAAACATCAACAGAATCCAAAAAGTGTTCATGACAAAAAGTGTGGCAAACACACAAGCCACTGAGAACTGGTGATAATGTTAAATACAAAAACCATGTGGGGGAATGGAAAAAAGGGGTGATTTTGAGGTGTACAGGAGTTTCAGGAAGAGAATACCAAATTCTGAACGAGTCAGGCCTCATGTTGTATAGAAACAGAGTACAAATCATAAGGGCACGGGGGGCTATACAGCCCAAACCAGTCAGGCAGGGACAGAATGTGTTGACAAGTCAGAGAGATGTAAACAACGCAGCTAATCTAACTAGGTTAGATCGAGTGATTAGGCCCGCAGACAGGCTAAAGCTATAAGGGTTAGACAGTTGCCAGCTGTAATGACACACCAAAACTATGTGCATGTTAGCATTGAGAGTTATTTTCAGAAAATACATTCATTGTTTATTTCAAAGTTCACATTATGTCATAGAGAGGCTACGTAGCCAGACAATAACCCATAGGACATGAGTGAATGGGTACATGCGGACATTGACTAAACATGATCAAAGACTAAGACATTACGGCATTATGCTACTATGTGTTATTTTCATATTGTGCTTTAACCTGTAAACCCAATGTACATGTAACCATTTTTAAGTATATATGTTTATATCTCAAAAATACTTGTGAAGGGGGAATGTAATATATACGTAAAAAACATCCAGGCACGGGTGGAGAACAAAGGAATATGTAAATGAGATGACGTCAGAGGCACAGGGTGCTGGTGGTTCAGGTCCCTGGACGGTGAATAAAGCATTCAGTATCCAGAAGTCAAAGTGTTCAGACGTCATACTTTCACAATAGCTAGTGCGCTGTAGTATTTCTATGAACACATAAAACTAATCACCTATACGATTTGAGTAGACTATATCCATTCAATAGGCGTGACCTGAAGTGGCTCATTTGCATGTTTAACATTTAATAGTTTCTTATATTACTACCTGCAGAGAGCTGTCTTGAAATACAAGCTTTACCCATCCCCAGTCCAACATGACCAGATTAATAAGAAAATCAATTCTGCATACATTATAAATACCATGTAAATACTCAGATTGATCTAACTAATATTGATCTAGTCATAATATTATGACACTACTGTTGCCATATTGCTAGGGAATTTGTGGGTTAGAGAACTGATTGTGTTATATCCTGCAAATTGTGTAATCAACAATTATTGTATACCATACCTTTTTTGACTAAACAATCCTGAATTGTAAAATGGCTGGAAGACTAGTGCTTCGGAATTGACACAATACTTATTCAGGAGAATAAACATATTTACAAACAATGAAAAAAAGAAGTATTTTGCATTGTGTCCATTAGAGGTATCACCTAGGGTTAAGGAACCGGAGCTGACCCTTGATAGGGATCCCATTAAAGTCGTTGAGAAAACCAAATTTCTGGGCCTCATTCTCGACACAAAACTGTCTTTCGTGCCGCATATAAAGTACCTGAAAACAAGATGCCTGAAAGCGCTAGATATTCTGAGGGTGCTGTCCAGCTCAGAGTGGGGAGTGGACAGAGATGTTCTGCTCTCCGTGTACAGAACCTTGGTTCAGTCACCAGTGGATTACGGCAGCATAGTATACGGTTCCGCAAGGAAATCATATATTGGGCTGCTAGACACGATCCACCACCATGGACTGCGCCTGGCCCTTGGGGCCTTCTGGACCTCACCGGTTCAGAGCCTCTATGTCGAAGCCAATGAACCATCACTTAACAACAGGAGAATCAAACTGGCCATGCAATATGTAGTCAAGATAAAAACTATTTGGAGGCCTTGGGTGTGGATTTGGACGTGTTGGAGGATGCCAAAGTCCCAGAACATCCCCTGTGGTCGTTGAGGAAGCCATCGGTTATCCTCCGACTCACGGAACTGAGGAAGTCTGGGACACATCCAATCGAGTACCAAGGACTGCATGCAGAGATTCAAGGCCAGTTTGCAGACCACCTCTCCATATACACTGATGGTTCGAAAGACCAAAGCTGGGTAGCTGCTGCGGCAGTCTGCCAACGGGAAAAATTTGGCATACGCTTGCCTGATCAGAGCTCGATTTTCACTGCGGAAGCCTGAGCACTCCTTCTCGCATTGGAGTGTATTGAGGTATCCAACCACACTAACTATGTTATACACAGTGATTCGGTCTCTTGCCTCCTGGCTGTTGCTGGACTGAAAACGAATCACCCTATTCTCGCAACGGTCGTTTATAAAATGAACCAACTGGCAACTGATGGGTATGACATCCATCTGTGCTGGGTGCCTGGCCATGCCGGCATACAAGGAAACGAACGAGCTGATCGGGCTGCGAAGAAGGCCCTGAACTGTGATCTTGAACCATGTCTGATCCCTCACTCTGATCTGAAACCACTAATAGCCACCCACATAAAATCCAAATGGCAACATTAGAGTGATGAAAACATTAATAAACTTAAAGAAAGTGAACCATCTGTGGGAAAGCCACCACAGACTCATGCGGGAAGTCGGTGGGACCAAGAGGTCCTTAGCTGCTGCCATATTGGCCACTGGTGGCTTACACATGCTTTTCTGCTCAAGGGGGAACCTCCCCCTGAATGTATTGGGTATCAGTCCCCACTGACACTCAAACACATTTGACTAAGTTGAGTTGACTCACCAGCCACCAGCCACCGGCATCACCCTGGACGTCTCAGACACAGGAGTATGTGCAGCAATATATGACGCAGCCGCATCTTCAGCCTCAGCCTCAGCCACATCTTCAGCCACAGCCTCAGCCGCATCTTCAGCCTCAGCTTCAGCCGCATCTTCAGCCTCAGCCTCAGCCTCTGCCTCCACCTCTGCCTCAACCTCTGCCTCAACCTCTCTACATACAGCCACTCCACATGCGTCACAAGCCAGTCCCGCCTCAGCCTCAGTTGGTCCAACGGCCGTCTGTGGTGATGGCGCAGCCGCCTGCCCAATGCCGGACACTCGGCATGGCGGGCCACACAAGGGCCTCTCCAGGACTCGTTGCCCACCCAGGTGGTGCGGCCACTGTTGGTGTGGCCTGGCTGTCGAATTCCGGTGCCGGTGCCGTGGGCCGTTCAACTCCCATACGAGTCGCCCCCACCCCAGGAACTTTGTCAGAGTCGGCCAGCCCCACGTCCGACGGTCTTTTGAACTTGTCGGGGCTGTTGGGCATCTCGGGAGTGTTGGGGGTCTCCAACTTGCACCTCTTCCCCCTGTCAGCCACGATGTCACCAGCTGAGGCGAGCTCCAATGGGATGCACGACAAGTAATTGTAAATATTTGTAGATATGTGTATATATGTGTAGATATGTAGATATGTAGTTATAGTTTGTATTTTTAGTAAAATGTTATGTTGTATTGTTTATCTTTGTATGTTTGTATGTACATATGTATATATGTATATATGTGTCAAAATGTCTTGTATAAATAAATATATTGTAAACTAGAATTTGTCTGTCTGCATTCAATAATGACATGCCATAATGTAATTGTTATAAATTAAAGTACAATTAAAGTACAATTAAAGTACAATTAAAGTACAATTAAAGTAAAATAAAGAATAATTATTATGAATATTAAGGACACAAGTCTCTACCCTCTCTTGCCCTTTCTCCCCGCTCTCTCACCTCTTCCCATCTGTTCTCCTATCTTCCCCTCTTTCTTCCCCTCTCTCTCTCCCTCCCTCTCTCTCCCTCCCTCCCTCTCTCTCTCCCTCCCTCCCCATCTCTCTCCCTCCCCCTCCCTCCCTCCCTCTCCCTCCGTCTCCCTCCCTCTCTCTCCCTCCCCTCTCTCTCTCCCTCCCCCTCCCTCCCTCTCTCCGTCCCTCCCTCTCCCTCCCTCCCTCTCTCCCTCCGACCCTCTCTCCCTCCCTCTCTCTCCCTCCCTCTCTCCCTCTCTCTCCCTCCTCTCTCCCTTTCTGTCCCTGTCTCTCACCCTCTGTGTTCTTAGTATGTACGTAAAAACAGTGGTTATGCTTTCAAAAGTTTAATTCATTTAAAAAGAGAGCAAATTCATTACAATTACATTAACTAGATAACTTTAATTAGGGATCGAAAGAATATAACAGACATGTAAATTGTGTTTTGATATCTAAAAAATGATATCGTTTATTTTAATAGACATATAAACATATTACCATCTCATATAACAGTAGACATGTCACAACATAACGGACATGTAAATAAGTGATAACTGTACAGTGTAAAGAAAAGCACATAAGTTTTCAAAAATAGATCATAACAGTACACAAACACAGTGCATACAGACAGATACAATGTTTTGTCAGATCATGCTGTCTTGCCATGACACTGCTAAGGCGGGCGAGACGACCCAGTCTTTAAGTAGATTGCGCTGATCCTTTCCTAGCTTGGACGTGGCATTGGGGTTAGGTAGAACGTCAATGTCCGGCATGTTTTGGCCCTCTCGCCACGCTCCGGAGATAAAGTTGTTGGTGCCAGTCTCGGGACGATCCAGCTGCAAGTTCTGTAGCACTGGGTCGCGCATCCTCATTAGGTTGTGCAGAACCATGCCCGCGTTGACAATGACCTTCACGGTGGAGGGGTGGTGCTGCATAGTGGTCAGCAGCACTTGGAAGTGTTTGGCTAGAATGCCAAAGGCATTCTCCACCACTCTCCTAGCTCAGGATGGCCGGTAGTTGAACAGTCACTCCTCATTGTTCAACCCCCTCCTGCCGTACGGCTTCATCATGGTCGGCCGCAGGGCGAAGGCATCGTCACCGATGAGAAAATATGGCACATCCTTCTGGCCGTCCACGATCGGTTCAGGGTCCGGAAAGCTGATGGTGCCACCTTCAGTGTGCGCCTTCAGCTCAGAGTCGTTTTAGCTCTGGGCATCAGACACGGTGCCCAAACCCCCAAGATCTGCCCAGATAAACTTGTAGACCGCATCTACTAGTGCCAACAGGACCACGGAGTAAAACCCCTTGTAGTTGTAGTAGAGCGACCCACTCTTTGGAGGGCACCGGCGGGCGATGTTCTTCCCATCCAGAGCGCCACATGTATGGGGGAAGTTCAACTTCTCTAAGAATAGGTCTGAAGTCGTTGGACACGTCATGACATCGTCCATGTACTCGTCGCCGATGGCCTGACAGACTTCACGCACTATGAGTGACTGTATTGTGGGGGACCCTCCACCCAAACTTCATGGACGAGTATTTGGTGCCAGATGCCAGGTGCCGCAGAGTAAGTGCGATCTTCAGCGCAGGCTCGAGCGGCACCCAGAACGTGGTGCATTTTTTGTTATCCTCGGTCCCACTCGCGCCACAATCTCGTCGAACAACTGGGGAGGCATCCGCATAAAGTTCACGAACGACGCGGTGTCCTCGCTGCGGAGCTCGACCATTAGCTTGTCATACAAGCCAAACTGTGGCCGCCTCCCAATCCAGGGTCTGACCCACACTGTGCGCCACCGCTGCCTCCTCCATCTCCTCTGGAGATGGGCTGCCAGAAGAACCATGAGGTAGAGACCTTGCTCATGCTGATAAAGGGCAATTCTGTACTGATGCTGGAACTGTATTTGGAGTGCCTGGACATCCATCATGTCTGAGCTGCAGAGTAGGACTGACAGAAGAAGCCTTGTGGTGCCTTGCCTTTATATACCGAGACCATAGGTCGGGCATACGCTTTGTATACGCTTTGTATACGCTTTGTATACGCTAGAAGTATGCTAGGAGTACGCTCGAACATGTTACACGTAGGCTAGGCATACGCTACATACCCTAGAGATACACCGAAGACGCGGTTTCATCGTATGCCTAACCTATGCCAACGTACCCCTAACCTATGTGTAATCTATGCCGGCGAATGCATAGCGCACTTCTAGCATATGAGGAGCGTATGAGCCATACGCTGCCATACGCTGAAAATGTTGAGTATGCACACATATGACGAGCGTATACGGCGTATGCCCAACCTATGCCTAACCTATGCGTAGCGTATGACGGCGTATGATGGTGTATGGGTCAAAAACCGCATACGCCGGCATACGCTAACGCCATACGCCGTAGTGTGACAGTCCCATTAGCAGGCTTGGCACAAATCAGTATATGGAAGTCCTGTAGGGAGGGACCAGTGTAGTTGTTCCTCCGCACGGCGCGCGCTACTCTGCCTAATGCCCCAGTCACACGGCGAGCTGGTTCGCTTGTGATCACTTGCCGACTAAAAGCTTGCGAGTTCCTTGTGACTAAATTGAAACAATTTGTTACAAACTATCTTACACGCACCACATCGCGTCAGTCGGCGGTCGATCGGCGAGTCGTCGTCAGGTTGTCGTAAGGTGGTCGTAAGGCGGTCGTAAGATGGTCGTAATTTAACTGCAAAATGCCTCGTGTGATGCTGGAGTACGGCTGCTATGGTCGCAGATCAGTCGGCGATCGGTCGGCGACCGATCGCCGACCGGTCGCCGATCGGCGCCGATCGGTCGGCGATAGGTGGAGATGCCAGAGGTCGTAAGGAGGATGTTGGCGCTGCAGCGACAATCTCCTTGCGACCAAAAAAGACGAAATGGTAGGCCATCAGTCGGCGATCGCTCACAGAGCATTCGGCGATTAGTCGTAAGGTGGTCGTAAGATGGTCGTAATTTAATTGCAAACTGCTTGCGGTTCGATCGTAAGTGAACGCAGGCCTCGTGTGACTGGGCCTTTAATGACTTGACTGCCCCATCACAGAGTAGCACACACGCGGTAGAACACCTACACTGGTCCCGATGACGTAAACCTTTACGCGGGGGACCAAGCTATGCTGGAACCCGACTAGACGCGAAAGCATTTGGAAGATAATATCTGATTGGCTGTTATGAGAAATCTCGTCGCGGCCATGCTGAAACCATACCGAGGCCACGTACGCATCTGCGAGGCGCCGCTGTATGAAAAGTAATGAATACTTTTTCGTCGACCAATACCTCTCGAAATCACTCAAATTTGATGGTATTCATTTTTTTAACTACCATATTCATTGTTGCATACCTGTTTTATGTCTATTGGCTAATTTTCATGAAGATTGGGTGACCCTGGCTTGGTGATTTTCCCATTCTTTAACTACAATGTAAAGGCCCTGTCACATTACTGCGTATGGCAGGAGCGTATTGAAAACCTACGTAAGTCCTGCGCATGTCGGCCTATCATGACCTTTGGTGACCTATCGGGTGTTTTTGAGCGTATGCGTGACCTATGAGGAGCGTACGAGGAGCGTACGAGGAGCGTATGACAGCGTACTGTGACATTTGTTGACGGTTTTGATTGGCGTAGCGTAAGCGTAGCGTATGCATAACGTATGAGCGTATGAGTAGCATATGAGTCAAGATCGATGTCGAGACCTATGGCATACGCTTGGAATACGCTGTGCATACGCTGTGCATACGTTAGGAGTACGCTCCCATACGTAACTCATAGGTTATGCGTACGCTAAATGTATACGCTAGAGATACGCCGGTGACGCAAGTTGAGCATATGCATAACCTATGCTGGCGCACCCCTAGCGTACAAGGAGCGTACACCGGCTTACGAGGAGCGTACACCGGCGTATGAGTAGCATATGAGTAGCGTATGCACCATATGCTCCCATAGGTCGAGATTTGTTTAGCATGCACAAACAAATTTGGACGGACGGATGGGAGAAAGCGTATGGCGGCGTACAGTGGCATAGGCCGGCATAAGGCGGCACATGACAGCCTATGCGGAGTGTAGTATGCGTAGAGTATGCATAGCGTATGGCGGCGTATGACATCGTATGCCGACGTATATGATGTAACGCGCCTACGCCGCCGTACGCTCCCCCAAAAAACCCTAATGTGACAGCCCCTTGACTGCCAACTTCAAGTCTGCATAGTTATGGTGGTATCATGTAATGCAGCACTGTCAGCGTAGCTATCTGTGTAACAGTTAAGCAACTAGTCTTAGTAATTACAAATTAATAAAAGCTTTAAAATGGTTAAAATGTATTTGTTAAATATATATATATATATCAAGAAAGTTATGCAATTTTGAATTTAGGAAAAGTTTGTCAACCAGGGTGAGCGACTTTGTTGACATCGCCTACTGAAATGCATCTGATCATCACTCAATCTTCATGAAAATTGACCAATAGATAGAAAAAATGTATGCAAACATGAATATGATAGCTTAAAATGTGAATATCTTCAAATTGTACGCCTTTAAGTTATGTCGTTGTTCATACACAACAACACACAGCAGTGTCTTACTGACATTTCCAATACCCGACGCGTACTCAACCTCGTCCCGAGGTCACGCGTGAATAGTGTGAATACTAGTAACTGCATGTCGGAGCTAATGGTGCATCAACATCACTCATTTGTACTCAACATATGCTTGACATATTTAGGAATGCAATCTACCAAATAGCAGGTACGTTCCCTTTCCTAATACTTTAAGGACGTCGTTAGCCTGACTTTGTTTCAACAGAGGGACGCCACTGTGGTCGTTTCAAAGGCCAGGCAGCGAGGTGCCTGAGTTTTCTGCTATTATCACTCACTTTTTTTGGCGCCAATCAAAACAATGTCATTAGCAAAATGGACATATAAGTGCTCTTTTAAGCACTGCATGCACAAAGAAAATCATTTAATACGAATAAGCAATGCTTAGGACCGAAACCCGCTAAATGCTCGGAAATTATTTATTTATTTATTCATCAACAGTACACAAAAGTCACAAGTATATCATTAACCATTCGCTACGAAGACTCTAACCGGATACTTAACTTCCGGTGTTCTAAAGATGAAGTAAGAATATTTTATTATTACTAGACTTACTTGTAGGTTGAATTATTACTAAAGCTGTGTTCACACACGGGCGTTAAGTCGCCTCAACTAGTTCGCCTTGTCTAGTTTGGCTCACATTCGCCGTGTGGACCCGATGCTAAGGCGGATTAGGGCTGATTCGCCTCAACTAGGTACCTTATATGAACCGAACTAGCTTACGTCGGCCCATATTGCCCGTGTGGACAGTAGCGGTTTAGATGAGGCGGATTAAGGACGTCACAGTCGAGACCTGAGTTTGTTGACTTTCCGGTAAAATTGCTCTATGAAACTGCTAGCTGTGCACAGATATTTTTTTCATCATTTATTTTTAGGGTTTCACTGCCCAGCAGAAGGTTTGACCATTCCAAAACAATACGATTCAGTCGAAACAGATCTAGGTCGAACCCACACTCTCTCGTGCCGACGTCGACTAACCAAAACTGGCGCTGGTTAGTATGGACTTGCTCATGCGCAGATATCGATTCCGCGTTAAACCGCCCCGTGTGTGGACACAACACTAGTTCGCCTCATCTAGTTCACCTTATCTAGTTCGGCCTAAATCTGTGTGTGTGAACACGGCTTAAGATTCTTACTAATCTACGAATACGAAGGTAACGATCAGGGGCCTGCCCACTCATGGATTGTTAAAGAAATAGAACCGCGAATACTCAAGTATAAATATAAAATAACGTTCATTAGGCTCAATATGTTCTTTTTATTTACATTATATACAATGCACTTTGATAGATGTGAATTATTTAAATTTCACAATGATTATGATCAAATCTGGCAAAATGCCCAATTTTGAGCAAGTTTGAAATTGCACAGAAAAACACATGTACAAGATAATTCCATGAAATCTGGAGATTGTATTATCCTTAATATGCTCTTTCTATTTACATCATAATCTATACACAATACACTTTGATAGTTGTGAATTATTTTAAAGGAAACTGATCGCTTGAAATAATGTTAAACACAGCTTCGCGTGCCTTTGTTTACCTGCAACAGGAAGTGCCCTCATTCTCGTGAAATTAGGTCATGCCCATATATGGCCAAACTGTGGCATCGTGTATTCAACACGAGTATACAAATGGCGGCCGCCATAGGGCGGTTTCCATTTGCTGGGTTTTGATTATTCTGTTGTTCAACACAAGTTTACAAATGGCGGCGCCCATATAGGGCTATTACCGCTTCCGTTTGCTGGATTTTGGTTATTTCATTGTCCACCTGTATGAGTCTGGGTATTGTTTATGTATATGTACAGGTGTTAGTCCTTACCCTCCCACTTTGGGGGGTCTGTATGATTGCGCGTGTATTTTTTTATTCCACTCGCGGTGTTCGATTTGGATTTCTAGCAACTCGGGTGATCCGAGTAACGGTCGTAATAAACAAATACGGCTGTCGTTTCCGCGGAATAAACTATCAATATTGCATTTGTGCATCCATGTTTATGCCTAATTGTTCTTTAATTCTAATTGAAGTTTTGCACTGCGCATATCGTCAAATTCTATGGCAGTGGTCGTTTGTTTTGATATATTATTAACCAATCGCTGACCCCGAATACTGTCAATTGGGTCTATGGACTTAATGCCTTTACAGCCTCGCTGCAGGGTAGTGCAGAGGAATGCATACACTGGTCCCTGTGTCGTCATTGGACCATATATGGAAGATTTTAGTGAGGGACCAGTGTAGTTGTTCCTCGATTCAATGTGCGCTACTCTGCGGCGGAGCGTCGTCAAGGTACTAAGCCCATAGGATATTATTAACTAATGGCTGTTGTCCACCCTGCTTGTTGCGTAGCAAAGTTTGACTAGCTATTTCCATTTCCATTTAGTGGATTTTGGTTGATTATGAGATTCAACACAAATATACAAATCGCTGTGCCCACATAGGGCTATTTCTGTTTCCGTTTGCTGGATTTTGGTAATTTCATGTTTCACCTCTATGAGTCTTGGTATTGTTTATGTACATATGTACTCATGTTAGTCCTTAGCCTCTCCCTTGCGGGGAGGGGTCAGTACAAATTCCTATTCGACTTGGACCGGAAGTGGGTTTCTATGAATCAAATGTGTCTTGTGGCTCCATCCATAAGGTCACATGGTGTATTTCAAGATGGCTAATATGGAGAGGTTGAAAGATTCAGTAGCTGCAGCCAATCAGAGCTGTTCTTATTGATTGCAAATGGCTGCCCTCAATGGGGGTAGCCATTTTCAATGGAAATGAACAGCTCTGATTGGCTCTTTTCGATTGCAAATGGCCGGAATTCTTTGCATTCGAAAAGCTAGTTCACTGTGCAGGTGGGTGGAGCCTAAATCTTGCGGATGGAAAGGTCCCAGTCGAATGCCTCCATTATTTCGCTGCTTTCATGGGTTCGAGGTGGCAAATCCCAGAGAGGCATGATGTCAAAAAGTAGTGAAATGGAATACACAATTTCTGCGACTAGTACGACAACTGGCGATAGGCGATGACACTTGTGTTGTGGGTCGATAGCCTGTCACTGTGTTGTTTTCTAGTGGATCAAGGTTGGCGACGGTACGAGAGTTAGAGGGTTGACACTTATACATATCACACTACTATTCTTTCTTAGTGCCACCCTGACTCTTATAATAAACTGCTAAATCTATTTATATTACTACTTAAAGTAAGCACTTCTGGCAGTTCACACATGACAGCGTGTGTATCGACTCCTGCCTTATATCAGTTGAGGATACACAGAGTGCCTCTGGTGACAGATGCTGTGACCCACAAGTCCGGTCCGGATTACGCATGCTTCATCGAACAAACCAAACTGGTGCCGCCTCCCGATCCATTGTCTGATCCACCATCTCCTCAGTCCCTCTTCTCCTTCTATAGACATGGACCCCCTGAAGTATCAATTGGTTAAAGTTGCATAGTCCGATGGTTTTGGATTTCTGTATTTTTTCTGAGATAAATATATTAGATCGATCACTAGTATGATCTACTTTACATTAGTTCAAAGTTACTTTTATTTTAAATGGTAAACTTTTGAGATATTTTGAGTGCAAACATGGAAAATTAGTTTTGGCGTGCTTGCCAAAACTCTGACACCATAGACTTCTGCAGTAACAGGTTCTGTTAAATTGACTCAGTGTTGCCTTCTACGCAGAAACACATGCTTAATAAGTGCATCAGTATCTAAGTTAGATATGTAGAATCAAATCTAAATAATGATTTTGGTTTTGAAAATGTGATGCTTCATCGGACTATGCAGCTTTAATATGCTGATGTTGGAGAATAGCTAGTTAGCCTCTCAGGGACATGCATCCTCTCTGAAGAGCTGAGCTGTTCAGCTCGAAGATGACCTCTGATCCCTTTATGTACCCTAATGCAAAACGCTCAAAATATGCTCGCAAAATGCTCATGGAACGTTCGCAGAACACAGCTGAATGTTATATACATGATTCGATTGCCAGGAGTATATGTTAATTATGTGTCAAGACACGGTGGAGAAACTTCATGCGGATGCCTCCCCAGTACGTTCCACATACATTAGACTTACATTATCCACACAGTGTCATACTCTGTCATTACGTTGTCAATTCTCGGACTGTACGTTTCTGCCGGCTCGACTTATGTCTGAGATAGTTCAACATATGAATAACGTATTATAACATGCCTAACATATACTTAGCGTATGCCTAATGCAACAGCCACACATTGTCGACTGTTGAAAGTTTTGAGCAAGCTCAAAGCCTTTTCGGCGCCTTGGCGTGCAACACCATGAGATGCCATTTAACAGCGTATACCAGCGTATGCCAAGGTACGCACTACTTAACCATAACGTATCTCGACATACACTAACATGTTGGTGCAAAATCACCTATGTTGGCATACACTAATTCGATGCGTCCTATTGTGACAGGGTGCAAAATATTTCGATTTAATGCATTGGTGGGGGAATGCAAATGTTCTATTGCTCATCGGGTATACGTGACCAGGTGCATGTATGTGTATGTGTAGGTGCTGGTGGTGCCTGAGTGAAATGTAGATCGACATAGTGGTGCTGGCAGGGCTGTGTGTAAGGGGCACTCAGAGCCTACCCCCTCCCCACTCTGCTAGGTAGGATCACCACATTCAGGCTCAAGGCAGGTGGGGGCCAGGGGAGCCACACAGCTTGGTGGTGGTGGGCAGATCACTGGTAACCAAGGGAACCAGGAATGCTCGATCCCTATTGGTAGAGCTAAGAATGGTTGTTTCTCATTGGGGGAATAGGGTGGGGTGATACAGTACACTGAATCCATGTACCATATAAATAATAAACCAGAGGGCTCGACTCTCTCTCTTCTTTCACACTTTCTTTCTTTCTTTCTTTTTGTCTGTATTAATTTCACTATAACCTGCCTTCAAAACCACAGATTCGAGCCGTAGACTTTACAAGGGCCTTATGTCTAGGTTTACTCAAATATAATCAATTATCCAAGGTGAATTATTTCTATCTTGAAAATGTGACCCATACTCTTATAAGACACCATGCTGTGACTATATGATATCAGTCTTGCAATTATAAAAATTAAATTAATGTCATTGAATATTATGCGAGCAAAACTTATACGTGTATCTTGAGTGAATTTCTATACTATGGTAACAATGTTATTGCAAATTGTAGGTCACAAGATCAACCTGACTGATGGAACTACAGAAGCTGTATTTGATAGGCTTGGTCCTAATTGGTGGAATACAAATAGCAGGTATAGTCCTTTCTAATGGTGCTGTCACATTACGACGCTTCTAGCCAACGCGTGTTGACGTATGTGATTTTTTGGCGCAACGTCGGGATACATCAGGAAGCGTTACTCGCGTGTTAGGCGCGCGTTGGTTTCGGCGCGCGAAGGTCGGCGGAGCACGTCATCGCACGTCAAAAGTTTTGTGCTTGCACAAAACTTTCAACGTGCTCCGATGCGCGGGTGCCAACGTTATGGCTACGTTAGGGGCGCGTCGAGATACGTTAGAGTCACTGGAATAACGTTATGCGAACCCTAGGCAGACGCTGCGCGCGCATGAGGGTCGTTCCCACACGTTGTGCCAAACTGTTGCTTTTTGTAGTTTTACATCCTAGCAACATCTAAGGTCATATCAGGACGGCGCGCCAAACTTTTACCACAATGTCGGCTGCACGCTACCAATACGTTGACCAGACGGGATGGCCGAATGAGTTAGAGCGTCCGTCTCCCATGCTGGTAGATCGTGGGGTCGTGGGTTCGAGTCCCGGTCGAGTCAAACCAATGACTTTAAAATTGATACTTGTCGCTTCCTAGCCAGGCGCTCGGGATTATTAGGATAGGGCAAGGACTGGTGTGCTCAGTGTCAGGATAATGTGACTGAGTGGGATACCAGGTCATGGTGCCGGCGGCCTAGTTTCCCAGTGGGACAGCACTATAAAGTCGCCATGAGTGCGCACTGTCACAAGTCGGTACCCGTCCTGATATGACCTTAGATGTTGCTAGGACGTAAAACAACAACAAACAAACAAACAAAACCAATACGTTGCGCTGACGCCGAAAAGTTTGACGTGTCTCAACGATTAAAAGTGATTTTGCGCGTTGTCTGCGCGCCGGCGAGAAGCGTCATAATGTGACAGCACCATTATGTGTACACATCCCTACACCCCCTGGTTCCAGATTTTGTACTAATGGTGCTGTCACATTACGATGTTTCTCACCGACGCGCTGGCAGCGTGCAAAATAATTTCAACGCGTCGAGACACGTCCAACTTTTCGGCATTTTGGGAGAAAATTTGACGGAGCGCAGCGTCTTAGTAGCGTGTCATTAGCGCACGGCCAACAGGTTTCGACCTGCGGCAGAACCAAAAAAAGAAGAAAAAAAAGCTTGACCTAATTTACTCCAGCGTCTGTCGCGCGTGTCAACGTTCCGCCACCGGGTTCCCAGCGTGTCATCAGCGTGTTCTCAGCGTATTGTCAGCGCGTTAATCAGGGTTGGCGGGTTCCCAGCAGGTTGTCGGCGCGTTGACGGCGTGGGGGTGGCGCATCATTAACGGGTGCCGAGATAAGGCGTCCCATGCTTTGTTATAAATAGGGTGGAGTCTTTGTCTGCCATCACTTCTTCACAAGCCACCGTCCAGTCAACATCTCTCTCTGCCTCAGTCTACAACAGTCTACAACACTCAACATCTTCTCTCTCTGCCTCAGTCTACAACAGTCTATAACACTCAACATCTTCTCTCTCTGCCTCGGTCTACAACAGTCTACAACACTCAACATCCAGCATGCCAGGAAAGAGAACCAGCCAGGTTGGAAAGCCAAGGGCAAGGGGAGAAAGAGGATGATGGAGGTGAGATCTCCATCAGCATCACCATCTCACACGCAATCGCCACCACCAACTCCAGAATCTGCCGCATCTCCAGCCTCGCCGAACATTTCACCATCTAGGCAGCCTGTAGACCCTGGAGTGACGATGCAGGTTGAGGCCACGTCTCCGGCGCACCAGGCGCACCAGACGCACCAGGCACCAGTTGCCTCTACGTCGTCGCAGCAGGGTCGACACAAGACTGCGGAAGTGCGACTGCACTCTGACGGAGGCAGAGGAGGAACTCATGCTTGAGTTCCTCCATGACAATCCCATCCTTTGGAACGTGCGTTTGACGGCGTACCGGCGGACCGATAACAAGGCAAAGTTGTGGGACGACCAGTCGGAGTCGATGGGCAAGAGTGTCGGGCATCTGCAGGGGTGGTTTAAGTCCCTGCGAGACTGCAACACCAGACTGCACAAAAAAAAAAGCGGTGACGGGGGCCCGGTGTGGAGCGAGAGGGACGAGTGGGTCCTCCAAAAATTCCAGTTCCTGAGTGCTGTCATCAAGCACCGGCCTCAGCCGTGCCGAACTGTAAGTATTATATATTTTACAGGATATTGTAACTTCCGAGCCTGTGCATTGAATTCATTATATAAATCGTTCAAGATAATCTGTGATTTGTTTTTGCTATGAAAAGGTTGTTATTGTGGCCATGATAATGTATACGGTCATTTGTATTTATTTGAATGCCATAAGGATTTGCAATGAGCTTGTTTTTTGTATGAGGTATCTAATTATGGGCAATGCAAGGACATTCTAAATTCCAATTGTGTGGCTGTTTGTATTTACATTTGTCCCCAATACATATTATTCATGTCACTTATTCCCCTGTGGGAAGGGCGTTCGTGGAATAAGAATTTTCCCACTGTATCCCTCTGGAGCATGTCGTAAGATGCGACTAAATGAGGGCAACCTGTTTGCCGTGGGTTGTGACCTGTGTCGGAGGATGATGGGATCCTGGTGATTGAGGGATAACCAACACATTACTTTGGCCTGGATTTCTCCTAAACAGTCTCGGCTTGATCAATCGGCTGGTGGTGTCATGCCCTAGGACTGCCATTCCATTATGTGATGATTCATTATTCATTCATTCTTACGGTTGAATATTACTATTTGAAATTTAGAATGCATTGTTGTAATTGTATTTGTGGTAGTTCTAGAAGGCGGCTGCTCATGAGCTAATCAAGGTGAAGTAAGTTTTCGATGGATCGTATAGTGGACCATATTGAAGGGGGGTTAAGGTTAGAATGGTCTGCGATCCTTTTTATTAAAAATTTTGCTTCCTGCGAGTATATTATTTGCATATCCCCGTGCATAAGAGTGCTGGGCTCTGCCCCACTCCTGTGTGCATCTTCATAGGGTCAGACCAGACGGGATGGCCGAATGAGTTAGAGCGTCCGTCTCCCGTGCTGGTAGATCGTGGGGTCATGGGTTCGAGTCCCGGTCGAGTCAAACCAATGACTATAAAATTGATACTTGTCGCTTCCTAGCCAGGCGCTCAGCATTATTAGGATAGGGCAAGGACTGGTGTGCTCAGTGTCAGGATAATGTGACTGGGTGGGATACCAGGTCATGGTGCTGGCGGCCTGGTTTCCCAGTGGGACAGCACTATAAAGTCGCCATGAGTGCGCACTGTCACAAGTCGGTACCCGTCCTGATATGACCTTAGATGTTGCTAGGACGTAAAATAACAACAAACAAACAATCATAGGGTCAGAGTAGGGCTGGGGACTGCAAATAATGAAGTTTTGAAAATACTATGGATATTTCACTTTCACACGCAAAAGATTGAGGAAGGATACTTCCTCAGATGACCACGACAAAGGAACGAACAAAGGACATACGACAGCGACATTTCCAAGATTTATGGTAATTATGGGCTCAGACAGTGATACTACTTTGTCAAAGATGTCACCGTTCGCCATAGCGAAAGGGATCAAAGGGATTGCCGGAGATCCCATCAGTGTTAGAAAAATGGGAAGTTGTATCTTAGTGGAAGTCGGCAAAAAAATCACACGCCGACAATCTGCTAAGAACCACCAACCTGGCAATGGTTCCTGTGAAGGTCACACCACACAGGACTTTAAATACAAGGAAAGGTGTCATACGATGTGCAGATTTAATTGATTGCTCTGAGGATGAAATTGTTAGAGAATTGGCTGACCAGAAAGTAATACATGCATTTCACACCCATACCAAAAGAGAAGGTGTCAGAAAGCCGACTCAGACTTTCATCTTGACTTTTGAGACAACTGTGCTACCAGATTCAATTAAAGTTGGATATTTAAATGTCAGGGTTGATACATACATCCCTGGCCCGCTCCGTTGTTTCAAATGTCAAAGATTCGGACATGGTAAAGATAGATGCAGGCAGAAATTGGTTTGTGCTAAATGTACTGGAAATCATGATGACAATTCGTGTGAAAGTACCATTTTTAAATGTGCCAACTGCAAGGGAGATCATCCATCGTACTCTCGGCAGTGCACAAAATATGAATTTGAAAAAGAAGTGCAGAAGATTAAGCATACAAGACAGTTCAGTTTCCCAGAGGCAAGAAAGATTTTGAAAGTTTGAATGTCGACCTCAGAGCATCATATGCAAATGTGATAAAGTCTGTTGCCCCAAGTCCAGTCAAGTCGGTCTGTGTTTCAGTTAAAACGCAGACTGAATTGTCCTGGCCAATTGAGGGTGCTAATGAATTTGTAACATTTTTGGAGGACTACCGTATCACAACACCTAAGCCTAGCACTAGCACTTCAATTTCTGTACAAACTAATACATCTAAAGAACAAGTAACATCAAATAGCAAGCATCCAAAAGCAATTTAAAATCACAACCTCCCTTAAACACAAACTCGCAAGTGACAAAGAAAATAAATAATAAATCCCAAAGAACTGGAAGACAATCGAAGGGCTCAAACGACCATGTCAAATTATTCAACAAGTTTGGGCACTTGGATGATATGGAGGTGGAGAGTGGAACGAGAGCTAGGTCTCACTCTCCAGTTCACCCTCTGTAGCATTTTAGTTGTTTATAACTATATATTTATTGTTTTAAATGGCTGCTGCAACTATGATACAGTGGAACTGTCGTAGTTTACAGGCAAATCGAAATGAACTGGAACTAGTCATTCAAAAATATAATTCATCTGTAATTTGCCTGCAAGAAACAAAAATAGATAATGCAAATATGACTTTAAAAGGTTTTGCATCTTATCACAAAATGGGCACAACAGATGCTATGGGTATGGCACATGGTGGGGTGTCTATTTTTACAAAAAGCTCTCTGCCACAGAGTGAAGTTAATTTAAATACAAATTCACAAGCTGTCGCTGCCAAAGTAACTCTTCACACCACAATAACATTTTGTTCATTATATCTTCCTCCTTCTAGTCCTTTAATACCAGCAGATTTAAACAATCTTTTTGCTCAATTACCCCAACCCTGTATCATAATGGGAGATTTTAATTCCCACAATCACCTCTGGAGTACCACAGACAATACCGATCCAAAGGGACGCATTGTAGAAGATTTCATGAGCAGGCAGAATCTCTGTCTGTGGAACAATGATAGTCACACATATCTCCATCCAGGTACAGGTTCGCTAACTTCAATTGACCTCACCATGTGCTCGCCCCAAGTTTTCCTTGATTTTTCTTGGGAGGTGGAAGAAGACCAATGGGGTAGTGACCACTATCCCATTGTTTTGACCAGCCACTTTTCTCCTTCTGATGAGAGAGTGCCTAAATGGCACTTTCAAAAGGCCAATTGGGCCAAATTTCAATCTCTTTGCCTTGAAAAGATCACAGGCGATCTTCTGCAAGATGTGGAAGATCCCATTAAAGCTTTTACAGACACACTGTATGACATTGCTAGCAATTCCTAAGTCAAATCCTAACCCTAAAAAGCCAGAAAAACGATGGTTCACAGAGGAGTGTAAGAAGGCTGTAAAAGCTCGTAAGAAAGCTTTAAAACAATTCAAGAGACAGCCAACACAGTGCAATCTACAACAATACTAAATAAAAAGAGCCAAAGCCAGATATATCATTCGTTGTAGTAAAAAGAAAGGCTGGTCAGATTATACATCAAAACTGAACACCCGAACACCCATTAAGAAATGTTGGGATATGATTCGAAGGATCAGTGGTAAAGGGGGAGGTGCAAGAATAAAACATCTTAATAAAAATGGCCAAAGCATTTCAAATCCAAAGGATATAGCCAACACCTTAGGTGAATCTATATCCCAGAACTCCTCTTCCGATAATTACACTCCTAAATTCCAACAAACAAAAGCAAGGCAAGAAAGAAAGCCTCTTAATTTTATTTCTCAGAATTTAGAAAATTATAATAAGCTCTTTTCCATGGAAGAATTACAAATTGCTATGTTTAAATCTCACGACACAGCACCTGGACTAGATCAGATCCATTACCAAATTCTTAAACATATGCCAGCTGAAACCACGATGCGCCTCTTAGAAATATTCAACACCATCTGGATGAGTAGTAATTTTCCCCCTTGCTGGAGCGAGGCCACAGTAATCCCGATACTCAAACCTGGAAAGGACTCCACCAATCCCAATAACTATCGACCAATAGCACTCACAAGCTGTGTATGTAAGACCATGGAATGCATGATCAATGAAAGGCTTGTTTGGTTTCTTGAAGAGGCTGCTATTATCTCCTTTTCTCAAAGTGGATTTAGAAAGACCAGAAGCACCATCGACCAGGTGGTACGCCTTGAGACATTTGTGAGAGACGGTTTTATAAAGGGTGAACATGTCGTTGCACTTTTCTTTGACTTGGAGAAGGCATACAACACCACATGGAAATATGGCATTATGAAAGACATTCAGGATAGTGGATTGAGAGGCAGACTACCTCTCTTTATAGAACAATTTCTTTTAAATAGGTGTTTCCGAGTCCATGTCGGAAGTACTCTCTCAGAAGCCTTTGACCAAGAAATGGGTGTACCCCAAGGGAGCATCTTATCGGTCACACTGTTCATAATCAAAATTAATAGCATTGTGGGTTGTGTCAGACCTGAGATTGATAAATCTCTCTTTGTAGATGATTTCCACCTTTGTTACAAGTCTAGAAACATGGCAGCTATAGAAAGAAAACTGCAACATTACCTGAACAGAGTAGCCGAATGGGCTGACGAAAATGGTTTTAAATTCTCTCTCAGCAAAACTGTGTGTGCATTTCTGTCAACAGCGGTGTGTACACCCAGACCCAGAGATCTATCTCAACCAATCACAGATTCCTGTGGTTGAAGAAACCAAATTGTTGGGTGTCATTTTTGACAAGAAATTGAATTTTATTTCGCACATCAAATATGTCAAAAAGAAATGTCAGAAAGCTCTAGACCTCCTGAGAGTTGTTGCTCATACCAATTGGGGGGGGGGGCGACCGAGCCCCTCTTCTTTCTCTCTATCGTGCACTGGTCCGATCAAAGCTCGATTATGGCTCCATGGTCTATGGATCAGCCAGACCGTCATACATCCAAATGTTGAAACCCATTCAAAATCAAGGACTCAGACTCTGTCTTGGAGCACTTCGAACTTCGCCAGAGGAAAGTCTTAGTGTAGAAGCAGAGGAACCTCCACTTGCGCTGAGGAGAGAAAAGCTTGCTCTACAGTATACATCCAAGATCGCAGCAAATCCCAGAAACCCTGCCTATGACTGCATTTTCAACCCAGGCAATGAAACACTCTTTGCCAATAAACCCAAGGCCATTCCACCTTTCGGTATACGTATTAAGGAATCATTAGAAACACTTGAGTTTGATGTAGATAACATTGCAAAATTCCAATATCCAGACACACCACCTTGGACATACGCTGTCAATGTGAACTTGGTTATCTCTGAAGCAAGGAAAGACTCAACTGACCCTCTGATCTACAACAGTATGTTCAGGGAGGTTAAAGACATACATTCTGATCATAAGTTCATCTACACAGATGGTTCTTACAAGGATGACAAGGCTGCAGCGGCAGCTGTCATGGGCAAGCACACCTTCTCGGAGCGATTACCAAAGGGTGCTTCGATATATTCAGCAGAGCTTGATGCCATATTCTTAGCAATGGACCATGTAGAAACCTCTTCCCATAGAAAATTTGTGATAATTTCATCATGCCTACAAGCTATTCAGAGCAAGGATTGGAAGAACCCTCTGATCTGCAAGATTTTAGAAAGGCTACATTATTTATGTTCAGGACTTCACAAAACTGTGCTTTTTTATTGGGTGCCGAGTCATGTTGGCATTCAAGGAAATGAGGCTGCAGACGTGGCTCACATGGACATCAAAAGGCACATCAGTGCACTCATAAGGAAAAAGTGGCAATTACAATGGGATGAAGCTGTCATGAACAAGCTTCATGCAATTCAGCCCACCCTTGGCAAATTTTCAGGTGCTTGTCATAGAAATAGACGCGAAGAGACCTTTGTTGCACAAATGCGAATTGGACGTAGCTATTTGACTCATAGTTACGTTTTTAAAGCAGAAGACCATCCAGAATGCATACCATGTGGAGTGCCTCTGACTGTGAAACATATGTTGATTGAATGCATTGACTTTGCAAATGTTCAAGCACAGTATTTTAATGTAGCAAGTATGAAATGCTTATTTGACACTGTTAGTACTGCCTTAGTTTTATCGTTTTTAAAGCACATTGGACTGTTTAACCTGTTTTAAGACATTTTGATGGCATTGTATATTCCTTAGTGTGCTGATATGCCGTTAAGCATTTATTTATTCATTCATTTCATGTCACTTATTCTGGTTTGTTAATTGTGTCTTGCAGGTGTTTGGCACGATCGCCGCATCTCAGGGGGATCTGGGGCCTGCCAAGTCGGCCTGCGCCAACCTCCTCATCGCGAGTGACGACGAGCCCCCCAGCCGCCCACCTGCATCCCCCCGAAGCAGAGCCCAGCAGGACACAAGCCTCCTGGCCACACTGGAGGATCGGATGGCCCGCTCGGGGGAGCTGCTGGAGAAGCTGCAGCCCACTGCAGCTCCCCAGATGACTGTTTAGGCGGCCTTTGGGAACTTTGTTCGCGACACCCTGATGACCATGCGCAAGGGGCAAGCGACTAAGGCACAGATGGGCATATGCCGCATCCTCACTGAGGCGCTCGACGATGATGGGGACAGTGACGTGGGTTCAACCCAGGTCACCCCCTCATGGCAGTCTGCATCGTCGCTGGCATGCTCATCCAGTGAAATGTTTCAGCCGCCTCCACACCAGTGGAGACAGCAAGCACCACCAGCATCACCATGGGCCTCGCAACCCGCTGACTACATATCGCAATATATGATGCAGCCGTTGCTGCCTGCCGCCCCGGTCACCCAGCACCAGCCGATGGGACCACCGCAGGGCCACCCAGCGGCCCAGGTACTGCCACATGGCATGCAGCCACTGATGTATGGACAGCAGCCGATGGCTCCGCCTCCACGGCTGGGGGTGCAGGCAGCAACAGCTGCACGTCCAGTACCATCACCTATACGACCAACAGCACTGACAGCACCGACAGCCCGTCCACCCACACCGCGCCAACCCAGCACCAGCACTACCGTTGGGGCGTGGGTTGACGCCCAAGCGGTGCTGACCCAGTCCAGCATTCCAGCAGGGGAAAATTCACTGAATTTGTCTGGGCTGTCGGGGATCTCCACCGGCTCGAATATTGACATTGAGCCAGAGGATTTGTTCGACACTGGACGTGCGGGCCATATGGACAATCCCCCCAGCAACGGACACTCACAAGTGATTGGTGGTGGTACATAAGTGTATATATTGATTTTTTGTCCTTTGTAAATATTGTATATATGATGATTTTGTGCTATTGTTGCTATTTTGTTACTATGTGCCTATGTGTGTAAATAAAAGTCTCTGTATCCTACTCCAGATTTACGTCTCTGAGTGTAATTGTTTGTAATTCTTTGCAAACAGTACTTATGATACAAATGCAATGTGCTAAAACTATATTGTAAGAAATTATAAGTACAATATACAAAAGGTAAACTCACGTAATAAGCACCGGCCAACCCCCCTGTAAATAAGTGAAGAGTAACATTTTTGCCTTCACAAGTATTTAAAACTTCCCCATAAAGTAAACTTCCCATCCCTACTTTATCTCAGATATGTAAATGTGTCTGTCTTATATGTTCCCCCCCAAAATATGGCCTAGTAGTTGTGAGACTGCAACACTGTAACTTAAGCATTTAAGCCAATCAAGCTAGGCCACTCAAATTAATAACAAACATGTTAAGTATGGTTCGGTATCAACAACAGATATTGATACCTTTTATTAAAACCAATAGAAGTATCAATTTTGTTTGCATACAAGTTTCACACTAAATATCAAAATTACACAGATCGCCATACAATAACATCACAGTACAAACACACACTAGATCATATTGTCCTGCTATGTACCGGCACCGGCTGGGGAGTTGGTCCAGTCCTTGAGGAGATTGCGCTGCTCCTTTCCTGCCCTGGAGCCAGTGTTCATGGCAGGTACAGGATCATGCAGGTCTGGCAGGTTCTGGCCATCTCTCCATTGTCCGGGGATGACGGTGTGCTCTTCATTGTCCTCATGGTCCAGCTGCTGGTTCTGGAGCCCGGGATATCGGATCCTCATCATGTTGTGCAACACCATGCAAGCTGTCACGATGAGCTTCACGGTGAAGGGGTGGTGCTGCATCGTGGTGAGGAGAACCTGGAATCGGTTGGCCAGGATCCCAAAAGCATTTTCCACCACTCGCCTAGCGTGTGAAATCCTATAATTGTAAATGCGTTGTTCATTCGTCATACCCCTCTGGCTGTACCGTTTCATCATTGTGGGCCGTAGGGCGAAGGCATCGTCCCCGATCAGGAAGTAGGGTACAGCATTCTGCCCATCCACGATACGTTCGCTGACAGGGAAACTCAAAGTGCCACCAACATCTGCCCAGATGAATTTGTAATCGGCATCAACGAGCACAAGGAGAACGATCGAGTAGAACCCCTTGTAGTTGTAGTAAAGGGATCCGCTCTTTGGGGGACACCGGAGGCGATATGTTTCCCATCTAGTGCTCCGCATGTGTTGGGGAAGTTCCACCTCGACATGAACTCTTTTAAACATTTTTATTTTTTTTATTGCGGCTGTATTTATTCTGTCCATAGCATGTAAGCCTGGGTACCCAGGCATGTTTTCAATGCTGGCCAGCTGTACCAAACAGTAGCTGCTGATAAGTTATTTGATTGTCTGCATTTCAGTAGCAGATAGATAGTATGTTGGTACATTTAGTACGCTATGTTAGTTTTTTTGGGCCCTCTTGGCATTGTATTTTTGTTCTATTCTTATTACTATGTTAGTTGTTTTCTTAAGGTTCTATGTTAGTGTTTTGGGGTTTTCTTGGGAAGCGTTTTCCACTTTTTTCTACTTAATTCTATACTTGTCCGAGATGGCACGCCATCCATCAGGAGGTGTGGGGCAGGTCATGGTCTCGTCGATGTATTCGGCGATGATCGCTTGGCACACCTCTCGCACAATGAGTGATTGCGTGTTGTGGGGGACCCTCCACCCAAACTTCATGGATGCATACTTGGTCTCAGAGGCGAGGTGACGTAGAGTGAGGGCAAGCTTCAGGCCAGGCTCCAGCGGTTCTCGGAACATTGTGTAATGTTTAGTTATGCGCGGACTCACTCTCGCTAGCATCTCCTCAAACATGTGGGGAGGCATCCGCATGAAGTTTGTGAAAGATGCTGTGTCCTCTTTCCGCAGTTCGACCAGAAGCTGGTCGTAGAGACCAAACTGTCGCCGCCACCGGATCCATGCTCTCATCCACTTTCTGGTCTGTTGACGTACCCTCATACTTCTCAGATGGTAAAATAGTACTTGGTTAACATCATGGTGATGTTGGAGAATGGCTAGTTTGTATTCGCCGACTTGGTTTGCAGGGACATCCATGACCTCGAACACCTGAGCTGTTCTGGCCAAAGATGGAAATCCCTACCTATATATACTCAAAGCCAAAACGCTGACGAAACGTTCGCAGAACGCCACACGCGCCAGCAACATGTCCAGACGCGCCAGCAACACAACCATACGCACTAGCAACACGTCCAGACGCGCCAGCAACACGTCCAACGCATCGAGAAATGCTGGAGCAACGCCAATAGTGCACCCACTACCCGTCGATGGGACGTTACCGACGCGTTGACGCACCCCTCGCAGTTTGGCGAAAAATTCCCAATGTTGATCGACGTGCTACCAGCGTGCCGCCAACGCGCTGATAATGTGTGTCAACGTGCTGCTAACGCACCCGTAACGCGCGAACCAACGGGTTGTGGGTCGTCGAAAGTTTTGTGCAAGCACAAAACGCTCAACGTGAGCCGACGAGCGCCAAGGTGTCGGTCCACATGCCGCTGTCACTCAAAGTGTACCAACGTGTACCAACATGCCGGTAACGTATTCATAACGAGCCGGTAATGCATCCCAACATGTGCTGACGTTTCACCCAAAAAAGCGACACGTCGGTACGCGTCGACACATTGGTGAGAAACGTCGTAATGTGACAGCACCATCAAATAACAGTAGTTGGTCAAAACAAGATACACTTTACAGGCTGTAGGATTTCAGATTTCATGGGAAACACCTTTTGGGTTCTGTGCCTGGTACTCATAGGAACCCATGAGTAACTGTTTTTCGGTTCCGTAAAATTGGTGATGGGGACCCATTCTTGAAACAGTTAATTAAATTTAGTAGGAGTATGTTTTGAACACACCTGTGCAGAAATTGTACATATACCTTTAATCATCTACAATGTAATGAAAATCAACCGTCTGTAGCATTTAATTAACATTTAAAAAGAAAATTGCCTTGCGTTTGATTAATATCATGGGAAACAGAATTTTGGTACCATAGTTTCCCCAGCACGGTAATGACACATTACCAGTAACAATCGTTGCCATGAGATCCTACAGCCTGACTTCATAGTTCGGCAATATTTTTTTAGGAATACGTTTCACATTTCAAAAAAGTCCTAAGCAGCGCCAGCCTTTGGCCAGTGGATGAGCATAGCACAGTAGAACTACGATCACCAGCACATCAGCCTTTCTTGCATTTCTACTTAGCACCTGTACTTGGGAGACCCTTCAACTGTGACTTATTTGTTGCAATCCTCATTCCATTGCTGGTAAACATCGATGTTGGCATTTGAGAGGACATCCTTGATACCAATATCCTGAGAACTGGACAGGAGTAGTGCAAGACCCCATGAATATATGACATTTATGTCTGTAATTACTGTTTGTGTGCTTTCTTACAGTCATGGTAACTACCTTCTTTAGAATGGTTGCATACAACTATTTATGTCATTCTAATTTCCTCATACTTCTGAACAATGACTTCAGTTTTGTCAATTTTCTTACTTATGCTATTGACTATCCATTCTGGGTGGTAAACACACACCTTTAGCTTTCTGCAATGTTGTCTCTTTTCTTTGCATCAGCCGCTCAACTCTATGTTCTTTGCATCAACCTCAGTCCTTCCTTGTAATTAACATCCCTATTTTCCACAGTTTAAATTCTTTCAATGTATCAAATAACTTTGCTTAAAGTATTTTTAAATTCCACTGTGACTGATGAAATAGAATATCCTAATCGATGTAGAGATTTACATGGAGGGATGTAGAGATTTACATGGAGGGATGTATTTATACATTTAGGTATATATATGTATATATATATATATATATATATATATATATATATATATACATATACATAAATCCTTGTTATTTTGATTTTTCACTACTAGAAGATGGTGGCTAAGGTCCATCTGGTAATGATCTACCTTTTTGGTAGATCGTTGCTTGAGTATATCACCCTTGTATCCCTGGTATGCAACTGTCCCCATTTACTATTGACAAAGTCATTCTGGGGCTAGCAGACATGCTGATTTCGGTAATGAAATTACATTCTGGACAGATTCTTATGGAGTGTGGTAAGATGGCCCTGATAACCTGCTGATAACCTGCTCTCTTGCAAAACACTGGCAGGTGTCGCCTTGAAGGCATCACCTCACCGATCCCTGAACTCTAGCAAAGGAATAATCCATACTAGAGAGCTCCAGGGCATCGATGAGGTTGAAATCGGCTCTGAATTAAAACCTCAAGCATGTTAAATGTCAGAAGAATGACAATCAATATGCTCCATATATATTCCCCTAACTCCATATTTTCAACACAAGAGTTAGAAATTTTAACTGATCACTTCTAGACATAGTGTTAAATGGGGGACTTCAATGCGCACAACCGCCTGTGGGGTAGTGCAAATACTACCAGCAAGGGCAGGGGAGTTGAGAATTTCCTAAGCTATCACGCTTTATGTTTTCTGAATGATAGGTCCCATACTTATGTTCATCCTAGATATGACACCTCCTCTGCAATCGACCTAACTATTTTGCAACCATGTCTCCTGCTGGACTTCTCATGGAGAGTCTGGAATGACCTTTGTGGAAGTGACCACTTCCCTATCGTGATTACGACCAAGGGACCTGCTTGGATCTGGGAGGAACCGAGCTGGCAGCTGTACAAAGCTGACTGGTCACCACTGTTCCTGTCACTAACCCATGAGAGATTCGTGGGAGTAGCCCGCAATGAACCTGTTTCAATGAAAACATTCACAGAGATCTTGGGATCGATTGCAAAGGAAACCATTCCTAAGACCTCTACATATCCAAAACATATAACAAATCCTTGGTTTAATGTAACTTGTAAGTACACCATCAAGGAGCGGAAAAGAGCACAATGTGCGTTCTTCCAGCATCCTTCCGCAGAGAAACACATCCGCTTTAAAATCGTAAGACCAGACTGACTGGCCGAATGAGCAGAGCATCTGTCTCCTGTTTTGGGAGATTGGGAGATCCTAACCCATGAGTTCTTGGGTTTGAATCGTGGTCGAGTCAGACCAATGACTTAAAAATTGCTACTTTCCTCTTCCTAGCCAGGCACTCGGCATTATTAGGATAGGGCAAGGACTGGTTGGCTCAGTGTCAGGATAATGTGACTGAGTGGGATATCAAGTCATGGTGCTAGCAGCCTGTTTTCCCAGTGGGGCAGCATTATAAAGTCGCCATGAGTGTGCACTGTCACAAGTCGATACCCATCCTGATATGACCTTCGATGTTGATAGGACATAAAACAACAACAAACTTCAAATGAACCACATTTCATGACAATCAATGACAATATTCTACTGATTTCCTTTAATGTCCATGCATTTTAATGAACCAGCATTTTGATGACAACCAAAGGCAATATTCAACATCTTTATGTCCATGAATTTCAAATGAACTATCATTTCATGACAACCAAAGGCAATATTCGACATCTTTATGTCCATGAATTTCAAATGAACCACAATTTTCAGGACAACCAATGACAATATTCTACATCTTTATGTCCACAAATTTCAAATGAACTACCATTTCATGATAATCAAAGGCAATATTCAACCATTTTGTGTCATGAAAGATAACCCAACACCATCTTCATAATAACATGTTATCATTACTAACAGCTTTATAGTGTTCAAGTATATGCAAGATCAGTTTTGTAGTCATCTAAAAAATATATATCAAGAAATATATGTGAGCTTACCTCTTCCCACCTTTGTCTTTGACAAGATGAAGAACATAACACAATCATACATCTCTCATTCATGTCAGTGCTATGAGGAATATGAATAACATACCAGATACATTCATCTCTCATTTATCTTACTGGTACGAGAATGAAAAAAAGAAATCAAATAATGAAAGAACAAAATCTCTCATCAGTTTTGTAGAATTTCTCTTCCACAAGAAAAGTCATCACTTTTTTTAGCTGCACTCAACAGACACTCATCTGTGGAAAAGTGAATTTTCATAAACAATTGTATCACTCTTTTAGCTAAGCTCTCAACAGACGGCTTGCTTTTGGAAAAGTGAATTTTCATTAAAAAAATTCTAGTGAAGCTTCATAAAAACAAAAATTGTATCACTCTCTTAGCCAAGCTCTCAACAGAAAAGTGAATCTTCATTAAAAAAAAATAATTGTATCAAGGAATCTTGTACACTCGCCCAGCGAACAATAGGGGGAAAAAAAGGACACTCGCTTTTGTAAAAAATAATGATGAAGACTTCTTCATGCCCTAGGCATTAACCGGTTTTAAGACATTTTGATGGCATTGTATAGCCCTTAGTGTGCTGATATGCCGTTAAGCATTTATTCATTCATTCATGCCCTAGGCATTAGCTATGCCTCCCAGGCATCATCTATTGCCTTCGCCATGTGAAAAGAAGGAAAAGTATTTTTGAAGAAAAAGAATGATATCCAGGTCTAGACGTCGACAAGACTACTATAGGTTTGACCATTTCAGTCCAACAATGAACGTTAAATGTCTGGCCTGTATCATAGGGATACAGACTGATCAGTGTCTGGCCCAGATAATAGGAAAACAGACTATCGATCGCTTTACTCTGATCTACTAGTACTACTCCCTGCCTATGATTAACCAGTCAAATTCTTTCAAAAATATATATTAGTTTATTTGATTTAAATAAATAGTTTATAATAATTGTATGTTTATTATGTAATATCAACTATAGTATCATTGTTTAAAGAAAAGGAAAACAATTTAAGAAAGATTCTTATCAAATTCAATATTTATATATTATTTTGATGTTTTATAATGTATACAGTAATATCGAATAAATTGTTTAGATATCATAGTTTTTTTATTAGGTATTTATCTATGCATTTCTAATAATATAACTGTGTGTATGGAACTCTAACATAGTTCCGACCGATGACGTAATGTACCCGTTGACCTCATGTCACTCATATTCACCTGTGTGACAATTTCTCATGTACATCATGTTTTGTCTAATTTCGCTTCACTCGCCGCCAAAATAACTGTATTTATAGTTTCAGTCAAGCCAGACAAAAACAGTAGTTGCTCCGCGTGCGCGGCCGTTGACACCCTGATAAGAATAGACTCCCTGCACCGAACGTCTGATTACTTTAAATCGGGTACTGTAGATTCGCGGAAAATTGGCCTGCTACAAATAGAAAAACTCTATCCTCTGTTCGCATTCACTTTCTCAAATGAGTACAACAAGTAACAAACGAGTAAATAGATTAGTAGTCTGGAAGAAATCTTTGGAATTGAGAATTTAATATGATTATTATGGTAATGCATGAATGCTTCGTCTACCTCGAAACCGAATCCAGGGCATCCAATTCCTAATAGAGCTACATGGTGTACAGATTTACTACTCCTAGAGCATTTCAGTCCTCCATGTGATCTTTCAGAGGTATTCCAGAAGATAACAAGTTTCAACTCAATCCGCTAATTCCAACCTCGCATCTGCCACGCTACGAAATACGCCAAGTGTACACCCGCACCTGCCATGGCTACAAACAATTCACATATATTCGTAAAATCTCAATGGGAAAAGAAATCACCGGCTATTTGTCAGTATGACATCACACCTTCCTCAGCGTGCATTCTTCCGTCTATGTCACGATATAATAACAAGGACATTGGTACATTTGATTGTACATAACAATGTCTATACAACTCCTTCCATGTTTATACCATTTCTCCAATTGATACACACTGTCAAGCCTGAAAGGTAAATACAAGCATCAGTAAGCAAAAGTGTCAATACTCTTACTATAGTAATGCTACTGTAGAGTCTATCACATCTCCAAATGACTGAAATTCCATTGAATTAGTGATGTTTAGTAGTGGCGCAACTTACATCACTACGCGCAACCTATGGCGCAAGTTTGGTTAGGAACATGAACATTTCTTATGACTAAACCTCGAAAACCCTTTCGATCAGTCCGAAAGCTGTTGACTTGCACTAGTTTTAGTTCACGCTTCGTATTAGCGCAATGGTTAAGTATGGCGCAATCATTCACAATTAGTGGCGCCAAACAAAGAATATTACCGTCCAGCGGGGTCGAAGCACTCCGTCGCCCGCGCTACAGTTGGTCCCTCCGCGGCATTCTTTGCTGTGGTTGGTCAATTCTGCAACAACTAGCAATCAATGAATCCGTTTTACGCGCCTGCTGATGCGTAAACGCTCCTGTACCAACATCATGAGAATGTATTAATTCAGGTTTTTGTTTAGTTTTATCAACCAAAAATACATTATTTTGTATATTCTGGCCAGAAACAATTGTATAGAATGGCAAAGGTTGTCTGCTACCTTTTAACATCTCAGTATGAGTTAATGTAGGTGCTAAATTATCCCAAATAATATTAGAATCAACCTTCTTCACCTTTTCTCGGTTAACAATTTTTTGATAATTTTTAGCCCCCACCATGGTCACTACTGAACCTTGTGATATAACTACCATGTATCCAGGATCGTATTTCCGCTCCAACGGTCCTGATTCATTAACTAATAACAAAACTTTATCACCCGGTTTCAATATAACTGCATTCGCTTTCTTCTCTGCATGAGCAATATTATATTGTCAACCGCTTTTCCTAAAGCAATATATAAATCATCTATCCAATACGCTAAGTTTGAATCTACTGTCCCTGTCGAACGATACATTAAAGAACTATGTTTTGTACCTGGATGTCTACCATAAGTTAGACAGAAAGGAGAAAAACCTGTACTATTGGAAGGAACAGTACAATACGTGTATATCACCTCAGGTAAAGAACTTTCCCATAAATTAGCCCGAGAATTTACTAACTTCCTCAAGTTGCTTTTTAGTGTTCTATGGTAATGTTCTACCATTCCATTAGATTGAGGATGATATGGTGTAGTATGTCTTACCTCTACTCCAAGTTTGTTAAAATGATCCATAATCATTCTATTCTTAAATTCTAACCCATTATCAGAAATAAACACACATGGTATTGAATGTGAGGAATATAATCATTGAATATGAAATCATGAACTCCCTTCGCTGATTTATCAGGTAATGACTTATACTCAATCCAACCAGAACAGTCTATTATAGACAATAGATATCTATTTCCATAGGTACTTACCGGATAAGGACCAGAAAGATCTGCAGCAATCACAATACCAGGTGCCACCGGTAATGGCATTGACTGTGGATACCCACGTGTGCGTCTGCTACAGTTCACTACACAATTAGTACAATTGGTAATTTACCTTGTGAACATCCCTAGTCATACCAGACCAGCGAAAATGTTCGTGTAGTTGCCTCAGGGTTTTAGACATAGACATGTGACCTACCTCAGTAATTACAGAATCCCTGTATCTCACTGGCAAAACTAGTCGAGGATATGTATCTTTACGTGTAGGAGCAATCATTGAATAAAGAAGACTATCCATTATCAAATAATTATTTTCTTCATTCATTCCTAACGTATATTCTGGAATTTTGTTCTGCTCATTCAAGACTTCATCAAATGAAAATTGATAGTGCTCAAATGGAATTAGCTGTTCCAAAATAAAATCAAGTGTAAACATTTCTACAAATTCTGTAGCTTCTGTATCCGGTCTCAATCTGGACAGCATATCAGCTCATACATTATCTACTCCTCTCATATAGACAATTGGTTCTGAAAATCCTGCTAATAGGAGTGCCCATTGTTGAATACGTGCATTGCAGATTTCCTTTGTGAAAAAACATTTTAGTGGACCATGGTCTGTATAGATAGTAAATTCTGCACCATATAAGTAAGGTCTTAGCTTAATTAACGAATAAATAATAGCATAAGCTTCTTTTTCTATTGTAGGATAATTACACCGAGCAGAAGTAAATCTAGTACTAATTAAATGTACAGGCCTATCTATTCCTTTTTCATCTATCAGCACTAGGACAGCACCCAAACTGTACTCAGGCACATCTGTATACAATTTATAATGTTTAGAAGGATCTGGAAATTTTAGAAGGACACATTCTAATAATGGCCTCTTTTACTCATTCCGAGTGTTTTCACATTCCATAGTCCAAAGAAAGCCACATTTATTACTAGTTAGATAAGTAATAGGTGCTACAATATCAGCATAGTTAGGAATCAATTGTCGATAATATCCTGCTAGCAAACGTCTTACTTCTATTTTACTTTTCGGAGAAGCCATATCCCTAATTGCACTAATTTTTTCAGGATCTGGTTTCAAGCCTGACTCACATACAACATAACCTAAGAGTTTTACTTCAGCTACCCCAAATTCAAACTTAGACTCTTTAATAGTCATACCATTATCCTGCAAGATGCTCAAAATGTAAGCTACATCCTGTCAATGACTTTCTTCATCAGGTGAATAAATGATGACATCATCTAAATAAATTAAACAACACTTTCCCAAAAACTCTGAAAAAATATCATTCATCATCCTTTGACAAACTGCTGGGGCATTGGTTAAGCCAAACTGCATACCTTTAAATTGGAAAAGTCCCATATGAGTACAGCTGTTTTAGGTCTACTCTCTTCATCTACCATTACCTGCCAATAACCGGACTCTAGCTCTATTGTGGTAATGATTTTAGCTCGAGGAAGTTGATAACAAATATCCTGTATCCTGGGCAGAGGATAAGCATCTTTAGTTGTTACTGCATTAAGCTTACGATAGTCTCCACGAAGACAAATAGTACCATCGTTTTTTGGAATTATATTGACAGGTGAAGCCCAATGATTACAACTAGACTCTATAATGACATCTTCAAGCATTCTCTTAATTTCTTTTTGTACAAGATGTTGTTTACTTAATGGTATCCTATGCGGTCTCTGATTAATTGCATATGCATTTCCAGTATCAATATGCATTATTTCTACATCCCCTGTAGCTCCTAGTTTATCCTCAGACTCAGGAAACAATGAAGGAAACTGTATCTTCCAATAGTCTAATTCTAAGACTATACCTGCAATTCCTTTATCTACACTTTCTAACCTTATCCATGAATGAATAATATCACAAAATGAAACACATTTCTCTTTATAACTAATTTCAGCTGCACAATTTTGCGCATATCAAAACTCAATGACTCAACTACAAAGAACGGACATAACGTATTATAAATTGAAATATACGCTATGCATATACTCGGAATCGAAAGACCTGATAGTGATCTCAATCTACTACCCGGATACAATTGCCCATCGGATACACCGATGCCAACCAAATATTGGAGAACAGGCAAATGTATCAAACTTTTAGCGTGGAAATCCAACATCTGTGCCGTGGTTGTAAGAATGGACATTACCCTGCGCTGCAAGATTCACACTAGTTAATGCAGAATTTTCAGAAATCCCACTGCCCAGTGACAAATCAGTTATATATTTCCTCACAGATTTCATTTCAGTCTGTAGCGATTTCATTACCTGAATATCTGTGTTAGACGTTTTAGAACCTTTCGAAGCAGAAGATGAACCAGAAAAATCTAATCCTGTACTATCCAAACTATCAATCTCTTCACAAATTGCTAATCCACCATTATGTGCTCTAGCACGCCTTTGCTGTCTACTCACAGACCTATCACTTAGTATTGCCATAGCAAAAGCATCTTCTAGAGTTTTTGGTCGGTTAGTCTCGATGTACCACATGGTATTGTTGTCTAATAATGAATCTAGAAATCTTGACAGTAGAATTTCGAACGTATCAGTGCCCAACACTTCATTTGTCAAATCCCAGCCCTTAGCTGTCGCTCTTTTAAATCACTGACAGTATGCTGCAACCGTCTCTCCCTCTTCCTGTTTCATAGATAGTACAATTCCATTTAAATGTGAACGTTCAGCAGCAGTTAATAGTGTATAAGCAATTACTTCCTTAATTTGCTTCCAGAACTTTGCATTTTCATGCTGAAATGCAGTGAACAGTACCTCATGCAAAGTACCTGTCGCATTTGATAAAGCAAACTGAATAATATCAAGGTCAGAAACCCCAGAAAGAGTACCAATCCGCTGGATCAAATCCATCCAGTTGCGTAGAGCACCTCTATCAGACCTGTTTAGTAAGGGTACACATTTCCTATACGCGTTCAATGACTGACAACGTATCTCCCTCTGTCTCTCCTCCACCTGTAATAATTCTTGTGCCTCTCTGCGCTCTTCCCTACGCTCTCTAGTCTCTGTCCTGTCCCTAATCTGCTCTAACTTTCCCTCCTGCTCTTCCTTTAGAGTACCTAATATTAACGCCATCAACTTAGCCCATGCTTCTCCCTCCTGCATTTCACTCGAAAAGTTGCCCAAGTTACACTCAACTTTAAACCAATGGGTAAAGTCACCACATAAGGGATCCTCCATCGAACGTGTGAGTGGCATCTTCAATATGCTATTGTATGTAGTGGTAGAAATAGAATTGCAGAATTGAAATCAAGTATAGATTTGTCTGTAAGTAGAGAAAGATTGGAGGTAAAGTTTTGTAGTGTATTACTACGCCCCCCTCTGTGACAAGGTTAAAGTAGCCGAAAGTAGTCCCCCTTAATAAAAATATATTTTGCCAGTGACGCGAGGCTTCTATAAGGCAAATTACAGAAATACTGTCAGAGAAAGCCTAGCATACCTTGAAAAATATTGAAACTGCCCGAAAAAGTCATTGACAAATCAATAGACTACATCACGGTTCCAGAGGTGCGGTGCATTGTGGGATGCATCAGAGCAAAACATACCCCCCAAAAGCACATGGCATATGCTAATACACTGGGTGGAGCTATGAAATGTGCTAGTTTCAGATCATCTCAGCTCTCGTTTGAAACATAGAATATCAACTAAAAAAATATATATAATAAATTAAGATATTAATCTTTTATCCAGCATTGCATTTATATCAATATAATTAGCACATCTTATGCCATGTGCATTTAGATTTAGAAATATCTAGGCACTCAGACGAGTGTTAGAGCCATAGCCAGAGTACTCAATGCATTGTCAATGGCAGTGAGCAATCTCCATACAGACAAAGTAAAATATTGATAAAACCACACCAGCTAGAGACAAACCGATTGGAACACATATAGAAAACATGTTTATCAAAAAGATTATATTAAATTGATATGGTTAAGGTTTTGGATTTCTATTAATTTTGAATAAAACTGAGGTTTTTTACTGCGCGTATAGGCAAACTGAATGGCCGTACACCTTTGCTTTGCTCCCAACGCCGTTTTCAGCTCATGCACAGTCGGAACCGTGATCTGGTTTATTAAAAATAATTAATTCAAACCCTCGCAGAGTCAAAGAAAAAAGAAAAAGCACTACTTACACAACACACCACCCGAAGCCGGAGAGAAAGAGAGAAAGTATAGCAAAGTAAGAGTGTGAGAAGAGAGAGTCCAAGCCTCTCTGATTTATTATATATGGTACATGGGTACATTATAGAGTATCACCCCACCCATTTCCCCCAATGGGAAACAAGCATTCATGGCTCTATCAATAGGGATCAAGCATTCCTGGTCCCCATGGCTACAAGTGGTCTGCCCACCACCACCAAGCTGTGTGGCCTCTCTGGCCACTACCAGCCTTGAACCTTGATCCTGAGTGTGGTGATTCTACCCAGCAGAGGGGGAGGGGGTATGCCCTGAGTGCCCCTTACACACAACCCAGCCAGCACCACTATGTCTATTTACATTCCACTCAGGCACCACCATCACTTACATATATATATATATATATATATATATGTATATATATGTATATATATATATATATATACATGCACCTGGCCACCTGTACCTGTTTCGTAATAGAACATTCGCATTCCCCCTAATGTTAAGAAATCAGAATATTTTACATTAGTTGACCCCCACCCTGGATAAGTTGCCCCCCTCATTCAATACTGCTTCCAGTTTTTTCAAACGTCACATGATAAAACATGTGTATTCTTGTCTTATAGCCTAACTTTCTAGGTAGACTGAATTGGCACATCAACAAGATTATTTCAACATTTTAAATGGAGTCCAACTTTAAAATATGTACCATATTTAAGTAAATTAGTTAAGCATGTTGGTGATATATCTTGGTCTTCTGCGCATAGTATTCTTAAATGTGTCGATAAGCAGGCTTATTTTGTCTTGTTCACTGTAGTCAAATGTTTGGTTCATGAAAACTGTCTGTGCATCTGGCCTGGCCATGGGGAGGAAGACACACCATTGCACCTTCTGCGACTTGTTGTCTATGCCTGCGGCCATTGCATATATGCGGTCTTGCGACTTCTCGTATAGCCTTAACACTGTCAGGGAATCGCGGAAAGTTACTGGAAGTCAGGTTTCATCCAATACTCTCCCAGCATATTCTTGCACCCGTGTTCTAATCAAATGTTGTCACAGACTCTGTGTGGAGAGCTTGTGCCCAATATGACATACTTAGAGCCACATGAATTTCCGCACAAACTTATCACCGACTCGCCATAATTGATCTGCCATCATTCATTTATTCAGATTGGCTACTAAATTTGTATTTAAGTAAGTGTTAGTTTTGGGGGGAAGATTTTACAGTTGTTGAGTGATTTTACAGTTGTTGAGTGATTCTAAGCAAGTCTAGAGCACTATTCTGTGGTTTATTGTAGTGAAGGGAACGTCACGCTGTTGATGTAGATTGTACAGTTACGTTAATGCTTTTACTGTAAATAATGCCTTAAATGGACTTAATATGGAAAGAACAACACATGCATATAAACTGACAGAAGCTCTGGGTTCTGTGCTAAAAAAAGCGCTTGATGAGTGACCTGAAATGCTATACATTTTCTATGAATGTTGATGAATGTATGAGTGCATCACATCAGAAAATATTCTCTGTGCTAGTATAATATTTCTCAGAGAAAGATCAAAGCAGTGTTGTAAAACATTACACATTGGTCGTAGCATTTCAACTGTCAATGCTGAAACTCTTCTAAGTATTTTGATAGATACTCTTGAAAAGGATGGGATCCCTCTCACAATTCTCATTTATATCCTCTCTGACTCAGGTAACGACATGAGAGGACAAATTAGTGGATTTGAGACAAGAATGTGTCTAGATGCTAACCACCTTCTTCATATTGGTGGGAATGTGTGCCAACATGTTAGCAATGTGGTCAAGAAATTCACATCTCTATTTAATAAACAAGTTGAAAGTTTGTCTGATGATCTGTACACTGACTTTAAATGGAGTCCTGATCTCAGAGCTCATTTAAAAAAAATACACCAAATGCTTAAGATTAAATGTCATCTACCAACACAAAGAATTCCCCTGTGATGGCTCTCAACCTTCGATGTGATTCTGCCAAACTACATACACTATGTTCACTGCATACACACTATTTTACTGGCCTTGTCCTGTACTGACTATATTGTTGATAATGACATTGTATCTGATATTGCGATTTCTATTATTCTAATGTTGAAGGTGGCTCTTCCTGTATTCTGAACTCACTTCAACTCCAAATTAAATAATGTGTCTTTCAATTTCCAGGCGTGAGTTCAAATGAATCTGGAAGATAATTTACTAATGCTCTCTGATCTCAATGGTGGTGTGGGTTGGTGAGAGTAATTTTGTCATTGGACTCCAATGATTACGTATTTGATGTATATAAAAGAATGTACTTTTGGTATCTGCCATTGTCCGCTCTTTATAGATGGTCGGTAGGCCCAACTAAAGCTTTGGAGATTTTCTGATGTTTTTTATCTGTTCGGACACTGATCTGGATCGGTGGTATGTGTGAAGCGGGACAGTCTTTTGCTTCCCACTGATAATTTCTGCTTGCCCCCATCAGTATGAACCAGATTTTAAGAGGAATATATCAGAAAGGGATAGGATTTTGATCAAGAATTTTTATTTTATGGAATTAGATACTGGTGTAATTTCAAAAGTAAATATGAATTCAGATTGTATTCATCATATTGTAGTTTCAAAGGATGAGGGAGCACGCTTAACCCCATGTGATGTATGCGTGCTGTATTGTGCTATAAAAGGCCCTCCGTGCTGCAAATGGTCCTCACTCACCTCTGAATTTTTGCTTAAGGCGTGAGGTTGTCCTAGCCAGATGGATAATAAAATGCCAACCCATTATACATTGTCCCTATTTTTCATTAGAGAACTATTATATATGGATATAGTTCTTTTTTTCCAGACTCGGCAGACTGTGTCGATGGTTCTCATCCATATTCAATAATTCTACATCCAGTGGATAATCGTAGAACCAGCGGTACCAATGGCACGTGTGTGAGGTGGGACAAAATCTTTGGACGCAGAAGACCGTCTCAACGTGGTATGGACTACTTTATCTCGCGTGCAGAGAGTCTTAGTGACCTGGAGAATTTTTGCAGGAGGGTTCGATACGATGAAGAACCTAGCTGTTTTGTTAAGGGCTACAACAAGACGAGCAACTGTAATATTACCTGTGATGGTGAGTATATCCAATATGTTAACGCTTATGCTTAACATAAATGTACTTAATTAGAATAAAACTATTATGATATTAACATTGCAGCTATGGCACACAGGACGAGGAGGCATGAGTGGGATAACATGGCATTTATTCCGATAGCCCCTGGTGGCCTTACATGAGTGGCTTTATGGTCAGCCTGTACTCCGAGTGCTGCAAGGAAGAGTGTCATGTGGTGATCATAGTGGGGAGATGGGAATGGGACAAGTGAGGTGCAGCATATGAGGAAGGCGCAGCGGGTAGCAGTCAACTAGCGGGTAGCAGTAGTTGATAATTGTAACATGTTATAATATCATGAAATATCTTTAATCAATTAATTCATGGTTAATTAGGGTAATGACATTGTTTCTCGTTAATCAATGTCTAATTAAGTAATGATTTTTAAAATGATTGATAGCAAGTTATGTTTTTAAACTGTTTTTTTCGGCCACGGCAATGTTGTGGTTTTAGGCTTTGTCAGTCGGCGATGGCCCAGACCAGGGCAGCCTTGACCTTCTGTGAGGTGTGGGTGCTGATGTAGCGCCTATGGGCGTGGGAAGTCCAGCCGCCGAAGCGCTGGACCTCCAGCTCCGAGCTGCCCGAAGCAAAGGCCACAGTGGACGCTGCCCTACGGATAGCGTGGAGGGTGAACGGTGGATGGTCCGAGCGGGCCATCTGGGCCTCCCTCCACCTCCTTGCTATGTATGGGATGGTCATCAGCTGGATGTCTGCCGGGAATAGTAGGAGGGGCTGCCGGGGCGCCGATGTGGGGATGAGTCGCAGGAGTTGGCAGTAGGCCCGGACCGGGCAGAAGCGGTGGTCCGGGGCCGGAGCCAGCACGAGGGTGCAGGACTGGTTGTTGGCCTGCATGTTCTTTGCCCACTTCTGATCGATTTGCAGTGCCCCCGCCTGCTCCCACACGTCGTCCCTAGTCGTGTGCCATGTCGAGTGCCACCGATCTGGGGTTCGACCTCGGACTGGCGGGCCCCAGTGAAGAACATAACCAGGACCGCGAACGCCACCACCATGCCAGGCTGGTCGGCTCTCAGGTCGAGGACCACCTGGCGGATCACCGGCAGTGGTGTGTGCAGCTGCGCCTTGGGCCTGTGCTGTTTGGACCTCCTGAGGGCATCCATTGCCAGCCACACCGTGATGTGGTCAATTGAGTTGGTGCTGGCCTCCATGAGCTTGAAGTAGAGTCTGAAGTGCGACACCGAGTTCGCCGCAGATGATGGGCACACTCGGGCCGCACGCTGTTCTATCCAACACCTGACCTGGAGTGGTGTTGGATAGCCTAGAGCGCGTGGCCGGCGGCCATGTTGTCACACATGATGGCTATGTGGCCACCATTGTCGTCAGGTCGGGCGAGGGTGTGTTGAGCGACGAGCACTTTGTGGGCCTCTATCTGCGTTATGCTGTCTTCCTGCTGGCAGTACCCCTTATGGAGGGGCATTGAGTATGATCGGACATCGTCTGCCCCCCGATGCTGCCGAGGCAGGCATCGACGACGATCTCCCTGCCGGGGTTGTTGGGGGGGATTATGGTTCTCCCATTACATCGATTCATGAATGCGGGGAACCATGCGAGGTCGGCCCTCATCTCGTCATCCACTGCTGTGCATGTTCCGGAGATGGCACTGAGGGCATGGAGGAGGCGGCCGACGAACAGCCTTGCAGGATGTACGCACTTGGAGAGGAGAAGGAGCTTGCCCAGCAAGGACTGGAGCTTCTTCCTTGTGATGTGGGTTCTGGCCTCGGTCGCGCGGACTATGCGGATGGTGCTTGCAATCTTGTCGGAGGGCATGGTGAGTGTCATAGCTGGGGCGTCTATGATGATGCCCAGCCATCTCACTGATGTGGTGGGGGGCTGTGTCTTCTCCCTGGCCTCAGGGACCCCGAGGTCGCTGAAGACGGCGCAGGCGGTGCGGAAGTGGCGCTCGGCTGTGCTGCGGTTGGGTGCAATGACTATGAGGTCATCGAGGTACATGGTGGCGGCCATACCGTGAGCCCTGAGTATATATACGACCGCCTCGGCGACGCGGTGCCGCATGTCCCGAAGGGGACGGAAGTGTCAAGGTAGTTGCGGCCTTGCCAGCGGGCACCCAGGAGTGGCCAGTCGAGCGGGCAGGATCTGAAGTTTGTGTATGCCCTGCTGATGTCCATGGTGAACATGTAGCTGAGGGGGCCACTGGCCCACAGCTCCCGCATGAAGCCATCTACGGTGGGGAGGCAGTGTTCACGAGTGTGGCCGAGGCCTGGGTTCTTGAGTATGTAGGCATTGACTGAGGTGTGAGCGGGGAAGGAGAAGTCTCTGATGATCCTCCTCTTGCTGGGGTCAGATTTCTCCCTAGTCACATTGGAGGTTGGACAGGTGGTGTCCTGAGTCCAGTAGTCAGGGGAGGCGGTTGTTTACCATATGTTCCATGGTTTTACAGATGCAGCTTGTGAGGGCTATGGGACGATAGTTGTTGGCTTCACTCTGGTCTTTACCAGGTTTGGGAATCGGTATTACTGTCGCCTCCCGCCAAGAGGTGGGGACGACACCCGACTCCCAGATGTTGTTGAAGAGTTGAAGCAACAGTCTCAGCGCAGGTTATCAAAAATTGATAATGAATTCCATCAGATCCACATGCTGTGTCATGCGAGCTTTCCAAAGAACACCTCAACTCACCCATACTGAATGGGGAGTTGTAGTGCTCCTCACCATCAGAGGAAAAGTTCCTTGACGGCCAGAAAGCCCAGGGAAAAGTTTGCCAAAGACGAGTTTCCAGCAAAGGATTGAGACAATTCTTCACTTATTTCATTGACTGATGTGAGAATGGTGCCGTTGTGTTTCAAGTGCTGGACTACAGAAGAATCACCTCCCCTTCGTTTGATTCTTCTGATCATTGTCCGCACTTTGCCCAACAGCGTTCCCATGGTGATGCTAGAAACAAATTGTCTCCAACACTGCCTCCGGGCTTCTTTGATTGTTCTGCGGGCTTCTTTGATTGTTCTGCGAGCCCGAGCGAGCAGAATTCTAAAGAGCGTCAGATTTTCAGCAGTCGGTCTCCTGTGGAATTTACGCTGAGCTTTCTTTCGTTCCTTAATAGCCCTCCTACAGCTGTCATCCAACAACAAACAAACAAGAAAGGTACTTTTTTAAATAGTGGTTCACCAATAAAAATGACTAATTCCAGAAAACAACCAGCACAATATTGTAGGCAAAATATGATTATCTCTTTGTTTTAATGTAGTTTTAATTGAATATTATGAACAAACTATTCACAGGAGCATTTCCTTGATAGAAACTGTGAAGAGCTACTTACGACCATTCTAATGATATATTTTGTTAGGTTCCATCCTCAATATGAAAGTAATTGCAGACTGTGACAGCTCACCCCTGTTTGTTTCTATATGTAAACTGTCTTGGTTTTTCAATACACCTTGAAAAAAGCGAGACGTTTTGAATTCCTAGTCCTGGCCCCTACCTGATTGACAGAAGCTGGAATATAAAGTATTTGAACAAAAGACTTGTAGATGTGTTATGAAGGTATCATACCATGCTGATCTAATATCAGATGGCCATGTGAGCACCATGATAGATACTGCACTATTACTGTTATTTATGCATAGTGTAGAATGCTTAAATTAACACCCCTAAACAATCTTGCAGACTATGTGAAATGCTTTTCCGGAAATATACCATATACCTATCATCTATATGGCTACTCTGGTGTAAAACGAACTGATAAAGATGGCAAGAGTTGTGAACCCTGGTCCAAGTACCTCCTACCAGGAAAACTTCGCTTTATGCCTATGCCAAAGACTGTAACATTTTCAGACGTAATGAATACATGTCAGACCATGATGTCAGACAGATATCCCTGGTGCTATATCAATGATGCAACCGAAGCTACGACCCCTTGCATTGAAACGTGTACAGGTTTGTATGAAGATCATGCTACTCATACTACTCATGCTACTCATATACTGGTAAGAACACTGAAACGATATGTTTGGAGGAATGAAATGGTCGAGCGGTGTGCGGAGGGGGTGAAGTGGGGCCACTGACAAGGGAGGTGCTGCCACACACATTTGCCCGCTTTGCACAGGTAGTTGATGAGCATAACCTTTTGACTCCAGTACCTATCCCTGAACCCTCAGAGGGAGATCCAAGCAGGTGGGGGAAACACCTGGAATGAGGCTGTATTTCAGTGCATTAATTGGTAGGCTTTACTATATGAAAATGTGTTATCACCTATATCCAGTGAACTAGTATTAACTGGCTATGAATATTTATATTACTAGAAAGAGACACATCTTTGCACCAATTAAATAAATATCAACCACATTTGGTGTTTAATTTAAGAGTAATTAAGGATTTAATTTAAATTAAAACAGTTTTTTCTTTTACGCCTCAAATCATGGGGGTATTGTTTAACTGGCAAAAACTATTACTAGCATTAAAGAAAACATATGTAGTTCTTATATTTATGTGATCATGGAAATAATCTGGGATTTGCTTTCCACTAAAATACCCCTTAATTATGATAACTGCAGCTTTACGACATTGCTAAGAATGAGTGGGTGCACACTGTGTGGCTGTAGTCATACCCTCACCTACCTCTGGTCAGGGCCCCCTCCAGTAAATGCCCCACCCCACCCCCACCCCCACCAACTTCCCTACTCCCTCCACCCGGCCAACCCAATGTAAAAATATACGGATTTTCGGTTCGGAATTATATATTGGCAGAGAACATTATTAACCCAGTAATATTATACCAAGATCTGTCAGTTCCTGGGGTGGGAATAGAGGACAACGGGAGGGTGAGGGTGGCTGGATAACATACATATGACATTATATTTAAAGTTATAATCTCTGTGAAATCCAGATATGAAATACATGTAGGGAAGAGAGAATAATAATACAAACAAACAAAAGAAGCACAACTGAGATTCATGCCCCACAGTTAGTGTCCAGAGCCAGTTTACCAGTACACTACAAAATCAATTAATAAATTCACTGTAAATGGCATATATTTTGTAAATAGAGTCTGTTACTCAAAATCAAATATATTATTACACACACCCATGCTTACCCACTCCACCTACCCCCCACCCCCTCACCTCTCCTTCCCAATCCCCTCACACTGACACTGACACCAGCATCTAGCTCTCCTCTCCCTACACACACACCCCTCCTCACAGTCATACCCATTCTTCAGTCATTATCGCCCCTCCCACCCACCCGCACACGCACACACCATCGTGCACACCATGACAGGGGCCCTGTTGCTTGCAAACAGGGGTGGGTGGGGTGGGAGTTACCTTGGTTACTAATTAGGACAGCGTGTGGATGACCAAAGTTAGTATTTTTCTACCTCTTCCTCCATCTGTGTTTTCCGCTTACCGACTGATCAAGCTACAAGGAGCCACGGCCCTTTGACTCAACTCTCCTCATTTCTCTTTCCTGTATACTACCCTTTCCTTTTTTTCTCCTAGGCTTACTCCTCCCCCTGATCAATTGTTGTTTGCTTGGGTGCTGTCTAGCTATCTTCTTGCTGCAGAACCTTTTCCCATCCCTTCCTCCTGAACCCCCAGCTGCTCGATAGGAGTGCACTACTACTGCCGGACCGGAATGATCCGGGTCTGCCCCAATGACTCTTTGTTAAATTGTTGTACAGTGATCCCTGCTTCCACAACTGTCCCACCCGAAGATTAATCTTCAATCAAAAGATCGGACCGATGTATTGGTGCCTTCCTATATTGCTGTAGTTTTGCAGCTGACATAAGGTTATGATCACCCCCCCCCCCCCCCCAAACCCCCTCCGTCAAGTCAAAGCAAAGCACCAGTCTGAGACATTACTTGATATTGTGGACAGGGAACACCCCTGTGATGACCAGCCCCTCAGCCACACTCTCATACACGCACAATCAGGAGTAGCAGGTGGTGTGTAGAGAAGCAGCCTCAAGCGCACCTTGGGTCCTCCTCCAGTGTTGATGTTTCTAGCTACCCCTTCTCAACTAGAACTATGGATGAATTCCAAGTCTCATAGATTTATTTGAATGACAAACCACTGGAGAGAGCCTGGAGACCCACGCCAGCACACCAGCGGGGGTGATACAATCAACTCTGGATAGTGACGACTCCTACATAATGCACGGACAGGTTTCCCTCCTGGATGCTGGACCGTGCTCGCTGGCCTGTGGACTCGAAAGACCACCTGAACCGCAGGCTGAAAGAGATGGAGACCCAGATCGAAGACCGCATGGCGGCACTCCAGGTAGCCATACCATAAATTGCCGTGGCAGCCATCACCCGCCTGCCTGGGCAACTCGCCCCTCCCCCACACCCCCCACCGCCGGCGGACGTGCAGCCACGTGCTCAGCACAGGCCCGTCGGTCCCCTGGGCGGCTGCGCACCACCTTGGCACAGACAACAGGCAAAGCCAGTCCCCCCCCCCCCCCATGACCCCCTCCGGCTCGTCCTCCCAGCCAGACTGATTCACTGCCTGGCCCGCGACCCCCTGGGGATGGGGCCGTTGCCGTCAACAATCCACAGTGGGAGGGGATCGCCCGACATCAGCCCCAAGCTGAACAGATCGAGATCTTGGATGACGAGATGGATAGTGACCGCGCAATATATCGCAGGCTAGAAGGTAGGCAGGCGCACAATCATGTATGTCATGTTCATTACAAACTCCATCTCTAAGCCATATATGTACCTGCAGCGTGGCGACTGCCACTGCCAGTCGGCAGCCCAGAAGCTCGCTGCCAGGGGCACAATGAGGGAACATATGTGAAGTGGGCGAGACTACTCGACCGATGGAAATGTGGGCTGGGCTGATTAGCTCACATTCTGAAATGCGGGCTACTCACCAGGCTCGCATTTGCCACCATTTGCGGGGCTGGGTTCCCTGCTGTAATGTGTTGCTAGGAGACGTCAATTGTGACTTTCCTAGCAAAGGTGGAAGGTCAAGCGATCAAGCTCTGACCCATCAGATCGATTAACCCATCTGCGGGGAGATAATAACTGACATATTTACAGAATTAACTTAGTGCTATTTGGCTGAAAATAAGACAGTAACTTAGGCTGATTATCAATGACAGAAGCAAAGACACAGGGAGCGTCTGCTTAGTTTTGGATTAATTCAAGCATAATAATGCACACCGAATGGCGGGGAGGATAGCCAGTGAGTTGAAATAATAAGTAATTGCTTTGATATAATAAATGCGAGGAGGGACAAAGAACTGTATTTATATGATACTCTGGCTGTCCGCCCTTAGCCCGGGAATTACAATGACGCCGACGGTCTACCTGCAGACAGGACGAGAGGCGGCGGCGGCGGCAGGCCCCCGGAAATTCACATGGAAATAATTACATAAATTAACACGTAGGCTCGCCTTAGGCGGGGGCGGAATAGCCGAACGGTTAAATATGTGTGCCTTCATGGCCCTGATTAACGATCAGCCTGTCTATAACCCTCGTGACTTTCGTGACATGATTGACCACTACCGGTGTATCACGGAGGAGTGCATGACGAAGCCATGGCCCATGGTCCGCACGTGGTCTCAAAGTATATTCGACCGGATAGAGAAAAACAAGCTAAAATGGTCGGCTAGGAATGCCATGCTCCATGAGCGCCTAACCCACTAGACAGCCATGGCCACCGAGCGCGTCGATGACAGGGCGCCACGTGGGAGAAAGGACAATAACAATAACAAAGCGGCCCACCCCCGACTCGAGACTGAAGCCCATGAGGGCCCATGCATTACCTTTAACTTGGTGTGATACTGCACCTTCCCCCAGCACCACCAGGATGGCCCTGGCGATGTCACACATGCGTGCACCCACTGTTTTCGGATCACACACACATACTTTGATCATTCCGAGCAACAGTGTCGGTGCAAGGTGCGTGACGGTGCAAACAACTGAGGGCACACCAGCCATGCCCCCCCCTCTCGCCCCTTAGATGCCCCCCCCCCCCCACACACACACGCCATCAGCTCCACGCATCCCCCCCCCCCCCCCCCCCCCCCCCCCCCCCCCCCCCCCGAACCTCCACGGCGGCCCCGCACCGTCGCCGCTGACGGGATGGCCACCTGCCACCACGACCCCCGATACGGCCGAGACTCCGACACTGTTGCCCCCCCCGCCCTCCCAAAACACACTGGAGGGGGGGGGTGACGTCACAAGGGGCCACTTTACCGACGGCGCACGACCACGCCACATCACACACGCGGCGGTTGAGGGCGCCCAACCGCTTGACCATAGAGGCTCCGGCCTGGGCGGCCCTTCCGCCACTGCCGCCCCCCCCCCCCCCCCCCCCCCCACCCCCCCCCCCCCCCCGCACTCATCGGTGCACCCTGCGAACCATGCTGGTGAGAGCGCGCCCGCGAACATAATAACGGTCGCCATGCTGGCAGCAGTAGCAGCACTGGCCCCCATGCCACAGACCCCCCAACTACCCCCCAACCACGTGGCCCGCCTCCATGGTGACGAAGCTTGCTGGGACCGACCCACCTCGCGCTAGTGCCTGGTGCCCGGGGCCTGCACTGATGGCCCCATTGACAGCACCGACGGCCCCATTGACTTAACCCGCACACGCCTCCACAGTCTTCACGATGCCACTCAACTACCTGGAAGCCACATCGACCCCATGCCCATTCGCCGAACAACACCTATACAACTGGCCAGATCACACTCCAGCTGTCCAGAGTGGGATCGCCGCCATCTACAGTGCAGTCAATGCCATGGGCATGCCCAAACTCAGTCTCAGCCCGCATCATGGTTCCCAGTGGTATCGACGTCGACCGTTAGAGTGCAGTACTATCCCATTCACACGACCACGGCCAGCTGGTTGATTTCCTCTACAGCTTCCCCCTGCTGTCGATGACTATATAAACAAGGGAAAGGAGTGCTCCGCATTACATGTCCCATTCAGCGAACCACCATTCCACCCAAGTGTAAAAATATACGGATTTTCGGTTTAGATTTATCTATTGGTAAAGAGCCTGATTATTCTTGGGTGACAGAATAAGTAAGGGGTTATGTAATCTAATGAGCAATGAGGCCCACTCACATTATGACATGTAATAGACTATGTGAAATATATGTGCATGCATGGTGCCTAGAGATTAATGAAGAGATGTGGTATATCAGAAGTAGTTTAAGGTTGAAGAAATGTTCCTCTATGTATTCATAAAGAATGCAATTGGAGAAAAAGGACATTTTAGTATATATATATATTTATAACTGTTTGCAACTATCTGTCACCAGGGTGCCGAATGGCCTAGCACACCAGCCTAATCAACATATACACTGAGGCGCCGCCTGCAGCTGGGGATGAGTCACCATTACTCAAATGGGGTGGTGCCGCCTCCCAGGCTGTGGGGGGTGTTTTAATTGGCGGGTTGTGGGATGGCCAGTCGCTCTCTCCCCCGGGGCCCCTGACCACACTAGCAGCATAAGATTAATTATTAATGAAAAACAGACCGATGTTCCAGTCACACTGGACATCGGCACTCTTCTCCTGCCTCTTGAATGAGACAGACCTATTCTTGAGCAGGACCCCAGACACTCTGTCTGATGCTAGCAAAATTCACCTATTCCAATTGAGTGTGTGCAACAACCCTGGGGCTCTGGTTCCATGGGCTGTAGGCACTGATTTTGAGACTAACTATAGAGACCAATGAGTTGCTGTGTGGACACTACAGGAGGGGTCAGGGTGATAGGTCACTGATAGGTGAGCAGGAGTTGTTGCCAATAAAGCACAACATCCTCACTGTCTATCTTTGTCCTTGTCCTTGTCTTCCTTTCTTCTTTAGAATGGTTAATGTAATCTGGGTTTGAATAATAGCATCACAGGTGATATGAAGGGGGAAGAGTCTGTTGGTATCATCTGGTGTCCAAAACGTGGTCGGGCATCCAGAAATATCACACAAGGTTTCATACCTCACTTATGATGACCTGGGAGAAATCCGACCCCACCAAAAGGAGGATCATAACCGACCTCTCCTTCCCCTCTACCACCTCCGTTAATGCCTATATCATAAAGAACACTGCGCTCAGCCAGACTAGCGACCACTGCCTCATTGTGGTAGCTCCTGACCGCCGCAGTGCAGACAGTCAATTCCTTGCCACCTGCAACATCTTCGACGACCTCGGCCTCCCCGAGGGCAAAGAGAAAACCCAGACCCCCACATGCTCCGTGCGGTGGCTCGGCATCCTCATAGATGCTGCCACAATGACACCCATCATGCCAAGTGAAAACAGCAGCAGCACTATACATCTGGTCCTCACCACCGCCACCCGCAGCCACATCACAAGGAAGCAACTCCAATCGCTCCTGGGAAACCTCCTCAACCTGTCAAAATGCATCCCCCCGGCAAGGCTCTTTGTCGGACGCCTCCTCCACGCCCTCAGGACCCTATCAGACAGCAGGGCCCCCATCACCGACGAGATGAGGGCGGACCTTGCATGGTTCCCAGCCTTCGCCTACGGTTGGACTGGCATAGCTATCATCCCACCCAACGACCTGGGAAGGGAGATCTCGTCGATGATCTCAGAGCATACTCCATGTCCCTCCACCATGGCTACTGCAACAAAGAAGACAGCATCACACAGGTAGAAGCACTCAATGTGCTCGTCGCCCTACACGCCCTCACCTACCCCAATGACACTGCTGGCCGCATAGCCATAAGGTGTGACAATATGGCCACCGTCCATGTTCTTTCCACCAGCAGGGGCCCACGACCCCCACCTCCTAGGCATTCCCAGGGCAGTATGGATGTTCCAGGCAGTCCGAAAAGTCAGGGTCACCTTCCACCACATACCTGGCGAAAGTAATGTAATAGCCGATGCCCTTAGCAGGGCCCATTTAAGCCCAAGCCATAGGCAGACAGTAATAGACATTTGCATTGACAATCGCCTTACCCATGTCAGCGCAGTCCTCATCGAATATGATCCCCTCCAACCTCTCTCTTCACAGCAGCCGAATACAGGACGCTCGTCATCGCAGCGATGGCGAGACAGGTGGAGGTGAGGGCCCCGGGGTCATGTACAAACTAACAACGCCACCATCAAACACTACAAGGGACACTGCAAAAGGTTTGCAGTCCCAACCCGACAGCCCACGCTACTCCAGATCCGCTGCTTGATAGAAGAGCTGGGGGCCCGAATGTGTCCATCATCAGTGGCAAACTCGGTGTCGCACCTCAGGCTCTTCTTAAAGTACAAGGAAGCCACCACCCAGCCCATCGACCACATAACAGTGCGCCTTGCCATGGATGCCCTCAGGACTTCCAAAGACCACAGGCCCAAGCAGCCCCAGCATGCCCCGGTCGATGTGATATGATGAGCGGTCATCCACCTCCGGGCCGACCTTCCGGGCACGCTGCTGGCCTTTGCGGTCCTGGTGATGTTCTTCATCTTCTTATTTAATCAATTAGCTAAATTCTATTTCCCTTAGCCACAAATTATATAAATGTGAGCTTTTAAAATTTAGTGTGTACTGACACAAAATTGATTATACGCTTTTGCAGTCTGTAAAGGGAATGGTTGAATAATAAGAAAAACTATTCTCGCCGTGAATATGGCATAAAGAAACTATCAGCGAATACTCCCACCTAACCTAATCCTCTAATACCTTCCGCTCTCACTAGTATCTGCACACTTCACCAGGTTATGCAACCCTACCCACATAGGCTATCCTTGGTAGGAGCTACCTCCATTATTCTCCCTTATAGGTCAACCCTGCTTGCTCCCTTCCACCTGCAAACCCAGCAATATCCATTGGTGTAGGTGGCGCCCTCTATATTGTACATTTACTCCTTTATCTCAAAATGACATTCCTCCCCATTCTTAAATATAATGATGTGCTCTATGGTCTACTAACTAAGATTCCAGAAACTAAGTTCTTAGTAATAAAATTATAAAATCACAACAAAAGAGAATATACCTAACCAACTGCACAACTTTTATTGCAGCACCATCAAACACAGTAACGATTTGTGAAAAAAACGAATACCTATTAAGATGTCCTGTTCGTCAGGTCATTGAAATAATCTATGGCTTCTATGGAAACGTGGGAGGCAACATACATTGCCGGGCCCGCAAATTTAGTGACTGCGAATCCCAAGGGGTGCTGTTAGCACTAACCCGACGATGTTCTGGCCGAAACAAATGTATTATAAGAGCAAGTAATGACGAATTTAGTGACCCATGCAATGGTTCTGTTAACTACCTTCAGTATGCCCACCAATGTCATGGTAAGTCCATTGCAGCATTGTGTATTTGAATTGTGTAATGTATTTAAGAAATGATATACATACTATCATGGAGCTTTTATTGTGAGGTAAGATTTAACCTGTGGCCTTGGTAATGTTTGTAGAAACCACCCGACCGCATTGACTCCTGATCAACGACTGACTTTATTCTGACACCTGTCATATGGGGTCATGGTGTCATGTAATATCTTGGGACTCTCTTCATTTTCCCTGGCTCCTGCCATGGCCACCTCCAGGCTAACTGACCTGGACAGGCGGACAGCCAACCTGACCACAGGCTCGATCAAGGAGTCCTCAAACTTCTTGACCACCATATCATGCACTGCCCCTAGTTTAGCCAACCAATACCACTCCCTTTTCACCTTCCCCTATACAACCCAACCTGGCTCTATTCATTCACACAGATATACAAACTCACCTATAGGCAATTATATGTATATTGTGTGTTGTGTGTGTGCATGCAGTGTGTATGCCATGTGTGCTGTGCAGCCTGAGCCTGCTCCTCCTTGTGTGCACAAGTGTTCACATATATATATATATATATATATATATATATATATATATATATAAAACACATATATACCCACAATGCTGACTGACCCTGTCTAGGTCGCCTCAGGTCAAGTCCACACACTTCACCTCCTTCTATTCACACTCACACTCACACACACACACACACACAGAGTTCTGCTGGCCTTCACCACCCCCAGGCCGGTCATAAAAGGTGAATGGAGTCACCCATGCGTGCATCCCAGCACCCGGTCTACCCTCACTTAGTAGCCTGGTCAGAAGAGTGTGAGCTACTGATATCCTATTAGCCACTGCCCCTTCGCCACTCCTACTGACCAGCACATTTGACTTAATATTTCCATAATTCCCATTTTGTTACCCTTTAATAAGTTACAAATAGTGGTACAGTAGTGTCTCACCTTGTCTCAGCGCCTCAGCGTCCAAAACAAGCAATAAAACAAAATAGGACCCTACCTGGTCATCGCCGACGAGTTGTGCGTCGTTCGTTACCAGCAGCACACCTCTCGTCATCACGGGCACGTCTCTCATCACCAGGAGTGCATCTATCATCACGGGTGCATGTCTCATCATCGTGGCGCATCTCTCGTCCCTGCGGCACATCTTTCGTCCTCCGCGAGTTCTTCTGTCATCTGAGACTGTCTTCCGTCGTGGAAGCCCAGTCTACGGTCATCTGAGACTCGATTTCCGTCGTCTCAGAGAATCGTTGTAGTCCCCATTGTAATATCTTGGGACTCAGCCGTCAGAGCCCCAGATACCACTTACTCTTCGCCATGTACGTTCTGACAACTGTCTGTCAGTTCCCAGCTGATTCCCCTCTCAACAAACTCATAAGGAAGACAAGTCGCGCAAGATTGACAGTGAAAAAGTTGTGCTTTATTGGCATCAACACCTGTTTACCTACTAGCGACCTATCACCCTCACTCCTTACCTACTGTCCACACATATCCACATTACTCTTGTTAGTGTCTATAAGAATCAGTGCCTACAGCCCATAGAACCGGAGTCCCATGGTTGTTCCACACAGCTCAGTGCCTTTGGAATAGTTGCTGCTAGTTTGTGTATGGAAAGTGGAGCCTCAAACAGAGTGTCTGGGTTCCTGGACAAGAGAAGAGTGCCTCCTGCCATAGTGCCTAGCCAAGAAGAGGTGAATGAATAATGCCTAACGTGAGGTCTGTGTGTCAGGTGTAAGGGATGCAGGTGACTGGGCCTCCCACAGCCAGCCAATCAGACACCCTCTACAGCCTGTGGGGTGATGGCCTAATAGGGGCAGCTGTCACTCAACTCCAGCTGCAGGTGGTGTCCACAATGTATCAGGGATGAAAGATCTCCGCGATTTCACGGAATTCTTCCTGTAGGCCCCTACTGCAATCCCGCAGGACTATCAGCGTATATTACTAACAAGTGCTTCAAACGGTGCAGCACTATCAGTGTATGCCAATATGTATGAAACCCGACCCCCGGGAATTTTCCGCAATTCCCTGACAATGCTAATCCTATGGGAGAAAATCAGCATTTCCGCTTTTTTTCCCGGAGACCACTTTCATCCCTGATGTATGCAGGATGGCTGGGTGTGCTTGCCCATTGGCCCCGTGGTAACAGGTAGTTGCAAACAGTTACAATAAGCATAAATTAAAAATGTCCTTCATTCCATTTGCACTCTTACTGGTGCATAGAGGGAACCTTTCACTGAACATTAACTGTCTTTTACATATGAACATCAAGTCATAATCTCGGGCACTATGTGTTATCATATTTTCCACAGTCTCTTATGTCACACAGCGAGTGGGGCACTCATTGCTTCTCTGTTACATAACCCTGGTCCCCACTCCATCGCCCGAGAATAGTAATGCTCTCTGCCAAAATAAAAATCCGAACCGAAAATCTGTATATTTTTACAACGCGACCACTTAATGGACACAGCCCTGGTCATGTTCCTTATATCTCAAGCGCCAGTCACACCTACCCGGATCAGGGGCCGGTCGAGCCCCGGACTGTCATCCAGGGTGGTCCCATCCCAGCCATTAATGTGGTAAAGCTGAGATTGGACATACCCATGATGTTCCCCACACTGCTTCCTGGCGTGCTGGATGGGCATGCAGGAGCCGTGCTGCTCCAGTCTACCGGGTCACACACCTTGGAGCTGTGGTGTCTTGCAGTGTTGGAAGGGCTGGGTCGACTTCAGAAGAAGCGTCTGATCGAGCGGTACGTATGCTTACCGCCTACGGTTCAGGAGGCGCTCGAGCGTGACTCCGGCAAAGAGTCCATCGAGGCCATGGACCTTTTCATGCACATGGTAGGACCCATGGCTACGTTCTGGATCAATCGTCTGGATGCGGTCAAGGTTACGTACGCCAAGACCATGTGGGATGCGCTTAACGCAGATTTCCAAAAAGTAGCGGCAGAGGAGAAAGCCAAAACCAAGGCAGCGGAAGACAAGTACCGCTTCATGATGATGCAGCACGAGATGCAGCTGCGCAAATGGGAAGATATGAACATGAAGTTCAACTTCACCTTTGGCGTGCCGGCGCTGGAATGGGATGGGGATCCAGATTCGCTGGACCTATCCGCGTTTTCCGCGTCCAAGCTTCGCGCTTGCCTTCCCGAGGGGGAGGAAATTGCGCAGGTCACCGCTTCTGGTGGGTCGACTTCAGAGCCTCCCGGTTGTAATCCCTTCGCCGGGACAGGGAAAGTCGACAACGGGGCTGGTAGTTGAGGCTCTGGATGACGGAGATCTCTCAGGAAAGTGGTCACTACCGCACTACGGTACATGTACATACTTGTCCGGTTGCTCCATTTCGGTACATTTCGATACATTTTATCACCGGACACCACCGGACTAGACAATTGTTTGTCCGGTTCATGTGGTGTTCTCTGTGGCGGAGTGGTTAGAGTGTCTGACTTTTTTCTAGGTCAGGCTCCTAATCTGAAGGTCGGTGGCTCGATTCCCTGTGCCCCCACCTCTGCCAATTTGGATTTCCACCGCTGTGTATAACTTACAACGTCATCAAAGGCCAGTTGCTCTCATACCATGTCTATGTGGCATGGGAGGTTAAAAATCCCTTGGGTCAGTAAAAGTGTAGGCCCAGGCTTTCTATTGACAAACTGTCTAATGTTGAAAACAAGTCTACTCAGACTTATCCATGATACGCAGTATAAATCTTCAAGAGAAAAATGTCTGTTGCTCAATCCAGTAAGGTGTGACAGGCGCTTTACGTTAGCATATACACGCTGAAGGAGACAATAACACTAACCAATAACGGTTGGCCTGATCATAATCAGCAACTAAGACAAGATATCAAACCATACTTTACATACAGACACAACATCACAACACACCACAATATACTGCTAAAAGGAAACCGTATCGTGATACCAAAAATAATGCAAAGCGAAATGCTCAATAAAATACATGAAACACACTTAGGAATAGTAAAAAGCCCACAGCTAGCCAGAGATTATATATTTTGGCCTGGAATATACTTGTTAAACAAATAGAAGGCAAAATAGTGCAGTGCCAAATATGCCAAAAGTTTAGAAACCAACAACATGACAAGCCGCTTATTAACCACAACATTACAAGCATACCATATTATAAGGTTGGAATCGATTTCTTCCAAATAAACAAAAAACATTCCTATTAGTTGTCGATTATTTCTCTAAATTCCCAGAAATAGTTGAGATGAACAACACGTCACGCTTCCCTTTTATAATAAAACATAGTAACATGTTCTTTAACAACTTAAGTCTTAAGATGGTCCCTTGTAATAACTGAACATTAGATTTAACTTTACCAACTAGATTGCTCATTGTCCTTGTACCCTATGAATGTCTCTGCTGTGATACTGAGATGTTAAATTTTGTACAGTCCAAATATTTTATGAATGAATTGTTTCCATGGCTTGTCGATAGTTTCTTATACTAGCCAGTTTCTTAACCTTCTTGAATGAGTGAGGTCACTCATTCGGTGTCATTGCTGGACCTGGCAGGCTCAGGGCCGAAGCCCTCCCCCCTCCCCCTCTTCATTGGACGCCTACTACAAGCACTCCGGGATATGACCACTAACCGCACGGTCGTCACTGAAGAGATGAGGCGCGACATGGCGTGGTTCCCGGAGTTCACGCACCAATGGAATGGCACCTCCATCATCCCTCCAAACAGTCCCAGCCGGCACATCGTCGGAGACGCATGTATGGGGGGGATAGGGGGGGCGGATGAAACACACGCTTACTCCGTGCAGCTCGACGAACACCAAGCCCACGACCAGGACAGCATCACGCAGCTAGAGGCGGCGAACGTCCTGGTAGCATTACATACGTTGGTACGGCCCAGCGAAAATGGCAGCCACATCGCTATCGAATGTGACAACATGGCAGCAGTGCAGGTCCTATCGACAGGGCGGGGACACAACCCCTGCCTCCTTCAAATAGCAAGGGCGGCATGGATGTTCCAGGCCGTACACAATATCCGTATAACATATCAACATATAGCCGGGGTAGATAATGTCCTGGCCGATGCGCTCAGTAGGGCCCACATCAGCCAGGTGCACCGGGATACCGCAGCACGCATATGCGTAGAGAAGGGCATCTCTCCGATTACACCATCTGTCCATGCCTACGAACAACTCCAACCTATTCTCTCCCGCAGATCCGGCATACGCGAAGCTCACCCGGGCGGCGGAGGTCCGGCAGACAGAAACGAGGGCGCCAGGCACCTGGGCGAACTACAACAGCACGGTAGCAGCCTACACCCGACACTGCCACAAGTATGGAGTGGCCCCCCTCGCCCCCACACCCATGGAGGTACGCTGCTGGCTAGAGGAGCTAGCGGCCCGACAGTGCCCATCATCGGTCGCCAACTCAGCATCACACATACGGATGCACTTCCGCATACAAGAGGTCCCAACGGAACCCCTCGACCACATAACGGTCAGGCTCGCCCTCGATGCACTAAGAAGATCGAAGTCACACACGCCTCACCCAGCAAAGGACGCGCCCATACATGTTATAAAGGCGGCAGTGCGACGGCTCAACCACACCAGCGAGGGGCAGGTAGTCGCAACGGCGATCCTAATAATGTTCTTCATGGGAGCCAGGCAGTCGGAGGTCGTCCCGCGATCCGCAGCGACCTTAGATCACACCAGACACACCACCCGGGCAGACGCAACAATCAAGGGGGGCCGCCTGCTAATCCACCAGAAATGGGCGAAGAATATGCAGGGACCCACCAATCCCGCGACAGATGGATGGCCCAGTCGAAAGACCCCCGATTCTGCCCAGTAGCCGCCTACACAAAGATGATACAAGAATCGCCTACCACCCATAAATACCAACCCCTCCTAGTCTTCCCCGAGGACGGGGCAACAATGGCCATCCCCTAAATTGCCAGACAATGGAAGATGGCCCAACAGGACGGGGGGTCCAGCAACCGCACACCCTCCATGCCATACGAAAGGCAGCAGCAACAGTGGCATTCGCCTCGGGGAGCACCGAGCTGGAGGTCCAGCGATTTGGTGGTTGGGCATCTAATGCCCACAAACAATATATAATCACAACCGACTCACAGAAAGTCAATCACGCCCTCATAGAGGCCACCAAAAAATAGACAAACGACAAACACCATGGCTTGGCCATTGATTAGCCATAGCTCAAGCAACAAACAATCAAATATAAACCAATTAATTCCTCAGAAAATCAACAAAACCAAAAACCAATCAAGCATTTAAACTAAAAAATAAAGAATTCCATCTAATGAGCAACTGACACCCGCGCAGTTGACAGATCACACCTACTTAAATATCACATTTCTGATAATTTACCCTCTACATATCATTAACTATTGCTATTGTACTTTAACGTAATTGATTACTCGTTTGTTAAATCGTTCACATGACTCATGCCCTCATCACATTTCATTTTCCCAATATATCGGGGCCTTCGCTCGTTCGCTTCTTGCCCGATGATACACAGTCAATGTACATGCCGCCGGGCGGGCAGCGCCCAAATAAAAGCCTTGATTAACCCACTCATGCCTCTGAGTCAGCTGTGTCCGTGAGCAATGAATCACATGTGTTCACATGTGGCATTAGCATATATTCCATCTTCCCTTTTCATAAACAACATAAGAACAAGTTCTACAATAAATTATGTTTCCACTTCTCGCCGTCCATAACTTCTATTAGATAGTTTCTTAGCTAACATCTAGATCGAACACATACGTTTATCAATATGTAGATTTGATAATAGTACCAGATGATTCCTTTAGCTTAGCTTTGTCTGCATTTATGTCATACAATATTCTTAACTAACAACATGCTATTACAAGGGACAATGTTAAGACTTAAGTTGTTAAAGAATATGTTACTATGTTTGATTATAAAAGGGAAGATGTAACATACGCTAATGAGACATGTGATCACTGTGTAAGGCATGACCTCACTGGAGTTCAATTAACACTTGTTAACTAGATCTTGACTTGTCAACACTACATTACATACCACCTCAATTAGCTTATTAAACCAATTTGATCAATCTATTACGAATAAAACCTTGAACTTTTATCTAAAATTGTATTTACCTTAACCACACATTATATATTTGTGTGTTTTTTAGATTCATATGTGTCAATCAAAACATACTTGATTTTATTCTTTTACATTCTATGTAAAAGCGATCGGTAAATAAACAACCACTCCTTGCCACCAATATGGCCTTTGTTGCTGGCACAGTGTGAAGAAACCAAATATCAATCGAAGACGTTTGAATTACTCCTGTGCTAGATTTGATTGTATGGTGAGGAGAGGCCTTTATGGTGACTCTCGCAAATGTGATTGCATGCTACAGGTTGGCTTGGGCCTTCTTGGCGCACTCGATAAGAAAATCGCCAGACTTCATTTGATTTACGTTTGCCACAGTGCCAGCTACCCCGTTAATGCTCTTGTGAATGGCAAAACAGAAGGGATTGGCAGCTGAGTCAGGATAGGATGTGGCCAATTTTCGAGTACTGCAGAATTGTCATTGTCAGAATCCTAAGTTTTTCACTATCGTTGCTCCCCACCCATCATGGGACCCTGCAGCATCCGACAGATGCACACACAGGATACAAGAACGACATACTCAAGCAACGATGTAAAAATTGAAAGAATTACTTTATTGACCCATTAGCCACCAACTTCTAGTAAAAAAACATATTTCATTTGTTGTACATTAACCATTTGTCATTGTTTTGTGAACTAGCTTAGTATCCTAGGGCAAGGCATGACCAGAAGATTGATGGGATTAGAAGAATCCAATTTCTTGTCCAGTGAAGTCAGGGCCAAAGTGCAGTGTTGGATCAGTAGGAGGAATCACTGTTCACTGTCCATGTGCACCAACACATTGTAATAATGTTGAGTCTCGGCCGTCAGAGCCCCAAGATACCACTTACTCAGTCATTCCATTTCCATCTGCAACTCATTATTACATTTTTTAAAGACAAACTTTCACTGCATAATCTATTTATCATATAGCACTTGTGATTTTATTACAATTGTATGTTATTTCTGTGTACATATCTGTGCTGTATTCTACCTGTTTGAAATGTAATTTTTTAGTCAAATATGTTTAACCATTAAATGACCCCCAATAGCCGATGTCTACTTGTGCTTAGGGATCATTAAACAAACAAACATTATCTCCACTGAAACTTAAACAACAAATGATTTCTCCTCTGCTGAATACTATAAAATCCCACTGATATGGCAAAGTGTGCTACTTCCACTACAAGTTGCCTCCCTCTCTGCTTATAAGTTGTTCTATTTGCAATATATTATATAGATATATGTATATGTACAATTAAATCCATGCTCAAACAATGACATATTAACAGTTTACACTATAATTGAAGAGAGACACACAAAGCTCACACTGATTCTCCAGCTTGGAATTGTCTGATTAGTGTTAACCTTAAAGCACTAATTATTACTAATACAACAATAGGATGGCCAATGGAGCTACTATATTGGTATTTACCACACTCCTATGTGAGACTGGATGGCTGTGGTTTGGGAAAACTGGACCTACTTTAAAACATGGGTTGCCTGGAATCCTAATTAATTCATGTAACCTTATATTTGTTGGGGCATTGGGGCACTGGGACATGGGGGTTGAGAACTGTGCTGAGAGAAATTGGGAGGATAAACAAAACAGCTGATGTCAGGAAGGCAAGCTTCCTCTAAGCGATTTAAAGGGCCTCCCTGGATTTAAGATTGGCCACCTGAATGTACGCAGCTTAACACATAAGATATAACAACTAAGACTAGACTTACCAAGATCAGGGTTTGATATATTCACAATATCTGAGACATGGCTCAATAAATCTATGGATACAAAGTTAACATCAATCCCTAATTACCGGTTCCTCAGAGCTGATAGGAAGACAAAACTACAAAGTGGTCAGGTCAAAAATGGTGGAGGTTTAGGAATCTATTGCAGGACTGACTGCACGTGTCTGCAGACAAGTATGTGGAACAAAATCGTTCTAATCCAAACATTGAACTCCAATGGGCTGTCATAACTAGAGCCTACACAAAAAGAATATTAATAGGTAACATCTACAGACCTCCAAATGGAAACAGAAATGAAGCAATAGAGCAAATAAGCATGTCAATGAATCAGATCCCAGACATTAACAAGTATGAAGTGCTCCTAATTGATGATTTTAACATTGACTACAGCGCTAAGAGGCACACACCTGCAGGCTGTATGAAACAATTTGCGGCAGAAGATGAACTCCAGCAAGTAATTAAACAACCAACTAGAGTAACAAGGACCACACAAAAAACAATAGACCTTGCTTTCACTAAGATCAAGTACTGTACAAAATCGGGTGTATTGAACTACAATATAAGCGACCATAAACCAATATATATAATAAAGAAAAAGCCCAGAAATGACAAAAGAACTACCATCTACTGGGGCCGCACCTACAGGAATTGTAACTTCAGTGATCTAGCAGCCACTTTGAGGGAAACAATACAGCAGAACTACTAACAGAGGAAGATCCAAACAAATGCTGGGACATGCTACAAGAAATGATTGTCAATGCTGCAAACAAACACTGTCCGTGGTTAGACTTGACATAAGAAACAAAACAGCCGGTTATTTGAACAATGAACTGCTAGAATTACAACAGGACAGAGATTATTTCATTCAAAAATCAGATATAACAAGAGACCCTGGGGATCAATTTATAGCTGAATGTATGGTCAGGAAGGCCAGAAACGAGGTGCGAAAAGCCAAGTCTAGACACTGTTTAGACCAGATAAATAAGTATAAGCAAAATCCAAAGAGACTGGCATGAACTTCAACAAATTAACCTGGAAGCAAAATCCATTATCAGCAACCTCAGTAATGAGGACAACGGGCAGAGAATAATAGATAGCCTCCTGGCAGAAGAGATTAACAACTACTTCATTGATATAGGTGAGAATCTGGCCAGAAAGTTTGACCAGGCTGTAGATAGTCAGGACACCTACACCGTCACCGCCAATGATCATACATATGATTTGACTGAGATAACACAGGAGCAAATCCTCAGAAAGGTCAATGCTGCATCAGCATATAAGTCATCTGGCATTAAAGACATCAGCTCAGCCCTAATGAAGGTTTCAATTATTGCACTTATAAATGAATTCACTCACCTGTATAACCTAGTGGTCAACCCTGGTATTTTTCCGGAAAGCTGGAAACTAGCTACAGTTTCACCCATCCCAAAGACCAATAACCCAAAATACTGTAGCGAGCTGCGCCCAATATCTAATCTCCCTCTTCCTGGCAAAATCATAGAACAAATAATACCTGATGAGATAAAAACATTTTTAGAGTCTTCCAATTACCTAACCACCCAACGAAATGGATTTAGAAAAGCCAGATCAACAACTAGAGCATTGGCCTCTCTTAAGGCCAAAGATGCAGCAAACAAACTGAACAGACACAATAGGGCAAAAGCTGTCAGAAAAATTCAAAAAAAGATGGGAAAACAGATCAGGAACTGTGGAGAACGAAATCCCCACCTGCAAAACAGATATGATAGAAGTAAAAAAATTAATAAATGACATAGACACGAATAAACCAAGTGGAATAGATGAAATACCAACCAAAATACTGAAAGAGGCACTCCAAGCCATCCCGGCCACCATAGTAGACCTATTCAACATCTCCTTTGAGCAGGGGCGTTTTATCTCAGCCTGGAAAATGGCAACCATCACCCCCATTCACAAGGGTGGAGACAAACAAAACATGGGAAACTACAGGCCAATATCAATTCTTCAAACCCCAGGCAAGCTCATTGAAAAAGTGTTACATAGACACATCAATGAACACCTGGAAAAAAACGATATACTAAACGAAAGACAAGGGGGCTTCAGGAAACTGCACTCCACATCAAAAACAATAGCTAACCTAACAAATGACATAATGGCATCAATGAACCAAAAACAATTAGTTGGAGCCGCCTTCATTGACTTCAGCAAAGCATTTGACACAGTAGACCACAAAATACTACTGGAAAAACTAAAAACCATGGGCATGAAATCCAACACTATGGATTGGATAAGATGCTACCTGAACAACAGGCAACAGAAAACAAAAATAAACAATACACTATCAGGCAACCAACCTGTCACATGTGGTGTACCCCACGGGTCAGTGTTAGGGCCACTACTCTTTATAATCTATATAAACGACCTTGAAAAATGGTTGCAAACTGAATGCCTCCAACTATATGCAGATGACACAGTCATATACGCAAATGGCACCACAGAGGAGGAGGTAATAACTAAACTAAATAAACTCCTACTAAAACTAGATGAGTGGTGTGAGTCCAACAAAATAACCATCAACACAAGCAAATCAAAAACAGTACTCTTCTCGCATAAACAAATGCCAGAAAGAAAACTACACTGTAAGTTAGGAAACCAAACACTAGAAAATGTAGACCATTACAAATACCTAGGCCTTGAGTTGGACAGCCAACTAAACTACAACCTATGTATAAATAAAATTATACAAAAGGTAAACCACAAACTGTGGCTATTTGCAAAGCTAAGAGACTACATGACACAAGAAATGTCAATAAAAATCTTCAAGGGCATGGTGCTCCCCTATTTTGACTATGGAGATGTAAACTACATGGGTGCGAGAAAAGAACTACTAAAAAAACTGCAAACACTGCAGAACAGAGCCCTAAAAATCTGTCTAAGAGTAGACAAGCTGCACCCAACCTATGACATACACAAAAGAACCAAGGTGAAACTACTAGAAAATAGGAGAATAATTCATTTGAAAACATTAGCATATAGCTATAGTCAAAACATTAAACTTCTAACAAAACCACAAAGGGCTATTAGAGCAAATAATGCACCACTACTAAAGCAGACCAGAAGCCAAATAAAAGCTCATGAGAGAAGCACGCTGGAAATGGCTGCCAAGTTGTGGAATGCCCAAACGGTAAAGGAACGACAAATTCCTGACCTAAAAACTTACAAAAAATATCTGTGCAAAATAAGGCTAGGAAACCCCCAGTAAGCTGCACTGCAAAGGGGCATGTGATATGTCACGGCCCACCAGTGGGATGCCCAATGGAAGGTAACCATGCCAAAAGTAGCCAGATAACACACCACACCGCTACGTACAAGCCTATGATATGTAAATAGGAGTAGGCTAGTCTAGTAATAAGAGTAGAAAAATAAAAACATATATACCAAGAAAATCCAAAAAAACTAACATAGGCTACTAACCATATGAACCAATTATCTATCTGCTACTGACATGCAGGCAATCAAATACCTTATCAGCAGCCACTGTGTGGTAAGATAACACCAACACTACAACTGGCCAGCATTGAAAACAAGCCTGGGTACCCGGGCTTATATGCTATGGACAGTATAAATACAGCCTAAATTTTTAAAAAATTAAAAAAAAGGCCCAGTCACACCTTACCGGACTGGGGAACCGGACGAGAACCGGACACTGTCTGGTACTGTACGGCAATGTCCGGTACCCATCCGGCGGTGTCTGGTGGTGACCGGCAGTGTCCGGTACAAGTTTTGAACATGCACAAAACTTCTACCGGACACTGCCGGACTGACGTGTCTGGTTTGTCTGGTACATGTCCGGTACCCATCCTTTACGTGTCCGGTTCTCATCCGGTACATGTACTGTACTTGTCCGGTCGCCCGGTGGCAATTGACCCAATTACGCTCCATTTCGGTACATTTCGATACATTTTATCACCGGACACCACCGGACTAGACAATTCTTTGTCTGGTTCATGTCCGTTGCTCAATCCGGTAAGGTGTGACAGGCGCTTTATGGATGAGTTATTGACCAACATGGACAACGATGAACTTATAATTGCAGTATACCTCGACATCAAAAAAGCTTTCGTACAATTGACCATAGAATACTATTGCAGAAAATCCAGAAAGCAGGACTGGGGAAGAAAACCTGTACATTTATGGCCAACTACTTAACTAATAGGAAACAATACACAAAACTTAATGACACTTAGTCAACCATCAGGAATATTAATACTGGAGTTCTCGAAGGATCAACCCTGGGCCCCCTTCTGTTTTTAATCTTTATAAATGATTTACCCCAAGTATCAGAGGATGCAACATTCACATTATTTGCAGATGATTCAGCACTCATAGCACACAATGAAGATTTTATATGCTTTTACATTATATGTAAAGGCGATGGTTGAATAAAAAACAAACAATTCTCGCCGTGAATATGGCCTATGCTGCCGACACGGCGTAAAGAAATCACCAATCAATCAATTTCACATTATTTGCAGACGATGCAGCACTCACAGTACACAATGAAGATTTCCAAATAGCAACCGATCAGGTTTGGACAGTGCTGACCAGGGTTAACCTGTGGTGTAGTGAAAACAACCTATCCCTTAACACCAATAAAACTGAGTTTGTCATTTATGGCACCAAAGCAAGGAAGGCAAGAGCACAACCCATTACACTGCATATTGGCGGAAACCAAATTAAGGAGGCAAGTGCATACAATTACTTAGGAACAGTGATTAATTCTACCTTAAATGGGAATCAACAGCTCGCTAGACTAACTCAATCATTTGCACTAAAAATGACTACAATCAGGAAGATGCGGAGCGTCATAAGCGAAAACACTGCCCTACTGCTATATAGATCAGCAGTTCTACCAACAATAGACTATAATGATATAACTTATGGATTGCTCACAAAGCAGCAACTGACTAAGCTACAAAGGATCCAACACTGGGTGTTAAGAACAATTGATTGGGGCAAAACACTAAGTGTACAGCAAATGCATGACAAAGCAAACCTAGATTACCTAATGGTTAGAAGAGATGCACATCTCCTATCACTTATGTACAGAAGAGCCAGAGAGACCCAATATATAGACAACACAAAAAGGAAAACTAGATGGGCTGATTCCACTCTACTGAAAGTCCCCAAACCTTCCACAAACAAATTAATTAAAGCACCAATTTACAAAGGCAGCATGATGTGGAAAAACCTACCAGCCAGATCCAGGGCAGCATCCTCTTACCTAGAATTTAAAAACTCACTAAGAGTACATCGGATTGGCCAGGCCCTTATTCAGTTGCAGTAAAGTATGTTCCATGGCGTCACCATACCGTAAGTGGCAGACCACCGAACCCTCAGCCTCGGTTTCTCCCCCCGCCCCCACCCACCACTTTTTTTATTTGTTGCTGTTCCTCTCTTATCTCCAGTCAACCATATACAATGACAGAGACAGTCCAGGGAAACATGTACAAATTTAAGACCTAAATGCACTGGGATTGGTCCCACTGCTTCACTGGTCACAGCTGGTCCAGTGTATTATTAATAACCCCACCCCAAGAACATAATTCATAAACTCACATAACTAACTACACTAGAGTTACACTAGAATATTCCTAACAAACCAACATGTATATACCACTTGCCTAACTGCAACTGAACATTAAAACTTACTACAACTTTACCAACTGAATACAGAAGATAACTTCTGCTTACATTCTAAATACTATCTAAATACACACATTGATATGACTAATATTGATCTAGTTATATGACACTACTGTTAGCATATTGCTATAGAACTTTTGGGTTACAGTATTTCATTGTGTTCCATGGTGCAAATTGTGTATTCAACAGGTATTGTACACCTTATTCTATATACCTTTTGTGTAAATAACCCTGAATTGAAAAATGGCTGGAAGACCAGTGCTTCGGCACTGACAAAAGGCTTATTCGGCAGAATAAACATATTTACCACCAAACAAAAAGAAAAAATGCTGAATGTGTGTATGCATGATGTAATTCAGCTATATAACTGATGCAATTGTTGTTTCCTCATCCAGAAAACCTGGTCCGTAACATGCCTACAATAACCAATGCTAAATTTGGAGGTTCTAATCCTCGGGCAGATAGAGCTAATGACGGACACTTTCAAGGTCACTGTATTGAAATACGAACCCATCCAATGGATGCATATGGACGTACTTATCGAGCTTATTGGCTGGTAGCCCTTCCCAACATCAATCACGCAAGCTACATAATAAGACAAGTTATAGTCTATTTCAGACCAGGTATGTTTCTGTGTTCATGACATAATCATATATTTATTCAAGGTGTACTGGAAAACTAAGCCAGTTTTCAAAAGGAAACAAATAGGGGTCAGCTGACACAACCTGCTACTTGTTTAATATTGTATAATGTTTACTTCCTGTCCTTGGGGTCATTACAAAAACAGGAACCTACACAAAATATTGTTATAATGGGCTTAAGCAATGCTTTGCAGTTTCTATGAAGAGAATATGTTCCCATTGATAGTATATCCATAGTATTCAGTTTGAAATTACATTTAAATAAAAGGGTGATCTTATTTTGTCTATAATACATTTATACTAGTACTGTGGAACTAGGCATTTTTACTGAGGAATCACCACATTTTATTCTAATACACACTTTTCTTAGAATTAAATATAATATATATAGTTATTGAGATATAACAAGGAATATGAACAAATCATGATGTATGGCTTCATATAAACGATTATAGTGTATGAGCCAGACCCCCAACTAATATCAGTTAGGGGTGCAAATGTCCACTATAATTTTCTTAAAGCTAATATATCCATGGAGTTCATTTCATCATGAAATAAATATGGTGTAGCTTGTTGATAGTCAAGCCTATCAAAGTAACTGTTCAAACATACACCGATCCTAAATATATTGAATGCAGGATTATAATACAAATCTTACAAACCTTCCTCATCCTCCTTGAAGTCCTCATACTCACTGTTTTCTGTGGAAGGCTGGTTGTCAATGTCAATGGCCCTCAGCCCACACATGTCTGTACATTTGAGACACTTTAGCAGAAACTCACCTGTAGGCAATCTACATAATCTGATGCACTTACATGACAACCAATCTAACACTGCTTCTGGAGCTAGTGATCCATCCATTCAATCTCCAAAGCGTGAATATTGACGTGACAAGTAAATTAATCCAACCAAAATGTTCCAGGCTGGACTAGCCTTAATATCTTGAGATGTTCCATGGAGGCAGCATAGGATGCACTGGGATATCTTCTCACGATATCACCCCAGCTACAGAATTGCCAACAGTTCTCACTCAAACAGATAAGATCAGAGAGGAGCTAAAAATGTGGCAACTTATTGTCACAATGGATCGATCACTCTTTGCAAAAGCAATGGGAATATTGTGGAAGCACAATGACCAGTACAGACATATCATCAGAATATCACACCATTATGACACTACTTGCTATCCTTGGGAAGACATTTGTAAATGCTGGTCTGTGTGAAATAGCATCGAATCATGCTTGGTCATTCAAGGCTCTGTCAGGGGTATTTGAGGACAAAACACATAACCAGACTATAATGGTACACAAATATAGCTATGAAGGACTTCCTCATATGGATGGAGATGAGCCATGCTAGATCTGTTGATAATCATGGCACTATTGACACTAGTGTCGCCATCATGCTCTCCATCCCCATCACTTGACATTTTCAATCTGAGCCATTTCATCAAGATGGCAGATGGCAACTATCTTGAATTTCCAAGATAGCCACCATGTAACATCTATAAGTGGGTATCCCAATAGAGCGTCCCAGGCTGCTGGAAATGTGTGCTTCGGTACCAAAAACAGCTCATTTTGATCTTACAATAGTTTGTCCAAAAATCTACCCATTGAAATGAAACATATATGGAGAAAAAGCTTACAAGCTGTTCTTTCTGGATGTGTTCTTTTATTATTTGTGTCACTATAAAGATTTGTTGTAACACAGATATATTTGACAGCTGAATTTGTGCATTTCATATCTTTTGGTCGCGTGTCCAGATCGTCAACAATTATTGATGCAGCATTGAATTAAAGTTGTGCAAGACCCCATAGCTTCCACATGTGCAAAATCATTTAGAAACAATAGAGGAGATTCTTAGCCTCATTTTGCTATCAAACATCAATGAGAACTTTGAACAGAATTATCATTACAAAACATTTCAAAACTTCAAAATGATGCCCAAAAGAGCTCATAATTCTCAATATATATTGTTTTATATTGTTAGAAAGCTAATTTTGTCCTCCTTTTAAATATTAAAGTTATTTTTGTCTATGTCGCATGGGGTATTGCGCAAGTCTAAATAAATGCTGGCTCTACTGAATAACTGATGTTGACAGTGACTGACGCTCGCTTGCTATTTTCAATTTTAACACGATTATTTATGAAGTCATGCTCCTAAATAACACAATTTGCTCTTAGCAGTGAGTAGTCACGCTACTAGGTAACATAATTTGATCTAAAGGAGTAGAATATTCAGGACATTGTGCTTTTAATTAGTCATTTTTGTTTTATTAGTGTTTGCTCACGGGTGTTTACCGAGGTGACAGTAAACTTTGCCACTCACCGGCTCATTTTCTTAGATTTTAGCACTCTCATTAGTAACTTATGCTTCTGAATTTAGCAGTGAATAGTCATGATCCCACAAAACAGAATTTGATCTAAAGCAGTGAAAAATTAATTGTCCTTTTTGTTTTATTATGCTTGCTCGTGTGTGTTTACCACTGGCTCTACTGCATAGTTGATGTTGACAGTGACCGGCACTCACTTGCTCTTTTCAATTTTAACACTATATTTTATTAAGTCACACTCCTTAAATAATTTGATCTTAGCAGCGAGCATAGCCATGCTTCTAAATAACAGAATTTGATCTGAAGCAGTGGAATCTTCATTAACATGTGCTTTTCGTTGGTTGTCTTTAATTGATTAACGTTTGCTCGCACATGTTTAATGAGGTGACAGTAAACTTTGTCACTCGTCAGCTAATTTGCGATATTTTAATGCCACTAGAGCTATGCAAATATTAATTCAAATGAAACAAATTTGGTTACATTGTTCAGAGCATTGTCCAACATGTATATATTGCAAGTTTCATGTCTGTATCTCAAACGGTTTGGTCATGAGGCACTTTTGAAGTCATTTGCGCTATTTTTCCATAAAAATCGAGCCTTGGACATGGATAAAATTAGCATATTCTCAATTTCTGAAGTCTTATAGTTCTAAGACTAATGTATATAGAGGCAAGACAAAAAATAGACATGTATTCTGTATATATATCAGATGGTTTCTCAAAGATGAATCGTATAGGGACAATAATAACCATATTATGACCAGTCAAAGTAACAGTTTTGTGCCGTCTGTGCATTTCTGGTTGGGCACTGATTAAAATAATCTGCATCATTGATATGCCTGTAACTTCAACAGATGAATTGTCTGATGACTGTAATTTACTTAATACAATGAATGTAGTGTATACAAGTCAATTCCCGAGCCTTGATGGTATATTTCTCTTACTTTTTAAGATATGAGTCCCTGAAAATGGCTTTTTGTCCTATTTTTTACAAGTCTGAAATTAAACCAAGTTTATTAAATCTTTTAATGTCCTTCAAAACTAAACTGTTTGAGATATCTTGATGAAATAAAAACTAATAAATGTTCATATTCACCCTCTTTAATTTGGATGCAAAAGTTTAACACTATTTTGCATTAACAAAAATCATCTGTGATACCTACTATAAGTGCCAATGTCACAGCTTGAAAGCCACTTAGAAAGTCAACCTTATTGTAGAGGAATGTATTAAAGCTAGAGAGAATATCATGATGTGGCTATTTGTACCAATATTAAATAATTTGCTTCATTCTGGGAATATATCCTAGTAATAGCTGTGGACATACCACTGCATGCACTGGCTAATTTTGTTTAGTTGAATTGGTCTCAAAGACATGGTGAGGACAAGTGTGCAGTCATGATCGGTGGTCTCCATATTGAAAGGGCAATGTGAAAGACACACAGGGACAACTTGTAGGTCTGTGAATGGAGCCTTTGATAAGGCTGCGGGAGGATGACTTCTTGGAGATGGGATGAGGGACCACATGATGAGAAGACCGAGGAAGCTTGGAGACAGAATATGATCACCAAGAGTTCAGCATTCCAGTACTGGGATTTCATCCGCATGGACATTCTAGGTCTGATATTTGGGGGGGGGCCCAGATGATCTTTCTCTCTGTGTAGAATCACTGAAGGCTCTCGTCCTATGGTTCTTCACCCTTAATCATCAGAACTATACCTGATGGATCCTGTCTACATATGTGATATGGAAAGCTTGCCCACATCAATTCACATGGAAAATGAAGAACATGGTCATTGAGTTGTTCCCAAGACCACATAAAGATTCTTGAGTATAGAGTATATGAATAGACCAGACTCATGAGCAGAATAACAATCTGATGAAGGGTTCTCACGGTACAGTGGGACTTCCTGAGAATTCTTACTGCGAGAGTTAGTGCTGTTCACCTCTAAGTCGGAACGAACACGCATATCAAGGTGACCATTAAACGGTGTGGTCACTAAAGGCTTTAATTCATAGGATATATGATGCTACAACACAATATGGGCCCGTATTATGCCGACTTAAGACCAGGCTAACATGAAATCCGCTATTCACAACATAATCAGTTCAGACGCTGAGTCAGTGGGAAGTGCATGCACAAACAAGTCAAAACAAAAGAAGAAAATTATGTTAGAATGAAAATCAAAACAATGTTAGAAAAATCCAGAACCGAGTTCACCAATTCTGAGTACCAGTAGAGAAGCAATAAATGGATTGTCAGAGTTTAAAGTTATGTTCGCTAAGTTAATGGAATTAAGGAAAGAAGCAAAGGAAGCAAAGCAGAAGAGATTGGATTTGGAATGTGCGAGAGAGTTGCGGGACAGCGCTGTGGCAACCGAGCGTTGTATCTAGGTCAGGGTGACGGTGCATACAGTGTAATGGATTAGAATGTGCTGTATGACATGGAAGAAGATTATTATACGGTCTATGAAGAAGAGCACAGTGAAACTCTCCGATCCTTCAACATGAATGAACAACTCATGTTATTGAGAGCAAGTTTTGAAAATAAAGAAAAACAAAAGTAGGCAGAAGTGGCTACAAAACCGTCACCATTCAGTGGATTCAAAGCACCAGCAAAGCCAAAAGGTGACACCATTGAGATGGCAGTAACCCCATCAATGGTAACCACGGCAAAGATGGGAACAACATGTGCAACCACAGCAAAAGCAAGAACCTGTAGAGAGTTCAAGTTTTTTTGTTTTTTTTGTTTTGACAAGTTATTTATTCTGTCCATAATGTATACGCTTCCGTGAGGGTGCTTGTTTTCAACACTGGGCAGCTGTGATACTGGTTTGGTCTGGTCCTGCACTCAGGAGTGTTTACCGGGTCTTGATCAGGCCAACCGTTTGCAACTTTGGGTGTTAGTATTTTCTATATTAGCTTTTTGTATTTTTGAAAGATTTTTTCCTAATCTGAGTATGATACCTTAGCTCGTCCCTTTTGTGGTTTGTTACAGCATCCTTTGACCCACGCCCTGTCCTTAGATAGTACACCAGTGTGCTAGAACACCCCCAGACCCTTCAGAACTGCGGCTAGGTGGGATGGTTCTGTTGTATGCTTAGCCATTTTGTATTTCAGGGTGAATCAGATGCATGACCGTGGCCTGCCCAATCCTGCTTTTGTTTGTGCCAGTACAAATACCCAGACGGACTGCGCCATATGGTGATAGTCATTCTGATTTCCTTAGTACTGTAGTAGTCTGTACATGAGCCCCACTACCACACGGTGGCGGCAGACACTACGCCGCACACCTACGCAGTTACACTGAACTGCGCTAGGTGGCAGCAGGCTAGCCACCGGGCAGACCCGGACTGGGCTGCCCTCTACTGCGTGTGGCTAGCGAACCCCCCACCCACCTATAGAGGCGTTGTGGGACCTGACGAGTTAGGGGGCAGGTCAGTTGACTGTTGACGCTGCTGAGAGCAGAGAGGTTTTGTAATAAACCAGGTTGAAGCATACTGATACTCAATCTTGGCGTTCTTCCGTGAGTGCGTGGCAGTGTGGGGAAGACCGTGGGCCATCACATTGGTTCCCTGACCAGCTCGCCTACTGTGTAACGGGGGAGTCTTGGACCTGGGCCATGGCTTCCAAAGGTAAGTTCTCTTCATAGATTGGTATGGAGGGGATGTCGACAGCCTCTCTGCTTAGTGGGCGCCCTTGCCAAATTGATGGTGGTGGGCGTCCCGTCGCAGGAGGGCCGGCCGTCTGTGAGCGCGAACACTTCTGTGGCGAGATCACCGCATCGCGCTCTGTCAATACCTGTTGGGGGTATGAATAATACTTTCATTCCCAATGCAGGTGTCGGTGTCATCTGTAGGGCCGTAAGGTGTCAATTGGTCGGGGGGGGCGTAGCTACTCCCATGCCAGCACCGGTGCTTTTGCCCGGGGTTGCTGTAGGCGTCGCTAAGTCTGACAGCTATTGGGCGCAGTTAGCTCAATTGAGTGGCAGTCATCCGCCTGCTTTCGCTCCGTTGGTTACACCGGTAGCGGGCCAGCACGGGGCACTTGACACACAGTTGGGTGCTCGTTCATTAGTTAGTAGCCTCACGGCAGTTAAAGGTGTTGTGGCATTGGACGGGACGCGTAAGGTTCTCTCAGGTGACATAAACAATGGGGAGGGCCTTCCGGGGAGTGCAGTGAAGGTGGGCTTCGCTCTTGATGATATACAGTCTCTGTCGATCAATACTGATTCAGGGATGGGTGTACTTAAGGGTAGCAGTTCGATTGCGTGTCGTGATGATTTCGGTCTGGGCGTACGCAGGAGTTCTGCACGGGAAGCGCCGCTGGAGTATTCGCCGTGCGGGAGTTCGGCAGTCCGTTCTGTGGGAATGGGGGCCGGGCAGTTTGACCCCTTTTCACCCTGTCGTGGGGATATTTTCCTGGATTTGGAGACAGGGCTGGTAGCTGATGGATCGTTGACATTCGCGTTGGAGAATGATTTGGCTATGGGTCTTACGGTTTTGGGGTCGCAGACAGGTGCAACATCAGGAAGCGATGCAAATTCACCGTTTGCGTGCCTGGAAGCTGGTCCAGTTTGATTGGATGGCGGAGGAGAGTAGGGGGTTGGATGAATTAAGAGTCTCCAACGCTGCCTCTTTCGCTCACAATTTAGAAGACCTAATGGTGCATTTCTGCTGAAGAGGTGCCTTCTAACCGTCTCCTGATTGAAGAGCAGCAAGCTGCTTGGGTCAGGCAATCGGGAGGCGCTGAATGTTCAGTTACAAGACGAGAATCAAAGGTGTGTACAATGGGGGACATGTTGCGTAGTTCATTTTCTGACACTTGGTGGCGCCTTGGTACTAGTGGGCCTACACGGTCATTGACAATGCTTTGAGTTTGACGGTACGCGCAGTGCTACACGTATATTTTATTCAAAATTAATAGAAATGCAGAAGTCTAACCTTATAAATTTAATATAATCTATTCGTTGAATATGTTTTCTATATGTGTACCAAGCGGTTTGTCTCTAGGTGGTGTGGTTTTAGAGATATTTGACTTCTTCTGTATGAAGATTGCTCATGGCCATTGACAATGCACTGAGTTTGCCAGTATGCGCAGTGCAAAACGTTTATTTTATTCAAAATTAATAGAAATGCAGAACCCTAACCTTATAAATTTAATATAATCTATTCGTTGAATATGTTTTCTATATGTATATCAAGCGGTTTGTCTCTAGGTGGTTCTAGAGATATTTCACTTTTTCTGTATGAAGATTGCTCATAGCCATTGGGTTTGCAGTGTGAGAGTGTGCCGAATAGGCCCACTCGTTCAGTGGCGATGCGAACGGCAGGAATTTAAACTAAAAAGTCGGAGGTCCCCCATCGTTAGCAGCCGAGAGGTGCAGCATTGAATCCGCTTTGGTCGCTCTTGCAGATGAGCGTGCAGCCTTTCAAGCCGAAAAAGCAGCGTTTAGGCATAGTTTAGGGCTTGGCGAGGGCTGTGCGAAGGTTACTGAGTCGAAGCGGTTAGATAGCCATGGGTCGCAGTATCTAATGCATAGTGCGCCCCCCGCTTCTTCGGGTAACTCGCCGAATCTGCCAGTACCCTCACAGGGGGGTGGCGGTAGACCCAGGGGTCATCCGATATCATCGGGTAGCAATGGATCCAGGGGACATTGCTAAAACTGCTTTTAGTACTCACCTGGGCTTGTTTGAGTGGAACGTGATGCCGTTTGGGCTATGTAATGCCCCTTCTATGTTTGAGAACAATGATGACGGATATGCTGGCTGGTCTTCAGTGGAAGATCTGCTTGGTATATTTAGATGATGTCATTGTCTTCGGTCGGACTCTGAACGAATGCCAGAATAGGCTTCAAGCAGGGTTTGGTCATTTGCGTTCCTATGGACTCAAGCTCAAGGCTTCAAAGTGTAGACTTTTTAGGCGAGAGACGCAGTACCTAGGTTGTGTTGTTTCTGCAGGGCGATTAAGTCGGACCCGCAGAAACTCTTTGCGATTGCGGGGTGGCCCAGGCCTGAGGATATGAAGGAGGTTAGATCGTTCCTTGTGTTTGTGTCATAATTACCGCGATTTCATTGCTGATTTTGCGTGGTTAGCCGTTCCTCTGCAGGACTTAGTCGTCACCACGAAAAAAATCTAATTTGTGTGGGGCGGGGCTCAGGAGGCGGCATTTCTGGTCTTGAAACGAGCCTTCACCCAGACCCCAGTGCTACGCTATCCACGTGCGGTGAGGCGATTTATTCTGGACACTGGTGCATCAGGGTTTGCAATTTCAGCCGTGTTGAGTCAGGTTCAGGATGGGGTGGAGGGCCCGTTGTCTTTTGCTAGTAATAAACTTAATAAAGCACATCGGAACTACTGCACAACGAAGCGTGAGTTGATGGCTATCGTCGTGTATATTAGGAAGTGGAAGCATTTCCTAGTGGGATCGGATTTTATTAACCAGACAGATCATCACTCTCTTCGGTGGCTGTTAAATTTTAAGGAGGCTGAGGGGATGATGGGGCGCTGGTTGGTCACTCTATCTGAATACGGTGTGACAAATGAGCACATTGTGTACAGGAAGGGGGTGGACCATATCAACGCAGATAGTTTGAGTAGGATCCCGGTTCGCAAATGCGGCCAGGGTGACTGTACCGACTGCGGCGCGCATAATTGTGTGCTCACAGCAATTGCGGCGATGTGTCTGGCGGACATACATGATGATGAACTATGGACGTTATCAGAGGTGAGTCTGGTGCAGCGCCAAGACTCCTCCATACTGCATGTGATAAGGTGGTGGAGGAGGGCCGCTCCAAGCCTTGGTGTGACGAGCTGGCGGTGGAGAATGCAGAGACTCGCAAGATTATAAATCAGTGGGAACTGCTGGAACTGCGTGAGGGTGTGCTCTGCACATGGAAAGTAGTGGGAGCTGAGCTACGCAGTCACCTGGAAATCATCTTGCCATCATCATTGCGCGATGATGTGTTGTTGGTTTTTTGGGTGTTTTATTTTATTGAGGCTGTATTTATACTATCCATAGCATATAAGCCCGGGTACCCAGGCCAGTTGTAGTGTTGGTGTTATCTTACCACACAGTAGCTGCTGATAAGTTATTTGGTTGCTTGCATTTCAGAAGCAGATAGATAATTAGTTGGTATGGTTAGTAGCCTATGTTAGTTTTTTTAAATTTTCTTGGCATATATGTATTTTATTTTGTGGCAGCAGGCTAGCCACCGGGCAGACCCGGACTGGGCTGCCCTCTACTGCGTGTGGCTAGCGCACCCCCCACCCACCTATAGAGGCAATGTGGGACCTGACGAGTTAGGGGGCAGGTCAGTTGACTGTTATGCTACTACGAGCGTGGGAGTGTTTATGTTTATCGTGAGCATTGGTGCGTAGCAGGTTGGACTGGTCAGCTGGGCATACCTGGGTCACTTATGGCAGATGCATTTAACCGATTGGTGGTTGCTGCTACCACGCAGTACATGTTCTTGTGGTGGGTATTGCGTGGGGGGTGGGGATTCCGTCACTGGGGGTGTCCCAGAGACTGTTAGCCGACAATTATACTGTCCATCCTGGACAGTTGATAACCTCGAACCGCATTGTATAAATACAAACTTAAGGACAGGGGATGTAATGTATTGTAGGGCATAGAGGTAGATACCCAACTGTGTGAGGCAGGTGGGAGACCAGCCAGGGTAGCCAGAGGTAGTAGTGCGGAACCAGCAGAACCACTGTTTGTGACTTGAATAAACCAGTTGTAACTGAGACCTCAACATCTGGGATGCATCCGAATGCATCTTGCAATACTATACTTGAGGTATTTTCAATGCCTGAGGGCTTGTTGCAGTCAATTGATTTTCTGAGTTCACTTATCTCTTTTATTTTGGTTGTGCAATCTCCAATGTCTGTGGTTAATTGTTGTGCTTTTGTGGTCCAGTTTGAGTTAAACTGTTTGGATAGTTTATTGCCTATGGTAGAGAAATGCTTGTTCATTATATTAGCAGCATCACTGTTGCTGATTTCCATTCTCTCGTTGTTGTACAGGGTAATCAATTCTTTATTTTTATTGGTTGGTATTAGTATTTTCACTTTGTTCCAGAATTTATGTGAGTTTTTCCCCATTGTTGGTCTTGTTTGAGAATGTACCGTTTTTTGGCTTTTCCCACGGATTTCTGGCTTCGATTTCTTGCTTTATGGTACTTTTCTATGTCTAGTAGTCGCCCGCTTGATAAAGCTACTCTACCTGTTTTATATTTGTCCATAATTAGATTAATTAATTCTGCGGTTACCCATGGGTCTTGGTTGTTTTTGATTTTAAGTTTTTGTATTGGGCAGGTGGTGTCGAGATGCTCTCTGACTTCTGTATTGATATTGTTCCATTGGTCATTTAGACCTATGTCGGTTTGAAGTGGCAATTTAATTTTTTCTTTCAGATGAGCTTCTAGTGCCTCTTTCGTGTAGTTTTTGTATGATCTACCCATATGGGCAGTAGGTCGCTGATGCCCCAGTTTCTTGTCCCTGAGGTGTGGACATGATTTGAGTCTGTTATTATTAGGTCCATTATCGAGCTGCTTTCTCCAAGTCTTGTTAGCTCATTAATTTAATGTTAGATTGTTTCTCATTTTTTATTAGTGTCCATACTGATTCAATATTTGTGTCTGATCTGTTTGCTTCTTGTAATGGTTTATCTTCAGAGTTTAGTTTTTTGTGTGCGTATATTGCAACACCTCCACCCCTTTTTTGTATTTGTGTATTGACCAATCTCTAGTAGTTCATGAAACCATGTTTCCGATAGTGTTAACACATCAAATTTACATATATCTAAGTCTAGTTTAATGCTGTCAATTTTGTTGTAGGAACTTTGGCAGTTTAGGTGGGCAAAATGCATGCCTCTGCCTAGTCTACAATCAATCTCTTCCACCATATGTGCACGGCAGTTAGGTCTAAATAACTGTTTGTGCTGGAGGTGGTTTCTAGTGTGGAATTGAGATTAGTATTTAAAACGACTCAGCCTGCATTATGTGGTCACCTACCTTAATTTGCTGTCAGTGCTTGTGCCACCAGTGCATGCGGTTGCGTTACTGTTCCTGTGCAGCATTAGTAAAGTGGCATCTGAGGATATATATATTTCGATATTATTTGGCCATAAAAAATAACGAGATTCTGTAGACTTTGAATAATTATTAAAAGATTTATTCTGGCAATTTATGTTATGGTTGTTAAAACAGCCATTTCGACATGATATTTTGGTATCACCAGTATATTTTTCCCTAGGTGTGATCCATGTTGATTTGTGATGTTTTGTTAGGTATCGGTTTTAGTACATTTTCTTAATTTCTATAGCATATCTATTTTTGCTCCTCTGGATAGGCGATGTGTAGGATCTCACAATATATAGTTAGTGTTTTAAGGTGGGTGGTTGAATATATATGGTCACATGATGTAGTTAGTGTTTCTAAAGTAAGACGTATCTGTAGATTGAACATGTAAGTAGTTAGGTCAAATATTTAGGTGTTTATGAAAAGAAAAGAGGGCAGAAGAAGAGGAGAAAGAAAGAAAGCGGGAGAAGGAGAAGGGGTACTTATCTATTTGTGCACTCATCTGCCTCACTTCCGGTTCGCGCTGATGCAGTCATATATTTTGTCTGCCACTTTGTGGGTGAACAATGTTGAGTAGTGGACACCTTCGTACAAGCCATACGTATAACGATCTGTCCGTTTTCCTGTCCGTAGTTTGTGAACATATGTCGCATCTTGGAGTTCTTATGCTGACGTTCATTAACTCTCGTTTAGTCTGTGAATGAATCTGTCTATTTCCGGGATGCAGCTGATAATTAGTTCATGATAGCTAGTGTGATCCTTATTTCCTGTGTAGGTTTCTATGTCCATTCCCACCAGTTCACAGATTACTGGTGCTTCAGTTATTTGTAGGATGGATGTTTGTGCATGACAGTACTCTTCCATCATAGAAAGGAGTAGGGATTCCTTTTCTTGGAAGTGTGGAATTAGCTCCCTTCTATTTCAAAGTTTTTTCCTCTCATTCTGGCTGTGTTTTTTTTTGTTTTTCCCTAGCCAGTATGTACATTTGCTGTACCGTTTTTTCTTCTAGCAGTTCCTTCTCAGTCCTGTCTGGTCTGAGGGGGACATTTTTGAAGGCTTGTTCGTTGTTCAATTTTTGTTTACTCCTGAACAGTTCCCTTTCTTGGCTTTCTTTTTCCAAGTGGAATTTTATTCATCTTGGTCTGGACTCCTTTGGGGGCTCTTTTGTGTTGTTGTTGGGGTTTTCTTCATGATTTTCCCCAGTCGTTTCCCCTGGTCCGTCATTTAGTTTTTTTGTTTCCTCATTTATTGTTCTTTTCTTGCTTTTTTCCCCCCAGTCTGTATGCTTTTTTTACCACTGCCCAACTGAAAGAGCATTCTGCCTTTTTTAGCAGGTTTGAGATTGTGTTTTCCATGGAATCGTCCTCTTTTCTGGGATGCCTTGCACGATTATGTTTAGTTTTTTGTTCTCCACTGTAGATTGTGGCAGTGTGTCAGCTTCTTTCATTGTTTTGTCGCTATCTTTTTTTATTTAACTTTTTCCATTTTGTGTTCCCTCATTGTTATTTTTGTAGATGGCCTTGTACGAAGCACATTACAGTGTTAGGCTATTGTATGCTGTTTGTAGTTCACTTAGTTCCTTTTTGAGGCTTTGTATTGTGTCCGTGTGTCTTTTGGTTTTTACTTCATTTTCCATGTCCGTCATGTTGTCATCCTGCGGTTTCGTTTTGCATGCTCTTGTCTGAGACTGGCTTATTTCTTTTTGTATCCAGTCCCTGAGTATTTTTTCGACATTTTCTCCTTATATTGTGGCTATGACTCCTTCATTGAAGTTGTTTCCGTTTTGGGGGTTTGTTGTTTTGTCGTTTTCGTTGTCATTAGGTTTAATCATTTGGTCATCTCCTATAGCGGCTGCTGCCATTCTGAACGGTCAGGCCTACCTTGTATGCTGTCGTTTAGTTTTTTGTTCAGATTTCTTTCTTATTATCCTAGTAATGCATCATTTGCAGTATTCCTGTTGGTCTTAGTGGTTAGGGCTATGCCTTTGTGCAATTTCCTTGTAATTAGCACTGTCTTTCATTAGTAATCCACACTATTTTACGGAGCCTCCTACACTGCGTGTGTCATCGGCACCATATTGGAAAAATCCCAGTTAGACAGCAATACATGAAGACGCAATGTTGACAGAGATACAAGATCTGTACAAGGCAGTCAAGAAGCCAGTGGCACCAAGAGTGATCATCAGGGAATTGATGGTAGGCATCATCCAGCATTTTTACAAAGGACCTAATGACAGCGAGCCAAAGCCGTTAAAAACAATAGGGAGAAAACAAGACAATACACAGGGCTAAAGGACATAGCTGGAGCGCCTATGCAAGCATTGAATGAAGAGATATGCTTTGCAGAAGGCAGGAAAGATGGTGACTCTTCACTGTTTACCAGTTTCTGGCGACCAAAGATGTGGTAGGAGCACTAATGGCAGTAGCACCAGTGTTGGACATAATATTGCAACGTGGATCGGCAGATCCAGAGCTTAATGAACATGAATGCGATACATGTGTTGAATGCGATACGGTTGTTAGTCTGTACTCACAGCCAGATGAGACTGGTCTTCCCGCTGCTGAATTGTTGGCATCTCACAACCGGGACCCTTGACCTGTTATTTCTGAGAATATTGGTATATAGGTGGTTAATATACCAAACAGGCACATCACATCCACTACACACACACTCACTTTGAATGGTCATACTTGTGTAAAATATTCTGATTTACAGCATTTGGGGGAATGCAAATGTTCTATTACTAAACAGGTATACATGACCAAAGCGCATGTATGTATATATATATATGTAAGTGCTGGTGGTGCCTGAGTGGAATGTAAATAGACATAGTACTGCTGCAGGGCTGTGTAAGGGGAACTCAGGGTAGGGCCAAGAATGCTTGTTTCCCATTGGGGGAAAAGGGTGGGGTGATACTCTACAATGAACCCGTGTACTATATATAATAAAACAGAGAGGCTTGGAGTCTCTCTTCTCACACTCTTACTTTGCTTTACTTTCTCTCTTTCTCTCCATCTGTATTGTTGTTCACCTTAGCCTACCTACATAGCCACAGACTCGAACATGCAACCCTACACTTGGGTAGACCTCTAAAACTACAACCCATCTGCAAGTGGGTATATAATAGTACTGTTTGGTGATAGGTTATTTCTCCTTGTGTATATATGGGGTTTTAAAAACAAAATATTCAAGTGTTGCTTAAGACAAGCTAGTACTATTCTTTTGTCATTTTGTCATTGTGAGTTTGCCAAGTTATTTCACTATATTTCTGCTTCTAGGTGAAGGAATGCGCTTTTTGGACATTTGGCTTTATAAGAAGATAAGCTTGGGAGATCGACGTACACTTTGTGATCGGATCAAGGACATGTATTCAACAGAAGTTGCCAGCTGCCTACCTAATAAGCATATAACCCACGTAAAACTGATTAACATGAAGGATTTCAGTTTAGATATCTGTGAGGTTGTTGTTACAGGATATACAAATCAATGTAAGATTGTTATTTATATTATTGGATAACTCTTCTAAATTTCTGCCCCAGTTAAGAACCAGGGTAAAATAGTTCCTCTACACCCCTTTGCAGATTGTAAAATTCACCAAATGGGCTGACTTGTTTGCCGTGAGTCATGGCTTGTGTCAGTGGAGGAAGGGATCCTGGTGCATGAGGACTGCAAGAGGCCAAAGGTCCTTGTGGACCAACGCTGCACTTTGGCCCCCAAATTCATGTAGATGAGAAGTTGGACTAGCCTGGTCCAATCAATCAACTGGTCACACCAAGCCCTAGGGTAGATTGATGAAGAATGAATATAGTTAGTTATTCAACAACTGTATCCATAATCCTCCGGTGCAACTGACACTTGTCGACACCCATTGGAGGGGAGCTGGGCCGCATGTGGTGCCACCAGTCAAGTATGGGGTCTTCTGGAGAATAACAATGGAAATATGTATAATAATATAATATATAATGGAAACCATTCCCTTCGTAATGTTATGCTTGCATAATTCGTTATACATATATATATCAGACGTCTATGTAAGTTATGCTTCACTTCTAAAAAGTGGTGGTTAGGGTAAATCTAGCACTGGTTAGTGTTTTGTTACCATCATGCTAGAGTGTATTATCCTCATATCCCTAGTGTGTATCTGTCGGTTACCAGGGCGGTACACACCCCAATGTTTAGGGCTCCATGGTGGGTCTGGAGCGAGGATGACAACACATAAAGCACCTAATATGGCTAACCTAAAAACCTCCCAACAAAAAAAAGAACATTGGAAAGAAACTCTGACTCAGATTCGTAATTATATCGGAACTGGTGTGTCAAGTGGTTGGTGGTTATGCTCTATCTTAGAATATGGAGCTGCCATGCTCTGTACCTATTACTGTCATGCTGTGGACCTATTACTCAACCAGCATCCAAGAAAATATATTATATCAGTTGATTTGATGTCACATTATGTGCGCATTAGTCAAAGTATTGTCTTGGAACATGTGGTGGTCATATATGTTTTTAAACAAATTTCATCAGTGAATAATACTATCATTTAGAATTTTATTTAGTTTGACCAGAAACTATATGATTGTGAGTTTACAAATTTCATGAGTGTCCATTGACACAAAATTGATTGTATGCTTTTACATGTAAAAGTGGTGGTTTGAACAAAAACAAACATTTCTCGCCGTGAATATGGCCTATGCTGCCGACACGGTGTAAAGCAACCACCAATTAATCAATCAATCAAGTCATGCTGCATACCACTAGTGTGTCAGCTGGTTGTCTGGCAAACTATGTGCCCACTACCTAAACCAGATTTTGCTTAGACTGCATTGTGCTGCTCCTGAAAACTGTTCATTGAGTGGCTATTATCTCCAGACTTCAGAGATACATGTAGTCTGGTCCATCCATTTTCTACCTACCCACTACTCCCAAACCTATCCAATGAATACCTGTTAGAATCAATGACAAAGAAGATATCAAGCCCCAACCATTCTCCATTTTTAGAGTCTTCCAATTACCTAACCACCTAACAAAATGGATTTAGAAAAGACAGATCAACAACTGGCCTCTCTTATTGATGAGTTATTGACCAACATGGACAAAGGTGAACTTACAATTGCAGTATACCTCAACTTCAAAAAAGCTTTCGATACAATTGACCATAGAATACTATTGCAGAAAATCCAGTAAGTAGGACTTGGGAAGAAAACCTGTACATTCATCAGGTTGGAGAGCATACCACGTTTTAGGTATGGTGGTCATTTTACCACCGACTTAAGTACCAAGCTTGAATTGTATATAAGATTAGTGTGCTATATCAGATTTTGGCTATGACACACTGAGTTTTGGGATGTTTTCATATTGGAATATATCACTATGTGAAGTGCGACGGCCGGCAGCTGTGGTTGTGTAGGCAGGTTATATAGGAAATCACTACAGGCAAGTATAGAGAAGGAAGGCAAGAGATAGAGTGTGCAGATGGAACCAGAAGGAGCTTGCTTAGTTTATTATATATATATAACTTTTAGAATCCAAGATGGCAGTGGTCACATGGGTTGATCCACCAATCAGTTCAATCTGTTGTATCCAAGGCCTTGTTATGCTGGCTACAGTGCCTTGTAGTGGCCAATGATCCATAAATAACACCATGGGGGGAGGGGGTATGTGAGGTGACTCCCCCAAAGACTATCTAAGAAGTGACACTCCTCCAAAGACTATTTTACTATACAATTTCTATACCTATTGAGTAATAGTTTACCAATTCCACATATGCCTCATAGGCCTTTGGATTTTATATATCACCATTTGTCATTATATAGACAGTTTGCAATTTATTATAGTAATTTCACATAGATCCTCATGCCATTATATCGGAAAATTTTACAACGTACTCCGCCCCTCCACTTCTTACCACCTCCCCAGCAGCGTAGAAAGAAGTGCACAGTACTACATTGTAGTCCTCTCACCTTTGAATCTCAATCTATTAACTATCAATAATAAATTTAAGTCTTAGTAGTCGCGTTAGTGGATAAGGTATATCTGACTTGAAATAAAAAAATAAAAAATAAATTTGTATAAAGTAAATTTCCAATATGTTTCGAATACTATATCATTATTCTAGTATCTAATATGATGTCTTAAGAAGCATCTGATTCATTTGCCATCATTTTTAGCTTAATCGGACCATTTTTTGACTTTGTGACGATTTAGAGGTTGTTTTGCGACGCTCTAAAGGTATATTCCAGTCTCAAAGCATCGATCTTACATTAGTGCTTAATCGGATTTGGTATCTGCTGTCAAATATTCCAACATCGACGCGCTTCTACAAGGTTTTTGTTTTACCGACTGTCAAATAGAAGAAACCTGGGGACGTCGATGGTAGACGCGTGGTTGCTCGACAGGTCTTCATAGGATTAACATTACGGAACTCAACCCAATGAGAAAACAAGGCCTAAGAGGTTTGAATCGATGACCTAGTTTCAGGAACTATTTTCTTGCACATCAAGACCAAAATCTTCGATTTCACCAATTTTAGGTTGTTTTGTGTCGAAATAAAGGAAAAAGATGAATCAATATGTCTTTTTGTACCTCCTGTACAAAGATAAAGCATCAAATATTAGTACTAACAAATATAATCACGGCAATAGAAATTCATATACGACAGCGTTAACTCGGCGGCATAATGTAAACAAAGCAATGACAGTGGTTCTTTTTGAACTTCAAAACCATAATACTTATGTCTATATTATTAAATAATAATAGATTTACATGCTCTTGCTAAAGTTTAACCTATACTGTGGTAGTATTAGAATGTTCTCTTTTTGTTGAGGTAGATTTTTTATGTTAAGGCGTTTCCCAGGTAGGGGCTACGACTTGGATTTCAAAACGTCTTGAAAAAGCAAGACGTTCTGAAAAACCAAGCCAGTTTACATGTAGAAACCAAAAGGGGTGACCTGTCACAGTCTGCCACTACTTTAATATTGAAGATGGAACCTAACAAAATACATCATTAAAATGGCTATAAGTAGCTCTTCAAAGTTCATATGAAGAAAATGCTCATCTGTATAGTATGTTCATAATATTCAATTAAAAGTACATTAAAATATAGAGATAATCTTATTTTGCCTATAACATTGTGCTGTTTTTATTCTGGAATTAGTCATTTTTACTGGTGAAACACCATGGTCTATTTAAACAAGTATTTTTCTTAAAATCAAAATCCTGGACATAGTTAATGAGAAATAACCAACAATATGAACAAATCATGATGAATAGTATCATATATGTCATTACTCTAATGTACACAGGCAGATGGGTTGTTGTTTTAGCAGTCTACTTACACAAGGATGGCCTCTGGAGCTGGGTGTGGGTGTTGTGTGGGGTGAAGACGAGTCGGGTAAAATTGACCTGGGTAAAGCTGATCCGGGTAAAGCAGAGCCGTGTAAAGTAGAGCCGGGTAAAGTAGAGCCGGGTAAAGCCCAGTCAGATAACGTCGAGCAATGTCGAGTTAGGTAAAGGCATATTTATTAATATTGATATAATTAAGCATTACAACAAAAAGTAGTATGACATTCTTTTAAAAAAAAGTATTGCAGTTCCAAGATTCGAACTGGTTACCCTCTGATCTTGAGACCAACACTCTGTCATCTGAGCTACAGAAGAACTGGTAAACCCAGAGGGGTCCAATTGGTGGGAGGTCCTGACAGCATGTGAATAATGAGCAAACAGTATGGATAGAAATAATCTGAAAAAAATTAAAAAGTAAGGATAATAAATAAATCAATTTAAATAAAAATAAAATTTAATAAATATCACCACATCATCATTGACCAGCATGGTGTGGCTACAAGTGGGCTGGTGGGGGTGTGGATGGCAGACCAGTGTTGCTGTGCGGCTTACTTTGTGTGTGTGGGTGGTGGGGGAGGTGTCAGGTGGGGCAACCATGCATGACTACCACTAACCTGGTCTATATGGCTGACAGGGTGACACCAACACAAAGAAGCTTGTGGGGATGCATCTGTAAACTGACTAACTGAAAAACTTAGTGGGGATGTGGGTCATGGTCATTGAGCCATGACTGTTGCCAAACCTTGTTTTTAAGTTTGAGGATAGGGGTACTACCAGTACCAGTATATCCATACATCCATACATTTATGTGTATATATGCACATATATATGCACATATAGATGCCCATATATACATGTATATATGTGTGTATATACATACCTACATGTATGTACGTGTATATATGTGCATATATGCACATATATACACATATATATGCGTATATATGTATATATGCATATATATATATGTGTGTATATATGTGTATATATGCATATATATGTGTATATATGCATATATATGCGTATATATACGCATATATATGTGTATATATACATATCTACATGTATATATGTGTACATAATCATATATATGCACATATATGCATGTATATCACTATATCTATATAATTATGCCTATATATGCATATATATATATATGCATATATATATATATACATGTATATTCTGTCTGTATATGCACATACACATATTGTATGGTGGATATACCACACAGAGAGAAATCCCACTTTTCACCCACACCCACACCCACACCCACACCCACCCCACACCCACACCCAATTCCAGTGGCCATCCTTGTGTAGTAGACTGCTAAAGCAACAACCCATCTGCCTGTGTACATTAGAGTAATGGCATATATGATGCTACTCATCATGATTTGTTCATATTGTTGGTTATTTCTCATTAACTATGTCCAGGATTTTGATTCTAAGACAAATACTGGTTTAAATAGACCATGGTGTTTCACCAGTAAAAATGACTCATTCCAGAATAAAAACAGCACAATGTTATAGGCAAAATAAGATTATCTCTTTATTTTAATGTAGTTTTAATTGAATATTATGAACATACTATAGACAATTTTCTTCATAGAAACTTTGAAGAGCTACTTATAGCCATTTTAATGATGTATTTTGTTAGGTTCCATCCTCAATATTAAAGTAGTGGCAGACTGTGACAGGTCACCCCTATTTGTTTCTATATGTAAACTGTCTTGGTTTTTCAAAACGTCTTGATTTTTCAAGACGTTTTGAAATCCAAGACGTGGCCTCTACCTGTTTCCCCGGCGAAACGGTGAATTTGTATTGAATATAAGTGTCTCTGCGCTAGTTCTTCGTGAACTACGCCAGTCTTCGTTCTTGATATCGCTAACACAATCCAATGACCATCAGCATATGCTCTATTTCTCCTTGAACTCAGCATTGTCCATCGCACTGCTGAATTGAAATCATTGACTCAGTCACATATGCTAAAGTTCCTCGTGAACTTTATTGCGAACATAGTGACCATCAGCATATGCTGCAGTTCTCCACAAACTGAGCCTCGTGTTGATTTTGCTGATATCTCGAAGTCAATTTAATGTCAATGTTAATGCTGCATACTTCTCGAAGACCATCAATCCAAGCACCTGTCAGCGTATACTTTAGTTCCTCATGAACCTAGCATTGTCCCTCACACTGCTGCTATGAAATCATTGACTCAGTCACATATGCGAAAGTTCCTCGTGAACTGTAGCAGTCCAACATAGTGACCATCAGCAAATGCTGCAGTTCCCCATGAACTGAGCATTGTTCCTTGCTATTGCTGATGTGATCTCAATGTTGCAGGTCTTGTGATCCTATGATGTAGTGATTGTAGAAGGCAACCGATGACTTCTTACACAAAAATTATCGATGTAACATATAAATTATTATGTTTATATTCAATAACATTATTTTAGAATAATGATATTTTCCACGTATTTTTCAAATTTTAAATCTATAACCCTATAGATTATATAACTAGATGCTTTTGCAATATAATGATCATCAATATGTTCCTATCACATGAATAATGTCAATAATATACATCTCCAGTACAAAGATCATTAATATGTCTCCACAAGATGAATAATGTCAATGAAATAACTCTTCAGTACAAAAGATCATTAATATGTTCTCGTCGTGGTAGCCATGTTTGTAAAGTGCGACGGCCGGCAGCTGTGGTTGTGTAGGCAGGTTAAATAGGGAATCACTACAGGCAAGTATAGAGAAGGAAGACAAGAGATAGAGTATGCAGAAGGAACCAGAAGGAGCTTGCTTAGTTTATTATATATATAACCTTTAGAATCCAAGATGGCAGTGGTCACATGGGTTGATCCACCAATCAGAGTTCAATCTGTTGTATCCAAGACCTTGTTATGCTGGCTACAGTGTCTTGTAGTGGCCAATGATCCATAAATAACACCATGGGGGAAGGGGGTATGTGAGGTGACTCCTCAAAAGACTATCTAAGAAGTGACACTCCTTAGATACGGATATCTAGAAAGCAAAACATTATATCTAATTTCCTGAATATTCTGAGGACATTTAGTTGGGACCAGAATGAGTAAATTAATAGTGAATATTAGGAAATAATTCTTCAGTTACAGGCCAGAAATGCCCATGATAGTACTGTGTTGATATAGCCATAAATCCCAAACAATAGGGCACCTCCAGTCAACCCTGGGGTATATGCTAGTCTGTGGCCCACTCACATACTTCCACTTGCCACTGGGGGAGGTCCTGTGGGAACTGTTGTTCATCAATTAGATATATGTATGTATACAAATATATATTTACATAATATATCATTCACTGTGATTAAATACATCTTATGCATAAGCACCATGCATATCACTTTTTTTGCTGATACAGAAACATCAACAAAAATATGAGCTAATCTATTATTGCATTTAAATTTGATTTATTTTACTTTTGGTTATTACTTTTTAGCCGACTCAACTTTACCCGACCTGGCTTTACCCGACCTGGCTTTGCCCTACTCGATTTGACCCTACTTGACTTTACCAGACTCAACTTTACTGGACTCTACTTTACCCAACTCTACTTTACCCGACTCAACTTTACCCGACTCAACTTTACCTGACTTGACTTTACCCGACTTGACTTTACCCGACTCGACTTTACCCGATTCGACTTTACCCGATTCGACTTTACCCAACTTGAATTTACCCGACTCGACTACACCCGTCTCGACTTTACTCGACCCCCAATAACCGATGTGACTCCCTCCCCGCTCATACCCGCGCTCCGTGCTCGGGGCTGGGTACCCCACCCCCATTTTAATAGGGGGGGGGAGAAGCAGACACTACATTTATATATACACATAAATACATATATCCATACCCCTGTATGTTTATATGTATATTTATATGTCTATCCGTATATAAACAGGTATATACTGTTATGTCGTGTATATATGTGTGTGTATTATTATATATGTATGTATATGTGTATATATATGTATATGTATAACATTCATAATAGGCTTAGGGGGAGGGTTGTGACAGTGCGCGCGCATGGCAACTTTATAGTGCTGGCCCACTGCATTTATTGTATCACCTCAGTGTATTGTAAACATACCTTGCAGAGAGTTAAAATAAAAGAATTGAATTGACTTGTTTTCGGGGGGGGGGGGAGGAGGAGACGGCAGCCTATCATAAAATAAAAGAATTGAATTGAATTGTTCGGGGGGGAGGAGACGGCAGCCTATCAGTGCTGGGAATCCTGGCTTCTCGGTGCCGGGTCTCCCGGCTTCCCGCCTGGTGCCAGGTTTCCCGTCCTCCCGCCATTGAGACTCCCAGCATTCAAATAATATAAATATAAATAAAATAAATTAAATATAAATGCAATGATATACAAGGTAAGTTTTTCTTAATGTTGCTGTACCAGCAAGAAATGCCATATTCATGGTGATTATGCATCATATGCATAATCACAGTGAATTATTTATTATGCATATATATATTGGTATGCAAAAGATATATCTAAATGATGTACAACATTCCACAGAGGACCTCCCCCAGTGGCAAGTGGAAGTATATGAGTGGGCCACAGACCAGCATATACCCCCCTGGTTGGCTGGAGGTTCCTCCATTGTTTGGGATTCATGGCTATACCAACACAGTACTATCAAAGTATCATGGACAGTTCTGGCCTATAGCCATGTGATGTAACTAATGAATTCTTTCCAAAATTCACTGTTCATTTACTCAATCCGGTCCCAACTAAATGTCCTGGAAATATTCAGGACATTAGATATAATATTTTGCTTTCTAGTGATGTATTCCAATATGAAAACATCCCAAAACTCAGTGTGCCACAACCATATTTGTGAACCTGCACATTAATCCTATATAAAATTCGACCTTGGTAATTGAACAGGTGGTCAAACAGGTACTATAACCACAATAGCCCAAACGAGGTAAGCTCTCCAACCTGTTCATGACCAACTAGTTAACTAATAGGAAACAATGCACAAAACTTAATGACACTGAGTCAACCATCAGGACTATTAAAACTTTAGTTCTGCAGGGTTCAACCCTGGGCCCCCTTCTGTTTTTAATCTTTATAAATGATCTACCCCAAGTATCGGAGGATGCAACATTCACATTATTTGCAGATGATGCAGCACTCATAGCACACAGTAAAGATTTCCAAATAGCAACCATTCAGGTTCGGACAGTGCTCAACCAGGGTTAACCTGTGGTGTAGTGAAAAGAAACTATCCCTTAAAAACAATAAAACTGAGTTTGTCATTTATGGCACCAAGGCAAGGCAGGCAAGAGCACAACCCATTACACTGCATATTGGCAGAAACTAAATTAAGGAGGCAAGTGCATACAAGTACTTAGGAACAGTGATTGATTCTACCTTAAATGGGAATCAACAGCTGGCTAGACTAACTCAATCATTGGCACTAAAAATTACTACAATCAGGACGAGTTGGAGCTTCATAAGCGAAAACACTGCCATGTTGCCATATAAATCAACAGTTCTACCAATAATAGACTAGGATCATATAATTTATGGATTGCTCAGGAAGCAGCAACTGACTAAGCTACAAAGGATCCCAAACCGGGTGTTAAAAACAATTTATTGGGGCAAAACACTAAGTGTAAAGGAAATGCATGACAAAGCAAACGTAGATTACCTAATGGTTAGAAGAGATTCACATCTCCTATCACTTATGTACAGAAGAGCTAGAGAGACCCAATATATAGATAACACAAAAAGGAATACTAGATGGGCTGATTCCACTCTACGCAAAATCCCCTTCCAGAAAAAACTAATTAAAGCACCAATTTACAAGGCAGCATGATGTGGAACAACCTACCAGCCAGAACCAGGGCAGCATCCTCTTACCTAGAATTTAAAAACTCACTACGAGTACATCGGATTGGGCACCGAACCCTCAGCCTCAGTTCTCCCCCCCCCCTGTTCTGTTCCTCTGTTATTTCCAGTCAACCATATACGATGACAGAGACAAATAAAAATGTAAAATTTAAGACCTCAATGCACTGGGATTGGTCCCGCTGCTTCACTGGTCACAGCTGGTCCAGTGTATTATTACCAACCCCACCCAACCAACATAATTCATAAACTCACATAACTAACTACACTAGAGTTAAACTAGAATATTTCTAACATGTCTTCATCCCAAACCCACGCCGTGGTGCCCCCTCCCCTCCCCCCCCCCCGATCAGCTGTCAGGGTATACCAAGGTCGAATTGTATATAGGATAATGTAGTAAAATGATATATATGCCTGTAGCACATATTCTCAACGTTATGTTCTTGACTTAAACGGGTAAATCGACTTGACTTGGCTTAAACGGGTAATTTTACTATTGGAACATAGCACAGTATAGTATTACTGCAATGCTCGGCCGTCATGAACACCAGATAATACCATAAACTCTCCCCCCTTCATTTCACCTCTGATGCCGCTCTTAAACAAACTCCTAAACAACTCATTAGGAAGAAAGGGAAGAGAAGTCACACAAGATTAACGGTGAATAAGTTGTGCTTTATTGGCATCAACTCCTGTTAACCTACAAGTGACCTATCACCCTCACCCCTTACCTTCTGTCCACTTAGAATCTCATTACTTCTCTAGCCTGTCTATGAATCAGTGCCTACAGCCCATTGAACCGGAGTCCCTTGGTTGTTGCACTCAACTCAATTTAGATATATGAATTTTGGTAGCATCAGACAGAGTGTCTGGTGTCCTGCTCTAGAGTAGGTGTGTCTCACTCAAGAGCCAGGAGTAGAGTGATCTCTCCAGTGTCTGGAGCATTTACTTGAATAATTACTTAAAATGACACTAGTGTGGTCAGGTGGTCAAGGCAGTCAGGTGATTGGACCTCCCACAGCCAGCCAACCAGACACCCCCTTACAGATTTGTCAGTGCAATGCCCTAATATTGGGAGTTGCCACCCAACCCAGCCTGCAGGGTGTGGCCCTAAGGAATGTGGAACGGCTGGTGTGCTTGGCCATAGGTCCCGTAGTGACAGGTAGTTGCAGACAGTTACAAATATACATATTAAAAATGTCCTTTTTCTCCAATTGCATTTTTTATGGATGCATAGAGGAACATTTCACCAAACATGAACTGTCTATTATATAGGAACATCTCTTCATTAATCTCAGGCATCATGTATAACATATATTTCACATAGCCTATATCATGTCATAATGTGAGTGGGGCACCATTGCTGTCATCCTCTGCAACAACACACAATCAAACCGGAAAACATGGATCAGAGCATATAACATATATATATGCCACAGCTTCAGGAGTCGTTACAAAAACAGAATGAGTGCAATGCTTCCTTCACGTCGTAGCCGAAGAAGCCCAGAAAGTTTTCACCAACATGGCCATCACACTTGCCGTTGCCGAGCAGGACAAGATCGGGTCGCTAACGGAAGCATTTCAAGTGTACTGTACTGGTAAATCAAATTAATAGTAATATGTTACCGTTTCAACTCGCATAATCAAGCCAGCAAAAACATGTCTACATATATCACGGCCCTCAGGGGCAGAGTGAAGGATTGTGAATCTGGGCTGGTTGAAGAATCGCTGCTGCAGGATCGTTTAGTTGCTGGAGTCAAGAACATCATAACATTGAGAAAGAAAATGCTTCAAACGGCCGATCTCACGCTTGAAAAGTGCATTAACATGTGCAAGCTCAGTGAATTCAGTGCTGACCAGTTGGAGGAAAAGAAATCGCACATGGAGGTGAAAGAAATAAATTTTCTGAACAGATATGCAAATACGCGTCCCGGTGCACCGGTGGTTCGTCCGGCTGGGCCGCCATCTTGGAAATCGCCATCTTGGAAGGCCAGAAACAACACCGGTGGGGGCAAATTCAGGATTCAATGTCAAAACTGTGGTTACGAACACCGGCGTGGAGTCTGTCCGGCGAGGGGCAAGACTTGCTGTGCCTGCAAGCAGGTCGGGCACTTCGGGAAGGTTTACCAGAGCAAACTTGACAGATTCAATGAGTTGACCATGGAAGAACCCAACCCTCACAACGCTGAACAAGACCCAGATCCGGCAGAAGTCAATGTGTTGACAACGGATCTGTTTGTCGGTGCCATCGAGCGCAGCACCAAACAAGGTACCAAACTCTGGTATGCGACCGTCCGAGTGAACGGTCATCCAGTCAAGTTCAAGGTCGACACAGGATCGCAGGCAAACCTTCTTCCGAGGAACATCTTTGACAGGGTGGCACCGGTTCTCCTGACGAACACCAGGTGTTCGCAAGTGACATTTTCGGGGCATCGGATCACTCCAGACAGTGAGGCTTCCATCGAGATCAGTGGCAGAAACTTTACATTCCAAGTGGTGCGGGACTTTCAAATCCATCTTGGGTGAACAGGCTTGTGCTGTGTTGAACTTGTGGCGTGGGTTGATGCTGTGAACTCTGGCTGGCCAACAAACATTTCCACCCTGAACAACGTCCACAGCTCGCAACCTCATGATCTGGTAAGCAAATATAACAATGTTTTTCAAGGTTTAGGCCTGATAAAATCGAATGCTGTCATTCATATTTACAAATCTGTACAACCTGTTGTCCAGCAGGATCCCTTATGCGATTTAAAACAAAGTGCATAACGGGCTAGATCGCATGGTAAAAATGGGTGTGATTGTCAAACAGGATGGACCTATTGAATGGGTAAATTCTATAACAATTGTTAAAAAGCCTAATAAGATAAAAAGCTGTCTGGATCCGACAAAGTTGAACAAAGCTATCAAAAAAGGGCCATTCCCTACTAAAACAATTGACAAAATTATCGCCAAAACGGCTAATGCACAGTATTTCTCAGTTTTAGACGCAATGACAGGGTATTGGCAAATAGAACTAGACTACAAAAGTTCACTATTGTGCAAATTTAACACTCCCTGGGGGTGGTACAGGTACACCCACCTGCCTTTTGGCATCAAAACAGCCGGTGACATTTTTATTCAGGAAATCCACCGTGTTATGGGCGATATACCCGGTATAGGCATAGTGACAAACAATATTTTGGTATATGGGTCAACCATGGAGGAACACAATGACAGGCTAAAAGCAGTGCTGGACCCAGGCAAGTCGGTAAATCTTAAGTTAAACGACTCAAAATCTTTGATATTCAAAACCACAGTAAAGTATGTAGGTTATCAACTTACCCACCAGGGTGTAAAACCAGATCCAGACAGAATACAAGCGATTGTAGACATGCCAGAGCCGCATGACAAACAAGACCTCATCTGTGCAAAACTGCCTTCCGGCCTTTGCGCAGATGAAGTTGCGCCTGGAACAACATTCTATAAATTTCAAATCTAATAACACTGAGCACTACAATAGTTTTTTCACAATAGATGAATTAAAGCATGCTTTAAATAGATCGCACGACACTGCAATAGGTCCAGACAAAATACACTACCAATTTTTAAAACACCTCCCACCAGCACCAATAGAACTGCTTCTGCACCTTTTTAATAATATTTGGCACACGGGAGACATCCCAACTTCCTGGCAAGAGGCCATCATTATTCCCATCCCCAAACCGGGGAAAGACCATAGCGAGCCCGGAAACTACCGCCCGATAGCGCTTACAAGTTGCATTTGTAAAACTTTCGAACGAATGATTGACGATTGCCTCGTCTGGATCCTGGAGTTGGAGCACCATCTGACCGACTTCCAGTGTGGTTTCAGGCGGGGGAGGAGTACCCTCGACCACTTGGTCCGATTGGAGTCATTCATTCGAAATGCCTTCATAAACAGAGAACATGTTGTGTCCGTATTTTTCGACCTTGAAAAGGCGTACAACATGACATGGAAGTACAGCATCCTGAAGGATTTGTTCAATATGGGGTTTAGAGGGCGCTTGCCCATTTTCATTTCTAAATTTTTATCAAACCGGAACTTTAGAGTTTGGGTCAGTGCTACCCTCTCTGATCCTTTTGATCTGGAGATGGGTGTACCTCAGGGTAGCTTTCTATCTGTTAGCCTTTTTGGCATTAAAATTAACAATATAGTAAAATCCATAAAGAGTACTCTATCCTGCAGTCTCTATGTAGATGAGTTTTTAATATGTTATAAAGGTAAAAATATAAACACTATAGAACGGTAGCTCCAATTAAACATAAATAGCCTTTCCTCATGGGCAATGGAAAATGGTTTTAGATTCTCCAAGTCGAAAACCGTTTGCATGCACTTTTGTCTTTTACAGACTTTGCACCATGAACCTAATTTAACAATTGGAAATGGTCCCGTAAAAGTCGTCAAAGAGACCAAGTTTTTAGGAGTCATCTTTGACAACAAATTATCTTTTATCCCTCATATTAAGTATTTAAAGTCCAGATGCCTTAAGGGACTGGACATTTTAAAAGTTCTAGCCCACACACAGTGGGGAACAGATAGCACTGTTCTGCTCCAATTATATAGCACCTAGTTTGTGATCGGTTTGAATTTGAACTTCTTTTTAGAAAATATATACATGAAACCGCTGACAGCGTTCAAAATTGGACTATGGCTGTATTGTTTATGGTTCAGCCAGGAAATCATACATATCACAGTTAGACACTATACACCATCAAGGCCTTCGGCTGGCCCTGGGGGCGTTTAGAACCTCGCCCGTCCAGAGCCTTTATGTCGAAGGCCGGGAGCCTTCCCTTAAGAGTAGAAGGCTCAAACTGTCTATGCAATATGCAATAAAATTAAAAGGAAATATTTTAAATCCTGCATATAACTACATTTTTATGCCACCATATGAACGCCTCTATGAATCAAGGCCAACATACATAAAGCCGTTAGGCCTCAGAATAAAGCCTCATTTGAAAGCCCTGAGGGCAAATATACATAACATAGCACCCTCACAATATTCAGATGTTCCTCCCTGGCAGCTGAGGAAACCAAGCATCATCCTCCAGCTGGCCATGTCGAAGAAAAGTCAAACGCACCCACTTTCATATCATGAAAGCTTTATCGATATGCAAAGTGCTTTTAGCGCCCACCTAGCCGTTTACACGGATGGGTCAAAGACAGACAACAGAGTCTCTGCGGCAGCAATCGTCCACGGACGTGAATTAGGTACGCGTATTCCAGATCAGAGTTCTATCTTCACTGCTGAGGCACGAGCACTCCTACTCGAGTGCATCGAAACCTCAGCCAGTCATAAATTCATCATTTTCACTGACTCTTTTTCCTGCCTTCAGGCTTTAAACAATAGGAAACTGGACCACCCAATATTACTTAAAGTACTCATTAAACTAAACTCTCTTTCAATAGCAAAATTTGACATTCACCTATGTTGGGTGCCTAGTCATCTGGGTATCCCAGGAAATGAGAGAGCAGATCAAGTGGCCACTCGAGCCCTGACTGCTCCTTTGGAACACTGTCATATTCCCCACTCTGATCTGAAACCTACCATTCAAAAATACATTTGGAACCTATGGCAGATCGAATGGGATGAACACCCAGACAACAAACTCCATAGAATTACCCCCTCTGTGAATGGACTGCCGCAGAGTCGCCTGGAAGGGCGACACAACCAGGTTGTTTTAACAAGATGCCATATTGGCCACTTGTGGCTAACACACGTTTTTCTGCTCAAGGGGTAGCCTCCTCCTGAATGTATTGGATGTCAGTCCCCACTGACATTAAAACACATTTGATTAAACTCCGTGGATTTCATGGCCCTGCGCCAACAATTTTACATTGCAAACAACATGTATGACCTTTTTACTAAAGTAAAACAAGAAAACATTTGAGCCTGTTTGAGGGCAGCTGGTTTGTACCAACTTTTTAAACAAATTTCATCAGTGAATAATACTATCATTTAGACTTTTATTTAGCTATATGATTGTGAGTTTACAAAATTCATGAGTGTCCATTGACACAAAATTGATTGTATGCTTTTACATGTACAAGCGATGGTTTGAACAAAAACAAACATTTCTCACCGTGAATATGGCCTATGCTGCCGACACGGCGTAAAGCAACCACCAATCAATCAATCAAACAAGGCATGCAGAGGTTCCTGGGCATGGTTGGCTATGTGCACAAGTTCATACCAAACATTTCCGAGATCGCAAAACTACTGCGCACGCTCCTTGCTAAGGATTTCATGTGGCACTGGCAAAACGAACAGCAAGTCGCATATGACCAATTAAAAGAAAGATTGAGAACTGCTCCTGTATTGTCATATTATGATGTAGACAAACCCATTGTCACTCAGGTAGATGCTTGTCAGTCAGGTCTAGGTGCCGTAATCAGGCAGGATAACAAGCCAATCACACTCACATCTTGTGCGCTCGACTCAACGCAGTGTGGCTATGCCACTATAGAAAAAGAAATGCTTGCAATATGTTTTGGCTGTCAGCGGTTTCATGTATATATTTTCTAAAAAGAAGTTCAAATTCAAACCGATCACAAACTATTAGTGGCCATCATGCAGAAGCCGATACATAAGCTGTCAGCAGGTATGTAAAGAATGCGAATGCGATGGCAGAATTACCACATACAGCTATGCCACATTAAGGGGTCGAATGTTCTTTGCAGACATGTTGTCCAGAGCATACAGTGCTAAAGTAGGTCACACTGACCTATTTGACAACACACTCAGCGTCGCTGCAGTGAACATGCAATCATCCAGTCTGTTAAGTAAAATTGTCAAAGAGTAAGAAAATGATGTATCCATGTCCATGTTAATAACACATATCGAAAACGGTTGGGACACTACACGTACACAAACACCGCCATGTCTATGGCAGTACAATCCCCACAAAGACGTTTGTTTGTTGTTGTTTTACGTCCTAGCAACAGGTCATATCAGGAAGGTGCCGACTTGTGACAGTGTGCACTCACATGGACATTATAGTGCTGTCCCACTGGGAAACCAGGCCACCAGCACCATGACCTGATATCCCACTCAGTCTAGGTGGTAGCATTTAAAGTGCCACCAGGCCTCGATGTGATGGCAGTGGTAGTTACCCCCCGAGTGGTTCTCGGGGGGGGGGGGGGGTCCGTGAGGGTATTAACTTCCGGGATTCGACTGGGGAGGGCTACTGTGAGGGTAGTAACTTCCGGGGTGGCTCTGGCGGGGGTTACCGTACGCCTCCGATCACAAAGGATCTGGGTCAGGGAGACGGTGGCTGAGCAGAAATCTGTGACACAGGTACCAACGGGTGGACCTGGTCCCTCAGGAATATCTGTGCACAGGCATGTTGCTAAAAAAGATACGCGTGCTCGGGATCATGAGTGTGGTCATTGCTTTGCATTTGGTCATTGGCCAACTCAATGTACTGGAGCAAAGAGAACCCTCGAGCAGGCTGTAGTGGCCGGTGATCACGAGGGGAGGGACAACTCAGGTGTTGTTAGGGTTAGGTTGGAACGTCTCCGTAAAGACAGGGTCGTCAAAGGTAGGACCAATTTAAACGCTTAGGGTTGGACCTTGTGCGATTAGGCCCGACCGATTTGGCAAGCTTGAATACCGCCAAAGCGGACTCGGTGTTAACTAATGAGAAAGCCGATATGCAATCTGATGCTACCGCGGGACCGCCGCTGACTGCCCCTGGTGACTTTATCCCAGTGGAGTCGGTATTGTGGGATGGCCTGGGGTAGATAGCACACTGCGTTTCTGCCTTGGCTTCCGCGATCTGGACGACTGTATGCAAATATATAGTACAGCATCAGGGGTGCGACCTATCCCACCCTTGTGGTAGATGCCTGTTTGTGGATTCCACTTTCTGGACTCTGGACGGAAAACGGTGGTATGTGAGAGTGAGCGTTAGAGGGACTATCAGGTATTTCTTAGTAGACAGTGGGGCTGTTTTTCATTAATAGCATGAAGCCAGTCACTGTCACCTATGAGCCACTTAAGCAGTATGGACAAGCCATACTGTCTCTGGATATCGGGGGGAACATTTTTCATTATGCTCCTACTCTTTCCGATATTTCAGAGGATGGTATTTTGGGTGCAGAATTTTTGGAGTATTATGGTTGTGAGCTGCGCAAGGCTGGCAGCCTGTATCTTCAATATCGGTACCACCTCATGGTGCAGTGTGAACTGCGTCGCGACAGTCAGACTGTGTCTGCAGTTGCACAAGACGTTCGCATTGCACTGTTGTCTGGTTGTGATGTTAAGATTACAGCTGTAGGTGTCGAGGGAAACCACCAGACCGTGTTTGAACCTTTGGTCTCAGAATTGCATGAGCTGTGATTGAGTGGTCAAAATACGCTTGTGTGGAGTCCCTTTGACTCAGTTGTGCCTGTGTTTAATCCGAATCGATATACGGTAAGATTGCAGAAAGGTCCGACCATCGAGGTGATTAGTGAAGCCACTGACCTTGGCGATATTCGTTATGAATTCGCAAAAGCCGAGATAGGTAAACAGTCTGGTGTTGACACTGCTGGCAGCAATGAGGTCACGGGAGTCAGCTGCCATCTCTCACAGTTACTGCCCAACCTCTTGTGAAGCCGACCATGAGCTCTGTGTGTTGGATTGTTTGTTTGTTGTTGTTTTACGTCCTAGCAACATCTAAGGTCATATCAGGACGGGTACCGACTTGTGACAGTGCGCACTCATGGCGACTTTATAGTGCTGTCCCACTAGGAAACCAGGCCACCGGCACCATGACCTGGTATCCCACTCAGTCACATTATCCTGACACTGAGCACACCAGGCCTTGCCCTATCCTAATAATGCCGAGCGCCTGGCTAGGAAGTGACAAGTATAAATTTTAAAGTCATTGGTTTGACTCGACCGGGACTCGAACCCACGACCCCACGATCTACCAGCACGGGAGACGGACGCTCTAACTCATTCGGCCATCCCGTCTGGTCTGTGTGTTGGGGCCAGTGCCTCTGGGCAGCTGGCACCCGGACCTCATGAGAGCGGACGATTAGAGGGGGGAGGTTCTGGTGAGCAGATGGACATGGATTGAGCTGGGTCTGCTGTTGATCCGGCATCCGGTTATGCATGATCCGGCATCCGCGGGGTCTGGGCATAAGACGGCTCCAAAGGTGTCGTTCGGGCCTTTCGACTATCGCTATCAAATAGCGATGGTTCGAAACGAGACGTCTTGGTCGACATGTATCCTGTCGCAGGTAGCGCTGTCTCCTCGCATTCGTCTTGGTCAGCCTCTTCCGACTCCAAAGTTGTTCCTTTGGAGCAGGCAGTGATGTCAGGGGGAAGGCAGACTGGACGAAAGGCAGGATGGCGGTCATGCTCAATGCGTACGCGAAGGATGGCTCCTTTGGTGTCAAACTCGGTTATGAGATCGGGGACGAACACTGCCGGCATCGGAGTGGATAGTCCTGGTGGTCCTGTCAAGCTCGCGCGGTTCCTCATGAGGAATGTGGCGGGCTTGTCAGAGAAGAGCCTGTCGCGACTCTGGCAGGACCCTCAGGATTGGGCGCATAGTATTAGAGACTACACGACCTGGCTGTTGGGCTATCGGGAGATTGTGAGACCCAACTATCGGTCAGGGGCATTTGATGTCTCGGATGACGACGGTTGGGTTGAACCCGAAGGTCATCCCTCTAGTCTGTGTGGATGGTACGCCAAGCGGTTGTTGGTGATATACCATGTGATGTACACGCCGGCAGAGTGGGATGGACATACATGGCCGGAGATAGCGTCCTTGGCTTATGTCCGAAGAGTTTTCCGTCCAGGACAGGCTTGCCTGTTCTGTCTGGGGAAGAAGTTTGGGCGTAGGCAGATGCCCAAGCTGTTCCTACAGTGGGTGCAGTTGGCTCGGCACATTTGTGAAGAGCACCTGCACACTGTCCCTCTGTGGAGGTGTATTCGTCCGTTTAACGCGGTGACGGGTACTGAAGGGTGTCCGACGTTCAAGGCGACCGGGCACTACTTTGCTACCTCGCGCTGGGGCGATATGATAAATCACCGCCTGGAAAGGGGTCATGGTCGTTGCATGCACGACGTCGTGGCCGGGCTGAGTGAGATTCTTTATAGCCCTCAGTCCAAGTCCAAGCGCACATTGAGCTTCACGGTTCGAGAACACCCTGACTTCGTTATGGGTAGGGAAACCCTTGTGCTGCCTATGCACCACAGGTTGATTACCCTCTACCCGTACGCCCAGGGTCGACGGAAGTGCGTCGGAAAGGTTCTTAACCGGTCGCTGGGCCTCGTCGGAGACGCAGGGCAGGGGTCGTGGTGCTGGACCAGTGAGGAAGGAGCCACTGCGTCAGAGGGCGTCAGGTGGCCCCGGGGTCTCTGGGCAGCATGAGCATCGGGAGAACGTGAAGATCGTTGAACTTATCGGCGTAGTATGCAAATTTGGGCACAAGTTGAACGTGGATGCAGCGAGTTGACGAGAGCGTAACGTCAGTAAAGCGTAGTGATACCGTCATTCAACGAGAGAGGACAACGTCATTACGTTCACGGAACGTTATGAACATTATTCCCTCGCCAGAACTATGTTATGTGACTTTACATACATCATGACATGGTGGCGAAACGTTGAACGTACGTTGAACGTACATTCTCCTGACGTTCTCCTGACGTTCCCATTACGCCGCGTGGACGTTTCCACCGGGTTTAATGTGGGTCAACGTAGTGGAACGTAGTTGAACATAGTGAGCAGCGTTTGACTAACGTCCGTTTAACGTCATTGACATTCGCCGAATGTGTACAGAACGTATGGTGAACGTAAACCCTTACGTTCGATTTACGTCGAAAGTTTTGAACAGGTTCAAAACTTTGACACGCCCCGACGTAACACGACATAACCTGACGTAGCTCGACGTCAGTCTAACATCATTCTGACGTCATCATAACGTAACCCAACGTAGGTCAACATAATGATGAAACATGATCACGTCAGGCTTACGCTTGCTCGTTACGTTGTAGTGTGACAGGGGTATAAGGCTGTCCGGAGAAAGTGGAGGGATAAGAGTACCTCTCCCTGGTTTCGCCGGACGGTGGCTCTGCCATCGATCTGCAGCGGAATCAGGGATCGGACAGGTCTAGCTCTCCACCTCCACCGCCTCCAGCTTCAAGTCAGGGCTTGAAGGACTGGCCTGTGTTGCCGGTATGGTCTGGGGCTGGTGAGGAGGACGCTGAGTCAATGAGGGCGGGGCGGCACCGGAAATGCAGGAAGCTAGCTGTGGTGCAACCTCACAGTGCAAGTGGCATTGGCATCACAGTCGGTGCTGCTTGGTCAGGTCCCTCGGCGTCGACTGTCGGCCGCTGCCTGTTCAGGTGATAGAGCTGGCAGGTGGCGCATCTGCGAGTGCCATGCCGACTGCGAGTGGTGTAGCCAGGCGGACAGCGACGGGTAGTGTCCCTTTGGGCAACTGTGGCATCACTCTCGCATTGGAGGGCATCGCAAAGCGTCTCTGGAAGGCCAATCACCTAGATGTAATGTCCTGTATCAATGAGTCAGTCAGCGGTATTGTCAATGCTTTCATTGAAGGTTTTGATGCGGCCGTGGTCCAGACTCAGGAAGTACTGTTGCGCCAGACTGAGAATAGGCGTGGTGATGGCTTCAACTGTGTTGTTGAAGACAAGAAAATTGTCAAACGAAAGTTGGAGGCATCACGCAAGCAGAGGGGCTCAGCAGGCACAGGTCATCGATGATATCGATATGACCTTTAGTGCCTTATTTCGCCGGGACAGAAGCTGGGATGGGTCATTGAGATATTTGGACCTTTCCGGCTTCAGCATCGAGGACATGCTGCATGTGCTGCCCACCGGCTTGGTGTCCGATGCCGCTTCAGCATATCAGGCACTGCTTGGTCGGACGGCCAGTGCACCCACAGATGCGGTTGTCAACGTTCAGATGACAGGTGAGTAAGGTGAGCGATGACTAATTGTGCATGCAGTTGGCCAGCTCCCACCCCTGTTCAAGGGATTCTGGGTCTCACGTAGGGGTAATTAAAGACCAGCGCCCCTGATGTTTTGTTGTTGTTTGTTTGTCCTCCTTAAGAGGATGGACACCGCTATGTATATATATATTTAAAAATATATACTATTTTGATTGATGACATGTTGTCACCCTTGAGCAATTTGAGAAATTCAAGATGGGGTCCAAGATGGCCAGCATTACCTATAAATGACCATAACTCCCTACCTGTTCATCATAGGAAGGTGATTTTTGTCTCTATACCTAGGTTTTAGGGGTCAAGCTAAGGGTTATGTTAATATCGTATTACATAATGGTAATTTCTAAGATGGCTGCCAAGATGACCGCTGTAACACTAAAACTGGCATATCTCCTTAACTATTGACTTCAAATTAGTTGTGAAGGTGTCTATCACTGGTTATTTTGGAGACACATCTATCTGTCTGTATCAGATCAAAGTTCATATACTGATGATGTCATCCAGAAATCCAAGATGGCTGCCAGTTTACAAGCACTGGTATATCTTCTATACGATTCAATCTTGGGAACAATATGAAAAGGTAAACGACTGCAGGTGTTATATTATAACAAATTTTCTTTAATTTTAATCTGAAGACTTGTGAGGTAGATTTGTGTTATTTATGTAGATGGTAAAGTTATGGTGATTCTGTGGTGCCAAGTTCTTTTTAGGGCTGTGGCTAGATTTATAGCTTCGAGTTGTGCCATGTTGTGTCATCTTTGATAAGGCTAATAAAATCCCTGGGACAGAATCAATGTGCTGTCTCTTAGCTCGCGTCGTTCTACGATACGACTAGAACGAGACTGGCATGCAATGCACTTTGGTGCAAATTCAACTGGGATCCAACCGGAACCTGGTTACTTCCGTATGTTGCACCAACCAGCATGTCTGCGGGTGACATGTGTGAAGCTGTCTTCACTACCAGCCTCTCAAGCTGGCCGTGCGTTTTATTATTTGTTGCAAGCCATAGCCAGGAAGAGCAGTGTCCTCAGCATTGCAATGTGTAGTGATCCAGTCTTCCTTCCACAAGTCCACCCGCTGACAGCACATCTCGTTAGCTGTAACCTACACCTGCATGTTGTCTGTGAATGTTGCCCATCAGGTGGGAACAATCAGCCACTGCCAGTTGACAATTATACATTGAGCGTCTAACTAAACAAAGGATCCTGTAGTATAGGTGTTGATGGAACCGCAGCCGAGGTCGAAGTGAGCTGAAAGGTGGGCTTGTTCATTGTTTAAATATGACACTAAGCGTCATGCCTGTCTAGACGGTGGTGAGACAATATATTAATAGAAATGCTTCTTTGTATTGAAAGGAATACGTTGTTCATGCATATTCAATTACCCGTGTTCTCGTAACATGTACAATGATAATGACAACAATAATAATTGATAAAATATAGATAATACAGCTAATAAACTTAATCTGGTATGCTCACTGTTCTCCCTCTTTGAACTAACCCTCAACACCTAGTATGCTGGCCACTGCATATGAAGGGGTGTAAAGGGTGTATGGGTGTGGGTGTGGGCGGGCAGTCACACAGGGTTGCCACTGACCTACATATACACCCATGGCTGAGTGTTGGTAACCCTATTGTGATGTTGGTTGTTTGGTTTTACCAACACAGTAACTAACATAGGGAACCTGGTCCATAACCATTAATCACTAATATTATAATGTTTTAGAATCACTTCCCAAACTAAATATCCTGACACTAATCAGGGATCTTAATATAATTTGTTCCTTTCTTGTGATATGTTATAATAGTAAATCTAGACCAAACTCATTGTGCCACAGTCATTGATGTCATTTCACTACATTATCCTATATAAAATACAACCTTGGTAATTGAAGCGGACATAGAATGACCAGAGTCACCCGAACTAGTGCATTAGAACCAGGGAAACTAATTGCCACAACCGATCGCTATCCTTGCATAAAGATCAACCTTTGTGCCGTGGGTTTTGCAACTTTGGTTGTCACAGGAGTGAGTAGATCAATTATTGCACCTACATGTTCGGATCATCTAGTGGGAACAGGGGAACAGATTGATATCACTTACAGGCAATGTAATACCGACCTTTGGGGTTGACAGGATAGCAGAATTTTAGGTTGTGGGGAAATCGCATGGTCATGAAGCTTTGCTTAGTAATGACGCTATGATAGCATGTGGGGGGGGCGGGGGGAGTTCACGTGAGAAATATGGTTAGGTGGTCGGACATTCCCCTGGGCACATGTAGGGCATACCGATCAGAGACTAGAGGGAAAGGTCTCAGAAATGGACTATTGTAAAGGGTGCTTTTCTGATCTATTTCCGGAAAAGGAGCACCTTTGGGGACAGTTAGAGGGATAGAAATGGACATTGACACAGGTAATACAACTTCAATATGTTGGAGAGCATTTGCCATACCACAAGCGAAGCGTCATATTGTTACGGAAGAAATTGCTCAAATTCTTGCTGATGATATTGAACCCAGTTGCAGTCCATGGGCTAGTCCATTAACTCTAGTACCTAAGAAGGATGGATATGTTTGGTTCTGTGATGATTACCAAAAGCTAAATGAGGTTACGCACAAAGACACTTGCCCACTATGAAGAATTCAGGAAATATTTGATCAATTACATGGTGCTAAACTTTTCTCAGCTATAGAACTGAAGTCTCGGTATTGGTAAATACGGAACAGACAAGAAGAAAGAGAAAGTAAGAGTGAAGAGAGTAAGGGAAGGACAAACCTTCTAGCTTTATTCTTATGGGACATAGCTTCCCTGGCAGGGTATCACACCATCCCTGTCACCCAATAGGAAATATGTTGATTTGAGTGGAATTAAAGGCAGAAATGTCTTCCAAATATCGTTTTGAATCTTGGGATCGATTGCAGAGGAAACCATTTTCAAAACATATAACAAATCCTTGGTTTAATGCAAATTCTAAGAATGCTATCAATGAGCGGAAAAACACACAATTTGCATTCTTCCGGCGGCCTACCGCCGAGAACCACATTCGCTTTAAAATTCTAAAGGTTTGGGCTCACCAAATTATTAGGGAGGCGAGGAGGCTGGGTTGGAGACAATATGTCTCCAGCATAACCAGTCGGACCCCACTTTCTAAAGTATGGACCATGATCTGGAAGATGAAACTAACAGATGCTGGATCATTGGTCCAACACCTAAAACACAATAATATTCTCTTAACTTCCGTAACTGACATAGCCAACCTTCTTGCCAGTACTTTTCCCCAGAACTCATCTGTGCAGAACGGCTTTCTGGCCTTTGAGCAGACAAAGTTGCGCCTGGAGTGACATTCTATAAATGTCAAATCTAATAACACTGAGCACAACAATAGTTTCTTCACAATACATGAATTACAGCATGCTTTACATAGGTCACACAACACTGCAATAGGTCAGGACAAAATACACTACCAATTTGTAAAACACCTCCCACCAGCAGCACTAGAACTGCTTCTGCACCTTTTTAATAATATCTGGCACATGGGAGACATCCCAACCTCCTGGCAAGAGGCCATCATTATTCCCATCCCCAAACCAGGGAAAGACCATAATGAGCCTAGGAACTACCGCCCAAGTTGCATTTGTAAAACTTTCGAACGAATGATTAACAATCGCCTTGTCTGGATCATGGAGTCGGAGCACCATCTGACTGACTTCCAGTGTGGTTTCAGGCGGGGAACGAGTCCGTATTTTTCTACCTTGAAACACAACATGCAAGTACAGCATCCTGAAGGATTTGTTTAATATGGGGTTTAGATGGCGCTTGCCCGTTTTCATTTCTATATTTCTGTCAAACCAAAACTTTAGAGGTCTGATCAATGCTACCCTCTCTGATCCTTATGATCAAGAGATGGGAGTACCTTAGGGTAGCATTCTGTTAGCCTTTTTGGCATTAAAATTAACAATATAGTTAAATCCATAAAGAGTACTGTATCCAGCAGCCTCTATGTAGATGACTTTTTAATATGTTATAAAGGCAAACATATGAACATTATAGAACGGCAGCTCCAATTAAACATAAATAGCCTTTCCTCATGGGCAATGGAAAATGGTTTTAGATTCTTCAAATCAAAAACCGTTTGCATGCACTTTTGTCTTTGAAATTACAATGTTGTAAGAGGCGACTAAATGAGGGCAACCTGTTTGCCGTGGGTTGTGACCTGTGTCGGAGGATGATGGGATCCTGGTGATTGAGGGATAACCAACACATCACTTCGGCCTGGATTTCTCCTTAACAGGTGGTCAAGTTTGGCTCGGCTTGATCAATCGGCTGGTGGTGTCATGCCCTAGGTCTGCCATTCAATTATGTGATGATTATTCATTCATTCATTCATTCATTCATTCATCCATTACTATTTGAAATTTATAATGCATTGTTGTAATTGTATTTGTGGTAGTTCTAGAAGGCGGCTGCTCATGAGCTAATCAAGGTGAAGTAAGTTTTTTATTTAAAATTGTGCTTCCTGCGAGTATATTATTTGCATATCCCCGTGCATAAGAGTGCTGGGCTCTGCCCCACTCCTCTGTGCATCTTCATAGGGTCAGAGTAGGGCTGGGGACTGCAAATAACAAAGTTTTGGAAATACTATGGATATTTCAATCTCACACGGCAAACGATTGAGGAAGGATACTTCCTCAGATGATGACGACAAAGGAACGACCAAAGGACATACGACAACGACATTTCCAAGATTTTTGGTAATTATGGGATCAGACAGTGATACTACTCTGTCAAAGATGTCACCATTCGCCATAGCAAAAGGGATCAAAGGCATTGCCGGAGATCCCATCAGTGTTAGGAAAATGGAAAGTGGTATCTTGGTGGAAGTCAGCAAAAAATGACACGCCGACAATCTGCTAAGAACCACCAACCTGGCAATGGTCCCTGTGAAGGTCACACCACACAGGACTTTAAATACAAGGAAGGGTGTCATCCGATGTGCAGATCTAGTTGATTGCTCTGAGGATGAAATTGTTAGAGAATTGGCTGATCAGAAAGTTATTCATGCATTTCACATCCATACCAAAAGAGAAGGTGTCAGAAAGCCGACTCAGACTTTCATCTTGACATTTGAAACAACGGTGCTACCAGATTCAATTAAAGTTGGATATTTGAATGTCAGGGTTGATACATACATCCCTGGCCCGCTCCGTTGTTTCAAATGTCAAAGATTCGGACATGGTCCGACAGGCAGGCAGCAATTGGTTTGTGCTAAATGTACTGGAAATCATGATGACAATTTGTGTGAAAGTACCATTTTTAAATGTGCCAACTGCAAGGCTCGGCAGTGCACAAAATATGAATTTGAGAAAGAAGTGCAGAAGATTAAGCATAGAAGACAGGTCAGTTTCCCAGAGGCAAGAAAGATTGTTGAAAGTTTGAATGTCGACCTCAGAGCATCATATGCAAATGTGATGAAGTCTGTTGCCCCAACTCCAGTCAAGTCGCCCTGTGTTTCAATTGAAACGCAGACTGAATTGTCCTGGCTAATTGAGGGTGCTAATGAATTTATAACATTGGAGGACTACCGTATCACAACACCTAAGCCTAGCACTAGCACTTCAATTTCTGTACAAACTAATACATCTAAAGAACAAGTAACATCAAATAGCAAGAAAGTTACACAAAAGAGCAATAGCAATGCGTCAAGCAATTTAAAATCACAACCTCTCTTAAACACAAACTCGCAAGTGACAAAGAGAATAAATAATAAATCGCAAAGAACTGGAAGACAATCGAAGGGCTCAAACGACCCTGTCAAATTATTCAACAAGTTTGGGCACTTGGATGATATGGAGGTGGAGAGTGGAACGAGAGCTAGGTCTCACTATCCAGTTCACCCTCCGTAGCATTTTAGTTGTTTATAACTATATATTTATTGTTTTAAATCTCTGCTGCAACTATGATACAGTGGAACTGTCGTAGTTTACAGGCAAATCGAAATGAACTGGAACTAGTCATTCAAAAATATAATTCATCTGTAATTTGCCTGCAAGAAACAAAAATAGATAATGCCAATATGACTTTAAAAGGTTTTGCATCTTATCACAAAATGGGCACAACAGATGCTATGGGTAGGGCACATGGTGGGGTGTCTATTTTTACAAAAAGCTCTTTGCCACAGAGTGAAGTTAATTTAAATACAGATTTACAAGCTGTCGCTGCCAAAGTAACTCTTCACACCACAATAACATTTTGTTCTTTATTTCTTCCTCCTTCTAGTCCTGTAATACCTGCAGATTTAAACAATATTTTTGCTCAATTACCCCAACCCTGTATCATAATGGGAGACTTTAATTCCCACAATCACCTTTGGAGTGCCACAGACAATACCGATCCAAAGGGACGCATTGTAGAAGATTTCATGAGCAGGCAGAATCTCTGTCTGTGGAATGATGATAGTCACACATATCTCCATCCAGGTACAGGTTCCCTAACTTCAATTGACCTCACCATGTGCTCACCCCAAGTTTTCCTTGATGTTTCATGGGAGGTGGAAGAAGACCAATGGGGTAGTGACCACTACCCGATTGTATTGTCCAGCCACTTTTCTCCTTCTGATGAGAGAGTGCCTAAATGGCACTTTCAAAAGGCCAATTGGGCCAAATTTCAATCTCTTTGCCTTGAAAAGATCACAGGCGATCTTCTGCAAGATGTGGAAGACCCCATTAAAGCTTTTACAGACACACTGTATGACGTTGCTAGCAATTGTATTCCTAAGTCAAATCCTAACCCTAAAAAGCCAGAAAAACCATGGTTCATAGAGGAGCGTAAGAAGGCTGTAAAAGCTTGTAAGAAAGCTTTAAAACAATTCAAGAGACAGCCAACACAGTGCAATCTACAACAATACATAATAAAAAGGGCCAAAGCCAGATATATCATTCATTGTAGTAAAAAGAAAAGCTGGTCAGATTATACATCAAAACTGAAGACCCGAACACCCATTAAGAAATGTTGGGATATGATTCGAAGGATCAGTGGTAAAGGGGGAGGCGCAAGAATAAAACATCTTAATAAAAATGGTCAAAGCATTTAAAATCCAAAGGATATAGCCAACACCTTAGGTGAATCTATATCTCAGAACTCCTCTTCCGGTAATTACACTCCTAAATTCCAACGAACAAAAGCAAGGCAAGAAAGAAAGCCTCTTAATTTTATTTCTCAGAATTTAGAAAATTATAATAAGCTCTTTTCCATGGAAGAATTACAAATTGCTCTGTTTAAATCTCACGACACAGCACCTGGACCAGATCAGATCCATTACCAAATTCTTAAACATATGCCAGCTGAAACCACGATGCGCCATTTAGAAATATTCAACACCATCTGGATGAGTAGTAACTTTCCCCCTTGCTGGAGCGAGGCCACAGTAATCCCGATACCCAAACCGGGAAAGGACTCCACCAATCCCAATAACTATCAACCAATAGCACTCACAAGCTGTGTATGTAAGACCATGGAACGCATGATCAATGAAAGGCTTGTTTGGTTTATTGAAGAGGCTGCTATTATCTCCTCTTCTCAAAGTGGTTTTAGAAAGACCAGAAGCACCATGGACCATCTGGTACGCCTTGAGACATTTGTGAGAGATGGTTTTATAAAGGGTGAACACGTCGTTGCACTTTTCTTTGACTTGGAGAAGGCATACGACACCACATGGAAATATGGCATTATGAAAGACATTCAGGATAGTGGATTGAGAGGCAGACTACCTCTCTTTATAGGACAATTTCTTTTAAATAGGTGTTTCCGAGTCCGTGTCGGAAGTACTCTCTCAGAAGCCTTTGACCAAGAAATGGGTGTACCCCAAGGGAGCATCTTATCGGTCACACTGTTCATAATCAAAATTAATAGCATTGTGGGTTGTGTCAGACCTGAGATTGATAAATCTCTCTTTGTAGATGATTTCCACCTTTGTTACAGGTCTAGAAACATGGCAGCTATAGAAAGAAAACTGCAACATCACCTGAACAGAGTAGCCGAATGGGCTGACGAAAATGGTTTTAAATTCTCTCTCAGCAAAACTGTGTGTGTGCATTTCTGTCAACAGCGGGGTGTACACTCAGACCCAGAGATCTATCTCAACCAGACACAGATTCCTGTGGTTGAAGAAACCAAATTCTTGGGGGTCATTTTTGACAGGAAATTGAATTTTATTTCGCACATTAAATATGTTAAAAAGAAATGTCAAAAAGCTCTAGACCTCCTGAGAGTTGTTGCTCATACCAATTGGGGGGGCGACCGCACCACTCTTCTCTCTCTCTATCGTGCACTGGTCTGATCAAAGCTCGATTATGGCTCCATGGTCTATGGATCATCCAGACCGTCATACATCCAAATGTTGAAACCCATTCAAAATCAAGGACTCAGACTCTGTCTTGGAGCACTTCGAACTTCGCCAGAGGAGAGTCTTAGTGTAGAAGCAGAGGAACCTCCACTTGCACTGAGAAGAGAAAAGCTCGCTCTACAGTATGCATCCAAGATCGCAGAAAATCCCAGCAACCCTGCTTATGATTGCATTTTCAACCCAGGCAATGAAACACTCTTTGCCAATAAACCCAAGGCCATTCCAACTTTCGGTATACGTATTAAGGAATCATTAGAAACACTCGAGTTTGATGTAGATAACATTGCAAAATTACAATATCCAGACACACCACCTTGGACATACGCTGTCAATGTGAACCTGGCTCTCTCTGAAGCAAGGAAAGACTCAACTGACCCTCTGATCTACAACAGTATGTTCAGGGAGGTTAAAGACATACATTCTGATCATAAGTTCATCTACACAGATGGTTCTTACAAGGATGACAAGGCTGCAGCGGCAGCTGTCATGGGCAAGCACACCTTCTCGGAGCGATTACCAAAGGGTGCTTCGATATATTCAGCAGAGCTTGATGCCATATTCTTAGCAATGGACCATGTAGAAACCTCTTCCCATAGAAAATTTGTGATATGTTCGGATTCAAAATCATGCCTACAAGCTATTCAGAGCAAGGATTGGAAGAACCCTCTGATCCGCAAGATTTTAGAAAGGTTACATTATTTATCTTCAGGACTTCACAAAACTGTGCTTTTTTATTGGGTGCCAAGTCATGTTGGCATTCGAGGAAATGAGGCTGCAGACGTGGCTGCCAAAGAAGCTCTCGACAAATGCATTACACCTCTTCCCATTCCTCACACAGACCTCAAGAGGCACATCAGTGCACTCATAAGGAAAAAGTGGCAATTACAATGGGATGAAGCTGTCATGAACAAGCTTCATGCAATTCAGCCCACCCTTGGCAAATTTTCAGGTGCTTGTCATAGAAATAGACGCGAAGAGACCGTTGTTACACGTATGCGAATTGGACATAGCTATTTGACTCATAGTTACCTTTTTAAAGCAGAAGACCAGCCAGAATGCATACCATGTGGAGTGCCTCTGACTGTGAAACATATTTTGATTGAATGCATTGACTTTGCAAATGTTCGAGCGCAGTATTTTAATGTAGCAAGTATGAAATGTTTATTTGACACTGTTAGTACTGCCTTAGTTTTATCGTTTTTAAAGCACATTGGACTGTTTAATCGGTTTTAAGACATTTTTGATGGCATTGTATAGCCCTTAGTGTGCTGATATGCCGTTAAGCATTTATTCATTCATTCATTACAATGGCTAAGATCTATTTGATTAAATAATAATAGATTTCTAGCTTTTAACTGCAGTTTGACATGCCGTTGCGGAATCCATGCAAATTCTTCAGCAGTTGCCATTCTTTCTTCATATTAATTCTCTTCTTTAGTAGGGCGGCTTAACGGATCAATTGTGCACTTTCACTTAAAAGCATGAAACTTAGTACATGGTTAGAGTAACACAATATACAGATTTTTAGTCCAGGGGCCGCCGGAAATTGCACCCCGTATGGTGGTCATATTGGATTGTATTGAACTGCGTAGATTTTATGGCCTTGCACCAACAATTTTACAATGCAAACGCCATGCATGATCTTTCGACTAATGTCAAACAAGAACGATCCTAGCTTTCTTGAGGATGGCAGGACTATACTGCCTGATATCGTTCATTAAAACAATTTCACAAATTTATCTAGTATTTTACCTGGCTTCAAATTTGTTGTCATTATAATTGTGAGCCTTTTACTTCAAAAGTATCTCTGGACACATAGTTCACTATATCCTTTTACATTCTCTGTAAAAGTGACGACCTGATAACAGAATAAGATCTGAACAATTTTCGCCGTGATTATGGCCTTTGCGGCCGACACGGCGTTAAAGAATCACCATTAACTAACTAACTAACTGTAATGCATTAGGTAAGAGACAAGATCTGAAAGTAAAAAACTTATAATCGTACAAACTTCCCTCAAATTTTGGAATATTTAAAGAATTCAAAGAGCATATTGCCTCTGATTCATTGGAGCTTCCAGTGAAATTATAAATTGAATGTGTGGACCTTTTGAAAATCTAAGGAGCATTAGCTAAGCCAATAGATCTTAACTTCAAACACTTTCAATTATACATATCTCACTCAAATTTTGGAATAATTTCAAATTCAAATTGCATAGGTCTAATTGCATCTGATTCCTCGGACTTCCAGTGAAATTATAATTTGATGCTATGTTAGGGGGGGGGGTTACGGCCTAAGCCCTTGCGATTTCTGAAAACGGGTTAATGTCAAGTTAAACAAATCGTGCGATCGCCGTATGGCCACCGTATCCAACCGGACGGACGCCAAACGGTTTTCCCGATGGAGTGACTTACGGCCACCGCAAGCACGCCGCAAGCGATTTGTGACTATACGGCATATTAAGGATTAAATAATGATATGGAGCATCAGAGCAAAGGCATCATTGATGTGTACAATTCATAGTCAAATGCCATATGAAGGTAACAGAGCATGTCCCATATTGGGGTAACAAAGTATTTAGTGACTGATATTAACTTTCAACTTCAGGTATTTTGCCGAGGAAGACATGAAGTTGAATATGTGTTATTCAGTAAGCAGGATACCACAAACGTAATATTGGACTGGTAAAGTGAGGAAAGGATCACTTCAGATACGGACTAACCAAATATTCCCAGGCTACTGACGATAACTTCCATAGGTGCACTGATACATTCTTTCATCATAAACTACTCTTGCCAAAATAACGGCCCCACAACAACGTACATGCGTGAATATGCATTTGTGATTTGTGCAATGATACATGCATACATGTAAAAGTGACGACCAGATACATTCATGCAGTGTATGTAGTAAGTTTTGATTCAACAACAAAATAAAATTAATCGAACTTTCATTTTCCCAGATTGTGAAGCTCTGAAGTGGGGTATGGATTGCAAGAAAACATGTGATTGTGAGCAACACTGTGATGACGTCAATGGATATTGCAGTGGTAGGTCTACCCTTGAATGTACGCTTAATATTATGTATGCTTAACCGTCCTGTTTATCGTTTAATGTTAATCTTCCTGGGTGCTGACAGCCTATATAATAATTCAGTACGGGTTCTACTCCCACCTAAGTTGCGTTGATTTGTTGGCCCTGCGCCAACAGTTCTACACTGCAGACAGTATGCATGACCTTTTTACTAAGGTAAAACAGGAAAACATTTGAGCCTTTTTGAGGGCAGCTGGACTGTACCACCTCATATAGTTTACTAAATAGATTCTATCAATTATTAATAAAACTTTTCTTTTTCTATGGGAATTTGCTTCCCTTGACCACAAATATATGATTGTGAGCTTTCTAATTAAATGAGTGTCTATTGGCACATAATTGATTGTCTGCTTTTACATGTAAAAGCGATGGTTTGAACAAAAAACAAACATTTCTCACCGTGAATATGGACTATGCTGCTGACACGGAGTAAGGCAACCACCAATCAATCAATCAATCAATCAACTCCCACCATCCATCTTACTACCGATTTAATGCTACTAAAGGATGTCAAGGCTAACGGTATACTCCGCCACCGCTATCAATATACACACCTGAGACATTATTTATTGTTCTCCTTGTCCATAATAGACTGTCGGTTACTAGCCCAGATATAAGGGTGATTCTAAATTACTTGTTAAGAATATGTAAGAATCGGCTCAGAATAAGAATAGTAATGTGAACTAATGATATGGAGTTGACCATACCGGTTAATGTTATAAAGGACCTGTTCGAATAGGATAAGGAATGCAAGGAACGTCTCAGTAACAGTTTAGAGCTCACAACTTTATTACATTTCCTCACCAGACAACATCTAAGCTCTTCCAATGTTAGCCATTCAAATAAATACCACATATCAAACTTCCCCATCATTAAGTTGTTTTTGTTTATTACATTTAAAGCCCAAATATCGTCGAGCACACACAAAACATGTCTGATGGGTCCGAGCCCGATGATTCAAACCCTTTACGTTGCTAGCAGAGTAATTTGTGACGCAGTGGCACACGTCTCCCAACGACGAGTTACAGCAGCGAACCCTATCCCGCATTTGATACCCACTACGGGCCCGCATCGGCGAACAGCCCACAATTAATTATGGGTCACATCGCCCAAGGCACATAGCCGCTAAAAGTTGGTTTATAGTCTCGCCCACTTCATATACTATCTCATATCATATTAAGACACGGAGTCAAACCCATTGCTTACATAATTAATAACTCTCACCATCTAGCCCAGTGCTCTGCCTTACTTTATGGGATGTAACATAAATAATGTGGAGACTGGACAGACCATCCAAACACCTTGAGTCCTGATCAATGACTGACTTTATTCAGAGGCATGTGCGGTTGTAGCATCACCTGACAATTTGGGGGTCGCAGCATGTTTCACATTCCCTACATACCTTGCATATATATAACATCTTCCTTTCAATACAACAAAGCCTAAGTGTTGATTCTTACTTCATCTTCCGAATACCGGAAGTTAAGTATCCGGGGAGAGGTCAAGCCCGCGCAGACCGGATATGGCTTCAGTTAGCAACTCGGCAGCGGACAGGCAACAGCGAGTTGGAGGAGGATTTATTGGTAAGTATATTGTGGTTATCATGTAAGTTGGAATTGGAGTTGACACAAGTGGTGTTATATGTGTGTTGTTATAGGCGGTTAGCATGTCAGACATATAATAATGTGTTGTTCACGCTGTCGTTTCAGAACGACGTACTGACTGAGTTCAAGTCAAGACTGCGAAAGCACGTGCACCGGACACGGTTTTCGGCCGAATCTAAACACGCATTGCGCGTTAATAGACGGTGTGGTCGCAAATTGCTGAGTGAAATATGGCAAAAATGATGTCCGTGGAGGACCAGCCACCGTTGTCACAGAGCCTTGTGGTCGAGCTGGAAGGTGAGGCTGATGTAGCCAGAGCGTCTAAGCCTAAACCAAGAAAGAAAATGGCGGCTGACTCAAAGCAAAAACCGCGAGCTAAGATACCCGAGACGCAAACGCCTGTAGCGGCTCAAGTTACTTCCCAAGTCCCAACTGATTTGGGAGAATTGAAGCGTATTTGTGAAGAAGTAGCCCTTCTGAGGAAAGAAGCGAGAGAGTTTCGTGATGAAACTGAACAGCTATGTGACAGTACGTGTGTGGTTTGGGCAGTGGCTGAACGTGATGCTACTGCGGAACAGGACGCGTATGTAGGTCAATATGGCGACGTTGATGTTGACACGTATGTGGGCCAAGACGGCGGTGCAGGCACATGGCAAGATTACGAGGAGGAAGATGAAGAAGAACGGGAGGCTCAGTGTTGGCAGGAGGAAGAGGATGTTGATGAAGATATCAATACTGGAGAACAATTGAAAGCGTTGAAAGCCAGCAGACACAGGATCTGTGGGGGCGGTGACCAAGTTAAGGTAGTTGCTAACGACGCAGTGAAACCTTTGCCGTTTAGTTCGTTCATGGCGCCTCCGCCGCCTAAGCCACTCCCGGTAGAAGGGGCCAGTATGCCGGCTTTAATTAGTGACACCAAGCCGACAGCTACTACTACGTCTAAGACCAAGGAAAGAAGAGAGTTCAAGTTAGCCCATGGATTACACAAAGGTGCAGGACTAAATGAGTTGCAGGAAATTTATAAGAAGGTTAAAAGCCCGGTGACACTGCGGATTACTGTCAGTGAGACGATGGCGGGCATGATTCACCACTATTATGGTGGCCCGAATATGGGAGCGCCCCAACATTTAAAGACCATTTGGGACGTGTCACGACATTACACGGGGCTGGTGGATGTCCCAGCATCTAGGATTCAGATGTTAAATGAGGAAATCCGTTTCGCGGAAAGCCGAAAGGAAGGTGAAAATTCCTTGTTGACGGCCTCTAAGGGTGTGTTAGGGGCGTTAACGGCCATTTTTCCTACAATGGATTTGATTCTGCAGAGAGGTGATGCAGATCCAGATTTGGATGCACAGGCGGTGCATGTTTTAAATGCGATTAAGATGTTGGTAGCGACACATAGCCAGATACGTGTGGATCGTGTGACAAGTGTGGGAAAGGTGGTACATTCCCACTTAGGAAAGGAGCTGATAAAAGCAAAGCGTGATGTGTATGGTGAGCTGCCAGAGCCAACGGAGTTTCTTCTGGGTGAAAACCTGGGGGAAAGGAATAAGCAGCTTTGGAAGTCAGTCAAAGCATCGGATAATTGTATGAATACAAGCTTGGCCTACCGAGGGAAAAGAAGGAACAGTTTCGACCATCAACATAGGTCGGGAGTGCCCTACAACAAGTTCAGGGGTAACAACCGTGCGAGAGGCCGTGGGTTCAGAGGCTCGTCCAACTGGGGAGCACGTAGCATTGCACCGGAGAAGCGCTTCGGAAGAACCAATGAGGATTACGCCCAATATGGGAGTGTGCCGTCTGTCCCGAGAGGGGGGCGTGGTCGGGGAACCTCCTCACGGGGTTTTCAGAAATGAGGCGCCCAAACCAGGTGTGTGCCTCCTACTATCTTTTAGAGTCTGGTAAGCACGTTATTATCACAGACTCAAACTTTAAAGCTGGTAATATAGTGAATAACATAGAACAATGGAAGGTGTTGACTTCCGATAAATGGATCTTAAATTGTGTAAAAGGTTTGACTATCCCTTTTCTAAATACTCCAGTACAGGAGAGGGAGCCATTCCCTTTTAAAATGGATAACGTAGAAAGGAGCTATGTTAAGGAAGAAGTGTCTAAACTAAAAAGAAAAGGGGTATTGATGGAAGTCAGTCCAGTACAGGACCAATGGGTGTCGAATATTTTTCCGAGGCCTAAACCAAGTGGAAAATTTAGGATGATTCTAGACCTCACTAAGTTAAACCTGTTGATAAAATATGAACATTTTAAAATGCTTAATCTTAAAACAGCTATAAATCTGTTAGAAAAAGGGGCATGGATTGCTAGTGCTGACCTTACAGATGCTTATTACTCAGTAAATGTAAAGCAGTCAAAGCGAAAATATTTACGTTTTCGATGGGAAGACACTCTACTCGAGTACCAAGTCCTACCCAATGGGTTAGCGCCAGGACCTAGGATTTTTACCAAGCTGTTAAAACCCATCTATTCGGAAATGGGAGAGAAGGGATATATATGTTTCCCTTACTTGGATGATAGTTTTGTCTTGGGGAAGACATCAGGGGAATGTCAAACAGCTATTTCAGAACTAGTCTCACTATTTGAAAGGCTGGGGTTCACGATAAATAGGGAAAAGTCAGTCCTTAAACCTACGCAGTGCTTGAAGTTCCTGGGTTTTGACATAAATTCTGTCAAAATGGACATATCATTAACGTTAGAAAAAGTGAAAAAATTTAGAGATGCAGCAACAGAGGTGCTGGGGACAGATCTACCATCTATTAGGCAGGTGGCAGGAATAGTAGGGTTAATGGTAGCCTATTCACCGGCAGTGGAATATGCGGGGGTACATTTCAGACAACTTGAAAGAGATAAAATAAAAGCGCTAAAAAGAAGTAAAGGAAACTTCGAGGATACAATGTGGGTTTCATGTGAGGGTGTAGATGATTTGAACTGGTGGTTACAAAATGTTGGGATACCGAGAAAGATTAGAAGGGAAATACCAGAAATAGAGCTTTTCACAGACGCCTCCCTTGAGGGATGGGGGGCACATACCTTTCTGGAGCAGACAGGCGAGGAGATGGCGCACATTAACGTCCTGGAATTGAAGGCTATAAATTTTGGACTAAAAAGTTTGTGCAAAACTGAAAATACACACATAAGAGTGAGAACGGATAATACTACGGCATTAGCGTATGTAAAGAATATGGGAGGCACAAAATCTGAGGACTGCCTCCGTGAAGCGATCAGTATCTGGGAGTGGGCCCAATGACATGGAAATTGGCTTACTATAACCCATATCCCCGGGGTAGAAAATGTACTGGCAGATCTGCGGTCACGCAAGTTTACGGACCACCTAGAATGGAAATTAAATGAACAAATATTTGCCGAAATTTGTATGACTTGGGGCAAGCCGGAGGTGGATCTCTTTGCGTCAAGATTAAACAAGCAGTTAGATAGATACGTCAGTTGGGAACCGGAGCCAGATAGCTGGAAGACGGATGCTTTCTCATTCTGCTGGTCTAACATGTTTGTGTACTGCTTCCCCCCATTCAGCCTGATACCACGTGTGGTAAGGAAAATCCGGGAGGAAGGGACGAGGGCGGGACAACCATGGCACCCGATCCTCCAGGAGGGGGCAAGAGAACAGCGGTCGTTCAAAAGAAGACCGGGGAACCTCTCTGGAATCGAACACCAAGTCAACAGAAAGCTAGGAACAAGCCTAGAGGAAGTAAGATTGACGGCTTACCTTTTTTAGGCAAGACTTTAGAAGGATATGAGATAGATAAGAAGATGTTACAATTCTTCAAACACACTTGGAGGTTGTCTACGCGTAAGAATTATGTTACACATATAAACCGTTGGGTGCTGTGGGCCCTGGAGAGGGGAGTAAGGGTACTGAACCCCTCTATAGCGAATGTACTTAAATATCTTCGTAACTATTTTGAGTCAGGAGTAGGGTACGGTGCAATAAATGCAGCTAGGTGTGCGTTGAGTGTTATCCTTCCCAGGGCGGGGGGTAGCACGGTGGGAGAACACTTCCTCATTAAGTGGTTTTGTAAAAGCTGTCATGAGCAAAGGCCGCCACAGCCTAGATATGACAGCTTCTGGAGTGTGGAATGTGTTTTAAATTGGATAAAAACACTCCCGGCTAATAGGGAAATGAGCTTAAAGTTGTTATCCTACAAATTGACGATCCTGCTTTTGTTAGTGTCCTCGCAAAGGGGACAAACTATTATAAACTTGGAAGTAGACAGGATGCGGGTCGAAGAGGACTCCGTGGATTTAAAATGAAAACATTATTAAAACACAACCAGCTAGGGCAGCCGCTGGACTCTATACGTTTTTTCTGTTTTAAAGCGGAACGGGCTCTATGTGTAGTAAAAACAATTAAGGAATATGTTGAGAGAACGGCCAGAGTAAGGAGGATTAACACGCAGTTACTCCTCTCATATATTGGGCCACACGGACCCATTTCGAGGGCCACTCTCGCGAGGTGGACACTGAACGTGCTAAAGCTAGCAGGCGTGGACATCAGTAGGTACAAGAGCCATAGTACCAGAGGGGCATCAGCCTCCTCAGCACAGGCCATGGGAGCAAATTTGAATGCGATCATGAGGAATGCCTCCTGGAGGGACAGCAGGAGTTTCGCGCGTTTCTACCACAAGTCAGTGGAGGACCCAGCAGAGACACAGAGACTGATCCTAACAAATAGGAAAGCGCGAAAATAAAATAAGTTTTACTGTTTGTTATGTAGGTTAAGAAACAAGTACAGTCATTACAAAAAGCTACAGCCCAAAAAAGAGGGGCGTGGCATTGTGCATGTACGAACAAATAAAAAAGGTTGAACTTTATTAAACGAGTCACGTGTGAGTGATAGTTAATGGCCAATGCATAATTGTATAGTTGCTGGTCCGGTAGAAAAGCTACCTGGCGTGAGTGCCAAGACACTATGTTCATATAATTACAGAAAGATGATAGGAGATGGAAGGAGTAACGAGGGAGGAGTAAAGAAGCGAGATAAGTCGGGTCACAAAAAACCATGCTTCGAAGACTCTCCCTGGATACTTAACTTTCGGTATTCGGAAGATGAAGTAAGAATATGATAGTTATACTAGACTTACTTGTAAGTTGACGTATTACTGAGATTCTTACGAATCTACGAATACGAAGGTAAGGATCAGGGGCCTGCCCACCCACACCTTGAAGAAGGGACCCGAAAGATACTCGAGTATAAAGATAAAAGCGGATAGAGGGTTCTATAGAAGGTACGAGTAGGGTAGGGGTTACTGATCTTGGTTTTAGGTTTTTTGCTCCCCTCCAACTTCGAAAACTGAAGCCATATCCGGTCTGCGCGGGCTTGACCTCTCCCCTGATCCTTACCTTCGTATTCGTAAATTCGTAAGAATCTCAGTAATACGTCAACTTACAAGTAAGTCTAGTATAACTATCATATTTCTTGCTTTAACCGATGCTTCTCCTGCAGTAAGCTTAACTGTCAACACTTTTTTATCTTTTTGAATTAAAAAAAAAGGAGAAAAACAAACCTTGTTGTTCTATCTGCTGTCAGGTTTGTGTCATATATTCTTAATTGAGAAAAACATAGCAAAACACGACAACAACAAAGAAACACCAATCAATTATATGCGAACAATAAGATTATCAATGAGGCAGCGTGAATAAAATGTCTCATACATGTTTGGATGGTGTCATTAGCCGTGTTCACACGGGCAAAATCTAAAGCGATTCAGCCAAGGCGAATCATATGAATCGATTTAGACGCCCGTTTACATGGGCAGTACTTGGGCCGGAAATCGATATCTGCACATGAGCAAGTCCAGTCTGACCAGCGCCATTTTTCGGTTAGTCGACGTCGCCACGAGAGAGTGGGTTCGACCTAGATATGTATGTACTGAATCGTATTGGTTTGGAACGGTCAAAACTTCTGCTGGGCAGTGAAACCCTAAAAATAAATGATGACAAAAATATGTGTGCACAGCTAGCAGTTTCATAAAGCAAATTTACCGGAAAGTCAACACACTCAGGTCTCGACTGTCACATCCTAAATCTGCCTCAAGTAAGTCGGTTGCATTCACACGGGCAAAATAAATCGATTCACAGAAATCGACTCACGTAATCGACCTCCATAGGTGGTTTACAGTATCCGCATCACAGAAATCGATTCAGCCCTAATCCGCATCAGACGCCCGTTCACACGCGAAATGTGCGTCGAACTAGGCAAGTCGATTTCTACGAATCGATTTACATTGCCCGTGTGAACACGGCTAATGTCTCCTTTTCCATATGCACTTAACTAATACACAAATTGCGGTTCAGTGTTGTCCACCAATCCCGATGATCGTAGCACCAATTGCTTGTTTTATACTGTCTCTTATTTCCTTCATCCGCTTATACTCTATCAAGTTCCTTTTTCATTGTATGCCATATATGTATATATACATACACAGTCATACATGATTGATTTATCAACATTATATTTTAACAATCTAACTGGATACAACTATCAGACTGTGTTTGGTTTTTATTAACAAATTACCTTGTTGACCTGTATGTCTATCGAATGAGTGTGCTAGTGTATTCTGATATTTGTCTGGCAATAGGCCACTAGGGTAATAATATCCGAGTCTGTTTACTGGGTGTATCGTTCGGCCGTATTGTATTATGTATTGTGTGTTGAGTTTGCTATCCCTTCGGGGCCACTTGCTGATCTGTGCTGCGTGCATGTATTATTGTCTTCACTTCTGACCTGCATGTTTGGGACACAAAATATATGTCTCCAGTTCCGTGTTAGAATTCTGCCACCTTTGTTTATTATCTGATATTGTCAGTCATTTATTTGGTTTGCATTGTGTATGTGGCCACTCACCCATTTGCGGTCCTGGGTGAGGTATCTTACTGAGTCGTTTGTGCATTTTCCCTCCGTGTTTGTCATGATATTTCTTGTGTTTGTGTTCTCTGATTTATCTCTGTTGTTTCCAACATGGGACGATCTTGGCCTTTAAGTATTCTGGTATTTCTGGGAGTTTAGACCTCAACTTCCTATTAATGAACAGTCGAGCTGGGAATGCTTCTAACTCTGTGATGGTTGTGTTGCGGTACACTTAACCAGCTCTGGAAATTTGGAAAAATAGTCAATAATCACCAGATGTAACGAGGATCGCAATGAAATAGGTTGATTCCAATATTTACATATGGGGTGGGATCATTGGCATGTTATGCGGAATCAGGGGTTCTGTGTCTGGAATGTTTCTTTCTGACTAACATATTTGGCAACGGGAGACGACACCGGCAGCTCAGAGCCTTCAGCGTAGACGAACGAGGAACCAATATCTGAGTGTGGGAATGTGCTGGGCGTGTGTTGGGATGCATAGATATGGTAGTCTACCATAGATCACACATTGTGTGTAGGCTTCAGGAACCCCTAAAGCGGTCTAAAATTTGGTCTGAAATAGTTGTGCAAGATACCACTCAAAATTGCTGCCATTGTGTGCTTAGTACTAAATATATATTAACGGGGCAATCGACAGACATTTTCCCCATTGCTAAGGGCTTGCCAGACCCCCTTGAAAGGGTGTAATAATTGGGATAGAATAGACGACCGAGGTACGAGATAGAATTGGGGCCAACTGATCAAGTTCTGTCCATAGAATGTTAAACAGGTTATTCCCCGAAAATATGTCCATTGCGTTAATGGTGCCAGACGCCCCTGAATATGGACCCTTAGACCCCAGAATACAACTAGGCTAGCCTAGATATTGTAAGCACCAGCTCACACCAGGTTTAAATGATCAAGCATCTCTTAGTGAATACAAAATGACCAATGGCAGAACAGATCTCCATTGATATGGCCCTACCTGACCCCCACAAATAGGCCAGTAGTAGGCCCACTAATAGACTAGCCTAGACATAGCCTGAAACCATACTTAAATGATCAAGCCCACCTTAAGCAATGCAACATTACTCTGGACAGAACAAATATTTATTGTATTGACCCAACCAGACTATCCAGATCCTTCAGGTTGGGAATTTTTCACAAAATGCACTCTACATGAGACATGACTAAGGTGGAATCCAGCCTCCATAAATGGATATTTTAGAAGTCACATGTTTCCATCTTGTCCACATTTCTCCCACTTTTCAATGTTTTCTTGCATTGACTAGCACCAAATATTCATTTTGGAAATTGCATTAGGTAAACAGCAATTAAATTTGATTAAATTTGGTTCATTGAAACAAAAATGTCAGACATGCATTCTCTATGACCTTGTATTTGGCAACACCACTGAGCTCAAGATTAATGCAGTAGTATTCAGTGTGGCAAAACACTTCTTTTGACACTTCATTTTGTTCTATGCTCAGATGCCAGGACGTATTTTGTTTTGATAAGAAGAAAATGTCAATTTGTTGGATACCCAAATCCGGAATGGACATTATGCATAGCAAGCGTAGAGGTAGCTATGTGAGATGTGACCCTATGTGTACAGTCCATAGACAGACTTTAAGAAGACCACTATTTTTCTGTTTTCTACAATTGAGATGGTTTACTTATCCTGTTGCCTTTATCTTAATTATCCCATGCATTATGAATGAATTTATAATACACTACTGAAGCCTAACACTATTATCATTGGATACTAGGGAATGTTACTAGGGTGGAAGGAAGTGATGTCCCTTTTGATCAGGAATAGTACATTTTAGCCTATTTTAACTTTACGGGGTTAGCTACTTGATTAACTGAAACTAAAATCAAAGCAATTAGAGACCTGCCACTTTTCATGAGTACCTAAGTTGGTCTACAACCTGGGTTTTGACAGGGGTAATTTTATTACACCACTAACACTGAGCTGTTTCTTGGGCTCTATGAACCATGTAGACCTATAGCATGGGTTGCTTATCTATAAATAAGTATATGTTTTGTGATGTGTGCCAAACATGTAATAAATAGGTGTGAGTAAACTGTCAATCCAAATTATGTTGATTGAATTTATGGAAACTATGAGGAAGCAGATACCCTTTTGGCATTCCATGCTGCTTCTGTGTCTGGTAGTCTACTCATTTGTGCCACAGACACTGATGTCATCGTGATAATCTTGGTGATGCTTGGGCAGAACATACTCCCCACAACCAGATCATAATTTAGACCTACTGCACTATAGATGGAAGGATAAAAATGGACATTATGCGACTAGCTGACTATCCAGGGTTTGCAGAGCCTGACACACTTTTTGAAGGTGATCATAAGAGTTTGAGACTTTGATGATACACATGACACTGTTACGAATTCTGGACCAGTGAAATGTAAAAACTCCTTTGCTGTCTGTGGAGTGTAAATTATCCCTTTCACGTGCAGTGCCTTGAACTTTACTGATTGATCTGCAATACTGACATTCAAAATCAGAATACTGCACTGAAGTCAATTGAAATAAATTTAAACCATTACCTTTGTTAAATTTGTGGAGTGAGATTCTGGTTACCAGTTTTGTTAAAGCACAAATTGTACTGAGAAGTATTGTTGCCTACTTGAAAGGCAACAAGTTAAATAAGGCACAAAACTAAAGCCCCTACAGAAATATGCACTTGTAAATGGGAATAAGAATGAGAGTAGGACTACTGTGTACATACATGTAGCCATTATTCTTCAAAGCTTTTTTTGTTTTTGTTCATGATGTGCAATTATATTTGCATTCGGTTAAAAGGTCCATCGTAGTACATTATGTGGATGGAAATAATACTGCCAACAACCATCTTTGCAATCATTCATGAAGGTTTTATGTGTTTTTGTTCATGCAGAATTAGACTGGTTCATAATTCCAGCCGGACGGTGCATTATGGGATGTGTAAGGGCAAAACAAACCTGCACAAAGCACATGGCACATGTTGAAGCTGTGAGTTTAGCTATGGAATCTGTTAGTTTCAGCACATTTCAGTTAATGTTTCAAACAAGAATCCCAACTAAAATATATATAATTAATAAATTAGGATGTCAATCTTGTATCTAGCATTGCATTTACATCAATCTAATTGGCACGTCTTATACCATCTGTATTTAGATCCAGACAAATCTGGTCACTCAGACTAGTGTTAGAACTACTATAGCCAGAGTCAGTTTTATTTATTTTGTATTTATGTTTTTCATGTATATTGTATGGTTAATAACATATGTAGGACCAGGAATTTGGTAGGGTTAATTAGACCGGTGATATATTTCTTTGAAACAAGTATCTGTTGATACATTTCACATTTTAAAATTTAGAACAAGAATTAACATGTGGGAATGTGAGCATCAGCCAGATTGTTTTTTGGGGAATTGTACGTTTCTTAGCTCAAAATGCTTAATTATGGATAGTTGTGTATTAAATATATCCATTATATCATTATATTATTATGTTGCATGATTGGATCAGTTTTCATGTCAACTTGTTTTGTATTTCTATTAATTTTGAATAAAATCTAAATTTTGCACTGCACATATTGACACACCCAATGGCCATGCATATTTGTTTCACTTTGGACACCGTTTTCAGTGCATTTGGAGTCAAAATTACAAACCCATCTATTATATTTCCATTTCCATTTGGTCAAACTGACTATCAAAGTATGTTGTGCGGATGGAACTACTACTGCCAGAATCAAAGTTTGCCATTATTCTTCAAAGTTTTCTGTGTTTTAGTTCAGTGCAATTATATTTACATTAGGTCAAAAAGACTACTGCTGTATGGAACTACTGGGCCTAATTAGGGGGGTCTGGCAGGGCCATAGCAATCGATATGTTGTCTGTCAATGGTCATTTTGTATTCAGTAAGAGGTGTTTGATCATTTAACCCTGGATCCAGCTGTTACTTACAGTATCTAGGCTAGCCTAGTTGTATTCTGGGGTCTAAGGGTCCATATTTAGCGGCATCTGTCACCATTAACGCAGCAGACACATTTTCTGGAATAACCTGTTTAACATTCTATGGACAGAACTTTATCATTTGGCACCAATTTTATCAGGTACCTCGGCTGTCTATGCTAGCCCAAGCTTTAGGTCCTTTCAGGGGGTTCTGGCGGGCCCTTTGCAATAGGGAAAATGTCTGTCGATTGCCCCGTTAATATATATTTAGTAGTAAGCACACAATGGCAGCAATTTTGAGTGGTATCTCCCACAACTATTTCAGACCCAATTTTAGGCCCCTTTAGGGGGTCCCCAAGCCTACATGCAATGGGTGGTCCATGGCAGACTACCATATTTGTGCATCCCCAAGCATGTTGCCACACTCATATATTGGTACCTCGTTCGTCTACCCTGAAGGTCCTAGGCTGTTGGTCTAGACCTTGTCTTCGATATGTGTGGCTATGTCGGGCCAGTATACATAATCCTTGCCAGCTGCTTGCAGTTCATCACTCCTAGATGAGACTAGTGTAATCTGTCAAGAATTTCACTTCGCATTGACTTTGGAATAATGATATGGATATCCTTCATAATTAGATTATTGTATATGAATGTGTTATCTTGGTATGTATGATTTGGTTTGACATCTTGACACAATGTTTTTGTGTTATCTAACCATCCTTTTCTTGTAGCGGTTAATCATGTTTTGTTTGTAGTGTGATACAACAGATGTCCTCATTGGCAAACCCGATTGCTGCTACCAGGATGTTCTTGTCAAGCAGATCACTTGGATCTACTTTCGGTAATGGGTGCATGACAGAGCATCTGCAAAGAATATGTCTGTTCCTTTTTTAGGTAAGACATTAATGTTGTAATTCTGTAAGAGCATTTGCACGTGCTGCATGCAAGCAGATAGCTTGTTTATGGGCTTCAACATTATGTTTACTAGTGGTTTATGATGTATTTTGACTGTAATTTCTTTCCCGAATATGTCATTGTGAAACGTCTTACAGCCGAAACAAATCGCCAGTAACTCCTGTTCGATTGTGGCATAGTTTGTATGGGTTTTATTGAGTGCCTTGGAGGCCATCGCTATTGAACATTGGCTTTGGAAGAGAGTGCCTGCGATCAAACCTGATTGCGAAGCTTCTATCTGCAGTATGAGGGGTTTTGTGACGTCATAATACATTAATACAGGTGCTTTGATTAACAAGGATTTCACCTTTAGAAACGCACTTCAGCTTCCAGACATTTCATTTCAGGCCCAGCCCATGCTCCTCCCTGCTCACATCGCCCTACTTAATAACTTGGCCGTGATTATCATCTGTATGGTCTCCTCCGCTGCTGTCTGAGGGCTCTGGCGACTACCGCAGTCGTCTAAGTAGTGCTGATGTTGTCAGCCATTGGAAGTGCTGGGACAGGCTATAGTGTCTATTTTCACTGTGTGGCGCCATAGTGGTCCACCAGTGAACGGGGTGAATGAGAGGAGGTGCTATCTCGCAGGGTATTCAATATCCCCCCTTTTCACGAGTTGTTTGTTTTGCATGAGTCGTCACATTGCATCTTGGGCATCACATTGGCTATTTTAGGCTGTGATGGCGGTGTATTACGTGGATGGTTGCTATGTAAAGTGAGTGAAAATGTCATAGTAAACTTTGGCTGCTGCTCCGCCAAATGCCTTTTCTATGGGAAGTGTGACGTGAATAGTACCAGACGCCTCCTTCCACGAGGCGGCATGCCGGCGCCCCCTGTCGAATCAACCACAATTGAAATGATATGCCAATCTGCATAGTTACATTTAGTTCACTAGAAATGTCATATATCTCTGGGACAGACACTTTCAGGGAGTCTGCCATCAGTGAAAAAAGAAGCTCTTTTGTGATAGTGAAGAGCATTATTCTGGAAATTATTTTGGATTAACAGAGCATTGCATCCCATATTAATACTGATTGAGACAGTTGCACATTACATTGGCAACTACCAGCAGATTGGAGGGTGATATCATCACTATTTAAACCAACCAGGAGTAATATGACCTGATTCCACACATCCATGTCCAAAAAACAGTGCTGAGGGTTATCATTGCACCATTGGCGCATAATTTCGAATTGTGGTTGATTCGGGTGGGAAGCCGGGGACCCACCACGCCCCAAGCGGCGCTCACTCACACTTACCGAAACCTACCCCCAGCCGTTAGACATTCAGTTTCGATCCTCCACGGTGTGAACATTTCACCACACCCACTACCCTCTTTTTTAAGGACTACTACGTAGGGGTCGGCTCCGGCGGCCTCAGAGCCTCCGGCCATTGAAGACACCCCTCTCGACATCGACGAGATCGACTGAGAGACCCCCACTGTGTAACCCTCCCTCTCTCTGTTAATAAATATTTCTACTCCCACCAGGTCTCCGGCTTCCTTACTCGAATCATAATTTGTAATGTCTGATACAGGTTGTACATAATGCTTTTGTAAAGCTGCAGCACCCAGGTTATACTGATTTGACAAATACTCCCGAGATCGCCATTGGTAGGCTCAGCAAAACAGTTATTCAACTTGTTCAGCAATATGTATGTGGTTAACCAATTGGCTAGTTCAAGTTTAATAACAGTTTGACTCAGAATTGCAAGCATTAGCCAATTTTACTGTGGTTATTTAATTATGCAATATTGTATTTACAGAATGCCCTGTTGGCTACTATGGCTTGAATTGTGCCTTCCCATGTTCTTGCTACACCCCATATAGTAGGTGTGATGTGCGAAGTGGCAAATGTCATGATGTATTTTGTTCAATTGGATATAGACAACGCCCTGAATGCAAAGAAATTATCCCAATTCATCATGGTATGCATAACTTTCTATTTCTCATAGGTTTATTGTAGATGCCTAAATACATGTCTTGGAATATCTTGTATGGGTTACATCGGAGTTATTTACAGACACTTCCAATGGGCGGCGTGGTGGCTATCCCACCCAAATCAACCACACTTGAAAGTGTGCATCAATTCGGGAAGAGTGAGCCAGACACTGTATGATTTTGGAAATTGAACATCCTTAATTTGATTAATTTATATATTTTTATGAATTACAATTTAAGTCATTTGACCAGGTATGGGTGCAGGGAACCACCTCTCTAGGGACCAAGGAGTCAGCCCAGGTAGAACCACGAGTCGAGCTAAAGCACAGGGCCAGCTCCCGCAGGGCATTCACAGGGGCATGACAGGGTACATAGTGGAACACCACATCAGATTCCAAGGTCCCCTGTGACATGATGGCTGAGAGATCACCCGGCGCCTTCAACAATTCCATGTAAGGTGAAACAGAAAGCCGCCGGCACTGCTCCTGCTGCCTCCAGCGCTTAAGGCATGATCGCCATCAGGTCACGTGGAATGATCAGCATGCCCGTATGCACAATAAATGCTGGAGCATCCAAGGGCGTTTGAAGAAGGCATACCACCTGGCACCGGGTTGGGATGTCTTGGAGGACCTCAGGGTCACACAGAGGCCACCAGGGCAACATCCTAGCGCCTTATGGTATGTGAGCCACCTCAGTCACCAGGGATTGCCTCATGAAAGTATAGTAGGCCATGCTAATGGCCGACCAGGGCATGACGCATCAATAGCCCAAGGAGCGCCAGTAGATGAAGATGTCCGTTCACGTTGTGGGGGTGATAGAGAGGGCATGCCTGGTTTTTTTAAAGTCTTTTCAGTGCGCTCTAGCACCATCTTTGTGTGATGGGCTGTGAACGCAACATCATCGCCACCCCCTCTCACACCCTGGTTTGTGTGCCCGAGAACGCACTATCTACCAACAAAGGGGACGGCAGCTTGCAGTGGAAGTGGGTGATCTAGTGACATAGTGCCCAAGCCCATAGGCTGAGGTGGCTAGGTGGTCGGCGCCCCGCTCTAACATATAAGCTGGGTAGCGCTTCATGTATTTCCTACGGCTTCGCCACATCCCAGGGGCCAGATCCGCCAAGTGTACACCCATGATGTGATCCATGGAGGCCCTGAGCATAACCTGTAACAAGAGCCAGAAGTGCCCAGGCAATATATAGGTCACAAATGGATATGTCCGAGAGTGCTATGCAAATCATTGAGTTAAGGACCTACCGCGGCATTCGTCGTGGGTGAAGAACAAGGGAATGGGGGGAGGGGGAGGGGGGAGTGTACATGACTGATGGCTTTGGCTAACTTGAGTGCATATAATGTTCAACACCACTAGCGTCACACATCAGCTGTTCACCGGTTGTGGGTTTGTTATAGTCCAGGAACATTAGGTTTTAACCCGGAAAAAAATAATGTCAAGCTGAATTTTCTTTTACAAGCTCAGTTCATCTTGCTGAGTCACATATCAAAAGTCCCCTAAAATCCCACCCTTGCTTCATTCCTAAAAAAATGGTGTTACCTAGCAACCATAGCTGAATGCTAAATGGCCCAGAAAATGCCCTTATGGATTAACTAATTCCACTATTAATCTAACATTTACTTGTATTTATCATTCTGATTAATAAGCAAGTACAACAATACATACAACAACACCATACATATTTATTATACATGGTACCCAATGGCAACAGCGTACATTGCAGCCAAAGTATGGTAGCACTAGCAGGAATATTAGCAACCACATCCAAACTATGTCGTGATGAAAGTGTAGTAGATCATGTTATTATTAGTACAAAATATAAACAGTACAAATGGTCAATATCTTGTTTGAAACCGTTTCATATCTGTGAATTATGCTGATCAATGACAACCTATGTCCGAACATATGCATAGCAACCAGCGTAATTGAAATGCATGTCCATTGTTTAACGCCGTATTATGGTTTTATTATTAGGTGTGTAATATATGCTAATGAATTAATTCCTTCCTTCATCCATCAATCCGTCCGTTTGTCCTGCCATCCTTTTGTTCATCCGTCCGTCCATCCGTCCGCCCGTCCATCCATCCATCCTCCCATGCATATCGATCCATCTGAGATCATGGCTGCCTCAGATGAACTGGACAATGTTGTTGTTAAATTAGGTGGCTTCCATGTCTTATATGGGAGATGTTGGCAACATAATGTCAGGCAGTGGATTAGAAGAACTGTGGAGCACAATATATGCCAAAGCCTCTGTTGCACACATGACAACTGGACACGCATATTCCCGTGCTCTGCGTGCTCACTATCTTACTCAAAAAACTCTGGCCACTATCCTTCTGCAAACACCAGACTGCCTTAGTGAAGATGACAAAGGTACATTGACAAAGCTTTATCAGGATCTTTTGAAAGAGGAAACATCTTTTGGAAGATGGATTGGGGACTATTGTTATTAGTCAACTGAAGCAACTTCTCAAACAGCTGTCTGACCATGCCAAAGCTATATCTCGAACAGCTAAACTCTGAATCCAATACTTTGAGCAAGTTAACATCATGCGATTATTTGTCAGAGCAGAGAGGACAGGTGACTGCGAGCTTCACCGCTATACTGTCACGAAAATGCTTCCACACCCACATGCCGCAGGACATCTTCCATACGCAAAATCGGCACATCTATATGTACAGCAAATGACAGAATTGTCAAAGAGGATGACTTCGGAAGAATACAACATGTTCACAAACAGGGGTTTCTTCACAATCTGCCGAAGTGACAAGTTCTGGTGTGGAGTTTGGTCTGACATGACCATCGAACAGGTACTGATGGAGCTATCAAGACCTCGGGAGGATTAACCCGTGGCCGTGGAATGAGCGAGAGCACACTTGCACAGTGGGTGCTTGCTCTACCGTTGTGTGTACCACTATGTAATGCCCTGGAAACATTCACTGGCATCAAACCAGGTACATCTGAGCAGCACAAAGAGCATAAGGAGGTTCTTACCTCAAGACAAACCAGAGACAATCATGACTTGAACTCCTCCCTGGAATGGCTAGAAGCACACCCTCCCTTTGTGAACAAACCAGATAATACCTTAGTTTCCCTTGCTACTGGAATTATAACACACAAAACCATTAACTGCGATGAAGCTGAACGTCATGGATTCAAAGCTATGCAGGAAATGGTTGGTAAACTGTTTGCAGGAATAAAACTTCGACGGAATGACAAAGTAAAACTGCTTGCAGCAATGACAAACACTGTACAAATTTGCAACGATGAAGTCACCGATAATCCACTGCAACTGTTCAGTCAAATCGCCTGCATTATTAACTCGAGCTCCGAGTTGTCCAGTCTGTCTGAGCTTCTTGAAAGTATCGGAACTGTCGCCACTACACCACCCCCCCATCATTGTTTGATGATGTGTCAATGAGAAAATCGACAAAGGCTGCATTAGCTACTCTGCTAGAATCACTGGTACCCAGTGACAATAATATGCCAGGCGAGGCTCTTTTTGTTGTTGATGGTGGACATTTTCTTCACTCGGTGACTTGGCCACACCCAGCAACTTATGATGAAATCTGTCAAATGTACCTCAAGCACTACCAGTCAAATGCAACAGTTGTCTTTGATGGATATGATGGACCTCCTTCAACAAAATCTGTTGAACAAAATCTGTTGAACAAAATCGCAGGGCAAGCAAGGCATTCTCCGCAGATATCATCTTCACTGGCAGCATGCACATTATGACAACACAGGCAGGGTTTCTTGGAAATGGAAACAATAAATCCTGCCTTATTCTTGCTGTATCTTCTGGTCTCTGTGATGCCTGTATACATTTTGCACAGGCCACAGCTGATGCTGACACAATGATCATGTCTACAGCTCTTGATCTTGCATTCAATGGGGAGACAGTTGTGTTGGTTGGGACTGACACAGACCGGTTGATCATGCTCGTTGCTCGGACACCAACCAATACAAAGCTATTCATGCTTCGTCCCAGTATGAACAATAAACCGGCAAAATTATTCAATATCACCGCGATACAGCAAGCTGTTGGAGAAAAACAACACAACTTGCTTTTTCTTCACGCCGTCACAGGGTGTGATACCACATCTGCGTTGTATGGACAAGGGAAGAAAAAGGCGTTTCGGTTGCGCATGTCAAATGACGAGCTTGCTAAGGAAATGAGAGTGTTCAATACGGAAAATTTGAATCCCACCGATGTCTCAGCAGCTGGAGAAAAGTTTCTTCTTGCATTATATGGTGGAACAAGGTTCAATACATATAAGAGGAACATTGCTGGCTATAAGAGGAACATTGCTGGCAAGTCAGTGGGTGCCAAGGTCACTCTAGCCACTCTGCCACCCACCAGCGCAGCTGCACGACAACATTCTTTGCGGACCTACTTACAGGTGCAACAATGGTTGGGAAAGGATCCCTCACCGACTGAGTGGGGATGGAAAACTCATAACAACGTATTGCTTCCCCTCCCTACTGACTTGCCACCGGCACCTCAGAAACTAATAAAACTCATAAGCTGCAACTGTAAGGAAGGATACATGAGTGGTTGTGGGTGCAGACAGGCAGGAATGGCTTGTTCTGCAATGTGTTCACAATGTATGGGAATTGGATGCAGCAATGCCCCACAGGCTGAGGAACTCGGTACTGGTGAGGATGAGTAGATTCAAGTGTTGGTTGATCAGTTGATCACTCATACATCAGGATTACATAGCTAATAACTTTCCTGATAGATATATATATATCGATATGCAATGAACAAAATTGAAGCATTTCATTGATATCTATGCTGTTGCCATTGGTTACCGATGTATAATAATCATGTATGGTGTTGTTCTATGTATTATCTTACTTGCTTATTAATTAGAATGTTAATTACAAGCATATGTTAAGTTCATAATGCAATAAGTCCATTTATAAGGTCATTATCTGGGCCATTAGCATGCATCGGTGGTTGCTAGGCAACATAATCTTTTTAGCGATGAAGCAAGGGTGGGATTTTAGGGGACTTTTGATATTTTGTTTAATATACTACACTAGGCTTATATACAAAAAATTAGCTTGACATTATTTTTTTCCGGGTTTTACTGTTCTGGTAGCTAATGCTCCTGCACTATATTGTTGACATCCAGGTCTGTGATGATGGCCAGATTGGTGCCAGCATGCGGAGCACGCTGGGAACTAGTTCCAAGTGGGACTCACCGTAGGGTGCAGCTGGTTGCAGCATGAGGCTGCTTGCTTGGCACGCAAGCCAGGAACCAGTGGATTGTGTGACGTCAGTGGCTGGCTTTCACAGGGGGAACCCCACATCGGGAAACTCCAGCGGGAAGCCAGCCACAACGAAGCCATCGTTTAGGTTTCACAATGTCAACAAATCGGTTTCAGATTATTGACAATAAACCAAGCTAGGCCAGGGGTGACGGGAGGGGAGCCTTCCCCAACTGAACCGGCGTCAAGTTCCAAATTAGAATTATTGTTTTGGGCGATTTTTTTGCTGATGGATCCATGGGGTCATTCTGGGTCAGTCATCGGGTGTTGGCGGGGAGGGATCCATCCTGCACCACAGTTTCCTGATGGCGTGACAGGGCTGAGGGTGCCAATGCCAGGAAGCCCTGCTGAGACTCCCAGCATTTCAGGCCCATCATTTAATCATCACTGCTTGCCTCACGCCACTTTTTAAAATATATATTTGGAGGAAATACACTGCCACCACAATGATCCGTTGTATGGCTTCCACTGCTGCTATCGGCGGTGCTCCAGTGGGTGTCGCGGGTCTCATGGTAGTGTTGCCTTGGAGGTGTGAGGCGGGACAGGGGTGGTGATCTGTAGCGCTGACTGCTCCTGTGATATTCAGCATGATCATGGCGCGAACTGTAGGGCGGCGAGGGGGTTTTGTCAGCCCCCAAAAGTGCTTCCTTCTAGAATGGTAACTGACCCGGTGCCATACGGATAGCTGCTGGCAGTACGAGGATGCCTGCATCAGAGTACAGGGTGACCGGCCCCTTGCTGGTGGTCAGCGGCCCGATGGCTGCTGCTGCTTGCTGGAGGTGTGGGTGACGTGGCTGAGGGGCGGGTGATGCCCAGTGCTGCGTGGCATTGGAAGCCGTTACAGTGGCAGGCACCTCCTTGGCGTGTTGGATGTTCCTCCATGCAGGTCCGGCATGAAAGTCAGAACACCTTCTCCTTCTTCTTGTGTTGGTTTTGGGATCAGTCGCTGGGTCACCATGAATGCCCCCCCCCCCCCCCCCCCGCTGTGATGGACTCGCAGCCACGACCTTCCTGCATCTGCTGGGCATCTGTGAATCTGGCCATGTCTAGAAGACTGACTGTTTCAGCCCAAAAAGGCAACACGTCGGCGCGCGTTGGTGAGAAACGTCGTAATGTGACAGGGCCTTTAAGGAGGAGTTATTGAGCGAATAGACAAAGTTCAACTTAGAATTGGAGCATACCTCAACTTAAAAAAAACTGTTGATGGAATTGACCATAACATATTTTCGCAGAAAATCCACAGGGCAGGGTTAGGAAATAACCTGGTCATTCATGACCAACTACTTAACTAGTTGGACACATTGCACAAAACTGAATGGCAATAAGTCAAACATCAGGACTGTTAAAACTGGAGTACTACTGGGTTCAAAATGGGGGCCCCCCCCATCTGTTTTTAATATTTATAAAGGACCTTTCCCACTCCAAGTGTTTGACGATGCACCATTTACAATACTTGCAAATGATACAGTATGGGACAGTATGACCAGGGCTAATATGTGGTGTAGTGAAAACAAACTATCCCTTAACAACAATAACACTGGATTTGTATAGTATTGCCCCAATCAAGGAAGCCAGGAGCAAATCCCATTGCACTGCAAGTGCATGCCAGTACTTGGGAACAGTGTTTGATTCTGTCTTAAATGGAAATCAGCAGTTGTTAGACTAACTCAATCATTGGCACTAACAATGTCTGCAATCAGTAAGATCAGAAGCTTCCTAAGCGAAAACACTGCCCAACAATTCTGCTAGTAATATACTATAATGATATAACGAACACCTGAACGGCTACAAAGGATCCAACACCAGGCATTGAGAACAATTTATTTTGGGCAAAACGTCCTGATTGTAGCTGCTTCTCCGGTTGTATTGGTCGTTCGTCCATTGGCTGGATGGCCGAGTCGGCTCTGGTACCGATCAGTCACACATCCCTCTGCATGTCTTTGATTTTGTGGTTGTCGGCCCAGCTGTTCTGCAGCCGGCCATCACTAATCATGGAGAATTTCTTCGCCGACCACAACCGGCACGTGTTTCCGGTCCCAAGTAAGTGTATTGGTCGTGAGCTGGTGCATGTGCTCCAGGATTGGTTCCTTCCAGGCCTGGGGCAAAACCGGGTCCTTTCCCATACGTAACAAAGCACAAACAGGGTCAGTCCACGTGGCCTCACCAAGTGCCACTTTTTCATTCTTATCACGGCTGTCTTGTTTGTTGTCGTTATAGCCGGCAGTTGGAAAGCACAGGAAACCTTGTATGGCGGCGGTGGCGACTTGGCTGCCAGTTGACCCACGTGGTTGGCTGCCGGGGTCGTGGCAGGCCGGCGTGTAACCATGCCAATACCACTGTCATGAACTGTCACCTCCTTCATGTCATCTGTCACATTCCTCCCTTGTTTCATCTGCGACTCCAGGGTTGCGTTCAGGGTCCGTCTCGGAGGCGCCTCGGAGATGGCACTGACATCACGCTAGTCTGAACTGCACAAGCAGTTTGTCGCCTCGAAAATGGCCGCCCCCTTAGGCGGTGGCCATTTGCAATGCAAATGCTGCGCTGTGGTAGGCTGAAACTACTGGATACGGCTGCCATTTTCGAGGCGCTTTTTGTCTCCTATCTGAAAATGGAGGCGTCACCGAGACGTCACCGAGACGTCGCCGCGACTCACCCTGAACGCAAATAAGCCAAAAAGCATAGCCGCGACGTCGCCGAGACGACGCCGAGACGGACTCTGAACACGGCCCAGGTTAACAATCCATGCATCCGTTTTTTCCATGAACTCAGTCCGGACGCCTTGCATTTGGGTGGCCAGCTGGGTGACGATTGCCACCTGGATAGCCTCCAGTACCCCATCACTGATGGTGTAGACTGTTGCGGACTGCTCCGTGGGCGATTGAGCTTGGCCAGCACTGGAGGTGGGCTCCCGAGCAGGTGATTGCTCCGGGTGGCTAATCCACTTAGCGTTCTTTTTCGGTCGTCCGCTATGTTTTGGTCGGTTGCTCTGTTTGCTTCTGGTGCTGTTACGTGTTGACTCCCTTTGCAGCATCTCATTGCACTACGTGTCATTACGTGAGGTAAGAAAGAAGAAAGGTGGTAGTGGTCCTCACTGGATAGGGACCGCAGGAGGAATGAAGCCATGGAAGGGGTGGATGGTTTGAATTTTTCAAATCATGTGACGTATTGGCGCTGTGTCCAGCGTCTGGATAACTTAGTTTGGGTTGAAGCCGGTAGGTGGCTCCAATCGCGCCAGCGGTGCCGGGCGGTTCATTCGTGAACTGCTAGGGGGTCCAGGTTGGTGGCTAAGTCAATGGCGGTTCTTTCACGCCTCTGTCCGTAAATTAACCATGTTTCTAATAACATGCACAATGATAGTCCAATACACATATAATATAATATTTCAAACCAAATTCACTGAGGTTGGCCCCACTGTTTCACTGGCGACAGCTGGATCAATGTGCTACTAACAATCCCACCCCAACAGCAGGACTCACTTCACTGTCAGGTGTTTGTCACTAAAACAACAAACTGCAATGAACAAATTCACATAATTAACCACGATAGAGTGACACTAGAATATTCCTATCGAAGTGACATTTAGATGTTTCTTCTTGTCTAACTCCAATAGACCCAGAGAGCGTGTATATAAACAGATGAGAGGGACAACTGTCATACTAGACCCTGTAACAGCTGCCGACTGTGGCGCTCCAAGTGGTGGTTGTTGAACAAATGGGCAAACTCAAGGCATTGTCAATGGCAGTGAGCAATCTTCATACAGAAAACGTTAAATATCTCTAAAACTACAACACCTAGAAACAAACTGATTGGAATACACATAGAAAACATGTTTACCAACAAGATTATATTAAATTGATATGGTTAGGGTTCTGGATTTCTATTAATTTGGAATAAAACTGAAGTTTTTCACTACGCGTACGGCAAACTCAAGGCATTGTCAATGGTCGTGTGCAATCTTCCTACAGAAAAAGTGAAATATCTCTAAAACTACACCAAATAGAAACAAGCCGCTTAGTACACATATAGAAAACATGTTTACCAACAAGATTATATTGAATTTATAAGGTTAGGGTTCTGGATTTCTATTAATCTTTTAAGAAAATTAATGTTTTGCACTGAGCGTACCGGCAAACTCAAGGCTTGTTCAACAATAACCACCAGGATCGCCACTGCAGCCTGTGTTACATATTTTCGCGGGAGTTGTCCCTCTCATCTGTTTATATGCACGCTCTCTGATAGACCAGGTCCTACATTAAAACTTATTACAACTTAACCAAATGACAAGTAGCTTCTGGTTACTTTCTAAATACCATTAAAATACTCATATCGATCCATCTAATATTGATGTAATGATATCCTACTATTGTTGCTATATTCATGTGGAACCTGTATGTACCTAAGCAGAAATCCATTGTGCTATATGCAGCAAATTGTGTATTTAACAGCTATTGTTAGCTTACTTTATATACCTTGCCCTACCTACCATCTTTGTGTAAATAATCCTGAATTGAACAATGGCTGAAACAGCAGTGTGTTGGCGCTGAACAAAACAAACTTATTCAGAGGAATAAGCTTATTTACCTCAAACACACAATCATTTGCTTTTTTGATTGTCAATTATAATTGATTCCTACTGTCAATTTGTTGGAATTTGGCTTCAGATTTCAGTTATCACATCACCTAATATATATTTATGACTTAGATCGCCCCTACCTTCCTGATATGCATATTACCTTTTTTGCTAACACAACATTAAATCATCAACTAATCACACTGGAATAGGCAGTTATGTTGCATTATTTGTAAATTAATGACATTTTACATGCTATTCATTGTCAATTAAACAGCATGCACACCATTGCGGTATGGGCTGGAGTGTCGTATGTTATGTAACTGCATGTCTAGCTGCAATGACTTTACTGGACAATGTGAAGGTATGCATTCTATATTTATTTTGAATAAAGTAAAAATGGTTCAGGTAAGATGGTGACTTGGATACTGAAAACTCCACATGGTGACTAGTGTGACCCTTGCTACTGAACTATTTTCACACGAAATTGTTGGTAGGACATAAACAGCCTACCAGTGTTTATAGTGTCTCATCTTTTTTTTAAACGTTTGAAAAAACCATTTGGGTAGACGCCAAATCATATTTTGGATATATCCAGGAAACTATAGGCCAATCAGTCTAACATCTGTAGTGTGTAGATTGCTGGAATCAATAATAAGAGATTCTATCATGGCTCATCTTGTTGAAAACAACCTCCTATCAACACAGCAGCATGGCTTTGTGCAAGGAAGATCTTGTATGACCCAACTACTGGCATGTATGGATGAGTGGACCCGCGTTATTGATGACTTTGGAGATCTGGATGCTATTTATCTAGATTTCCAAAAAGCATTCGACACTGTTCCACACCAGCGACTGCTAAAAAAACTGCGCGGCTATGGCATAAGAGGAGATGTCCTACACTGGATAAAGGATTTTCTGAGCAACAGAAGACAACGAGTCATTGTAAATGGCAAACCATCAGGATGGTGCTCGGTGAAAAGCGGAATACCTCAGGGCAGCGTGCTTGGACCGGTCTTATTTGTGATATATATCAATGACTTGTATGTACCTAAGCAGAAAGGATCCTACTCAACAGACACTCTATTCACATAACACCTGGTGTAGTTCCGGAGTCACAGTGTGGCTTCAGAGGTAACCGGAGCACTGTGGATATGATATTTTGTCTCCGACAGCTACAAGAAAAGTGCATTGAGCAGGACCGACCACTGTACATGGTATTTGTCGATTTCACTAAGGCATTTGATACAGTCGGGAGGACCGGGCTATGGCAGCTACTGAGGAAGTATGGATGCCCAGAGAAGTTCACAACTATGATCGAGGCTCTACATACAGGAATGATGGCGAACGTTAGTGCTGGAGGGGAAGTCTCGGAATCGTTCGGGGTTACCAATGGGGTCAAGCAAGGTTGTGTACTGGCCCCCACGCTCTTCTCCATCTTCCTATCAGCAATGCTAGACGAGGCTTTCCGAGACATGGGGGATGGCATCTATATACAGTCCAGACAGAGCGCTGACCTATTCAATGTCGCACACTTCAGAGCGAAGACCAAGACTACTCAGATACTGGTGAGAGAGCTACTATTCGCAGATGACAGTGCACTGGTTGCCCACTCTGCTGAAGACACCCAGAAAATAGTGGACGCTTTCTCCGATGCATCAAAGAAGTTTGGCCTGAAAATTAACATCAAGAAGACGGAGGTGCTGTACCAACCCAACTCTACAAGAACCCTAGAGGAGGAGATCATGGTTGACGGAAACAAGCTGAACTCTGTTCCGGAATTCACCTATCTCGGAAGCACTATATCAAGTGATGGACACATTGATGCTGAGATACAGAGGAGGATGGCCAAGGCTAGCGCATCTTTCGGCCGACTACGCCAGAGACTCTGGAACAACCACCATGTGTCCATTCGAGTCAAAGGTAAGATCTACCGCGCAATCCAGCCTACTATACGGAGCCGAGGCCTGGACAGTGTACAGACAGCAGGTGAAAAAGCTGCATGCCTTCATGATGCGACATCTGCGTTCAATCATGAGGCTAACCTGGAAGGACAAAGTGACGAATAAGGAAATACTCGAACGGATGGGGCTGCCCTCTATGGAAGATCTTCTGATCAAAAAGAATCTCCGGTGGACTGGACACCTCATGAGGATGTCATCAGACAGGCTACCAAAGCAGATCCTCTATTCTCAACTGTCTTCTGGCTACAGAAAGAGAGGGCGCCCCGTCTCCGGTTCAAAGATACCATCAAGAGAAACCTGAAGCTGAGAGACATTAAGACCGACTCATGGACGCAACTCTCACAGCAGAGAGCTAAATGGAGAGCGGCAGTCAAGTAATGAAAGCAGTCTTTGTCGCATCGCGACCGACAGCATGATGATGATGATGATCAATGACTTACCAGAGGTTGTACATTCTATGGTCCAAATGTTTGCTGACGATACCAAAGTATTCCGCCATATATAGAAAGGTAGTGACTCACGCGACTTGCAGAAGGACCTCAACAACATGCAGAAGTGGTCAAGTGATTGGCAGCTGAAGTTTAATGCTTCAAAATGCAAAGTGATGCATTTAGGGGGGCAAAAACAGCAAGCACATCTATGTAATGAACGATGGTGTGAATAATGTTCCGCTCTCCGAAACAATGATAGAAAAGGACTTGGGTGTCAAGGTGGACAACAAACTGACATTCAGCGACCACATCCAGGAAGCTGCCAACAGAGCTAATGGAATACTGGCTATCATTCGAAGATCGTACACATACCTAGACGAGGATGTTGTACGCAGACTGTACACATCCCTTGCACGTCCACTTTTGGAATATGGAAATGTTGTGTGGTCACCACTCTACAGGAAGGATGCTGAGTCAATTGAGAGTATCCAAAGAAGGGCAACGAAGCTTGTACATGGATTTGATGCAATACCCTATGAACAACGTATGTATCATTTGAAGATCCCAAGCATGTACTACAGACGGGCCCGGGGGATATGATTGAAGTATTCAAATATCTCCATGGTATCTACAAGACAGGCGGCCCCCTTATCAGAGACTCCAACACCAGGACCAGAGGGCACTCCCTGAAGCTGAGGAAGCGGTACTCCAGACTGGACCTGCGACACAACTTTTTCGGCTTTAGGGTGGTTGACCTGTGGAATGACCTGCCGGAGAGTGTCGTAGCAGCAGAGTCGGTGAACTGTTTCAAGTCCCGACTGGATGCATACTGGTCAAGCATTACATATATCTTGGAGCCAGTGACAGTTGCTGCGATCGACCACATCTGAAGAACTGTCTCCATTTCTATTAATTAAGAGCGGCTAACAGGTCCAAGGCCTATTATAGCTGTATCCTATTGATTGATTGATCTTCTGGGATAGATTAAATACATGTAATATTGCTAACATACTGAATACAGAGTCAACAATAAGTATTGGACTTACTATCCCCAGAAAAAAGGGATGGTTGGCTAACATAGATAATTTATGAACGCAGCCAGGTAAGTAACTCCTGTCACATGACGTATGTCCACCACTGGTCCACTAGCTTTGGTTATTTAGGAACGCAGCCAGGGGCACCCATTTCTTGTCATGTGATTCACAGGACTTGCATTATGGGTTGGCAATATTCATGGGTAGCTGTTGATTCTCCTGTTCCAAGCATTACCAATATGCCTCCAGGGAAGAAGAAGCCAGCAGGCCAACTTTACATCTACAAAACTCCTATAAGTACCTAGGCACAACTGTTGATGCGGCTCTAAGTGGTACCCAACAGCTGGCAAGACTTAACCAAACACTGGCACTAAAAATGAACACATTCAGAAAAATAAGGACCTATGTAAGTGAGAATACTTCACTACAGTTGTACAAGTCAACAATATTACCAATTATAGACTACAATGATATCATCTATGGATTACTAACGAAGCAGCAACAGACCAAATTACAAAGAACGCAACACAAAGCTCTCAGAACAGTATTCTAAGGCAAGATACTAAGTCTGGTTGAGATGCATAGCAGAGCAGGTCTGGACACTCTGGATGTATGTATGAAACTACACCTAATGACGCTGATGTATAAACATGCAAGTGATGACAAATACATAAATCGCACAGCCAGGGTGACGAGAAGGGCGACATCGACCCTACTCTGGGTGCCCAACCCGATTTACAAAGGAAATGTCATGTGGAATAAACTCCCAACCAAAACCAGAGAAGCGGGTTCGATCCTTGCTGTAAAGCTCACCTGGTTATTCAGGCCCAAAACCTGGCACTGCAAATATATAATGTGACCTACTGAACGACCGATTGACTTCGCCCTCTCTCATGCCTGCTCTCTCCCTGCCTGTCCGCCCACCTGCCCCTAGACCGCTCCCCCCCCCTTCCACATTTTGACAAACAACTATTATAACTCAATGACATAATAACATTCAAGACGCACTACCACCACTTCAACCAGCATTGGATGCAATATAAACCACTATACATGCACAATATGGCACTATTAAAAGACTAACCATTAATAAAACCAAATCTAAATGACATACAAACAGAGCATATGATTTAACCACTAGTGTACATTACTGCACACTCTATATTGATGCATATACCTTGCACTATGTTGAGTACCTATGCTGTACACTATATAGCATAGGTTGCTCCCTCACTTTCTTTTTATGTTCAGATTGGGTTGTGCTGCACAAAATATGCAACATATTCCACTTCCACTATGTACAAATCAAATGTTATCGCTCCAACGACTGGAAGACCAGTGCCTCGGCGCTGACAAAATATGTATTCAGATGAATACAAATATTTACCACAGAAAAAACCCGATCAGTAGCACATCGACAATCTTAACGTAGAAGGGCAAGGTGCGTGCCAGCTGCCTCTTTGGCTACGCCCCTCTGCCCGTGTGCACCAACACCTCCACCTGACACTGCACTCCCCAGTCAGAAGATATGTCCCTACTCGAATTGCAGAGAGATACTTTATGTTACAACAGAGACTTTGCTAATAGATTCAGTGTAATAGAACAAATTGCTGCTATTCACCTCTCTGGGCCCATAATTCCACACATGCCTCACTCCGGTACTCCCCTGTCATTCTCCCCACAACCAGGAGCCTATTGCCAATTTGCAAGTCCATTGGTTTCTCCAAGACCCACTGAATCACCGTACTGTTCTTCCGCATGACAGTCAACAACAGTCTGTTGTCCAAGCCACGCCGCCGCCACTGCTCTTCTCACCGCTGGACATGGTCCCGCTACCGGTGTAGGTGCAGCTGCTCCACCCGCTCATCACCAGCCAGCCGAGGCGAGGGCCCAACAGGTGGCCTCTTATTCCAGAAAAAATGGCGAAACAGTCAGACAAAATTAGTAAAAAGCTGAAACTTGGTAGATGCACTCCTCTAAACATCCTTAATAACATACTAAAAGTCCCCGTGTATCCTCCTCGAGCATCTGTCGTTATGACATTATGATGTTATAGCCCTTACTTCATCAAGCCGGGCAGCTGCTGCTGGAGATTGCCAGGGCAAGAAATTTGGCGTTCGCATGCCCGATCAGAGCTCGATTTTTACGGCGGAAGCCCGAGCACTCCTTCTCGCATTGGAAGTCATTGAACTATCCAACCACACTAAATATGTAATATACAGCGATTCGTTTTCCTGCCTGCAAGCTATTGCTGGGCTAAAAACGGACCACCCTTTCGTGGCAAAGGTCATTTACAAAATGAACCACCTAGCAACAGATGGATATGACATCCACTTGTGTTGGGTGCCTGGCCATGCCGGCATCCAGGGAAACAAATGAGCTGATCGGGCTGCGAAGGAGGCTCTGAACTATGATGTTGAGCCGTGTCTGATACCCCACTCTGATCTGAAACCACTAATATCCACCCACATCAAATCCAAATGGCAACATGAGTGGGATGAAAACATTAATAAACTTAAAGAAATTGAACCATCTGTGGGAAAACCACCACATTCTCATGTGGGGGGTCGGTGGGACCAAGTGGTCCTTAGCCGCCGCCGTATTGGCCACTCGTGGCTAACACATGTTTTCCTGCTCAAGGGGGACCCTCCCCCTGAATGTATTGGATGTCAGTCCCCACTGACAGTCGAGCACATTTTACTAAACTGTGTTGATTTTATGGCACTGCGCCAACTTCATCTTCCGAATATGAGGAGTTAAGTATCCGGGGAGAGGACAAGCTAGCGCAGGTCCGGAAGTATCCTCAGAAAACAACTCCGGAGCGGAGGGAGCAGAACGAGTTGGAGAGGAGCGAATACAAAGGTAAGTTTCTTTTTAGCAAAATCCAACAGGAAATACTCTAACTTTTTAAACGGATTCATTGAAAATCACATTGAGTGAAAACCTGTTATGTGCCAATGACTTAAAAGTTCAAACGCTTGTTGCAAAACAATGTTACAGAACAAAGACTGTGAGAGTAGTACTGATCACCTCTCGGCTGACAGAACGCACATATAACTATTAATGTGACTAGTAAATGGAGTGGTCGCTAAAAGTCAACATACTTAATACATATTGCTACATATGTGTTAAATTACTACAAGAATGGCCAGAATGATGACTGAAGAACAAAGTCTGAAAGCTGTAATTGACAATTTGCACTATCCCGTTTGACTAAGCTGCATATTGGGTGAACCAGTCAACATCCATCACAAGCTGTGGAGGTATAATGTGTTTCCCTATGTATGGCGAGTTTGTGAGTGCGGTCAGGAATCTAGACATAAACCTTCTCACCAGGCATATGCATTTGGCTATTTGCTGGAGTCTTCCCACCAGCCTCTGGAGGTCTCTCCTTGATGCCAGCACCTTTGTTTTCCACATTTCACATTCTCTGGTCACATCTTGAAGTTTGTCAGGTGGTATTGTTATTGTCATAGTTGTGGTAGAGATGAGAAATCCCAACCACTCGACCTCAGTCATCAGGGTGACCCATTTGGCAGGTGCCAGGTCAAGGCCCAGTTGGTCAGCGAGACTGAAGATCTTGTCATAAGCTCGCTCGGCTTCATGGCATGAGGGTGCCGCCCAATGAAGTCATCGAGTTAACAGAGTAAGTGGTGACCACAACTTCTCATGAAATACACCACAGCATTTGTGGTATGGGCACAAGCCAGAGGCGATGTGTGACAGCCGAATGATGTCACCAGATGAGTGCTACTTTCCCAATACAGGTGACTTCATCCGCTAGATCAATTATACCAGGGAGGGTGTAGGTAGCCAGCTGTCCCTGGTATTGAGCTTTCCTAATCCCTGTGTAAACACTGATGCCTGCTGGGTAGCTTGTCTACAATGACACTGCGCTTGTTTGTACCATGCTTTGGGCGGGTCATCATTGCACAAATCTGGGTCCATGGTTGGGATGGTTGTGTCTAAAATGGCCCGAGCATGGCACCATGAGATAGTTTGGTCTTTATGTAGTCCTCCATGTGGGCTACCTTATCCTGGTCAGAGTGGTGGTTAGCCACAGATGCAATTGGCGGACGGTCGGCAGTGTAGTCCACCGGCCCGCCAAATTCTATGCAATCTGCAAGGTGTTTATCATGGTAGTCGGCTAGCAGTATTCTCCATACCCCTATGTTTAGTCCTGATGGTATGGGTATTCTGGGGGAAATGTAGTTTGGTACTGCACCAGCCCTGACCTGCATATATATGTCAAGGTATTTAAGGTGCCTCGCCCAAATGTTATCGACTGGGTGAGGTCAGATGTCGTCAAGTATGTGCCTATAGGTTGCAGGCATGTGTGTGGGGTTATATGGTTGTAATTGATCATCACAAATGTTTTCGAGAATGTATTCAACATCGTCTGTGTCGGTATTGTCGGCGATGGGAAACCTGTCTGGGGAGCGATCATCATAGGGGACCCCTGTATGAGTTATGTTAGTCTTTGTGGCTACGGCTACTTGTGTACATGTTGGCTTATTACCAGCAGCCTGATAAGTGGCTTGTTTTTAGTACGGGCCATGATCAATGTTGTTGTCATAGTTTATAATGTGTCCATTTATGTTTATGCCATCAGTGTATTGGGATGTAACACCCACGAGAATGTGAGCGGCCTGGTTGGATGACTGTGCGGGGTGAGCTCAGCCGCTTATTAAAAATCCTTCTTTTCGTCGTTGTTAGCTGCTTTGATCTTATCGTTATACCTGTTTTTGTTTTGGCAGAATTTTTCCTGGTGGGGATTAGCCTTCTTATTTTTATTCGTACACCAGGCACACAGGTGGCAGTGCCTGTCAGGCTGCAGACCATGGGAGGTGGCCAACCCACAATCGTTTCCTCTAGTTCCAGGGCTGACAGGGCTTGCCATCTACGGCTTTCTTATATTCAGGTCTTGTGTATTCACCAATTCGCTAGGCATCACCAGATGCTGCTGACAAGGTTATGGTAGCAGATGCGTTGTTGCGATGGTTGCTGCGGCTGTTCTTGGTCTTATCGAGGCATGTGTCGAGGACGCAGATGTCCCTCTGGACATCTTTGATTGCATAGGAGTCGTTCTATGCATGTGGGAGACGGCCATCGGAGATCATCGTGAAGACGGTCTCCGACCACTGGCGGCATGTGTGCCAGTCCCAGTTTGCCGCCATCATGAGGACCTGATGCATATGTTAAAATACATGGTCTGACAAGTTGGCGGGAAGCTTTTTGTCCTTGCACATCCGATAGAGAGCAGCCATATATTCAGGCCACATGGCCTCCTCCATGCCGATTTGATCATTTTTACTCCCACAAATGACATATCTATGAGGAGCAAGTATTTTATTACCTCTTCTCTTTCCCAGTGCTGAGCCGGCGGCGACAAGGATTTCATTGACTGCATCCTCCCTCTTCTTGTCCCAGACATTGTTAGGCGATAGTACATCGTCGGTGGGATGATATCTTCTATCAGCCTGGGACCGACGTTCTTCACAGTCATGACAGTAGGCTTCAAACCCTCGATTTGCGCTATGTTATCTTTTGCTGCGGTGGTTATCATCGTAGGAGCTTGAGATTGATCGTATTGATGATGAACGATAACGTGCCGGAGCGCGTGATCGTCTTCGTCATGGCACATCAGGCATACTGTCATGGCCGTCTCCACATGGGGTGGCACCGTCGGCATGGTGTAACGGACTGGGATTTTCTGCATTTCTCAGTGTCGATCCCGGGTTCGGCTTGAACAAGGTTTGCTTGTTGGAGTGGACTTTTTAGGTATTGCCACTGACTGTGGCTCCCCTCTGGTCTTCTTCTTTGTAGGTGTTGAGGGTTGAAGTTCAAGTGTTTTATCCCACGATCTTTTAGAGCGTGTGTTCCTTGTAGCCGCCATTGTAGCTACTGTGTTTGATACGTTGAATTTAGGCTGGAGAAGTACACTTCCGTTCGATTGAAATATTCTGGTCGAAATAAATTCAGAATTTCTACTACGTCACAATGTGTTTATAAGAATTACGCTAGGTGGTGCGTCAAGTGGTGGGCATTTACTTAGTTAACTGAAACAATGGTAGGGGGCGCCAAGGATCGCGTCCATAACTACTGACTGTGGTGGTCTCGCGCACTCAATTACCCATATTGCGAGCAACATAGACAATTATATAATGAATATATTTAAGACACAACTAGCCATAGTTAAGTATTTTAAGCTAAGAAACATCCAACACTTTGCCAGTTGCTGCCACTGGCTATCCCTATACTAGAGTATAGTCTATACTAGTACTATAATACTAGTTCTAACACTAGATTTGGCTAGATCGAAGTGCAGATGGTATAAGATATGAAGACTAGTTTTATGTAAATGCAATAGTAGATAGAAGAATCACATCTTAATTTAATATATATAATTTTAATTGGTATTCTGCATTTCAAACAGCTGAAACTAACTAACTATTGCTCTATTCGTTTCTACGCGAACCGGCACAGATCCGCTTTGTTTTGCCAACCAGGGCCATTCATAATATTACTTGTATGTTATTCACATGAATTTTTATATGTAGCTCTACTATGGACCAATTTTTTGGGCTAATACATTTATTAATCAGGCTTAATATATTTTTACAAGAGCCTTCGATATTTTGAGCTATAATTCACAGAACTGAGACAAAGTTGGTATAGTGGGTTTTTTAATCTTCAGAATTTCACAGTTACAGTTTAGTCGATGTAAATGTACAGTAACCAGCACCGCGAGTGAGCGATTGGTCATCTGCTCCATGCTTGTCTCATCCATCTGGTCGCCCAGTGGTGATGTTCAAGCGGGAATCAAACCCTCAGCCCTATCAATTGTCTCTTATCTATCGCTGTGGGTGGGTGGGTTAAGAAAGTCGGATCGATGTTAGGCGGACGGCAGCTGCGATGGTTCTACGGACAGTTTGAACTCGGCTGAGGCAGGTAAAGTACACATCTCGCCGGCGAAGTTTGGGTCGTTGTCGCCACCTATCGGGTTGGTCAGGAACTAGATAGTATTCCTCCAGGTGGCGGGTAAGTGGTATCATTTTGTTCAGTCTCCGCCGAGAATTACCCATGTTAATTATAACAATTTAACATGTACAATTCACAGAACGGAGACAAAGTTGGTATAGTGGGTTTTTTAATCTTCAGAATTTCACAGGTACAGTTTAGTCGATGTAAATGTACAGTAACCAGCACCGCGAGTGAATGATTGGTCGTCTGCTCCATGCTCGTCTCGTCCATCTGGTCGCCCGGTGGTGATGTTCAAGCGGGAATCGAACCCTCAGCCAATTAAAGGGAGGGTTCGAGGCCCAGCAGCAACCAGGTCCCGAGGGACGTAGGTGTGGACGGCGGAGGAGGTCCAGGCACCAAGGTCCATTTATTTGAGGGACCCACCTGCTGCCGCCATGGCTTGGGCACCACCTCTACACAGGCTGTGGAGCATGTAGGAGTCTGCAACAGGTATTCCAGAGGGCGAGAGCGCCATGTGGAGGGCCGCTAGCAGGGTGTGTGCCTTGAGGGGTATTCCTCCACGCAGGATGAATGCTGGGCCCGTAGAAGGTGGCCGCTGGGACCGTACGTAGCGGTCCCAGGCCACTGGGCATGAGGCGGAACCGGTTACCGGTGGTATGGAGATGGCATACCGTTGGTCATCTCTCCATCTGGTCTTGGTGGAGTTGACTGTGACTGTCAGCCTGTAGCGTATTCTTATGACATCACTAATCTTGAGGGCATGGCTGGGGTCGTTAGGCGAGATACTCTGGAGTAGATTACCTTGCCTGAGAAGGGTGTAGTAGCCCATGAGAATAGCGGCGAGGAGTACTGCTGCGTTGGGGCCGGCTGATAACAGGTAGGTGACAATTTCTTCGACATTGGATGGAGACAATGGTGCGGCTTGGGTGGGTGTGTGGCATGACAGGCGTTGCACCCATTTTTTCATTAGGACCATTGGATATGTGTCAAAGCCCGTGGGGGAACCTCCAAATAGTGAGACCCAAGTTCTCGTGCCACTGATGTAATTCATAACTTCTCCTGGTGTTAAGAGTGTGTCTTTAAGGTGTAGAGTGTAGGCTAGGATGTCATGATGCGATGGCGCTAGCGGGTTGACCTCGTGTAGGGCGGCAAAGCGGAGATACTTCTTGGCATGTATAGCCTTGTTCCTCCAGGTGCCAGATGCTAGCCCGGCGAAGTAGACCTCCAGGATCCTGGCGTGGAGCTCGTCGGAGTAACCTGGAACCAGAGAGCCAATTAAATGTGATGTTGGTGATGCCTTGCTCAACATCTGCCACCTTGATCCAGATGATGAAGCCATCATGCTGATGAGAGTAGCAAAGCTGATTCGCAAAGAAGTGCTTGAGAAAATATACCACTTCAATGGTTCCTTATGCGATAAACAATATGACGATCTCCCAGCATCTCTATCTGCTCTGGTTGGGATGATTCTAGGAGGTTCAAATGCAGGACAATGTATTGATGACAATGAAGTTAGCACAGCTGCCTCATCCATTACGCAGTTATTAGTCTTCAATGCTGTCAAACGTTGTAGGAGAGAATCTGTAGCAGTACGGCACAACTCTGACTGTGAAACTGTTCTTCCATTGTACCTAGGTCTACTCATTCACAATAGAATACGAAAACATGATCTCATTGACATTCTTTTTGAGAAAGGTCTATCTGTATCATATGACAGGGTTTTGCAACTGTCCACAGAGGAAGCTAATAGAGTAATAGACAATTATGAGAATGAGGGAAGTGTCTGTCCGTCTACCCTATGAGACTATCTGTTCACTACTGGAAACCTGGATAACATTGATCACAATCCATCATCCACTTCAAGTCTTGATTCTTTCCATGGCACAGTAATATCAATCACACAGCATGTCACAAATGACAATCCGGGTGTTTTTAGGGTCCTTCAGAAGATTCCTGAAAACAGAGACCAGCCAAAGTTGAAATCTATCAAGTCATTACCAAAGTCATATACTAATGTGCCACCACTATCGCTCCCTGGCAATGTAATTCCAACAGTAACTGATGACCTAGCAATTCCAATGCCTGTTGCCATGAATGAAGATCAAATGCAAATGCCTTGGTTTGAAAAAGTGAGGACAGCTTTAGCTGATGAAAACTGGTGAACATATCATGGTCAGCCTATTTTGCCAGCTTAAAGTTGTATGTACCCAAGCATCCTGCAATTATCGCTCTACTGCCAATGTTTCGAGATGCTGCACACTCACCTGCTATGGTCAAGCATGGAATGAATATCATCCAACAGATCACAGTTTGTTCCAATCCAGAACAGATACCTGTGCTCACTGTTGATCAACCATTATATGCGATCACCAAAATAATTCAGTGGAAATGGCTGGATGAGTATGGGGAAAAACAATATGTAGTACTGATGGGGGGTCTCCACATCGAAATGGTCATGTTGAAAGTCATTGGTGATTGGCTTGATGGAAGTGGTTGGACCTATGTGATTCTTCAGCCAATGTTACAACTGAGGGGTGTGCCGCTGGTCTACAGAACGGTTCACACACATCCAGAGGTCAATGGGCCCATCAGGTAACAGCAGCAGCTCTGTTCATTCTGCTTTACAGGTCATACGATGAGTGTCAAAAGAACACACCAGAGGATGAACAACTACACTTTGATGAGTGGTGTAATGACATGGCTTCAGAGCATCCTCAGTTTGATTCGGAGCATCCTCAGGTCAGAAGTTGGAACTCCTATTCCTACAGTTCCTTAGATTGCAGCGTCAACAAAACTTTGTTCCATATGTGGAATCACTTGGAAAGATTATTCCATAGATGTTCGCTCTTGACCACTACCACTATGCTCGCTGGATGATGGTTCATGTAAGAGATTTACTTACCCTGGAAGTGAACAGCCCTACCACACATGCACAGTTCCTCACGGGCAACCTTGTTACACAGAAAACAACGCACACGTTCTTGGCACTAGCCCATGACCAAGTTCATGAACAGCTTAATGCAATGGTGAAAGGAGACAGAGGTGTAATAGGTGTCACAGAAAATGAAGCCACACTGACACGCTGGATGGTGGCAAGTCCAGAAACAGCTAGACTTTTGACGGAGTATGATGACAAACATTCCATGAAAAAGAAGGACACAGATCACCACCATGATACAGATACCAAGTGTACAGAAGACGTTCCTATCTCAAGTCAAGAGTGTCACTGATGTGATGGAGGAACTTGGCAAACCCTTTGCAGATACAAGCGCGGACCTCTACACACTTGACACCAAACGGATAATGTCCGCTAGTGTGGTGAATACAATAAAGACTGCAGAAGATATTGGCAAAACACAATACCGGAATTTTGTTGCGGAGCGCATCAATGCCAATATCACTGCATTCAATGACACCATGTACAAGAAGAGTCTACCTCTGTTAAATTCTAGTTCGAGAAAGAAACATGCGAAGTCTGCTTCTAAAATCTCCAAACTGCATAGTGATGTTCATCTCTTCTCACAGATGTATATATCTGATTGATTGATTGGTGGTTGCTTTACGCCGTGTCGGCAGCATAGGCCATATTCACGGTGAGAAATGTTTGTTTTTTGTTCAAACCATCGCTTTTACATGTAAAAGCAGACAATCAATTATGTGCCAATAGACACTAATTAAATTAGAAAGCTCACAATCATATATCTGTGGTCAAGGGAAACAAATTCCCATAGAAAAAGAAAAGTTTCATTAATAATTAATAGAATCCATTTAGTAAACTATATAAGGTGGTACAGTCCAGCTGCCCTTAAAAAGGCTAAAATGTTTACCTGTTTTACCTTAGTAAAAATGTCATGCATACTGTCTGCAGTGTAGAACCGTTGGCGCAGGGCCAAAAAATCAACGCAACTTAGTAAAATGTGTTTGAGTGTCAGTGGGGACTGACACCCAATACATTCAGGGGAGGTTCCCCCTTGAGCAGAAAAGCATGTGTAAGCCACGAGTGGCCAACACGGCAGCGGCTAAGGACCACTTGGTCCCGCCGACCTCCCGCATGAGTCTGTGGTGGCTTTCCCACAGATGGTTCAATTTCTTTAAGTTTATTGATGTTTTCATCCCACTCATGTTGCTATTTGGATTTTATGTGGGTGGCTATTAGTGGTTTCAGATCAGAGTGAGGGATCAGACATGGTTCAAGATCACAGTTCAGGGCCTTCTTCGCAGCCCGATCAGCTTGTTCGTTTCCTTGTATGCCAGCATGGCCAGGCACCCAGCACAGGTGGATATCATACCCATCTGTTGCCAGTTGGTTCATTTTATAAATGACAGTTGCTAGAATAGGGTGATTCATTTTCAGTCCAGCAACAGCCAGGAGGCAAGAGAACGAATCACTGTATATAACATAGTTAGTGTGGTTGGATACCTCGATACACTCCAGCGAGAAGGAGTGCTCGGGCCTCTGCAGTGAAAATCGAGCTCAGATCGGGCAAACGTACACCAAATTTTTCCCATCGGCAGACTGCCGCAGCAGCTACCCGGCTTTGGTCTTTCGAACCATCAGTGTATATGGAGAGGTGGTCTGCAAACTGGCCTTGAATCTCTACATGCAGTCCTTGGTACTCGAGTGGATGTGTCCCAGATTTCCTCAGTTCCGTGAGTCGGAGGATAACCGATGGCTTTCTCAACGACCACGGGGGATGTTCTGGGACTTTGGTATCCAATGTTGTGGACTCCTGCAATTGTAATCATATGGTAAAAGAATGTTAAGTTGTTGGGTTATGCTTGGTGTCCAGTTTTATGTGTAACAACTGCACATGTGCAACAATCGAACATCGAAAAGGATCGATACATTTTTCAATAAAAATATCAGGTACTAGTTTCTTGGTGCATTCATGTGGGTAAGTGATGGGTCTTCAAGAGAAGCAACGGTTTCGTGGAAGCTCTGCTTTGTTTGTTTCAAACACCTGTATGGTTGCTGTCCTCACGAAATGCTTGTTAACAACCATATATGATCAATAATTCAAAAAGGTGGAGACAGACGTATGTCATCATCATCATGCTGTCGGTCGCGATGCGACAAAGACTGCTTTCATTACTTGACTGCCGCTCTCCATTTAGCTCTCATTTCATAAAAGCTGCCTGCAAAAGTGTTGAAGTGCTGCTGGCTTTTGCAAGTTACCAGCGGCACTCTCTCGGGGAGCAAATAGAGGTTTCACACCAGCAAGAACATGTCAAGACAGGCGCAAAACTATTTGTCCCTGCAGTGGCTGGTCGGGAGATGTTGGGAGTTCCATACATCAACCGCCCTTAATGCTGCCACAGTGACATGGTTTTGTGTTTAGGGTTTGCTCCCTTAGCCTTCGGTTCTGTCAAGGACCTGTACCACAAGGCAGTGGTTTAGAACTCTGCAAGGCAGGGGCGTCAAACTCCCTGAGGTATTGCTATGCCTGCATACAGACGTATGTAGTGGGTTTTTATTCAATGGAAGAATTCATTAAGTTACAGTCTTGTACATTCAGGTCAAAGTCAGTCTCTCTTGTCATCTCGGGTCAGCTTAGAAGGTAATCACCTGGACTTGAACCCTCAGCCCTACCTGTTCTCCTTATTTGTCTGTGTTGGTGACGAAATCTTTAGGGTTGCTTAGATGACGATGGCTGCGGTGCTTGTGCTGGTTTGAACGGTCAGCTTGTTGCACATGAGCGAAAGCGATCGTGCCACACTTGTGAACCACCTTTTCTAACAAACAACCCAAATACATATACCACACCTACAAAATGAAGTCCCAGAGACTCACATGTACATCCTTCACCTAGGTGCGCCCACAATAACCATCACCAAATAGCGCATGATGCAATGTTTATGACACATAATTTAGAATACAGCGGAACAAGTTAAGAATACAATGCCCCTTACTGATACTCTTGTATATTTTAGCCTACCATAAGTGTGTACTTCTGCTTGCTATGTGATTATTGACACCTACCTGGAAACATCTGCTCGATGATATATACTTTAAGACATCTAATTTATGCCACCTGCTTAATAATACATGTGCTTGATGCCCACTGGATGCATCCTTGTTGATACATATTTGGCACCTACTAAATGACAGCATATTTGACAACACCTACTGAAAAAAAGTCTTATAACAAGCTTTTAGCAATCCTAGTTCAGGCGCATAGGTCTGATAATATTAAGTTCACCCACATTTTAAATGTGCCACTGCCTAATAAGTAATAAGGGTAATTTGCTACATATCCGCTGCTTCATTCGCCTCGCTCCACCCAAAACCAATAGGGCAGTTAAGGTTATCCACCAGATGGATGTCATACAGATTTTGTTCATACCTTTAATCTATCGCTTATCTGCTCATATTACCTTCAAGTTGAGGTGCACTTACCTCAAAATGTGTGATGTGTGAGTCATCTGGCAACATGCATTTTGAAGATTTCATCTACTACCTGAGCGATGCCTTTTTCTGCTCCAGTAATAATGTTAATACCACCGCTTTAATTCAGCACATGTTTGATATAATGTCCGATGTTGCTCAGCCTGTGCATTGAATCATTGCATTGTGACCATTTTGCTTTAGAGACTCGCCTCTGTGACACGATATCACAGGATTCCTGATAATGAATTAGTGAAATACAGTGATTAGATAGGAGTTAATTAAATTTTGCATACACATGGTTGGAATTAAATTTGATATGAATACAAGGATTTGTCATTGTAATATACCAAACAATTTACCTGCCTCAAACATTTACATAAACCGCTTCATTTTCAGGTTGCCCACCAGGCTACTTTGGCCCATCATGTTTTAGTAGGTGCAATTGTTATGATGATTCGGAGATATGTGATGAGGAGTATGGTATATGTAAATCTGGCTGTCCAAGAGGATATATTTCTAATAATTGTCAAGAACGTGTAGACATTGAGTCTGATAAATGTAAGCTTATTTGACAATCTACCCTTATTCTATGTTATTGTATTTGCAGCTAAAGCTAGAAATCTATCATTATTTAATAATATAGACGTAGCCATTGTAATTTCAAAGTTTAAGGCGAACCGCTGTCATTGCTTTGTTTACCTTGTGATGCTGAGTATATGCTGTGGGTATACAGCTTTTTGTCGTTTGTGTTATTTCTGTTAAAATGGACATTTAGTGTTAGATATGTGTACACAACGGTGCAAAGCAACATTTTGAAGCCATTTCTGCCTTTAGTTCCACTCAAAACTACCTATTTTAGGTGGAAACAGTGTATTTGGTCGGTTTCTACAAAAGATAGTCTGCAAAACTAGGTCATTGATTCAACTCGCTTAGGCCTTGTTTTGCCATAGAGCCGAGATCCGCAATGTTATACCTATGGAGACTTGTCGAACAACCACGCATCTACTGGTGACATCAGCGGTTTCATAGAGTGACAGCTGGACGGCGTAATAAGTGGGCCAATCATATCGATTTAGGGACTAAATAGTAGTAACCCCAAAGCCGGTACCAAAGTAAAGCTGATGCTGTCTGACTGCACACTGACCTCTAGAGTGTCTCAAGGACCTCTGAAATGTCATAGAGTTGGAAAAAGGTTGGATTGGTAAAAATGGTCGCCAATTGTTGACACATACCTTTTAACACTATGTAAAATGTCAGAGGTGGATTATTTCTTTGTAACTCGGCGAAAAAGGTAGTTTGTAAAAAGAAATTATTTATTAATTTGTGGATGGTCGTGTAGAAACTAACCACTCGTCGTGGTCACCAGTAGAGTCTTATGCTCGGATATTTGGCTGTGTACGTAGGCTATGAGGAAAAACACTACAGACAAAGAGAAAGTAATAGAGTAAAGTGTAAGAGAGAGAGTCCAGCCCTCTGGTTTTTTCTTATATAGTGACATGGGTTCTTGGTAGAGTATCATACCACCTCTTTCCACCAATAGGAATCTAACATTCCTGGGCCCATATTCATGATGCGGTGTTAGCGAGCCAAAACTGGTTTTGGTGGGGATTTCTAGGTTAGCGGCGAAAACTCAGTATGTAAACACACCGAGTGTAAGCTAACACTGCATCATGAATACGGGCCCTGGTTTCACCAATAGGAATCCAGTATTCCTGATCTTGATGGATACTGGTGGTCTGCCATGAGTGCAATCAGACCCAGACCTGTGACCACCACTATGTCTATTTACATCCCACTCAGGCACCACCAACCCATATATATATATATATATATATATATATATATATATATTTCACCTCGTCCTCGAGCCTCCTGGCTAATTATCGTTTAGGGAGAGGAAGCGCTACCCAATGAACCACTTAGTGAGCCCACCTCACCGAGAGTAGACATGGAATGGTGAGGACTGGACTACTCTTTACACTGGCATTTAGACTTCTTTTTCTTTATTGGGTTATGTCTGCAGGCATATATATTATTTTATAATATGGGGAAATATTTAGTGGCTATTATGTCAATTTTAATATAGAATGTGACATAGACATAGGGTGTCAATACATGACATTATACATGGTGTGTTGAAACACTTGGGGTTTTTGGTGTTCAAAGTTATATTTGGACACTCAGTATAGATGAAAATGTTTGCAGACATTTATGGGGAAAATAACATTGCTTTGGGTTGCCAAAATTAGGTACTATAGACATTGTAACACACTGTCAATACATAGGACAAGTGCTGAAACACAGTCACTGCATTAATACAGGCATACACATGGGATTTGTGACACTACATTTGACAGTCATGTAAAATAAAACTTATTATTTGATTTGTATTCAATGACAATTGACTATCCATGTTATTGCTAGTTCATTAGTGGGGTTTTACATCCTGGTTACATCTAAGGTATTTCAGGATGGGTGCAAACTTGTGACAGTTGTGCTTATGGTGACTTTTAGTGCTGCCCCACAGGTAGACGGTGCTGTCACCATGACCCATTTTCCCACTCAACACATACACACATTAGTCTAGTGTGTATGGTTTTTCTGTGTGTTCTGACACACGGGTACGTTTGGACAGCATGTATCTACATGACATTTACATGAAATTTAGTGAAATAAAAGTATTTGTTTTTCTAACTGACTGAAATTAGTAGTGTAAGAAGGTGAGCAGCGAAATATTTAACAGTGAAACTGATACTTGGTATTTGATTTATTCAAACTTCAGTTAATTCAATATTTTTCAAAATTAGTAAAAATGTGTACCTGAAACTACCGGAGGCACGGTAGCCACCGGTAGGATTGTTGGGAGGGATGACACCTTTAGGCTCAGTGCCGAACCAATACAACTGACCATGCACATACCAGTGCCAGTCCCCGAGGGTGGTCAAATGAGGCCGAGTGCCAAGCCAATACAAGAACTGACGATGCACCTAGCCAGTGCCAGTCCCAGAGGGTGGTCAAATAGGTTATTTGAAGGTAACAATATGATAAATTGATTAGAATTACAAGGAATGCAAATATTTCCTTGAGTCGAGATGGCTTCCGACAAACTAGAGGGATTGGCTCCTCAGCATAGTTATGCAGAGACACTGCGTACACTAGTGCACCCACTATGTGTGTATGCATACACATAATAATAAAATAGTGGAAATGAAGTCGGTGAACTGGTACTCCACAGACGGGGTGACCAATGTGACAAATGATCATGCACGTTGCCAGTGCTGTCACAGCGACTGCCCACTAAAGAACCATAAAAGTCATAAATATGGGAAATAAGGTTGGCACAAGGATTAACTATGGTTATCCTTGAATGTGGGCTAGATTTGGCTGTTACAATTGCAGAGATGTTGTGTATACAGCTGCACTCACTATATGTTTTTCCTATTTGCAATAGTGAAATAGTGACAAAGTCTGTGAACCATGCTAACCAAGGCATAGGCCTACTGGCAACACTATCACACTAATTACTGGTGGGAAAACTGGCTGAATGTACACATGGCCAGCAATGGATTGACATGGTCCTAAAATGTATACCTCCTATTTGGGGCCTAGGAACTTGAAGGAGTTGAGCAGGTAAACCCCAGAATCATGCAGGTATGTACATATACATACCTCTCTTTAAGAGGGCACAGACCCAGCCAATTTAGGTATCATGGGCATGATTGCACCAGGCCAGTAGCAAGGGCTGGGGTTACACAATACCCCACTTCAGTACATAGGGCTATTTTAGTGTAATAGCCCATCAAGCCACCACACTGACACTCAGTGGCCAGGCTAGATATACACCATTACATGAATGGGGGTGTATGCAATCATAGTATATGACATGTGGACATCTACCTACTGGGTAGGAGTAAGTAATGAGCTTGGATATAAACAGCTATATTGGCTGTGGACATGATTGGGTGTGCTAGGCACAAAACAAATACCTCTGTAAGTGTGGTATATACATACCCAGACCAGCAGACATTTAAAGTCTGACATACACTTACCTAGTAAAAGGAAAGAACACATCTAAGTCCAACATACAACTACCAATGTTTTGGTTGGGTATTGCAGTTTTTTGTCATAGCAACATCTAAGGTTATCAGGTTATCCCAATGGGCATGGCATAATAACACATAACAGACTGTTATATTAAAAAAGAGCAAACCATAACTGGGTTTTTGTGTTTCTTAGGAAATTCCATACAATTTTCTTAATTTAGATATTATTATGGTGAATATATATGGGTCGTTCTCAGAAGTTGTGTACCAATAGTGTGACATTAGTACCAGAAAATCAAAATGCTGCCAAAGTCCTACTAGCAAGTTTCCTCAATGTGTATGTCCTTTTGCATCTGAATAATTGAAAATAAACATATTCTGGCATTTTTAAGTAGGTCAAATGATGCTCACACCCAATAAATAGCAGTATAGCATGGAAACCAATCTGACTCCAAAATCAAATATTTTCCACACAAAACTTGACATTTTTAGGACATTTCAGATGCCACTTGCTTTATAAACAGTAGTAATAATAATTTGAAACCTCATTGCTATGGTTTTGTCTTATTTGTGAATATTAAAGAGAAAAGCAAGAAAATATTAGCAGAGTAACGGATTAGCAGAGTAACAAAGTGGAAACAAACAATTTTACACAAATGTTCGGCTCAAATTTCAATGTTTAGGGGCAATTTCAGGATTTATCTTTTACTATACCATAACTGGGTCCATGCATAGTGTCAAATGGTGAAAATAATTCCTGTACTGTATCTGTACTCAGTGTTTGATACAGAGTTTCATAGTATTTGCAAGTGGAAACGAAATGTTACGATGTTAATGACTCCAGAAAATGTTAACTATTTCATCATTAAAATTTTTTTTTTAGAAAGAAATGTCTTCAACTTAATGAAGACATTGTATATGACCATTTGAAGTGAAATGAGCTGTTGTTCAGAGGTTTTCATTAAGTTTGTGACACTTTATTTTCAATGCTGTTGACAATGTCACAAATTAGTGATGTAATTTTCTATGTATTTAGCTACATCCATCCCAATAAGATACATAATACACAATATTAACATTTACTTTTGATCTAAACTATCTCCCACATTATTTGGCTAACTGATGAAATCTAAATATTGACACTCCAATAAAGGGTTTCTTTGAAATATGCATTTCTAGTAGACTACCTCAAGTGGTACACAGTTTCTGAGAACGACCCATATATATATATATATATATATATATATATATATATATATATATATATATATTGTCTAACTTAGAAAGCAGAGATTACCCAACTTGTTTAGTTGGATGAATAATTAAAGCAAAGTTGACTGCATAAAATATTGATAGCAGTCTGTTGTCATGATGCATAGGCACATAAGAGACAAAGTGTTTATTCTGAATCTACTTCCGAAATTATAGCACTGACTTTACTTTGGCCAATTAATTATTAATGATTACTTAATAAATCTAAGTACTATAACATTGCTCTAGGCAGCATTGTTGGGCCAACAATTCACATATATACAGATCAGCTGCTTATTTAATGATCAGTTTATTGTGCTCTTTAAGTTATTAGGAAGACTTCACAGCTCAGTCCATTTGGTAAACCATAATAGTGGGTCCAGTCATAGCTGGAGGTGGTCCTAGGCTAGACCCAGATGATAACTGGTTACATTCATATTATTACCCCATTGGTAACATGGGGAAAACTTACTACCACTGATGTGAGGCTAAACTGGGAATTGAGAATTATTTCATTTCATTAGAAAGTGTAGACAATGTCCATGAATTGACATAAGCTTAGACAGTGGATATCAATACTGGGCATGGAGAGAATGCATTGTTATAATGGGATAATGACAACAGTGTTGATTAATATCAATACTGGCATAAATATGCATTAGCAGATTGGATATGAGTTCAGCATATCCATAGCCATGTGTTTACCATGTTTGGCCAGATTGACATACACAAGTTGTCAATACGAATAGGTGCATGCTTTATATGTTAGTTTGAACCTGCACAGATGGGCTGTCAGTAGGCAGACTTTTGGTTATGAGATAACTGTTGAAATTGTTTCAATCATACAAAGGCACATAATCTGTTGCATCATGTTGCCAACATAGCATGGAGTGTTGATAAAGTTAAGCCCAGAGTAGGGCTGCCATGTTTTGCATAGGAAACCTGGTATATGAAAAGACCTTGACACACACTTGAGTCAATATATTGAACAACAAAATTAATGTTTTAAATATGCACTACTACAGATCTAACACCATAGCAAACTTAGGTTGCATATTTTGACTGAGGTGTGAATATAATAGACAAGAAATCCCTATAAACATAGGTATGCAGAGGTGCTGGTAATACACCTAGATACACCTGTCAAATTCAACTGATTCAGTTGCCATCGACCATTGTATATGAATACAAACATGGATTATATACAGTTTGGACACAAACATAATAGTTTGATGCGCTGAGGCTCGAACCTCATATTCTTACACATTGGAACATGTGTTCTGGAAAGAAACAGGGGCACAGACTTGATAAGTCTAAAACACTCAATGAACAGATTGAGCTACCAAAAGTTGCATGGCCAGAAGATACTGTCAACACGCACATGTGACTCCGCATTGATGTTAACAACACGTACATAATCAAGTTAAGAAATTGACTTGGGTGGCAGAGGATTCAGCATAAACTCAATACAAGGGTTCACCTCTCTGTAAGATACATATCTAGGTATACCCAGATTGGTATTTGGCCGTATGATATGGATGAATTCAATAGGAGGGTTCAGTTCTCTGTGTGATACATATCTAGGTATACCCATATTGGTATATGGTCGTATGATATGGGTTGTAATTTGAACACATATTACCTGGTGAAACCGTTAATCTACAGGTCTACTGTTAGTGACTTGAAGAATTTGGGAAGGTATGGAAGGATATTTATGATAGCGTACAATTTTGTAATATTGCACTTCAGCTTCCTTCTAGTGAAAGCACTTGCTAAAACCATATATGTTTCTTTATGATACTGGTTAAGATAGGATGTATTGGTAATGTTTAACTTACCTGTTTGGGAGGTCACTGAAATGACCCCCTAATAATGCATCGCAATGTTTTGCTAACTGGTAGCAAACTACACTGTGGAGTCGTCAGAGGACACAGAAATTATCTCTATATGTGGTAACTTGGCAAGACAAAAGCTTGTAATATTTAATTGGAGGTTATATATTCATAAAATATAAGATATTAGATAGATATCTCTCCAGCCCTATTTCAGGGGACTGGGGTCTCAATAAAAATGAATTTACTCTGTACCAGTAGGGATAAATGTGTTAATGTTCACAAAGACATTACAACAAAAGGCTGAAGAAAAGATTCCTTGGCTATCAGTTTACTGCGTTAAGAAGAAATAATTAGGTTCTGAATTCTAATACTATAAGGAATTTAGAAATGGAAGGTGAAATGGAAATTATAAGTATGTAAACATCTCCCTGAACTATAATTAGCCAGGAGGCTCGAGGACGAGGTGAAATAGAATAATTATGTGAGAATTACCTGGGCATAGTTAACACATAATTGTTGTTTTACTGAGTCCTAGGCCTCAGCTTGTTATAGGTCAGGGCCCACCCTCCCGTACCCAAAAAGTAGGAAACCAATCAGTTCCCAGAAGTGTTAAGTTGAGCACTGGACATGATGGCTGAAGTGGTAGGGCACTTGTTGTGGGTTCGAACTCTGATCGAGTCAAACCAGAGACTTGAAAATTAACAAAATAAATTAACAAAATAAATTAACTAAATAAATTAACAAAATAAATTAACAAAATTAGGTAGGTAAAGAGTGGTTCATATATATATATGCTGTATAAACCATTATTTGAGTATAATAAGGCAGAAGATTCATTTACTCCCCCAGCCACTAAGTCATCGGCTGGTCACCTATTCATTAGGTCATCTACTGGTTCCTCATGACCTGAGCATGTGGCGCCACCTACTCGCCCACACCTCAGTCCCCCTGCATTCAGTCACTGTACCCCTGAATTGTTTCTACCCACTATCATGTTCGCCTTGTTCGTTATTTATGTAGGTAACTATTATATATATCAACTACACATATAAGCGTGTTTCAAAAGGCGATAACCCTTCTTTTTTTTGTCCACGTAACAATTTACACAAACTAGCACAGAAACAGTTACACTGAAAACACAAGGGCATTTGCTTCAAATCGATATGCATTCTATTGGGATTATGAAACACCATAAATCAGTTCATCCTGAGCAAATGCATAAGCAGATAGTATGTTGATCGTTACAATGGACACAGTTTTGTCCCAAATTACTTAGCACCTTTTGAGACAGCCTCATATACCTAATCGTTGGTACTTCCACAACACATATAGTGATTAAGGTGCAACCAAGCTTATGAGAATCTGATTGGGCTAGATAATTACAACAATATGTCATTACTACTTTACTATAAAATATATTGTAGTATGCAAATGTTAGAATTATTGGTATGTTTTCATTTTGTCTTCAGTTGATCCAATGTGGTATATCATTGTCCCTATCCAAGCCTGCTTCTTACATCCACATAATACATGATAGAGATGAAACTATATCCTCACATGATACACCTAAGCTAGCCAATATGGAAGATTGTAAATGTAAAGATCTAAAGGTAGCCCATTCGAATCCTGGTCTGGCAGCATTTTTGTGGTTTTATTTAAATTTGTTTATTAATTCATTTCTGAATGCACACATATTTGCATGGATGAGTGCTGTGAAGTGAGGGCTAAGAGAACCAAGAGGAGACAAAAACGGGGATCTATTAAGAGAGGTTGCACGAATGGAACTGGTACCCCTGAATCTTCTTTCATTTGAGCAATTATGGACTGCCTTCAATTTGATGACTTGTCTACAGTATATTGAATAATGGAAATGTGCTATCATATATTATTCAATTTTGCAGACTGTAAAGATTCAAAATGGGGTGAAGGTTGCGAAAGAAAATGTGACTCGTGTGTATATTGTGATAAAATATCTGGAAATTGTCTCAGTAAGAATAATACATTCCATTTGTTGATGCATGTTTTATGGGTTTTTGCCTGTTTCTTATAACATTTGGTTTGTCATATTCCATTGCATGTTGCTGCCCAACCTTTAAGGAAACTTCTCTACCTGGTGCTGCAGTTTAATGAAACAGAACCTGGTGCTTTGGAAATTCAAAAGTCTTGCACATACTGTCAGTGACATCATTCACAGTCTTTTGTCTGGAAATTCTGAAGGATACTTCAAAACGAGCTGTGTTATTCATACAACCAGCATCCCAATTCTGTAATGTGATGGGAGAAGCTGGTTGTAATATGTTGAGTCTCAGCCATCAGAGCCCCAAGATACCACTTACTCTCCCCAGGTGTGTTTTGACAACTATCTGTCAGTTCCCACCTGATGCCCCTCTCCAACAAACTCATAAGAAAGAAAGGGAAGACAAGTCGCGCAAGATTGACAGTGAAGAAGTTGTGCTTTATTGGCATCACCTCCTGTTACCTACTAGCGATGTATCACCCTCACTCCTTACCTACTGTCCACACAGATCCTCATTACTCTTGTTAGTCTGTATAGGAATCAGTGCCTACAGCCCATTGAACTGGCGTCCCATAGTTGTTGCACACAGGTCAATAGCTGATGCTAGTTTGTATATAGAAAGTGGAGCCTCAGACAGAGTGTCTGGGTTCCTGGACAAGAGAAGAGTGTCTCATGCTAGAGTTCCTAGCTCAGAGTCTTTCGCAAGATTGTCTCCCCTTCAAGAGTGTATCAAGAAGTGAAGTGCAGAATAATATATATCAGAGTGAGGTCTGTGTGTCAGGTGGTGGAAGGGATGGAGGTGACTGGGCCTCCCACAGCCAGCCAATCAGATGCCCTCTACAGCTTGGGGGGTGACACCCTAATAGGGGTAGCTGTCACTCAACCCCAGCTGCAGGTGGTGTCCATAATGTATGCAGGATGGCTGGGTGTGCTTCTCCATTGGCCCTGTGGTAACATGTTTGTTTGTTTGTTTGTTGTTGTTTTACGTCCTAGCAACATCTAAGGTCATATCAGGATGGTTACCGATGTGTGGCAGTGCGCACTCATGGTGACTTTATAGTGCTGTCCACCTGGGAAACCAGGCTGCCAGAACCATGACCTGGTATCCCACTCAGTCACATTATCCTGACACTGAGCACACCAGTCCTTGCCCTGTCCTAATAATGCTGAGCGCCTGGCTAGGAAGTGACAAGTATTAATTTTTAAGTCATTGGTTTGACTCGACCAGGGTTCGAACGCACGATCTACCAGCATGGGAGACAGGCGTGGTAACAGGTAGTTGCAGACAGTTACAATAAATATATATTCAAAATGTCCTTCCCCTCCCCTTGCACTCTTACTGGTGCATAGAGGGAACACTTCACCAAACATTAACTGTCTCTTACATAGGAATATCTCGTCAGAATCTTGGGCACCGTCTGTTATCATACTTTCCACATAGTTTCATATGTTACACAGCGAGTGGGACACCCAATGCTTCTCTGTTACATAACCTTGTTCCCAACTCAGTCGCCCGAGAATAGTAATGCTCTCTGCCGATATATAATTCCGAACTGAAAATCCGTATATTTTTACATGGTGTTGCCTTGATAGTTTCATCTGAAATTGTATGTCCTGGACTTGCAGGACTGTTTCTTCAGGGCCACAATGCAAGTCCATAGGATGAATAGGTTAGGGAGGTTCAGTGGAGTGGGTAGACATCTTGTGTGAATGCGTGGTGCCACCTCAATTGTGAGGAGAAATAGGAGCTTGCTAGTACTGATAGGAAGCCAGTTAACCATACTAAGTTGATTAATCGGGGCACAATTCAGTTCAGCAGTTCTCCTTTTCTCTATGAAACTTGTATTGGCCACCTCGATGAGTGAGACCAGATGTACCAGACCTTCCCCCTCATCCACACCAACATATTTGAAAGGCATTCTATTCATATCATTCTGTCAAGGACAACAACATACATAGTTTGGAGCGGGAATGCCTCTGACTGCTGGCTTACCAGTTGAGACACCAGTCTCTCCATGGATTGAACCCATCCAGAGATTCCTGTATACTGGCCTATTATGCGATTCATACTTCATTATGGTGCATTAGGCTGCACAATAATGCTGTTTTTCAAGATTGGCAATCTAATCATACGTAGTGACAAGTCTCAAGAAAACAAGATTAGCCAACTAAGAGCCAACCTACCCAGGTAAAGTTCCAGGAACACTGTGATAACATCCTATATGAGCTAGGGTAACAATATAAATGTTATCTACTTAGACTTCGCCAATGCATTTGACAAAGTGGACCATGGAATACTTTGTCACAAACTAAAATCTCTAGGCATAGTAGGAAAACTGGGAAGCTGGATACATAACTTCTTCAAGGGGAGAACACAAGCAGTCAATATAAATGGAGCTAAATCTATACTTCTGGATGTTCTCAATAGTGTACTGCAAGGAACTGTACTAGGACAAATTCTCTTCCTAATCCTCCTAATCGACATCGATGGGAATATATCCAGCAATATCTCTTCTTTTGCTGATGACACTAGAACCTCACATGGAATAACATCAGAGGAAGACGTAGCACAACTCCAATCTGACCTACAAATAGTATATGAGTGACAACAAGAAAACAACATGCTCTGCAACGAGACAAAGTTTGAACTACTCAGATATGGAAAAAAACCAAGACATCAAAGACGCCACCTACTAAACTGGCCCTCTCAAACTGGCCCTCTCATAATCAAATTGGAGAGAAAGAATGCGTACAGGACCTAGGTATTATGATTCAGGTTTGAAAGTGGTCTCCGAGGGAAAAAAAGCGGAAATGCTGATATTCTCCCATAGGCTTAGCATTGTCAGGGAATCGCTGAAAATTCCCGGAAGTCGGGTTTCATACATATGAGGGGCAGAGGGGCAGAGGGGCGGTGGGGAAGAGTAAGGTGTATGCGTGTCACGCCTCCAGCGAGTATTGGTGGTGTTAACCAAGAGGAAGAGTCCTTGTGGTGTTATGATTATATCTCTCTCCTGGAGTGCACTAGCATGGAAGGCGTTGTTTTGTGATCCATTCAGGAATTGCCCTGTCTCAGGAGGGTGGTGGATGCAATGAGTAGGGCGGCGACGATTACCCTGGTGTTGGGGCCGGCCCGACGGATGTGGTCAACGGCAGCCTTCAGCATCGGAGGTGTGATAGGTGGGGCCTGGCTGGGCATGTGTGTCGATTTGCGGTGGAGCCCATGCTTCATGAGGGTTACCCGGTAGGTATCGAAGGGGGTGAGGCTCCCCCAGAGTAGGAGAATGAGCATTCTGGCTCCACTCAGGTAGTTCAAGGCCCCTCCTGGGAAGAGTAGCGATTTGTTGAGGTAGGTGATGTAGGCCAGGATGTTGTATGCCGATGGTGGCGCCGGTGTAGCAGGAATTCGCAAACCATGTAAATCGCAAAGCCCCACTTGTGATTTCCTAGGAAATCGCAAACCCCCATGGCATATATGGGCATGGGGGGGTTTGTGATTTCCTAGGAAATCACATATCTCCCTTGAAAATTGTAAAGCCCCCATGTTTGGCAGTCTTTATCCTAATGAAAACATCTTTGCCATAGTCTAGTTCATAATTCAGACCACACATATGTCACCACTGTGGCTATTCTAAAGGCTAGGTAAAGAGTAGTCGGGTTCCAGTACCCATGTTTTCCACTAGGTGGCAACCTCTGTTGAACCAAAGGCCAGGGGACCAGGCTAGGTACAGAAGTGCAGCAATATCCTAGTATTATCACTCAGTTTCAGGATCGGCAATGTAAACAATGTCGTTAGCAAAATGGCCTTTTTAGTTCCAACTTCAGTCACGGCATACAGTAAATAGAACCATTTTAATATTCCAAATTCTTATTGTGCACCAAATATTTCAATAAACCATTATTTACTAGTGTGTTAGTTGAATATTACAAAATGCTGGAAAGCATGGGGAGTTTGCGAATTCCAGGGGGGTTATTGATTTCCTAGGAAATCGCAAACCCTGGGGTGTGCAATTTCCAGGGGTTTGCAATTTCCTGCTACACCGGCACACACCGTGTCGGAGTGTGAAGTCGATGTATTTCGTGGCCTGTGCTGATTTCTTCCACCAGGTGTACGGAGCAAGCCCTGCGAAGTACAGCTGGATGATTTTGCGGTGAGTCACCCCAGGATAACCTGGGAAGAGAGAACAAGACTTAATCGATCTTCCCAGGTTACAGACCTGGTGTGAGTGCATCGTCAACATTTACTTTAATTTCGGTGAAGCCCATTCAGTGGCATGCCCCGGTCACTATTAGTTTTGCTGCTTTGCCAGTGGTTAGCCTGCTGAGGGTGGCTGTGAGGACAAGGTCCTTCCTGAGCTTGTGAAGGACCTCAACCTCACAGGAGTGCTTGGCCGCATTAAGCCAGTTCTCTCTGACACATGTGGTCAGGGTTTTGTCCCGGCCGGATCCGGATGTGAGAAACTTCTGGGTGGCCTCGTTGTCGATCCTGTAGGATTGTGGGTTTGGTGGTTGGTGGTTCGAGGCATTTTAGTGCTATGAGGAGGTTTAGCGCTTCGAGGTGGGCTATGTTGGTGGTTTGTTCGGTGATGCTGGTTGTATACTGGTGTGCGTAGTGGTGTGTGGGGGAGTATGCGCCGGCCCCTTTTAGGGAGAAGTCACACTCGATCAGCCATGTGTCCTAAGGTTCTTTTCTGAGGAGTCCTAGGCCGTTGGATTTGCTTCTGTGCTGTAGGAAACACCGGGAGTCGGTCCTGAAGGTGTTGTTTATGGGATGTGGGTCGGTGAAGGGGGTTTGTCCCAGTGTTGCAAGTATGCAAGACATTACCTCCTTGCAGGGACGACACACTTGGTGACATGTTGCAATCTGCCGATTAGTCTTGTATTTGCTTTCTGGTGGCTGTTGTTTGTGTCATCCAGGTGTTACACTCATGCAGGGTCTCCTCCAGCTTCTTGGTTGGTATTGTCACTCTCATATCACTTGCTGAGAGTTCGAAGATGAGCCACTCTAGTTCTTTGGTTGGTGGGGTGCATTTTTTGAGTGAGAGCGCTAACCCCAAGCAGGCAATGATGGAGATTATGTCGCTATATGTGTGTTTTGCTTCCTGGAGACTCGGCGGCACACCCACAAATTCGTCCAGGAGCACTGGAGAAAGTGGCCCCTGTGCCTCATTAGGTTGTGCCAGCACATCCCATCGATGATGGTTGGCAGCCAGAGAGAGGGGCTATGTCGGTGTAATGGAGGCCGTCTATTTTGATTCCGAGAAGTGGTGAGCAGAGGGGGCAGGTCCGGAGCTGCCTGTATGCTCGGGCGAGGTCTGCCGACTAGATGTATCCCTGCTGCCCAATCCTAGCCACCTCGTCAGCCGCATCCATGATGCTTGGCAGCATGTAGGTGCACTGCTCGCCGTGGTATTATGCCTTCCTTATATCCGAGTTTACGCTGCTCCCCCTGTGCTATGTAAGGTCCACGATGACTCGCCGTTCTGTGGTATTCTTTTTTGTGTGGGTCATCATGGGGCTCGTCTGACTCCAGGGTGAGAAGGGCGCGTCCTGTGGTATAGTCAACTGGCCACCCATACTCCAGGTAGTCCACCAGCTTGGTGTCATGATAGTCTCGTAGCATCTCTCTCCACATGCTGGTTTTAAGCCCTGATGGTATCGGGATTTTTGCAGCTAGATGGTTTGTGAGTTTGTGCTCACTCACCTCGTTGTAAATGTTGTGATATCGGGAATGCTGCTTCCATAGGGCGGTAACGGGGCATGGCCATATCTCGTCCAGTCTCTCCTTATATTGGCGCGGTGTCATGGGTGGAGGGCGTGGGTCGGCGCCAAGTCGTGATATGGGTGCCCAGGTGCATGTTGTTCTTCTGTTTCGTTATGTTGTGGGGTGGTGATGTCTGCTATTATTGTGTTGCTGTCGGCATGGCCGAGTGTGGTGGGTGGTGTCCCCAGTGTTGTGTTGATGTTGAGTGTTGTTGTTTACACCGGAGGTACCATGTGTGTCGGCCACGTTTGTTGTGATGGGGTTGTCCACGTGGATGCTGTCATCGGTCGCATTATCTGTGGTTTTGCGGGCATTGGGTGGATGTGTTGTCCGGTGGGCTGGTCAGTCCGTTGTGAGCCAGTCGCAGTCACGTGGTCGGTTTTTGGCGGGACGGGGGTGGAAATATCACCCGACTGCTGATTAGAGTTTGAGCGTTTCCGCAAGGTGGCGCCACAGTAGCGCGGCGGCCACTTGTGCCGTGTTGTGGGTATGGGGTTGTGGTTCGGGCTTTTGAGTAGGTGGCTCGTTGGCATCGGCGGCCTGAGTCTATGCGAATTTTGGCCGTCGTTAGTTCGGAAAGGAACCTCAAGGTTGCGCCACCATACGAGGCGAGCCGCCGACAGCAATGGTTTCTCACGAGAGTTCGGTCCGGTAGTTGGCGCCAGCAGGCGGTTCCGGTTCTCGGGTGCCATGCCTCCGCTTCTAGGGGTGTAATCGATTATTCAACTCAGGTCACTCGAGGCACATGCGCACATCCTCGAATACGCTTCTCCACGCTTCTCCACGGGGTGAAAAAAATGGTGACTTAATCTAAAACGTAATATCTTTTTTTAATAACCGATACAAGTACAGCAAAATTGGATTTAAAGTAGTTTATGATTGTATAAGCTGACAATCCGGGTTATTTTAAAAAAGCACCCTTAACACAACATGCAGGACTTGTACTGCTAGCTGTTATCCTACAGGTACCAGCACAGATGTGATGTCATCGCTCCTAGCAAACCCCAGCCAAGAGGTGGGTTACTGCGGTCGGGTCGTTTTGCACACAGCACGTGTATTTGTCGACTACTCGCGGGGTTCGATTTGAAATTCTGACGACTCGGGTGACCGGTGTCGCCCGGGTTGTGTTAATCGATTACTGCCTAGGTTACCAAAAGTTACGCATAACATGGACAATGGGAAGCTTTCATGAGCCAGTTCTCTCGTTTTACACTTGGTGGCAGCACCCGTTCCGGTCCAAGTCGGCCATCATGGTTGGATAGAAGTAGGTGTGTGTGTTAGTGGTGTAGGTGTGTGGTCAGGGTTTAAGGATGTGGTGGGGGGAGTAGGTATGTGTGTGGTGGGGGGTGTAGGTGTGGGGTCTGGGTTAGGGGTGTGGTGGGGGTTTAGGGATGTGTGTGTGTGGTTGGGGTGTAGGTGTGCGTTGGGTGTGTGGTGAGGGTTTAGGGGTGTGGTGGGGGTGTAGGTGTGTGGGGGGGGTTTAGGGGTGGGGTGTAGGTGTGTGTGGTGGGGGTTTAGGGATGTGTGTGGTGGGGGTGTATGGGTGTGGTGAGGGTTTAGGGGTGTGGTGGGGGTGTAGGGATGTGTTGTGTGGTTGGGGTGTAGGTGTGTGGTGGGTGTGTGGTGAGTGTTTAGGGATGTGGTGGGGGTGTAGGTGTGTGGTGGGGGTTTAGTGATGCGTAGGTGTGTGGTTGGGTGTAGGTGTGTGGTGACGGTTTAGGGGTGTGGTGGGGGGTAGGTGTGTGGTGGGGGTGTAGGTGTGTGGTGACGGCTTAGGGGTGTAGGTGTGTGGTGGGGGTGTAGGTGTGTGGTGAGGGTTTAGGGATGTGGTGTGTGTGGTGGGGTCTAGGTGGGTGGTGTGGGTGTAGGTGGGTGGTTGGGGTGTAGGTGTGTGGTGAGGGTTTAGGTGCATGGTATGTGTTTTGGTGGTGTAGGTGTAGGTGTGTGGTGGTGGTGTATGTGTGTGTGTGGTGGTGTAGGTGTCGTGTGTGGGTGGTAAGGGTGTAGGTGTGTGGTGGGGGGTTAGGTGTGTGGTTGCGGTGTAAGGGGTACCAACCAAAGCATTACAGAGACCGGCATGAGTCACCATCTGACGAGAGACTCATGCAAACTGAAAGGTCCCCATTATGCAAACATCCCTATAACCAGTTTGTTGTTGTTTTGCGTCCTAGCAACATCTAGGGTCATATCAGGACGGGTACCAACTTGTAACAGTACGCACTCATGGTGATTTTATAGTGCTGCCCCACTGGGAAATCAGGTGGCAGGCACCATGATCCGACATGTTACACAGAAATAGGATACACATTTTCACAGTCATCAAAAATAGCAATAACGAACAACCAGACCAAAACACAATGTACAGAGCATGTTATTGTAGAGAAGTTAGGACTGTACAACGTACCGGAGGAGCATCATTTAAGAAACGTAAAAGATATTGATGGAACATTTATCACTTGTTAGCAATGCAAGGAGCTGGAAGCCAGCAATTAACACAATGCACAGCGTCATATTTACAGATAAGAAACTCTTGTAAAGGGGAAGATGAGGGATATAAAACATATATAACGAGGGAACCGTGGGAACGACAATGCAAAAAGGCACAGCAGACAATGGGAGAGTCACCAACTATTCAAGATTGTCTTCCAGCAAAACACTTGTAATATTGATGTTAGTTAAGAAACATTATATGCATGAAAGATTCCCATACATGATCCTTGTATAAGTGCACCCTAGCTGACGGACATCGGCTATCAGCAATCATTGATATTGAGACTCTCAAGAGACAGTAATAAAGCCAAAATTGTACACATATTTATACAAGACGTGTTTATTGCAGCAACCAGCAACAAACAATTTAATACAACATGTTACTGTTTATACTGTTCTTCGTCGTTCAGGGGGAGACGTAATTATCTAATGTATGGACGCATATTAAGTAGCCCATGGCTATATATTGAACCTAATAAAGCACTCGTTATGGGGCTGTCACATTACGACGCTTCTCACCGACGCGCCGGCAGCGCTCAAAATAATTTCAACGCGTCGAGACACGTCCAACTTTTCGGCGTTTTGGAAGAAAACTCGACGTCAACGTGTGTCGACGCGTGGCGGAAACAAAAAAAAGTATCTCCCCTCTCTTTCATTCCCTCCCCTTCCATTCCCCTCTCTTCCATTCCCTCTCTTCCATTCCATCCTCTTCCATTCCCCCTCGTCCATCCCCCCTCTTCCATTCTCCCTCTTCCATTCCCTCCTCTTCCATTCCCCCTCTTCCATTCCCCCTCTTCCATTCCTCCTCTTCCATTCCCTCTTCTCCCATTCCCCCTCTTCCATTCCCCCTCTTCCATTCCCTTCTCTTCCCTTCCCTCTCTTCCATTCCCTCCTCTTCCATTCCCCTCACTTCCATTCCCTCTCTTCCATTCCCTCCTCTTCCATTTCCCCCCTCTACCATTTCCCCTCTTCCATTCCTCCTTTTCGATTCCCCCTCTCCCATTCCCCCTCTTCCATTCCCATCTCTTCCCTTCCCTCTCTTCCCTCCCCTTCCATTCCCTCCCCTTCCCCTCTCTTCCATTCCCCCTCTTCCATTCCCTCCTCTTCCATTCCCCTCTCTTCCCTCCCTCTCTTCCATTCCCTCCCCTTCCATTCCCTCCACTTCCTTTCCCCTCTCTTCCATTCCCTCTCTTCCATTCCCCCCTCTTCCACTCCCCCTCTTCCATTCCCTCCCCTTGCATTCCCTCCTCTTCCATTCCCCCTGTTGCGTTCCCCCTCTTCCATTCCCCCTCTCCTTTTCCCCCTCTTCCATTCCCCTCTCTTGCATTCCCCCGTCTTCCATTCCCTCTTCCATTCCCCCTCTTGCATTCCCCTCTCTTCCATTCCCCCTCTTCCATTCCCTCCCCTTCAATTCCCTCCTCTTGCATTCCCCCTCTTGCATTCCCCCTCTTGCGTTCCCCCATCTTCCATTCCCCCTCTTCCATTCCCCCATCTTCCATTCCCCCTCTTGCGTTCCCTCTCTTGCATTCCCCCCTGTTGCGTTCCTCCTCTTCCGTTCCTCATCTTCCGTCCCTCCTCTTCTGTCCCTCCTCTTCCATTCTCCATCTTCTGTTCCCTGTCTTCCATTCCCGATCTTCCACTCCCCCATCTTCCATTCCCCCTCTTGCTTTCCCCCTCTTCCATTCCGCCTTCTTGCATTCTGCCTCTTCCATTCCCCATTCAAGAGGAGGAATGGAAGAGGGGAATGGAAGAGAGGGAATGGAAGAGAGGGGAACACAAGAGGGGGAACACAAGAGGGGGAATGGAAGAGGAGGGAATGGAAGATGGGGGAATGGAAGAGAGGGCAATGGAAGAGGGGGAATGGGAGAGGGGGGAATGGAAGACGGGGGAATGCAAGAGGGGGGAATGCAAGAGGGGGAATGGAAGAGGAGGGAATGGAAGGGGATGGAATGGAAGAGAGGGAATGGAAGAGGAGGAATGGAAGAGGGGAATGGAACAGGGGGAATGGAAGACAGGGGAACGCAAGAGGGGAATGGAAGAGGAGGGAATGGAAGGGGAGGGAATGGAAGAGAGGGAATGGAAGAGAGGGGAATAGAAGAGGGGGAATGGGAGAGGGGGAATGGAAGAGAGGGAATGGAAGAGATGGGAATGGAAGAGGGGGAATGGAATAGGGGGAATGGAAGATGGGGGAATGGAAGATGGGGGAATGCATCAGGGGGGAACACAATAGGGGGAACACAACAGGGGGAATGGAAGATCAGGGAATAGAAGGGGAGGGAATGGAAGAGGGGGAATGGAAGAGGAGGGATTGGAAGAGGGGGAATGGAAGACAGGGGAATGCAGGAGGGGAGAAGGCAAGACGGGGAACGCAAGAGGGGGGAATGGAAGAGGAGGGAATGGAAGAGAGGGGGAATGGAACAGGAGGAATGGAAGAGGGGGAATGGAAGAGGAGGAATGGAAGATGGGGGAACGCAACAGTGGGGAACGCAACACGGGGGACACAAGAGGGGGAACGCAAGAGGGGGAATGGAAGAGCAGGGAATAGAAGGGGAGGGAATGGAAGAGGGCGAATGGAAGAGGAGGGATTGGAATAGGGGGAATGGAAGACGGGGGAATGGAAGAGGGGAGAATGCAAGATGGGGAACGCAAGAAGGGGGAATGGAAGAGGAGGGAATGGAAGAGGGGGAATGGAAGGAGAGGAATGGAAGGGGAGGGAATGGAAGAGGGGAATGGAAGACGGGGGAATGCAAGAGGGGGGAATGCAAGAGGGGGGGAACACAACATGGGGAATGCAAGTGGAGGGGGGAATGGAAGAGAGGGGAATGGAAGAGGGGAATGGAAGAGAGGGAATGGAAGAGAGGGGACTGGGAGAGGGGGGAATGGAAGAGGGGGGAATGGAAGAGGGGAAATAGAAGATGGGGGAACGCCAGAGGGGGGAACGCAACAGGGGGGAATGCAACAGGGGGAATGGAAGGGGGGGAATGGAAGAGAGGGAATGGAAGACAAGGGAACGCAAGAGGGGGGAACGCAAGATGGGGAATGGAAGGGGAGGGAATGGAAGAGAGGGGAATGGAAGAGGGGGAATGGAAGAGTGGGAACGGAAGACGGGAACACAAGAGGGTGGAACGCAAAGGGGGAACGCAACAAGGGGAACGCAACAGGGGGATGCTCGAAAAAATACCAACGTTGATCAACGTTCTACCAGCGTACTGCCAACGTGCTGATAACGCGTATCGACGTGCTGGTAACGTGCCAATCAACACATTGTAGTGCGTCGAAAGTTTTGTGCATGCGCAAAACGTTCCACGTGGCCCGACGCGCTCCAACGTGTTGGTTCAGACGTACCTGTCACTCAAAGTGTACCGACGTGTACCGACGCGCCGGTAACGGTTCATAACGTGCCGGTAACGCGTCGCGACGCATCCCGACGTTTCGGCCAAAAAGGTAACACGTCGGCACGCGTCGACGCGCGTTGGTGAGAAACGTCGTAGTGTGACAGCCACATTAACCTGACTCCGACATGTCCAATCATTACAGCTACCTGCTGAATCTTTGCTAGTCTCTCATGCAAGATAGATTGCATTTGGAATAAACTCATTGAAAACATGTTTCAACTAGAAATGAGTTATATATTAAAAATGAAAATGCTTCCAACATCAACCGGTCCCTTATATTTATATCGTTTACATCATAGTCTGGAATATCATGTTGACGTTTATTTATAATGGTGCTATTTCCTGTTGCACTGTGCTATTTGTTTCTTTGCCCTATCCATTTGCTTCTCAACCATTATGCTCTCATAAAGAAATTTACATTCACTGTCTTAGATTGTAATCCTGGGAGATGGGGGACATATTGCGAGAAGAAATGTCCATGTCCCTCTACTTGCAATGACGTCACTGGAGTTTGCAGTGGTATGTGTGTTTATACTTTAACTAAGTTAATGCATGTGATGTAATAAAAGGGTGAGGTGTCTGTCTCATGGTCTGAGTGCCAGTGAATGCTCTATATTCAGTGTAGGAATTTCTTCCTGCTCTCCATCATTCTTCCATGATCACGCAACCATGGATTGGGCATAGGAGAAGATCATGTATGCCTCCTCCACCTACAGGTAACCGTCCTTTGTTTTTTTTTTTTTTTTTTATATCCTAGCAACATCTAATTGGCATCAACTTAACAGTGTGCATTCATGGGTACCTTTACAGTACTACCCCAACCGGATACCTGGCCACAAACACCCTGACCCGATATCCCATTCAGCAACATTATTCTTGTACTGAGGCTACTAGTAATGCAGGCTAGGTAGAGCCAAATATCAATTGTGTAAGTCATTGGTTTGACTCAGCTGGAATGTAAATCCCTGACCTATCCATGGCAGTACTTTGGGCTACACCAATGCATTATATCTACTCATTTCTATTGATAATCTCCGACAATGAGAAGGCCTGTATGTCATCTGCGTAAATGTACATAGTAGGCTAAGTTATAATATACAGGTTAGGAAAAACACTTGAAAATTAAAAAAAAAAACTAATATAGAAACTATTAACACCCAAAACCGCAAAGGTTGGCCTGAGAAAGATCAGACCTGGGTGCGAGACCAGACCAATCAAGTATCACAGCGGTTCAGCATTGAAAACAAGCACCCTCGCGGGAGCTTATACGTTATGGGCAGAATAAAAAACTTGTCACCCAAAAATAAATTTAAAAAAAGGTTAAGTGTGTGTATTAGTATACTGGATTTTGCTATTTTAAATAATGATGGGTTACTCAGCTATACTCTCAGTGTGGATAGCGGAGATGTTTCAGTGTTAATACTAAATGTATCAGCTGATTTATTGATTAATAAGTGGTTGCTCCATAATATGTCGGCAGCATAGGTCATCTTAACGGCGATTCTGACATGTATCAGCTAGGTTGAATCAATTATTTGCCCCAGATTTGTCAGACACATTCTACCCTCAATAAATACAGCTTGGTAAAATATGGAACATGCTTACATATGCGTCACATGGTCTAGCATTACCATGCAAGCAATATACATACTTTTCGCTGATATTCAGCTTTGCCATGAATAGTGCACCGAGGAAGACCATTTGTATGCAAATATACATATTTTCTTAACGCTGCATAGACTGACGAAAACTTTCAAAATCAAATAATTATTTACATTTGATTATATACATCTAAGTTAGATATTGGTGTATTTATTAAACATTTGTTTCCACATAGAAAGGAATATTCAGGTTATTTGATAGAAGCTGTTGCCCCAGGAGGCTATGGTGTAAGAGCTTTGGTATGCTTGCCAACATTATTGGCCGTCAAATATCTCAAAAGTTAGCTATTTAAAATATAAGTTACTTCACACTAATCTGGAATGAGCGAGGACGATCATTTAGGGTAATTACAGAAGTTACGCCCGCCCCTCCCCCCCCTCTCTGATGGGGGGGGGGGGTGCTACAACACACCGCCCCTCCTGGTCACTCGACTACGCATTCCCACACTGACCACTTTGCAGCCCCTTTTGTCAACACACAACGATGCTGTAACAGACTTCATCAGCAAAGAAGAGCTATCCATAAGTTAGCTATGCGACCGCATCCCAGAGCACCAGCCATGCAGGTGGAGCACTCTCAATCACCATGTGTGCACAACCAACGCTTCTCCACGTGACACTGATGACACCATGACAGACGAACATGCCGACCGAAGGAGACGCAGGGGACATCAGTAATTGTCCCCGTCTTCAACTTGGGGATTGTTTCGGCATGAGCCTAGCTCATGGCCAAACTTTCGACACTTGAAGTACAGCAAAGGATTTCAAATATAAGGCTCAACAGGTATGATGAGGTACCCTTTCTTAATCGACTTTGGACGGGTTGGATGACTGAATGTGAGGACGAGAGTACTCATTAGAACAAGTTCATTGTTCCGAAGAAAAGTAATCATCCTCTCTGGAGGGGCCATTTCTTTGCAGATTTCGTCGTCACCAACCTCTTCCAAATCCCACGACCGGATCACTCCCCTCGATGAATTCAGGGAATGCACGGTCACTTTGATGGGTAGGGTGCAGAGGGTCTTTGATTTGACTTTGAGTGACTCTCTGTCAAGACCTCTACCACCCACGTTCCATTCTTCAATTTCTTTACCATTTTGGGCGTGCCAGCCAGGCCAATTAGCCCTTTGTGTATCGCAAACGGTGACAACTTTTGCAAGGTTCCCTCACTGCTTGATGTAATGAGGAGAAACCTTGGCCATGATTCTCGAATTACCAATTTTGATTTTTTTTGTTTATTTGGGTGCTACTGGATTCCTTTTCAGATGGTGGGGAATCTGAAACCTTGACGCAAACCTTTTCAGAGCCGTTCAGAATTTGAGTTTTTTTCTTTTTTTAAATAATTAGAACTTTAATGGTTGGCACCCTTGCTCCCCACCCACGATGGATCCCCACATGGGGGTGTGAAGAGTTGTGGATGCCCGGCAATTGCACACCGGGGATACAAGGGTGATATACTGAAGCAATGATTTATCAAAAAGGTAGATCATTACCAGATTGACCCGAGCTACCACCTTCTAGGAGTAATGAAGAATGAAGATAAATGGGATTTATGTGTATATATATATGTATAAATCCAATAGGTTTGTAAATAAATACATTACTACTCGTAGACCTTGTCGTGACTAACCGATTGATTGGACAGGGCCAGTCCAATCTCTCGTCTAGGCGAAGTCGGGGCCAAAGTGTGGTGTTTGTCAACAAGAAGCTGCAGGTCCCTGAATACCTCATTCACCAGGATTGCTTCCTCCACCGATGCGAGCCGGATCTCATGCAAATGAGTCACCCCATTTGTAGGCTTTTACGATCTGGAAGGGGGTGAAAGGGAACTATTCTACCCTGGTTCACCACGGGGGACCGGTGACTAGTCATGCAATAGATGGCTGGCACCCTCCCCTGACGCCAAATTCTTCCCGGTCACCATCTACTGACCCAGCTACATAACAGGGTTCACGCCCCAAACAACCTCCATACAATACAAAAAGCTGCTGCTACTCTCGCATTCACATCTGGTAGTACCGACCTGGAAGTCCAGCGTTTTGGAGGGTGGGCATCAAACCCCCACAACAAATACAAACCGGTAATTACCAGAGGTTCCAACAAAGGAAACACAGCCCTAATGAACGTAGTAAACCACACTACCAATAAATAAACTATGCTTGCCCGATTGATTGGCTAGGAGCAAATCAATACAAAATAATTTGAACATAAATATCATGAACATTATAACAAATTGAAATTTGACAATGATAACCAATTGACACCCACACAATATATAATTCACTTAAGGCATTACTTTCCATTAAGATTGATGATTGATATGTATCTTTGATTCACTTGTGCTGCAAATATTCCTATATTATTATTGTTATTGCTATGTTGTCCAGATGGCACATCCTCACTCATACTATCTTGTATATACTTATCATAACATGACCTTTTCTCGGCCATGACCTTCCCGCCATGGTCCAAGGTAATTTCTATATGCCACCAAGTGAGCTGCGCCCAATTAAAATTAATGAACTTCCCACTCCAACTTCTACATCGTCTGTGCCGGTAAGCAATGACCACTGGCATATCTGCAGATGAATGGACAATGGGTCCAGTCATGCCAATACCTATAAAGAGATGACCTAATTGTAAAATATAAATATTATGGAATGCATTGAATATTAGGAAAGGTGACGCCTATTTATTACCCATGAATACACTTGTGAGACGGGAAGACCGGGGGTGGTATATGCATGAGGCATCAACCACCCTATTAGGGAAGATGGGAAGGGCATCGGGAGATACAGACAAGCAGTGCTGTAATGGGGGAGAGGGTGTAAATATAACTCGCTTAATCAAGAATACAATTCTACCCTGACCACTCTTCACTCTACAACTCCTGTGTCCAAGTTTCTCCTTGCTGATACCATGTGAGAACAAGCAGCTCTACTGATTCATACTCAAACAAAGTTGAATAACACAGTTACATAAAATATTATGCAAGCAAACTAGGGCCAGATTTGATACTCCTTCTTCATGGCAGAATTATTGAACAATTATCATGAGCATAATAAAATAAGCCTCTTGTAGAAGAAACCAACTAACTACCTAACCAAAAAATACAGTTTTGAAAATATGTAATTAGGGTCAGTCTTCCTAATGGAATATATAATGAAGATATCCAGTAAAGGAGATGAGAAGCTTACAATCTGGCTTATCACCAAAGAACTATAGCTAGAATGTCAATGATATTGGGTTGAATCGGAGGGGATACCCCCTTTTGGGTTTAGTGGAATAGGTATAGCGATTTAATAATAATTTCAGAATATTTTGCTTGGGAACCAATTTTTGAAGTAGTACTTAAAGGGTAAGGATCAGCTCTCTCAGTATCAATTCATCATCATCATCATCATCATCATGCTGTCGGTCGCGATGCGACAAAGACTGCTTTCATTACTTGACTGCCGCTCTCCATTTAGCTCTCTGCTGTGAGAGTTGCGTCCATGAGTCGGTCTTAATGTCTGTCAGCTTCAGGTTTCTCTTGATGGTATCCCTGAACCGGAGACGGGGGCGCCCTCTCTTTCTGTAGCCAGAAGACAGTTGAGAATAGAGGATCTGCTTTGGTAGCCTGTCTGATGACATCCTCATGAGGTGTCCAGTCCACCGGAGATTCTTTTTGATCAGAAGATCTTCCATAGAGGGCAGCCCCATCCGTTCGAGTATTTCCTTATTCGTCATTTTGTCCTTCCAGGTTAGCCTCATGATTGAACTCAGATGTCGCATCATGAAGGCATGCAGCTTTTTCACCTGCCGTCTGTACACTGTCCAGGCCTCAGCTCCGTTTAGTAGGGTGGATAGCAAAGTATCAATTACTGTGTTGATATAGCCCATATTCAAAACACATTTAGAGTAGGTGAACCTGCAATAAAACCATTGGGGGAGGCGTATATGTGCAGGTCAGTGGTACACTCTGACTCCCCATTACTGTTTACTTCCCATCAAATGCAGTGGGCATCCTTGAAGAGTGGACACAGTTTTAACCATTGGAAATAGAGCATATCAACAATGGGGCGATATCAGATACTGACTGCTATAATTCGCTTGCCGAGACACCAATACAAACATGCATATAAGTTTGAAAATCGGATTCATTATATCCAACCAAAATAAACAACTTCAGGGAAGCGATCAAAAACCGAATGTTCGAATCGGCGACAGGGCCTTGTTAAGACTACACACTTGTGATCCCAAGAGGATCTAAAAAGTTACAGGTTTAACTACATTAAACCGCAGGTCATTCCAGTGTTCAGGCGTCAGGTAATGTCACATTGGCGACAAGGCCAGTTATTTAAAGACACAGAGAATAACTACTCGACAGATATACTGCCTGTATCAAAAACACTTGGAAATCTGGAATAAAATATACACATGTCAACAACAAGCAAGATCACAACGAATGGTGTGCAAGCAGATGTAAGGGTAGCAGCGCTCAACCCCGGCTCAGCTCCAGTAGGATGGGAGGGCGGGGAAAAAACACCATGTATATAACAGGTTTGACCTCCGGCTCCAGACACTAAGTGAGCATATCAGTAGAACCCCCCCGACCTCTTGCGCCACCCGGTGTCTCGTTAGCGAATTAATCATGTTAGCGAGCCAACATAACTAATTCGCTTGCCGAGACACCAATACAAACATGCATATAAGTTTGGGAATCGGATTTATTATATCCAACCAAAATAAACAACTTCAGGTCATACATGTCAACAACAAGCAAGATCACAACGAATGGTGGGCGAGCAGATGTAAGGGTAACAGCGCTCAACCCAACAATGCACCGAGCGCTGCGGGAGCCGTACTCACATGTAGGGCTTGGAGATAGTCAGTTACGGATGAGCTACGCCATGTACCGGCAGCCGTAATCATGTCAAGGGTCAGACCCGATGATTGACAGGCCTGAGCTGCCCCTCGGCGGAGACCATGCAGGGTGAAACCTGTCACACCCAAACGCCATTATTGATGCAACTTGAAGGCACGCTTAAGGACAGGAAGGGTCAAGGGAAGACCTGATGGAAGCAGGAAGGCTACCAATCCAGGCTCCGTCGTGACAGTTTCCACATATTCCGTCCAGGCACAAACAGGACAGCAGATGGAGGCGGGCACCGCCGGTAACCTGAAAATCACTGGCGGCGCAGTACTTGGTTGGGTCTTGGTAGACCTGAGGGTTACATGGAGATACTGACCCTCCACCTTGATATCTTGAAATCGTAGCACATGTGAGGGCAGGAGTGAACCAAGAGAGGCGGGGACCAAATTGGACTGTGTTCATTTACATTGAACGGCGCAAATGAACAACCTGTTAACTGCTTACTGTAAATACTTTCTTTTTCAGAATGTGAGTCTGGCAGCTTTGGTGTGTCATGTATGGCAAAGTGCAATTGTGGACATAGATCTGAGATATGCAATCCTAGAACTGGCAATTGTACCAAATGTGCCGCTGGATACACTGGTGAAAACTGCAGCGTGCTAATACTCAGAAAGGCTGGTATGTAAAATATGTTTGCATATGACATTTTATACCCAATACCCTCACCCCATGGCTGCATGTACCCTGTTGTTATTAATTTGTTTGTGAATTCTGAACTGCCATCGGTTGTAGTCTTAACCTACCATGATGTTTCTTCCGTCGTGCAGCTGCACACTATATATTATTTAATCGTGCATTCACGGGAAGTGCTAAATAATGAAAAACAGTTAACATACTAAATGTAGTTTATTCATTGAATAATGTATTTTGTCAGAGACAGAGCATTGGTCGTCCAGTCATGCAGAAAGGTTGCTTGATACATACATGAAACAATCAGTTTTATTAGTATTACTGACAAAGTACCGGTCTTCTTTCATACAGTAAAATTGCTTGATAAATAACTGAAGAAACATGTAAGGAATAAGTGTTGCATGGAATTGCATGCTTCCAAAATTGTCTTTAATTTGTTATATATATATATGAAGTGTTCAAGCGCAAAACCATTTACACGCCAATCTAAAAATGTAGTTTAAATAACAAGATTTTATCTGAACATAACTGTAATTCTCAGTAATTCCACTTTTCATATGATCACATGGTTATGGAGCAATGAACAAAAGAGAAGGAATATAAAAAATACATAGTTTTGAGGGTTTGATTCCAATGTTAATCTCCATTCAGGAATTGGTGTTTACATGGCTTTGCGCCCGAACTGTTATATAGTATTGCAATACAGTTTGTGTCATAAGGAATTGTGTGTTTCCAGAATTTTCTTGTATTTGCTATAGATATATATGCATAGATATATATGTATATATATATGTATCTGAATATATATATATATACATATATATATATATATATACATATATATATATATATATATATATACATATATATATATATATATATATACATGTATATATATATATATATATATATATATATATATATATATATATATATATATGTGTGTGTATGTGTAAGTTCCGCTACAGAAACAAAGAATCGTGAGTGACACTAGTTTTATTACAATGTTTGTCTGGCTGGGAAATTTGCTCCTGGTGGTCCTGTAGTAGTGAACATGGCAGCTGTGATAGAATACTTCTGTACACGTTGAGGTGTGTGTGGCAAGTGCTCTTTATTTATGTACCACCGCATGTGGCCTGTCGTGCACCAGTAGTCCCTGCTATATATATGTACACAGGGTCAGTTATAATTTCTCAGACTGGGATTCAACTTTTCACAAAACCAGTGATCACATTATTATACACAATGAACAGAGTGCAATATACCATGTACATTTAAATGTTTTTGTCTCAAGATGCTTACATTTAGACCGTTTCACATATGCTTATTCATTTTAGCTGTACATGCAGCATATGGCGTTCTCTGTGGCGGAGTGGTTAGAGTGTCTGACTTTTTTCTAGGTCAGACTCCTAATCTGAGGGTCGATTCCCCGTGCCCCCAGCTCTGTCAATTTGGATTTCCACCGCTGTGTATAACTTACAGCGTCATCAAAGGCCGGTTGCTCTCATACCATGTCTCTGTGGTGTGGGAGGTTAAAAATCCCTTGGGTCGGTAAAAGTGTAGGCTCGGGCTTTCTATCGACCAGCAGTGGAATGAGGAAGACCAGTCGTCTATGACTGAAATTTCCCCTGCTTAAACAACTAATGGACAACAACAAAAACGGAAAAAAAACAATGTGTGTAATGAATAACACGTATCGACACAGAAAGTGGAGTTTAACAACTGGTTTATTTTTACATCCAAGCTTACCACATCGACTCTATGACGTCACATTCTCGTGCAGGCCCTGCACCTGCGAGACCACGCGCCCGCAGCTCCGACCCTGTTCACATACATTACATCTCCCCCACTTTTTTTTTTAGTACAAAGTATTACATTTATTCGGGTAAAAATGGTATAGGATTTTGACAGCAATTGCATTTTTTTTTTTAGAACTTGAAAATAATGTCTTAAGTTTAGTACATCTTATTTAGTTCTACACACCTACAATAGTACATATGATTTACACCAATGTGGTATATTCTGTTTAGATTTATGTTTTATCAATTTCAACGTGTTTCTAACCGAACCTTAATTTTAACAATGTGTCTTTTGACAATATACAATAGAACTTTGACCAATTTATATATGAAAGTCTGTCGTCATAGTAGCTTTTTTCTTCTCTTATATCTGTCGTTCAAGTTGAACGTTGTCAGGCCCTCGGGCGCACATGGCCTCAACTTTGCGTAGTCGTGCATACCAGTGCATGTGTCTACTTGTTTTGTTACTACTCGTCGTGTCTGACTACGGGTGTTTAATTGTTTGTCCGCTTGTGTAATTGCAAAGCCTAGCCTGATTGGATTGTTTGTCAAGCGTCCAAATCTGGTTCTGTAACCATCCGTCTGTGGTTTTTTGCATTGGATTCTCTCCTGGCCAGTTGCTGTAATTGTTGTTGTTGCCGCTGCTGATTGTGATTTTGGCGTTTTGAATAGATGTTTTCGATTTCGCTTCAGCCTGTTGCCTTCTAGGTTAATTACCTCATAATCTCGGGGACCCGGGTTATTTACTTTTGCGTTATGTACTTAATTAAGTCTTTTTTTGTTAATGGCGTGTGCTCTTTACTGGCCCGTTCATTATAATATCTTTGCTGTACTTTTTGTCGTTTTTGAATTTTGACTGTCTTTGATTTCGGAATGGATGGTTTTAAATGCAGTTTGGTTGCAGGTATTTTAGAACGTATTCTGCGGTTCATCAATGATTCCGCTGGTGACGCATTTATGGTAGTTAAAGGAGTATGTCGGTAGTTTAACAAAGCTAAATTATAATTTAAGTTGGAAGGTTGTGCTTTTTTTATTAATTTTTGCATTGTTTGCACATAACGTTCTACCTGACCGTTACTTTGTGGGTAATGCGGGTTTGAATGTTTGTGCTCAAATCCATATTCTGTTGCAAAATTTCTAAATTCTTGGCATGCAAATTGTGGGCCGTTATCGGAAATGAATATTTCTGGCACCCCCATGTGTACCGACAATTTCTAGTAATGATTTAATGATATCTTTCCTGGTTGATTTGGACAATTCTCTGACTTCTGGACATTTCGAGAAGTAGTCAATCACCAATAAGTACATTTTACTCTCAATTTGAAACAGATCAGCTCCTACTTTTTTAAATGGACTATTGGGTATTTCATGTGAAATTAATGGTTCAGCATGTGGGAGATTTCGGTGTTCTTGGCAAATTGAACATCTAGTCACAATGTCTTCTAACTGCTTGCTCATGCCTGCCAGAATACATTGTCTCTGGCCAGTTTTTTGCATTTAATTACACTAATGTGCGTTTCATGTAAGATATCTAACACTTCTCTCTGGAGATTTTTAGGTATGATCACTTGAGTTCCTCTGAATAAAGTGATTACTTTCAAAGCAGGATCAACATTATAGTTTGCACACTAGGAGGTCAAAATGCATGAAGATAAAGCAGAAGAAGAAGAAGAATGGGAAGCCAGACCAGCTAGGGACAAACTGATCGTCATCCTCAACGAAGAGCAGCAGTAAATCAGCTCACAGCCATCATTATCATCATCATCATCACCATCAAGTGATTCACTCTCGAGCTCATGAAGTAGTGATATCATGATAAGCCCCGTTTACACGGGCGAGTTAAAATGCCTCATATAAAACGACTTGCCTAGATCGATTTACATTTGTTGTGTAAACGCGACTCTGAGGCGTTTTAGGGCTGAATCGATTCATATAAATCGGTATATGTAAACCACCTTGCGAGGTAGTATAGATGAAGCGATCTAGCTGGTTCCCGGGCGGCGATAGTGTAAAATAGCAGTACTCGCCGGCTAGAGGCTCCCCACTAAGGCTGCTGGTTCCCGGTGCCGACACACTTTCAAACTCGGTCGTGTAAACGCGCCACTAAAATGCTTCATATAAATCGCTTTGTCTAGATCGTTTTACAATTCCCCATGTAAACACGGCTATAGAAGTGATCATAGGTACTGTAGGAAGGGGAAGAACAGTACTTCACTTTTGGTACATTCACTGAAGGTGCCAAAAGTGGTTGAAGATGAACCTAACCACTCCTCAGGCCAACAAGCATATATGTGCATACAATACAAATGAAGCAGTTCACAGATATGCACGAGGTAGATATTGAGAAGTCAAAGGAGAAAGGGATCAATGTGTTTAAAATGATGGGGGGGGGGAGGTAGTGGCTTAACCGTGCTGCGCTTTAATGCAGACAAGTTGCACATCCATAAAGATGACTGGAATAAATGGGCCGGTGGCACTAAGCATCTACATCAGAGGCGACTGTGGGAACTGTTTGGAAGATTAAAGGGACATGCTTAGGACAGAACTACAATTAGGAATGACAGATCTCCACAATTTTGAGACTTCTGCGATTTTGGATATTCACTGATTAATGTTCACAAAATGCCAATATGACATCAATTGGTTAGCCGGAATACAGTTCTCATGTAACATTCTATGTTGCTAGAACATACAAAACCTAAACCCAAAGAAGAAATACCTTGCCATGGGCTATAATACAGGCAGTGTAAGGACAGTTGCAAGCTCACTGCGATTCCCTGACAGTCCAAATCCTATGAGGGAATATCCAGGTTTTCACAGGAATTTGCTGTTGGTTCTGACGAAAGATGCTAGATGGTCCCAACATGTCAGCCTGATTATTGATTTCTTTGCCAGAGACTGTGAAAGTATGATGTCTGAACACTTTGACTTCTGGATACTGATTTGTTTATTCACGGCCTAGGGCTCGCTTGACCCGCCGGCTAAACTTTCCATGACATCATCTCATTAGCATATTCCTTTATCTCAAACTCTGCATCTCATTAACATATATTAGCCACACACCTATACGTCTATTACACATATATCACATCCCCCCCTCAAAGTATTTCTGAAACATAAAATGTTTCAAAATAACCATGCAAAATAACAGTCAAACAAAGACACAATATCATATATGCGTACTTAACTGAAACACAAGTCCTGGCAAAGTCCAAGCGCCCTAAAGCACTGAAGTCCTTCAAATGTCCGGACGTAATGCCTTATGTCATAACTGTCCATTACATATCAAATAACAACGATACATCTGAAAATACAACTTAATCCTACATGCACATATTATACGTGTGCACACCCAATCCACACTGAACTGCTACAGGTCTAACCTGCTCGCCGGTCTAATCAGCCGACCTGACCTACTTAGATTATCCGCACTGTTTACATTCGACGATGATGCTGACCTAGTTTGCGTCTGCCCGACCAGTTCGGGCCACCCCCCCACAGGCGCTCTGATAATCTGCACCCGGTTCCGATACAACATATTACCTGACTCGTTCAAAATTTGATATTCTCTCCCAGACACACCAGTCCGTCCCAAAATAACCCCTTTTTTCCATTCCCCAGCATGATTCTTGTATTTTATCTTATCTCCGACTTTCATAGGTTTATGCGGCTTCCCACACTTCCGGTCATGAAACGCTTTCTGACTTTCTTTGGATTTTGGGTTTCGGGCACCAAAATTTCCTCCGCCATCGGCAACCTGCCCCTCAACCTTCTGCTCATGAGTAACTGAGCCGGAGATGCATTCAGGACAGGCAACGGAACATTGCAATAATTCAGCAAAGCTAACTGAAAATCAGACCCAGTCTTCTCCCACTTCTTTGACAAACCGTTCTACCTGCCCATTGCTACGGGGATACTGTGGACTGGAATATACGGCCTTAAACCCATAGTGCTGCGTAAACTCCCTATACTCATGGCTCTTAAACTGTGGACCATTGTCTGAAACGACCTGACTCGGAATACCGTGCCTTGCAAAATTATCCTTCAGCGCGCTAATGACAGTGACAGACAACGTATCGCCCAACAGCGTCACCTCCGGATACTTCGTATAGTAATCTACAGTTATCAGGTAATTCTTATGGTTTAACTCAAACAAATCTGCACCAACTTTTTCATATGGCTGACAGGCGATCGGGTGATTTATCAACGGCTCGTGATGCAAATTTTTCCAGTTGTTTTGACAAGTGTCACACCGACTGACCTTATCCTCAATTTGCTTATCCATATTCGGTCAAAACATACAGTCCCACGCCAACTGCTTGGACTTTGTCACATCCAAGTGTGTCTCATGTAACACCTCAATCATTTCACCAGGGAGACCCGGAGGAACCACCACCTGACTGCCTTTCATGACAAGATTATTTTCTATAGTTAACTCGTGTTTGTGTGGGATGTATTGTCTCAGACACGGTGGCATTTGAATGCGTGTAGTGTCCCACCCATCTTCAATGTGTGATATCAACATGGACATGGATACATCCTTCTCATATTCTTTGACAATCTTACTCAACAAACTTGACGATTGCATGTCCACTGCGGCAATGCAGAACGTGTCATCGAACAGGCTATCATGACTTACTTTGGCGCTATGCACCCTGGACAATGTGTCCGCAAAAAACATCAAAGAACCCTTCACATGACATAGCTTAATATTGTAATTCTGCAATCGCATTCGCATTCTCTGCATCTTGGCCGAGAGTTTATGAATTGGCTTCTGCATTATCGCCACTAACGGCTTGTGGTCCGTTTGAATTTGAACTTCTTTGCCAAAGATATAGTCATGAAACCTCTGACATCCGAAACATATGGCGAGCATTTCTTTTTCGATAGTGGCATAGCCACCCTGCGCTGAGTTGAGCGCATGAGATACGAGTGCGATTGGCTTGTCATCTTGCATCAACACAGCGCCTAACCCTGACTGACAAGCATCCACTTGGATAACAATGGGTTTCCTAACATTGTAATACGACAACACAGGAGCAGTTCTCAACTTTTCCTTCAACTTATCAAACGCGCCCTGCCGTTCACTCTGCCAGTGCCATGCCACGTCCTTAGCCAGGAGCGTGCGCAGTGGTTTGGCTATCTCGGACATGTTGGGTATAAACTTGTGTACATATCCAACCATGCCCAGGAACCTTTGGACGCCTTGTTTGTCACGCGGCTCTGGCATGTCAACTCTTGCTTGTATTCTGTCTGGATCAGGCTTCACACCCTGCTGGGTAAGTTGATGACCTACATATTTCACTGTAGTCTTACATAACAACGATTTTGTGTCATTTAATTTCAGGTTAACCGACCTAGCTCGGTCCAACACGGCTCGGAGCCGCTCGTTGTGCTCCTCAACCGTTGTCCCATATACCAAAATGTTGTCCGTGACTATCCCGATACCGGGTATATCGCCCATGACATGGTGCATTTCCTGACTAAAAATGTCACCGGCTGTTTTGATGCCAAAAGGCAAGCGGGTGTACCTGTACGGGCCCCATGGAGTATTGAACGTGCACAGACATGAACTTTCTTCATCTAACTCTATCTGCCAATAACCTGTCTTCGCATCCAAAACTGAAAAATACTTTCCGTCTGCCGTTTTGGCAATAATTTTGTCAATCGTTTTAGTAGGGAAAGGCCCTCTCTTTATCGCCTTGTTCAATTTAGTCGGATCCAGCAAATCCCTATCTTGTTTTTTTTTTTTACGATAGTTATAGAATTAACCCACTCGGTAGGTTCATCTTGTTCAACTATGACACCTAACTCAACCATGCGATCAATCTCACTACGTACCTTACCCTGAATGGCAAACAGAATCCGTCTAGGCGGATCAATAACAGGTTGTACAGATTTATCGACATGAATGACAGCATTTGCATTTAATCAACCCCAAACCCTGAAACACATCTCTGTATTCGCTTACCAGCTTCTCTGCCCGAGCGCTGGAACTATTCGTCGGCTTGGAAATGTTTGTCGGCACCGCACAGTGCACCTCATCCACACGCACCAGCAGGTTCAATGTCACACAAGCCTGCTTGCCCAAAATAGGCTGACAATCCGGTACCACTTGGAACTTGAGCACTCTGTCGTTGACGTCCAGCAGTGCCTCCCCATCAGGAGTGATCCGATGACCCGAGAACGTCACCAACAAACACCTGGTGTTCGTCAGCCGCCCCGGAGCAACTCTGTCGAAGACGTACCTCGACAGCACGTTCGCCTCCGACCCGGTGTCGAGCTTGAACTTGACAGGACAACCGTTCACCCGAAAGATCGCGTGCCACAGCTCGGCATCCTGTCCGGCACTGCGGTCGACTGCACCGACAAACAGATCCGTTGCCAGCACGTTGACCTCTGCCGGATCCGGGTCTTGCTCAGCATTGTGAGGGTCGGGCTCTTCCATGGTAAGCTTGTTGACCCTGCCCAGTCTGCTCCTTGCAGACGTTACCGAAGTGCCCGATCTTCTTGCAGGCTACGCAAGCCTTTCCTTTCCTCCCCGGCGGTGTTCATATCCGCAGTTCTGGCAGCGGATCTTGAACTCTCCAGCACCGGCGCCGCCGGCATTCCAAGATGGCGATTTCCAAGATGGCGTCGCCGATGACCAAACCGCCAGTGCACCGGTATGCGCATTACCATAGTTCCGTATGAAATCAATCTCCTTACTTTCCACGTCTGACTTGGCATCCTCCAACAGATCAGAGCTGAACTCACTCATTTCACACATACTAACACATTTTTCCAACGTTAAGCCAGTAGTTTGCAGCAGTTTGTTCCGTAAATTCACATTCCAAACACCAGCAACTAACCGATCGCGCAACAGCGACTCCTCCACCGTACCATATTCACAATCCTTCACCTTGTCTCTCAATGCTGTGATGTATGTAGCCATATTTTCTGTAGCCTGATTATGTGAATTAAACTTATATCGTGTGATAATGAGACTGCATTTACCTACACAATATATCCGAAATGCCTCCGTGAGTAGCACAATCTTATCTTGATCAGCGAGAGCGATATCCATATTGGCGAAAACTTTTTGCGCCTCCTCGCCAGCAATGTGAAGAAAGATGCAGCATTGCACTCGTTCTGTCTTCAATACGACACCTGCAGCAGTAGCGTATATGACGTATGCTCTGATCCATGTTTTCCAGTTCGATCTCGCGTTGTGGCTGAGGACAAGCTGACCAGGCGGCCGCAACCCCGGCAAAGTATTAGCGGGCGGCATTCTTCCTCATCTGACACCATGTGAAAGTACGACGTCTGAACACTTTGACTTCTGGATACTGAATGGTTTATTCACGTCCTAGGGCTCGCTTGACCCGCCGGCTAAACTTTCCATGATGTCATCTCATTAGCATATTCCTTTGTCTCAAACTCTGCATCTCGGTAACATATATTAGCCACACACCTGTACGTCTATTACGCATATATCACAGAGACCACTTCCATCCCTGTACATTAATGATGGATGCAAGCTTGACAATTCCTGGTGGGACTATCATTGTTTGTTGTGTAAGAGTAAGAACCACATTGTGGATGCATGTCCATGCAAGCTATATTGACAATTAGAGACAGATAAAGGTGGCTCAGGGTGTGGGGTGGACATTGTAGTCAAAATGATCAGATTAGACATCAAAAAGTATAAAGGATGCCACGGTCTTGCCTGCGATTTTGACTAGGTACAAGCACCTTTGTATGGAGCTGAGTAGCACTCCCTTATGCCTTCCGCAAGGTCAGTGACCTTGTGGTATGGTTCATAGTGCTGGAAGGATGCCCGATTATATCAACTACTTTAATGACACCTGCTTGATCTCATTCCCAGAATCATGTTATATATACAGATGAACCTCGATCCAACAGACTAATAGGGGAGAGCAGTTGTCCGTTTGTCCATTGCACCGATGAAATTTAAGAACCTGTACCACAACGCAGTGGTTTACAACTCTGCAAGGCAGGGGCGTCAAACTCCCTGAGGTATTGCTATACCTGCAATACCTGCATAGGATACAGCTATAATAATAGGCTTTGGACCTGTTAGCTGCTCTTAATTAATAGAAATCGAGACAGTTCTTCAGATGTGGTGGATTGTAGCAACTGTCACTGGCTCCAAGATATACATAATGCTTGACAAGTATGCATCCAAAGAAACAATTCCTACAAATTCAGATATTCACTCTAGCGGATTGTGTCCGTTGGATCCGGAATCCATTGCATCGGTGTCCGTTGGATCGAGGTTCATCTGTAGTTATAAAAAGCTAACCTACCCAAGTCAGGCTACCTCCTTCCTTAGCATTGATATAGACTGCACTACTATGGATCGTCACATTTCCTTTAACAAGCTTGTAAACCTAGAGCTGCTGCTCTTCTTGGATCACAGGTAACCATCCATTGGGAAGGGGTGATGGGAAGCCTGGTAGGGGTTCTGGTGCACTGCTGCAAGGTGGTCCATGGCGGAAGACATTTCTCTAGGAACGTCTGCAATTCCTGTGAAGAAAATTTCCCATAAATTGTGCCTAAAGGATCCATTCAGAATGCCAGCATCATCAGTTTGGATGCCACTTTGGCTAGCAGGGGCCTTCCGCTACAGCAACACAAAATCGACCCAGACGTAGATGCGCTACCCGTCTTATGGGGTGCAATGTACGAGGTGTAGGACAGACAATATCAATGTCCTTCAACCCTGATCAATCTTGGCTGGCATTCATAGATGAAGACACCTCTGGTTAAATAGTTTCACGATTTCTGCTACAGACAAGATGCAGGTCCGACTAGCCCTTAAAATTGTGCCGCAGTAGGCAGGTTGGAGAGCTTACCTCGTTCGGGCTATGGTGGTTAAAGTACCTCATTCGAGTACCGGTTCAATTTCCAAGGTCGAATTTCATATAGGATTATGGTGCAGGTTCACAAATATGGTTGTGGAGCACTCAGTTTTAGGAGGTTTTCATATTCGAATACATCACTAGAAAGGGAAAAATTATATCTAATTTCCTGAATATTCAAAGGACATTTAGTTGGGACGGGATTGACTAAATTAACAGTGAATATTAGGAAATAATTCAGTAGTTACAACACATGTCTACAGGACAGAACTGCCCATGACAGTACTGTGTTGGTATAGCCATTAATCCCAAACAATAGAGGAACCTCCAGTCAACCATGGGGGTATATGCTGGTCTGTGGCCCACTCATATACTTCCACTTGCCACTGGGGGAGGTCCTGTGGGGACTGTTGTACATCATTTAGATATATTTTGTGCATACCAATATATATATATGCATAAGAAATAATTCACAGTGATTATGCATCTGGTGCATAATCACCACAAATATGGCTTGTCTTGCTGGTACAACATTAAGAAAAATCTACCTTAAATATTATTGTATTTGATTTATATTATTGTTGGTTATCACTTTTTATTTCTATTCACAGGAGGTCAGTAAGCTATGCTCATAAATAACACTGTAATTATGCATCTGATGCACAATCCCCACAAATATGGCATTTCTTGCTGTTACAGCAACTTACCCTGTATATTATTGCATTTATATTTTATTTATTTTACTGTTGGTTATCACATTTTATTTATATTTATATTATTTGAATTGAGGCCTGGTGCCGGGAGTCTCGGTGCCGGGAGGCCGCGAACCCTGGCGCTGGGAAGCCGGGCTTCCTTGAGCCGATAGGCTGCCATCTGCTCCCACCCCGAACCCAAAGCCTGTACGCTTATTATAAATGCTATACATATACCTATACATACCTATGCATACCTATACATACATATATATACACATATTTCATATACATTCATATACATTCATATACATACATATACGCACATAAACAATTTTTATATCTACCTATATGCATATAAATACATATTGTATTTACAGATGACTGCATCACATATCTTAGAGTGGTCCTCTGCTAAGTTAATCCATATGTAGTCTGTGTCACTATCAGACTTATTGCAACAATGCAAGGGGCCTAAACTCTGACACTTTCACACTCAGATTTTAACCAAACACTGCCATTACCCTAAATAACATTCCATTTATATTTAATTTATTTTTGATTATGCATGTACATGTACACATACTTTTAAAGCTATACATATATATGCATATATGCACATACATATGTATGTATCAGATATAATATATAAATAATATTGCAATATCAGGTGAAGAATAACTTACCAGTGTTCCTAAATGTAAGGATGACTGTGCCAGATCCTTCACAATGGTAATCAATTTGCAAGTAACAAGTTGACTGTTGTGTAGTGTGTGCCTTCAGAAATATGTGTGTGCAGTGCACTGTGGCACACATCCTTATAAACCAAATCCAATCCACTCTCACACCTATTCAAAGGGCATAAGCTCTGACACATTCACACTCAGTGAGCTCAGCTGTCAGTGGAGGTGCAGCCCAGAGAACCATTGGCAACCTGAGGTGTGAAAGCTTTCCTTGGCAGTTTTTGGTTAAAATCTGAGTGTTAAAGTGTCAGAGCTTAAGCCCCTTGCAATAAGTCTGAGAGTGAAACAGACTACACATGGGTTAACTTAGCAGTGACAAATGGAGGACCACTCTACAATATGTGATGCAGTCATCTCTAAATACAGTATGTATTCACATATATATATATATATATATATATGTATATTATATATATATATATAATTATGTAGTCACATATATAGGTCTCCATATGTATATATTTATACATATATGTAGATGTGAATGCATGTATATATAGACATATATACACATAGGTGCATATGTAATATGTATATACACATAGGTATATGTATATTTATATGTATACACATATGTATGTGTATATGTATATTTATATCTATATATATATATTATATGTATACATACATGTATATGTAAGTCTAAAAATAATGCCAATAATGATTAAAATAATATGGTAATAATAATGACAAGAATAATGATAATAATAATGATAATAATGATAATAACGATGATAATAATAACAAATATATAATGATAAAAATGGCAATAAAACTTGACGTTACCCAACCTGACTTTACCTGACCTGACTTTACCTGACTCTACTTTACCCGACTCTCCTTTGGCCGACTCTCCTTTGCCCGACCTGACTTTACCGGACATGACTTTACCGGACCCAACTTTACCGGACCCGACTTTACCAGACACGACTTTACCGGACCCGACTTTACCAGACCCGACTTTACCAGACCCAACTTTACCAGACACGACTTTACCAGACCCGACTTTAGCCGACCCGACTTTAGCCGACACAACTTTACCCGTCCCAAATTTACCCGACCTGACTTTACCCGATCCGGCTTTATCTGACCCAACGTTGCTTGACCCGACCCTACTTGAACCGACCCGTCTTGAACCGACACAAGTTGAACCGACCCGAGTTCACCTTACCCGAGTTCACCCGACCCAACTTTAACCGACCTGGCTTCACCCGACCTGACTTCACCCGACCCGACTTCACCCGACCCAAGCCGACTTCACCCTCACCGACTTGACCCGACCTGACTTGCCCTGCCCGACTTGACCCGAACCGACTTGATCCGACCCGACTTGAGCAAACCTGCACGGCCTGGCTCCACATAACTTTGACATCGAATCATTATACATCAGTACCCATGACAATGTTGTATGCCACATTCTCAGAAGGCTGGATGCGTACATAAGTATCATTCACATCCAATATGCTAACTCAGGTTTGGCACTAATAGTAGGTGTGGCAATGTGTTGCCGTAAACTGTTGTTTGTTTAAATTGAGAATGGTAAAATCTGCAATGAGAGTGCTTTGTATGAGGATATACTTTGCGGATTCAACCAACTTTACCAGGTCAATGCATATCTAGAATTCTTCAACATATTCCCATGTCATGTTGTAAAGTCCACGGCCCGAATCTGTGGTTGTGTATGCAGGCTATAGTGAAATCAATGGCAGCAAAAGAAAGGAGGAGTATAAAGAGTGAAAGAAGAGAGAGAGCCAAGCCCTCAGGTTTATTATTTATATGGTACATGGATCCAGTATGGCATGCATATCATCTGACACCATTCTCCCAATGATAATCAAGTATCTCCATCTCTACCAATGAGAAACAAGCATTTCCAGTCCCCATGGTTACAGTGATCTGCCCACCACCACCAAGCCGTGTGGCTCCCTTGGTCACCACCTGCCCTGAGCTGAGTGTGTGGTGATCCATGACTAGCAGTTGGGGGAGGGGGTAGTGGGTAGAGCTCTGAGTTACCCTTACACACTATCTTAGTAGCACCACAATGTCTTATTTACCAATGAGTCAAGTACCACCAGCAACTACATAAACACATTTATGCAGCTGGCCCTATGTACCTTTTTCACAAATAGAACATTTGCATTCCCCAACCAATGCATCATTATCGGAATATTTTACAATGTACCACATTATCAGTGCCCCACGCCACAAGATTGTGTTGTGTGTACATGTCATAGTTTGCCGGGAGGATACGCTTCAGCTCAATCAAGCACTATGTAAGTGCACTGAATAATAACTTACTTAGGGTATAAACCATAAGATATACACATTGTTTGAAACATGCATGTCTGGAAACCACAGGACTCTATGGAACAATCCAATGCAAGAAATCCTGCAGCAAGCAGCCCAATTGTTGCATATTGTTGAGCATATGCCACTGAGTAGTGGCCCTATGGCAAACAGGACCACTGTGCTACTATTGTCCTGGGAATTTCTTAGAAAAGGTTTTTAATCAGACTCTGAATCCTCACTCACTTGTTCCAATGTTGTGGCCCAACCCAGGAACCTGGGCCCATATTCATGATGCGGTGTTAGCGAGCCAAAACTGGTTTTGGTGGGGATTTCTAGGTTAGCGGCGAAAACTCAGTATGTAAACACACCGAGTGTAAGCTAACACTGCGTCATGAATACGGGCCCTGCTATCCAGGTCCACAAATCCAAAGCACTGCATCTAATCCCCGTTTCAATCATGCTACACAGTATACTGGGTTGAGAAGCTCTTCTGTGATGTCCTGGCCAATGGAAATGCTCCACCTTCAGGCTGGGTCAGCCGACTGGGGCTGTTTCCCGAAGACTTCTCCTCCCACAGCATGTGACTGGGTGGTGCCAGCTTCCTTCGGTTATCAGATATCCTATATCCTAGTTATAAAGGAGAGAGATGACTTGAAACATGACACTGCATTCCAGTAATTTAGGTCGTCGGTGCTAGAAAGACTATCCTTGGTCCTACATGTCTCTGCTATATAATCAAATCACTGTATGGTTGGAGTTAGTCTTGTCTTGTGTCTAAAGGAGCACATAATAATTTGACACCGACACCGCATATGAGTTTAAAGTTAGATTAATTTCTTTTTTCGATAATGAGTCTGTAGTAAGCACATGTCAATTTTAGTAAGCACATATTAAATTCAACAGAATAAGCACAGTGAGATAAGCCAATGATTTATGCACAAAGAGGTCAATCAGCTTTAACCCTAGGCCCAATAAAGTCTTTTAGCAGGGGTGGGTGGGATGGCAGTTCAAAGCCAGCTAGTGTCCTCCTGTGGCCGTGTCGAAGTGAGCTATCTGCCGCTAAGACGGTCCTTATATAGGCACTTGGGCCAGTAGTTCGAGCAGGTCAGTAAGATAGAGTTAGCATCTCGAAGGATTTTGTATCAAAGTACGAATAACCAGACGGCGCTGACGCAGAAGTCAGAAAGCAGTATCGCCATAAGTAGATAGGTGGCAGCACAAGTATTAACCTTAACGCTATGAGGCTATGGCGGCGATCGAATGCCAAATTACCTGTGTTGCTGAGCATCACGAACAATGTGAGGTATAACATGCTATACTAATATTATCGAGGTGGGAATACTTGCATGTTACCCCCTCCCCCTGCATACATACCAACAACCTGCATGCTGACAGCCCGCCAAAGCAGCTTGGGGTAGCTGATGACTTTAAGACAAAAACAGAGGGGTCTCTCGGGGTCCAGCCACTGGTTACATTCATCCAACTATATATATTTGTATGTCTTGTGTCTATTGGAGTGCATGACAATCTGCAAGTTAAATATCATATAACCTAATGGTAACCAACTAGCATTAGTTGTCATGCAGGTTAAGTATTGTTGTGGGGGGGGGGGGTGATGAAAATGGGAAATAGCGGCTCCTTGCCTGAGACGTCAGTGCAGACTACTACACTTGTCCCTCTTGTAATGCTTACAATTACATACATACAGGCAATGCATTACGTATATACACAGGGTAGGTGCAAGAACTATAAATCCTGTAGCTTGTACAGTATCATGGTCAAGGCAACCAGTGTCGTAGGGGGTGATGAAAATGGAATATATTACTCAAACCCACATCTCTTTGCACTCTGGGCCAGTGGGCTAACCATTACACCACCTAGTCTCCCTTATGTCACTACAATACCCAGGTTGATTCATACTAACAGTGAAGAGGAAGTGATTAATTTAAGGAGCTGAACTGTTTGCTTGATTGCTTGATTTTGGAGTGCCAATGTATGGTGTCGTCATGCATGTGGCCAGGTGGCGTTGGCTAGGATCGGCTGTGTAGAAAGTTCCATAGAAACCTAATTGAAGGACTGACAACTTTTGCATCTTGATAGTTCTGGTGTGGGATATGTGCATTCAGTTCCATTAGCTATAGTAATTATGCTACATACCTCCTCCACAACAAAATGACTTAGAGTTCAGAATATCTTAATGGCTTGGTGAAACAATCCATCAATCTACCATAAAGTTGCAGTATGTTGATACATAGTTAGCCCGTCATTCATAATTCTTCCAGAACAAGCATGGCTAGTTTTCTTGAGTCAGAAGCTAGAGTGCCTTCTCACCGTGGTTACTGCGTGTGTCACTGGTGTTGTTTATAGGTTTGGGAGATGGTGGCTCAGTAGTTCTTAATTTTCAACCTTAGCATTTTGTCAGTTTCAAGCAATTGGTTAAACAACCCTTTCTGAATAAATTAATATGAACACCCTGAGACTCCCTAAACCGAGAAGGTCATCCAGCAAGACAATAATGAGGACTCATACTTCCTTTCTCACAGGGTCCCTGCTCATATATGCAATCACAGGCAACTGTAAACCAGCAATTCCTACCAGTAATATAACAAAATTTGGGGCGACCTGGATTTAAGAAATATACTGTATATCCTAATTTAAACTGCTTTCAACTAATCTCACACATTTCTAGGTTAGTGAACTAATAGTTCACAACCCACTTTAGCATACTGATGACTTATCTAAATCTCATAAGAATAAGGTGGACCAAGTTCCTTTTCCAATGCAGTTACACCAATGTACACTGACAATGAATCTGCAGTTGATGGTTGTCAATATAGTAAATTGTAAGACTTCCTACATGTGGAGGCTGGGGTTGAATGTTATATTTCATGGATTAATGGTGAAAATGACGAATGGAATCTGTATTTTGTAATAACATTTCTTCAAAGACTAACGTAAACATTTCTTTCTTAACCATAGATTGTGGACCTCAAAGGTGGGGTGCTAATTGTGAAAATGATTGTGAATCATGTAAGTTCTCCTGTAATATCTTAACTGGAGAGTGTCAAGGTGGGTACCCATACTATTATACTTAAATCAGTATGATTCAAACCTTCTCATATTAGTACCTTATACATTCCATGATTTATATGCCAATGTCTAGTATCCAACCACCCATATCAACTTAAAGCTTGATTGTTCAATGAACGGTTTAAATATTTCCAAAGTGAGTCATTTATAATGAAAGAGACTTCAAACGGTTGATTATAATGATTCGCTTAATATATTTATCTAAGGAAACGTCAGAAACTCAAAACTATCAGACTATGTAACTGTAATATCATGGAAAATAAATGATTGAAAATACTGGATAATATAAATTCCTGTGCTACCTACATAGCATATTTGGTTTAAAAATTAAGCTTTACAGAAGTTGTGCTAATGTGTAGTATCCAATCAAATGCAGCCACCTTTGCTTTTTCAAGGTGGCTCATTTTCTCAAAGTGTATTGAAAAAACAATTCAGTTTACATATAGAAAAAAATAGGGATGAGCTGTCACAGTCTACAACTTCTTTAATGTTGATGAGGGAACCCAAAGAAATATATCATTAGAATAGGTTTAAGTGGCTCTTCACAGGCCGTATGAAGAAAATGCTCCCATGAATCGTATGTTCATAATATTCAATTGAGATTTCATTGGAATAAAGAGATATTCTGATTTGGGCTATAATAGTGTGGTACTTGTATTCTGGAATTATACATTTTAACTGGTGAACCATTATAGTGTATTCTAGAAATGGCTTTTCATAGAATCAAAGTCCTAGGCATATTTCATGGAGGTGGGTGTGGGTGTGGGTGTGGGTGCAGAGTGGGATTTCTCTCTGTGTGGTATATCTACCACCCAGTATATGTGTATGTGTATATACAGACATACATATATATATATATATATATATGCACATATATATGCACATATATATATATATATATATATGCATAATTATGCATATATATGCATACTTATAGACATATACACGCATATATATGTGCATGTATACTCGTATATATGTGCATATATGTATATGTACGTATATATGCACCTGTATATGTGTATATATATGCATATATACATATTTGCGCATATATATGTGTAGATGTGCGGCTTTTTCTGTATTTATGCGCATATATACACAGCCGACCCGGTATATATATAATGGTATGTTTCTAAGCATATATATGCATAATTATATATATAAACATATATGTGGATATATGTGCCTATATACGCATATATGCACATATATAATGTCCAGATGTGTTTATTTACACATATATACACATATATGGGGGGGTAGGCTCCTAGTATGTGCTGGTACTGGTAGTATCCCTATCCTCAAACTTAAAGACAAGGTTTGGCAGCAAGCATGCCTCAATGACCATGACCCACCTCCACTTAAGTTGTGTTGGTGTAATGGCCCTGTCACACTACGACGTAATGACGTCAGCGTAGGGAGAACGTGAAGAACGTTGAACTTCTCGGCGTAGTATGCAAATTTGGCCAAGTGAACGTGGATGCAGGTAATGGACGAGATCGTAAGTCGGTAAAGCGTGTGATACCGTCATTCAACGAGAGAGGTCAACTTCCTTACGTTCACGGAACGTTATGAACGTTATTCCATCGCCAGAAGAACGTTACATGACGTTAGATACGTCATGAGACGTTGAATGCACGTTCTCCTGACGTTCTCCTGACGTTCCCATTACGCCACGTGGCCATTTGCACTCAGTTTATTGTGGGTCAACGTAGTGGAACGTAGTTGAACGTAGTGACTAACGTTTTAATAACGTCGGTTTAACGTCATTGACGTTCACCGAACGTGTACAGAACGTACGGCGAACGTAAACCCTTACGTTCGCGTCACGTCGAAAGTTTTGAACGGGTTCAAAACCGTGACGCACGCCGACGTAACACGACGTAACATGACGTAGCTCGACGTCAGTCTAACGTCATTATGACGTCATAATAACGTAACCCAACGTACGACAACGTAATGCCCAAATGTGATCACGTCAGGCTTACGTTAGCTCGTTACGTCGTAGTGTGACAGGGGTATTACCCTGCCAGTCATATATGCCAGGGTAGGGGTTACCCCACCTCACACCTCCTTGCACCCCCCCCCCCACAAACAAAGTAAGACAACAGTCACACAGCAACACTGATTTGCAACCCACACCCCCACCAGTCCACCTCTAGCTACACCATGCTGGTCAGTCATGAATCACTGTTATTGAATTTATTTCCATATTTATTTATTTATTTATTATCCTTACTATTGAATTGTGTTCATATTATTCCTAGTGATATTGATTGCTCATATTCACATGCTTTCAGGACCTCCCAGCATTCTGACACCAGTTCGACATTTATAAGGTGGACTTCTCCTGTAGCTCAGGTGGCAGAGTGTTGGTCTCAAGATCAGAAGGTAACCAGTTCGAATCTTGGAACTGGATTTTCTGTTTTTTTAAAGAATGTCTTACTACTTTTATTGATTGAATGCATAATTATATTAATATTAATAAATATGCCTTTACCTAACTCGACATTGCTCGACGTTACCTGACTCGGCTTTACCTGGCTCGGCTTTACCCGGCTCGGCTTTACCCGGCTCGGCTTGAACCGGCTCGGCTTTACCCGACTCGACTTTACCCCACTCGACTTTACCCGGGTCAACTTTACCCAGCGCGATGTTACCCGGCATGACTTTACCCGGCTCGACTTTATCCACCTCGACGTTACTCGCCTCGATGTTACACGGCTCGACGTTACCCGCCTCGACTTTGTGTGGCCTAACCTCACCTGCCCCGACTTCACCCGACCCGACTTCAGCCAACTAGACTTCACCCGACTCGACTTCACCCAACCTGACTTCACCCGACCCAAGTTTACCCGACCCCACTTTACCCGACCCCACTTTACCCGACCCCACTTTACCCGACCCCACTTTACCCAAACCCACTTTAGCTGACCCCAGTTAACCTGACCCGAGTTCACCCGACCTGACCCGACCCGACTCTACACGACCCAACTTTACCCAACCCCACTTTATGTGACCCATTTTACCTGACCCAAGTTTACCTGACCCAACTTTACCCGACCCGACTTTACCTGACCGACTGTACCTGACCCAAATTTACCTGACTCGACTTCACTCGCCTCGACGTTTCTCGCCTCGATGTTAACCGGCTCGACTTTACCCGGTTCGACTTTACCCGGCTCGACTTTACCCGACTCGACTTTATCCGGCTCGACTTTACCAGGCTCGACTTTACCAGGCTCGACTTTTGACCCAAGTTTACCTGACCCAACTTTACCCGACCCGACTTTACCTGACCGACTGTACCTGACCCAAATTTACCTGACTCGACTTCACCCGCCTCGACGTTTCTCGCCTCGATGTTAACCGGCTCGACTTTACCCGGGTCGACTTTACCCGGCTCCACTTTACCCAGCTCGACTTTATTCGGGTCGACTTTACCCGGCTTGACTTTACCCGGCTCGACTTGTTGAGTCGTGTGAAGTCGAGGCGGGTGAAGTTGACTTGGGTGAAGTCGGGTCAGATGAAGTCGGGTTGGGTAAAGTTGGGTCAGGTAAAGTCGGGTTGGGTATAGTCGGGTCGGCTATAGTCCGGTTGGGTAAAGTAGGGTCGGGTAAAGTCAGGTCGGGTAAAGTCAGGTCGGGTAAAGTCGGGTTGGGTAAAGTCGGGTCGGGTAAAGTCGGATCGGGTCGAGAAGGGTTGGGCAAAGTCAGGTTGGGTAAAATCGAGGCGGGTAGCGTCGAGGCAGGTAATGTCGAGGCGAGTAACGTCGAGCCAGGTAAAGTCGAGCCGGGATAAGTCGAGCCGGGTAAAATCGAGCCGGGCAATGACGAGCCGTAAAAGTTGCGCCGGGTAAAGTCGGGTCGGCTAAAGTTGGGTTGGGTAAACGTGGGTGAGGTAAAGTGGGGTGAGGTAAAGTGGGATTGGGTAAAGTGGGGTCGGGTAAAGACGGGTTGGGTAAAGAAGGGTCAGGTAAAGTGGGGTCAGGTAAAGTGTGGTCAGGTAAAATGGGGTCGGATAAAGTGGGGTCGGGTAAAGTGGGGTCGGGTCGAGTCATGCCGGGTGAAGTCGAGTCGGGTGAAGTCGGGTCGGGTGAACTCGGGTTGGGTGAAGTCTGGTCGGGTAAAGTCTGGTCGGGTAAAGTCAGGTCGGGTAACGTCGAGGTGGGTAACGTCGAGGCGGGAAAAGGGTGAGGCGGGTAACATCGAGCTGCGTAAAGTCGAGGTGGGTAATGTAGAGACGGATATAGTCAACCCGGTAAAGAGGGGTCGGATAAAGATGGGTAAAGTAGGGTGGTGCCCGGTAAAGTCAACCTGGGTAATGTCGAGCTGGGTAAATTCGGGCCGGGTAAAGTCGATCCGGGTAAAGTTGAGCCGGGTAAAGTCGAGCAGGGTAAAGTCAAGCCGGGTTGGGTAAAGTGGGGTCGGGTAACGTCATGTCAGGTGAAGTCGGGTCGGGTGAACTCGGGTCGGGTGAAGTCGGGTGGGGTGAAGTCGAGGTGAGTGAAGTCCAGTCGGGTGAAGTCGGGTCCGGTGAAGTCGGGTCCGGTAAAGTCGGGTCGGGTAAAGTCTGGTTGGGTAAAGTCGGGTCGGGTAAAGTTGGTTGGGTAATGTTTAGGCAGGTAATGTCGAGGCGGGTAACGTCGAGGTGGGTAATGTCGAGGCGGGTAACGTCGAGGTGGGTAATGTCGAGCCGGGTAAAGTCGAGGCATGAAACGTCGAGTCAGGTAAACTCGAGTCGGGTAAAGTCGAGTCGGGTAAAGTCGAGTCGGGTAAAGTCGAGTCGGGTAAAGTCGAGTCAGGTAAAGTCGAGTCGGGTAAAGTCGACTCTGGTAAAGTCGACCCGGGTAAAGTTGTGTCGGGTAAAGTGGGGTCGGGTAAACTCGGGTCGGGTAAATTCGGTTGAGGTAAAGTGGGGTCGGGTAAAGTGGGGTCAGGTAAAGACGAGTCGGGTAAAGTAGGGTCAGGTAAAGTCGGTTCAGGGAAAGTCAGGTTGGGTAAAGTGTGGTCAGGTAAAGTCGGGTTGGGTAAATTTGTGACGGGTGAACTGCGGTCGGGTGAAGTCGGGACAGGTGAAGTCGAGTCGGGTGAAGTCGAGTTAGGTAAATGCATATTTATTAATATTGATATAATTATGCATTACAAAAAAAGTAGTAGGACATTCTTTAAAAAAAAAAGTATTCCTGTTCCAAGATTCGAACCGGCTACCCTCTGATCTTGAGACCAACACTCTGCCATCTGAGCTACAGAGGAAGTACAACCTAAAATGGTCCAACTGGTGTCAGAATGCTGGGAGGTCCTGAAAGCATCTGAATAACAAGCAATCAATATAGATAGGAATAATATGAACAAAATTCAATAGTAAGGATAATAAATTAATTAATTAATTTGAAAATAAATTCAATAAAATTTGAATAAATATCGCCACATCATCATTGATTCATGACTGACCAGCATGGTGGAGCTAGAGGTTGGCAGGTGGGGGTGTGGGTTGCAGACAAGTGTTGCTGTGTGGCTATTGTCTTACTTTGTGTGTTTGGGGTGGGGGAGTAGGAGGTATCAGGTGGGGTAACCCCTAGCATGGCCTAGGTGGCTGTCATGGTTACACCAACACAACTGTCTAACTGAAACACTTAGGGTGGATGTGGGTCATGGTCATTGAGGCATGACTGCTGCCAAACCATGTTTTTAAGTTTGAGGATAGGGGTACTACCAGTACCAGCACATACTGGGAGCACCCCCCCCCCCCCATCCCCAACTTGTGGGAAACATAGTGAAAGGGTGTGTTGTGGAAGTGAGTTTGGTAAGAGGGGGTATAGGACTGGGAGGAGTGTGCTATTTATATAATAACCAGAAATGATGTATATATGCGCATATATCCACACATCTACACATATATATACATATATATACGCATATATATGTATATACGCACATCTACACATATATATGCACATATATGTATATAACAGTATGTTTCTAAGCATATATATGCATAATTATATACATATTCACGCATTTATGTGAATATATGTGACTATATACACATATATGCACATATATAATGTTCAGATACGTTTATATACACATATATACACAAGGATGTCCACTGGAGGTGGAGGTGGGTGTGGGTGTGGGTGCAGACTGGGATTTCTCTCTGTGTGGTATATCCACCACACAGTATATGTGTATATGCATATATATATATATATATATATGTATATATATATATATATATATATATATATGCACACACATATATATATACATAATTATATATATATATATATCTATATATATGCACACATATATATATATATATATATATATATGCATATATATATATATATATATATGCACAGATATATATATATATATATATATATATATGCACACACATATATATATGCATAATTATATACATATACACGCATATATGTGGATATATTTAAATATGTACATATATACGTGTATATATATTTATATATGCATATATATGCATACATACTTATATGCGAATATAAACGCACATCTACACATATATATGTGCATATATGTATATATCCATATATACCCATGTATATATGTGTATATATATATGTATGTACACATATATATGAGTATATATGCACATATATCCATATATATGGGTCTATTTGTATATAATTATGCATATATATATCTGTATGCATATATATATATGTATGTGTGTATATATGCAAAAACACATATACTGTGTGGTGGATATACCACACAGAGAGAAATCCCACTCTGCACCCACACCCACACCCACACCCACGCCCTCACCCACACCCACACCCACACCCACCTCCAGTGGCCATCCTTGTGTAGACTGCTAAAACAACAACCCATATGCCTGTGTGTACATTAAAGTAATGGCTTATATGATGCATCACATCATGATTTGTTCATATTTTTGGTTATTTCTCATTAACTATGTCCAGGATTTTGATTCTAAGAAACGCACTTTTTTAAATAGACAGTGGTGGTTTACCAGTAAAAATGACTAATTCCAGAATACAAGCAGCACAATGTTATAGGCAAAATAGGATTGTCTCTTTATTTTAATGTAGTTTTAATTTAATATTATGAACATACTATACACAGGAGCATTTTCTTCATAGACACTTTGAAGAGCTACTTATGCCCATTTTAATGATGTATGTTGTTATGTTCAATCCTCAATAATAAAGTAGTTGCAGACTCTGATAGGTCACCCCTATTTGTTCCTATATGTAAACTGTCTTGGTTTTTCAAGACGTCTTGAGAAAGCAAGACGTTTTGAAATCCAAGTCTTGGTCCCTACCTGTTAACAGTCTAGACAAGGATGGGCACTGGAGGTGGGTGGAGTGTGGCATTTGGAGTAGAATATATGTATGTGTGGTATATTCACCACATAGTGCATGTGCCTGTGTGTATGTGTGCATACATATATTTGACTATTTACTCATATATGCTTATATATTGAGTATATACTCATATATGCATATATATACACATATACTCAGCTATATGCACATATACTCAGCTATATATGCATATGTGCTCTATAATGTATTATGGGAATATAAACAAGGACACGACCAAACTACCTTCCCATATATTAGTTACTACACCCTGTACTATCATGTTGTTAGTTACTCCTACTGTGCTGGAGTCATTGAGTTAGTACTGCCTAAGCTGCTGCCTAGTCTAGTTCCTACATCCCCCACTAGTCTGCCTCCTGTGTGGGGCTCCTGACCTCCCTGACACCAGCTGCGTCTGGTCACTACTGCTGCCGGACCCGCTCAGACGGTCGGTTTATATACTCATATATGCATATATATGTGCACATATACCCATATATATGTGCACATATACACACATGTATGCATATACACGCATATATATACACGCATATATACGCATATATATATGCATATACCTGCATATACATGCGCAAGTACATATACATACTTGCGCACAAATGACTGTGTTGATAGCAACATGGCAGGGAGGAGGACCCCCGCAGAAAATATACAGTTGTAGTACCTAGGTCGGTATTAAATAGTTCCAAAATATTATCAATACACATCATTAATAAAGTCCCGCCTATTTATATAATATATATGCATAATTGATCATGCTGTAAGCCAGCGCTGCGACACAAGTCGGGCCATAGTGTGCGGTAATAGAGTGAAAAGCAGTACATTTGTATTTGTGGTGGTGGTGGGGTTGGGATGGCTAGGTGTGTGTGGTGGGGTGTAGGTGGGTGGAGTAGGGGTGGAGGGTGTGCATGGTTGGGGTGTAGGTGTCTGTGATGGTGTTTGATGGGGTGTAGAGGGTTGGATCTAGGGGTGTGGTTGGGTGTGAGGGGGTGTAGTGGGGTTGAGGAATGTAGGTGGGTGTGGTTGGGGTGTAGGTGTGTATGGTGGGTGGGTGGTGGTTCTGTGGTTGGTGTGTAGGGGTGGGTGGTGGGGACATATGTTTGTGTGGTGGGTGTGGTAGAGGTGTAGGGGTGTGGTGAGGATTTTGGTGTGTGGTGGTGGTGGGGGGGGGGGATTTAGGGGTGTGTGTTGGGGGGATGAGTGGGTATGGTGGGGGTGTGTGTGGTTGTGGTGTAGGCGCATATGGTGGGGGTGTAGGTGTAGGTGTGTGTGGTGGGCGTGTAGAGTGTGTGTTGCAGAGGTGTAGGTAGTTTGTGGTCGAGGTGTAGGGGTGTCTTGCATAGCAGCACCTCACAATCTTTAGCATCCCTAATCCCCACCACACACCTACACCCCCACCACATCACTCATCCCCCACAACATACCCCACCACACACACCTATGCCCCCACATCCTACACCCCACAACGCATACCTATACCCCCACTAGTATAGTGGGGTTGAGGGGTGTAGGTGGGTGGTGTTTGTGTGGTGCGGGCGTATGTTTGTGTGGTGGGTGTGTAGGTGTGAGGTGAGGATTTTGGTGTGTTTGGTGGAGGGATTTAGGGGTGTGTGGAAGGTAGGGGTGTGTGGTGAGTAGGTATGGTGTGGGGTGTAGGGGTGTGGTATGGGATTAGGTATGGGGTGGGGGCTTAGGGATGAGATGGGTGTGTGTGTGTGGTTGGGGTGTAAGCGCATATGATGGGAGTATAGGTATACGTGTGTGTGCGAGGGGTGTAGGGCGTGTGTGGTAGAGGTGTAGGTGGTTTGTGGTCGAGGTCTAGGGGTGCCTTGCAGAGCACCCCAACCACCACACCACACTTACACCACCAAACACACACCACCACACACACACCTACACCCTCACCACACACACCTACACCTCAACCACAGACACCTACACCCCCACCATCCAGCCCCACCACACCCCCCACCACACACCTACACCAACACCACACACCCCACCACAAACCTAGACCACCAACACATGCATATCTACACCCCCATCACAGCCCTAAACCCCCACCACAAACCTACACCCCCACCACACACCTACATCCCCACCACACACCTACACCCCCACCACACCCCCATCACACACCTACACCACAAACACATGGATATATCTACACCCACATCACACCCCTAAACCCCCACCATACATCTACACCCCCACCACACACACCTACACCACCAACACACACACCTAAGCCCTCACCACACCCATGAACCCTCACCACCTATTGGGTCCAGTGCATAACCATGTTGGTCCTTCGCCCCAGTTGAGTCGCATCGCCACCTATCGATTCCGGTGGAATGGTCTAACCCTTTACTCAATCGAACCGGGGCCTGGCGTAGGTGGCGCCGACTAGCATAAATACATGTAAGCTGGGCGACACCCCCATAAGCATATCCAGCGCTGAAAGGAGAGGGACAACCAGCCACGTTTGAACTTGTCTGAGCCTGTTTGAACTTGCGGGAAATGGATTTTCCTCTTCTCGTTTTCATGAGACCTCAGTGTCAGCCAATCTGAGCTCATCTTTTTTATTGCAAATGGCCGACTCCATGGGGGCGGCCACTTGCAATCAAAAAGAACATCTCTCAGTGCCAGCCAATCAGAGCTGTTCTTTTTGATTGAAAATGGCCACCCCCATGGAGGCAGCCATTTGCAATTAAAAAGAAGAGCTCTGATTGGCTCAAACTATGGAAACATCCCATCCAATAGGTCCATTATTTTGTTAGTAGTTTCTTGTTCAGACATAGTTACATATATATATGTATCTTTTGCACAGATTAAAGTGCTTGAAGTATATTTTTAATTTATCTACATCGACTTCTGTTTAAATCGCGCAATATCAGGACTTAAAGAATGGGAAACTATTCCTGCAAGGGTGTGTTCAATATGGGACAGTGGTCACCCGTTATTCCTCCTTGCCTCGCTGTGGACCCTTCTTGACATACCCGCGCTCACCCAGAGAGGGGAAAGGCGCACCGCAGGTCCCTACACTGGTATATACAAAAATCATCATCACGCTGTCGGTCGCGATGCGACAAAGACTGCTTTCATTACTTGACTGCCGCTCTCCATTTAGCTCTCTGCTGTGAGAGTTGCGTCCATGAGTCGGTCTTAATGTCTCTCAACTTCAGGTTTCTCTTGATGGTATCCTTGAAACCAGAAGACAGTTGAGAATAGAGGATCTGCTTTGGTAGCCTGTCTGATGACATCCTTATGAGGTGTCCAGTCCACCAGAGATTCTTTTTGATCAGAAGATCTTCCATAGATGGCAGCCCCGTTCGTTCGAGTATTTCCTTATTTGTCACTTTGTCCTTCCAGGTTAGCCTCATGATTGAACGCAGATGTCGCATCATGAAGGCATGCAGCTTTTTCACCTGTCGTCTGTACACTGTCCAGGCCTCGGCTCCATATATTAGGGTGGATAGCACGATTGCACGGTAGATCTTACCTTTGACCCGAATGGACACATGATGGTTGTTCCAGAGTCTCTGGCTTAGTCGGCCGAAAGATGCGCTAGCCTTGGCCATCCTCCTCTGTATTTCAGCATCAATGCGTCTATCACTTGATATAGTGCTTCCGAGATAGGTGAATTCCGGGACAGAGTTCAGCTTGTTTTCGTCAACCATGATCTCCTCCTCTCGGGTTCTTGTAGAGTTGGGTTGGTACAGCACCTCCGTCTTCTTATGTTAATCTTCAGGCCAAACTTCTTTGATGCATCGGAGAAAGCGTCCACTATTTTCTGGATCTCTTCAGCAGAGTGGGCAACCAGTGCACTGTCATCTGCGAATAGTAGCTCTCTCACCAGTATCTGAGTAGTCTTGGTCTTCGCTCTGAAGTGTGCCTGCCAAACTGCAAATAAAAAAGTTAAAATCCTGTGGGATCCAGGCAAGTGCATCTGTATGCTCACAGTCCATTCCCCATTAATTTACTGACACCAGTATCACTGAGACCTGCACATGGAATTCCACCAAATTCCACCTGGATGCACGGCCTCCGATCTGATGGCCTCCCCTAGTTACCCGACTGGACCGGCCCATCTTTCCCAGGGCACAACCTTTGAGGTGCAGTTGGCCTTACATTCACACACCTCTGCTCGTGGGCATTTGCATAATCGCGGGGGTAGTTATTTGCACAATAAGTACACCTTACCATATCTCTACCCTGGCCATAGTGAGAGTGCTGTGGGACGTGCCCCACCACCTGGCGTGGCACACTCCTCCTCTCACCTCTAGTTGCACTAATATTTGAGGGCAGTGCCGGTGCCGTCTGCACCACCACTGTTGATGGTGCCGCCAGTGGCGGTGCGATGGCCAACTGTCTGGCATGTACTTGCCGCTCAGTGCGCTCAGCCACAAATCTCCATAGGCTTTTTAGTTCCCCCTGGATGTGCTTCAACGCAGCCATATCTGCACTAGAGGCACCTGCCTCCATGGGCCCCACCTCCATCGGCTCCTCCAGCCTGTGGGCCCCAGTCAGTGGGCCCCCCTGGCCCTGCCAGGCCCTCTTCATTCTCCCTGGCTACTGCCATGGCCGCCACCAGGCTAGCCGACCTGGACAGGCGGACAGCCAGCTTGGCCACTGTAATGTGATTAAGTGACGAACGACTGCATACGTTGACATCTAGTTACTCAATGGTTTATTCAGCACTACACTGGTCCCTCGGGTCGGCCCATCGGTCCCGGCCGCCGAGCCGCAGTACAATACATAACATCTCCCTTTTACACAGAGAATAACAGATAAGTGGTTCTGGAATACAAAATACATAGCATAAATGGTTTGCATCATGAACTGCTGCAATGAGCTCATCAACTAAGGTTTGGATTACCACCCTGGGTCTGCATAACCCTCATTTCGATTGTCCTTATGAGCAACTTACATAACCGCTGTACGTACGTTGATTTATGGTTAGCCTAAGCTTGGTGTGTGGTTACATTATTCCGCACTCCGTCCAAACTCATCTTTCCATGCCAGTTTCACATGCATATGCATACATCTCCCTTCTTGAAAAAACCAAAACAAATCAAATAAGAATAAAAAACAAAAAATGAATGTTATACATAACAACAATACAATGTGTTATACATAACAATTTACACAAGTTCACAACATCTTTAGTCCGTTTTGATTTCCTTCACAAATTCACGGACTATATCATAAAATAATACAACACCTGTATTGCTGCAATGTAACTCTCGTTTCTTTGTTTCCTTCATTGGAACTTCCCACGATACAAATAAGGTTTTATGTTCTTAACTCTAACACTCACACCGACTCTGGCTTAATCTATATTTCCTCTCAGCCTTGTTCACTTATCAAGTGATTAGTCAACCTTGTTAACTCAAATCTATCACCGGCCTTATGCCTATCAATATTACAACCTAGTTTTTACATACTATCTTGACATGTCACTGATTAACTTTCAATTAACATGCTTTATTGATATCCTAATCTCCTTACCGGCCTTACTTTTCTCCCTCGCTGAGTTACATAGTTAGCTGGTGGGGCATTTATGTTATCTGTGTTTCTGGCTTGCTGATTTCCTAGGTTTCGGTTTTGTGTTACTTGTATGTTTCGGTTCCCTCTCTTATCTTTCGGAAATATATGCTTACGATTCCTTCTCATTGTGAGATTGTCCCTGCTGTGTATTTCTTAATTCCGTGAACTTTTCCCTATTTATTTCGCTATCCTGCCTGGTGCCAACTTTCCAAGTTTTCAATTTCCTGAACTGTTTCCCTGCATGACGGTCAACAAATTTCTTTTGATTTAATTGAATCCTTCTTATCTGGCTCTGATCTACCTTTACTGTTTTCGCCCTTAAATGCTTGTCTAGTGATGGTAATTTTGACCGTAATTTCTGGCTCATCAATAATTGAGCGGGTGACGCATGTAATCCCATCAGAGGAGTGTTACGAAAATTCAAAAGAAATAGATTATAATATTTTGACTCCTGCTCGGCATTTTTTATCATTGTCTTTACCGTCTGAATGTGTCTTTCTGCCTGCCCATTGCTCTGTGGGTAATGCGGACTCGAAAATCTCAATTCAAACCCGTATTCTCGTGCAAACTCTCTGTATTCCGCACTTGCAAATTGCGGGCCATTATCCGAAACCACTACCGCCAGAATCCCATGCCTACCAAATGTTTGCTTCATTGCTAATATAACCGCTCTGCTTGTCGTCGATTGCAATTCCAGTACCTCTGGATATTTTGAAAAGTAATCTACCAATATTAAATAATGTTGATCTCCTATTTGAAACAAATCTGCCCCTACTTTGTTGAATGGAATGCATGGTATATCATGAGGTGTTAGTGGTTCGCTATGCTGCTTGTTTCTGTAATGCTGACACAAACTACATCTCTGAATTACATCCTCTAACTGGGTCTGCATCCCTGGCCAAAACACATGCTCCCTTGCTAATCGTTTACTCTTAATTATACCTTGATGTGTTTCGTGTAGCTTGTCGAGCATTGTTTTGTGCATTTGTTTAGGTATAATTATCCTATCTCCTTTCAGCAACAGATCTCCCTGTCTTGATATATTATGCCGAAATGTCTGAAATGGTGTTGTACTTTCCGGTATTAATTTCTTGTCTTCAGGCCACCTGTTGTCAACCAGGTGTGTTACTTCTCGGAGAACCAGGTCTGTCGCTGTTTCTGCCTTAATTTCTTGCAAGCAACCCTGCACAACCTCTATGGCAGCAATGCTAATCTACCTGTCGAACAGCTCATTCGGTTCGGTCCTGGTGCTGTGATGTCTGGATAGCGCATCTGCAACAAACATTTCACTGCCTTTGATATATACCAACTCCAAACCATAATTTTGTAATCTCATCTGCATGCGTTGCATGCGAGCAGGCAGTTGATGAAGAGGCTTATCTACTATTGAGACTAACTCTTTGTGATCTGTTTCTACTCATACTTCTTACCAAAAATGAAGTACATCCTAAACATATCGCCAACAGCTCCCTCTCAATTACTGTGTAGCTGCTTTGCGTCTCATCCAGGGCTTTCAAAGCCATGGCAATTGGATGACCCTCTTGCAACAGCGCTGCCCCAAGCCCCAACTTGGAGGCGTATACCTGCAGTGTTATCACTTTCTTAACATCATAGAAACGAAGAATGGGTGCATGCGTAATCATGCTCTTTAACTTCTGAAAAGCCTTTTCATGCTCAACTTCCCAATGCCATGCCATTTCTTTTTTAGTCAGGATACATAACGGTTTAGTGATTTTCACTTGATTGGGAAGAAATTTTGCTACATACGCAATCATTCCCATAAAATGCTGTCCTCACTGTTTGTTTGTGGGGGTGGGGATGTCAGTTATTGCTTGAACCCTTTCCTTGTTTGGCGTTATTCCTTTTGCCGAAATTATGTGACCTACATGCTCAACACTGGACTTACATATGGCCGATTTGTCTGGATTTAACCTTAAATTCACCTGTCTTGCTCGTTCCAGCACCACACACAAATTATCATTGTGTTCCTGGACCAAGTTACCATACACCAGAATATTGTCTGTTATTACATTTACACCTTTTAGGTCATGCAAAATCTGTTCATCTCGTAAATGAAAATATCACCATCTGTTTTTATCCCAAACGGTAGCCTAGTATATCTGAACCTTCCCCATGGTGTGTTGAATGTATATAACTTTGAACTTTCCGTGGCAAGCTGAATTTGCCAATACCCGCTTTTTGCATCCACAAATGAAAAGAATTTACCCCCTTCTAGCTTCGCCACAACCTCTTCTATTGTTCTTGTTGGATACGGGCCCTGCTCTATAGCTTTATTCAGTTTAGTTGGGTCTAAACTTACACAAATCTTTACTATTGTTATGGAATTCACCCATGGAGTTGGTTCAGTTTCCTCCCTCACTTCACTTCTTCCTCTGGCCTTGGCCGGACTTACGGTGCATACCGGTGAATCTGGAGGGACTGAAGTTTGGATCCTGGTCGAATCAAACCAATGACATATAAAATGGGTACCTGTTGCTGCTTGGCGCTTGGCGTTATGAAATCAGGACAGGGACTGGGCGCACAGTGTCAGGATAATTTGACTGTGTGGGACATCGGGTCATGGCGCCGGCGGCCTGATTTCCCAGTGGGGCAGCACTATAAAGTCACCATGAGTGTGTGCTGTTACAAGTCGGTGCACATCCTGGTATGGCCTAGGGTCTTACTGGGGTGTAAAACTACACCAACCACCCAGCCGCCCCCGGCCCTCTCAGAGGACTGTGGTTGGACTCTTAGGCTGCCTTTTTACTTCCTCCCCCTCCTCCCCCCTACCCCTCAATTCCTCTGATCACTCCCCACCGGAAGCCAACTCCCGACCACATGGGACTGCTTTCAGTGGTGCCCATTCAGTGCTGCAGATTTGCGGCCTTCAGCGCACCAATGCAACTGAAAACTCGCCAAAACAACAACAACCTAAATCAAGCATTTTGTCAAGTTCTTTCCATACTTTATTTTCGACAGCATGCAGAATCCTCGGAGGAGGATCAACAACAGGTGGAACAGTACTACTATCAACATGAATTTCAGCTTCAACCTTAATTGTCCCTAGACCGGTGAACATATGAAATTCCTTTACCATTTTCACTGCTTCGATGTTGTCCTCTGCACGGATGCTGTCAATGCGAGAGAGCATGCATAGGCAAACACATGCATCCTTTCCCAGGATAGCACACCCACTGTTCGTGATGTGGAACCGCAACAGCTGGTCACGCACCTGTAAGTCCGTCTGACCCAGAGGCGTGATCCATTCCCCTGAATATGTTACCAGGGGGCACTTCACCTGAGTGATCAGTGCGTTCAACATGCTTTTGAAGACAGTCTTAGGGATGATGTTGGCTTCTGAGCCTGTGTCCAGTTTGAAGCGGACGTCGCATCCCTCCACAGTTATGGTCTCATACCAGAACTCATCACTATCCTGCACATCATCCGACACAGCTCCACCGAACAGATCCGTCTCTGACTGCTCGCCGCGCCGCTCCTTCCCGTCATCACTGTCGCCCATCGTCAGTTCATTCACTGTCACAGTTCTGCCTCGACAGACTTTCGCAAAATGACCAGCTTTGCTGCACACATCGCATGTCTTGCCTTTGGCTGGGCAAGCCTCTAGGTCACAGCGATGTGAGTACCCACACCAACCGCATTTCGGTTGTGTGCCACCGTTTCGGTTGTGCTGACCGACTCTCCCAGACGGTCGCCTGTAGTTCTGCTGCTGTGAACCCAACAGCTGTGTTTTTTGCCTGTAGAGTCACTTTGTTGTATCGCATCTAGTGTGTATCCAGCCTTATATCCACTTGTGAGCTGCTTTGCATGATGCTCACTCAATCTGCACATTTCTTCATATACCTGCAATGTCGGTTTAGGCGTTTGGAGCTATCGATCCCTGAGTGTATCAAATTTGATACCACTAACAAGTCTGTCCCGTAACAGTGAATCCTCCAACTCACCATACTCACACTGCCCAATCCGATGCCTCAGCTCCTGTACATATGTGTCCATTGCTTCTTGGCCCTGATTGTATGTGTTGAACTTGTAATGAGTTACAGTGATGTTAGTTTTACCCTCACAATACTCCCGAAACGCCTCCTTCAACAGACAAAGTTTGTCTATGTCAGCTGTGACAAACCTCATCGCCTGATACACTTTCTGTGCCTCGGCACCGGCTACATGAAGAAACACGCAACACTGTACTTTCTCGCTCCTGCTCTGCACCCCTGCTGCAGTAGCCTAGATATTGAAAGAATGGATCCATGTCTTCCAGTTGGCGGAAAAGTTTTCCTCCAGATTCAATGGACCAGGAGGCTTACCCTCTGTCCACACAGATCCTTATTGCTCTTGTTAGTGTGTATACGAATCAGTGCCTACAGCATATTGAACCAAAGTCCCATGGTTGTTGCACACAGCTCAGTGCCTTTGGAATAGCTGCTGCTAGTTTGTGTATAGAAAGTGGAGCCTCAGACAGAGTGGCTGGGTTCCTGGACAAGAGAAGAGTGCCTCCTGCTAGAGTGCCTTGCCAAGAAGAAGTGAATGAATAATGCCTAGAGTGAGGTTTGGGTGTCAGGTGTAAGGGATGCAGGTGACGGCGGTTCCCACAGCCAGCCAATCAGACACCCTCTACAGCCTGGGGGGTGGGGGGGTGACAACCTAATAGGGGGCAGCTGTCACTCAACCCAGCTGCAGGTGGTGTCCACAATGTATGCAGGATGGCTGGGTGTGCTTGCCCATTGGCCCTGTGGTAACAAGTAGTTGCAGACAGTTACAATAAACATATATTAAAAATGTCCTTCCCTTCCCCTTGCACTTTTACTGGTGCATAGAGGGAACAGTTCACTAAACATTTACTGTCTCGTACATATGAACATCACGTTATAATCTTGGACACTATGTATTATCATATTTTCAACATAGTCTCTCATGTGACATAGTCTCTCAAGTGGGGCACCCATTGCTTCTCTGTTACATAACCTTGGCCCCACTATGTCACCCAAGATTAGCAATTCTCCCTGCCAATATATAAATCCGAACCAAAAATCCCTATATTTTTACAAGCCGACGGTACAGTATATTCTCTGCATTTCACTAGAATTGTTTCTTTTCTGTGGTTAGGTAAGGCCGATTATATCCTTGCCAGAGATAATAAATTAGTCCACTCCCGTCTTGTGTTGTTCTTTGTAGTACACACTGGTACAATATTTATATATGTGATGTATTCATATATGTTTGTGTGTATATATGGGCATATATATGGTCAGTTCTCATAAAACTGCAACAAACGTGTTTTAATAGCACAGGTTCGTTAATAATGTGGTTAGAAGGCTGGAATGAGCTTGTATGCATTCGTCTGTCGCAGGGCTTTCTGGGGATACCAGTTTTGTATCTGTACGATGTGATATCATAAAACTGTGGCCCTAAATGGTCATATTTCCATGGTTTTTGGACAATTTCTTGGCCAAAAGTAGGTTTAAATGTCTCCTTTTTAGATAACCCTGTATGTAGAGCATTCATAAACAATTTTCTTACCATTGACTATGTCTCTGCCATTATTAACCCTCAAATTTAAGAGTTCAAGTTGACTCCCTGGATATTAATCAGCATTTTTGTGTTGGGGAAGTTTTAGCATAACCGTCCGTCTGCAATGGTTTATAGGGGCAAATTGGTATAACCTATCAATAAATAACACTAACTGCACACATAACTTCATTGACATGGTTGGCGCATTCCATATTGAGTGATAAAAATCAGATATTTTAATTAGCATCCATATAGGCATCCAAAACCTAATTTGGTGCAGATATGACCATAACCGTCCGTCTTACACTCACCTATGTACTGTGGCATGGATTGTAAGGATTAGTGAAGGATATTCCATATGGCTAACTACCATGAGTTAACCTTTATAGTTGCCAAAGTTTAGATAACTATTCCTATTTCTCTGGATCTGGTAGCATTTTTACATTTCCCATAACCATCCGTCTCCCACTCCAAAACCATAACCGTCCGTCTCCCAGCTAGTTTGTACCCTAATATGACCTAATATGGCAATCTATTTAACTTAGAAATGAACTGACTTCAGATGGGTAATATTTTTCCTATCTGTACTATGACCATTGTACATTCTGGAATATACCTATGTGTATTTTTTGTATACTTTACAGGTTATTTGCATAACCGTCCGTCTCCCCTTTTTAAATAATAAAAATATCTGTACTATGACCATTGTACATTCTGGAATATACCTATCTGATGTAGACACTGTGTGTTATAGGCATAAGGAATGTTAAAACTAAATGTGTTTACTCAGTGTCCTTATAACTATTTACTATGAATTACTAGAAATAAAATTCACCATAACCGTCCATCTCCCACCGCTTTTTGCCCCCACAGCTAAAGTGTTGCAACAATATATTAAAGTTAAGTGATTTCTTTATGCCTATAGCATAGTTTAACAGGTTCCAACACTGTGTTTATTTATTTTTAACTAGGAATGTGTATTTTTTGTATACTTTACAGGTTATTTGCATAACCGTCCGTCTCCCCTTTTTAAATAATATAAATATCAGTGCTGTGACCATTGTACATTCTGGAATATACCTATCTGATGTAGATCGACACTGTGTGTTATAGGCATAAGGACTGTTAAAACTAAATGTGTTTACTCAGTGTCCTTATAACTATTTACTATATATTACTGGAAATATGAATGCCCATAACCGTCCGTCTGCAATAATAAAATGGTTACCCCTAAAAAGTCCTTTATACTAGGAGAACAAAGTTTATATTTCTGAAAAGATCAAGATTATGCCATATAATTGAACGTTTTTTCTAAGGAAAAGATGCTATTACCTATTAATTGGAGCAACTAGTACATAGTTAAGTAGGAAAAACAGCATAGTTGTGGGTGGTACACATAAGTTCAGTCCTTCGCCATGAAATAAAAATGTAAATGTAGGAAATATTTCTGACATATTTACATTGACAAATATGTTGAGCATGTATATAAATTAAGAAATCATAGGGTAACAGGTATTAACTAGGTATATACATGCTTTATGTATATGGAAATATGTGCAGATGGACGGTTATGGTCAGTAAGGAAACTTATTGTTCAAATAGTCACAGAATGGTCAATTTTTAGAGTTAACTTGCCCAAATTCTGTCACTAATGTACCAATATGTAGTGAATAGAGTCAGCTTAGAGCTGAAATGATATAAGGAATTCCTAGAATACCCCCTCAGAACTCTAAATGTTGCAGTTTGATGAGAATCGACCATATGTGTACACCCATATGTGTGTAAATTATGGTTATATATGTATATGTGCATATATGCATACATATGTGTACACATGTGTATATACATTGACAGCTCGCCCCCATTTGTTTCAATATGAAAACTGACTTACTTGTTCAATACGCCTTGAGAACTGACATGCTTGAAAACCTTTTGGTCGTTCCTACCTACACATATGTACCTAAATACTGCAATACAAGCACTGTCTATCCAATAGAAATTAAGAAAACATATGCCATACTGTTTGCAGAATGTACCCATGGGCGTTATGGGGGAAAATGCATGAAAAGATGTAATTGTGCAAATATCGCTGAGGTGTGTAACATAATTAATGGAAGTTGTATAGTTTCTGGATGTCCTCGTGGATATCGTGGCACCAATTGCAGTTTGCTTGACTTAAAATCAACAGGTATGTAAATTATCTATATCTTAATATTTATTTTCATTTCTGAGACCGTAATTTGTTTGATATGGCATGTTATAGCCCTGTCACACTACGATGCATCGCACAAACGTATGCCGACGTAGGTGATTTTGGGCCACTATATCAGTCTATGTCGATATGTGTTACATGCTCGTTATGCATATGTTGGTATACATGACTATACGTCAATGTTCATCATTATAAGGTGCCACTCGCCAATGGGTCGCAAAAGTTCTGTGCATGCACAAAACTTTCGACGTGCGACAGCGCATGGGTGTTTACTGTTACGGTGGGCTTATGTTATGCATACGTTCGACATACATCAATGTATGTTAGATATTCGTCAGTGCTTCATACATAGCCCTACATTGTTACAGCAGGTGGTAACGTTCAGTCCGCGCATTGACAACGTAATGACAATGTATGACAACGTATTTCTAATGTATGTATACCCTATTACCGACGTATACTTGGGTATTTCTCTACCGTGTCTTGACATATTTGATGTATAAGGCACTCGTCTGGCGCTCGCTTAACATATATAACATTCACCGTCATTCTGCGAACGTGCCGTGAGCGTTTTGTGAATGTAGTGTGAGCGTTTTACGAATGCGTTGCCTTCTAGTATATACAGGGATCGGATTTCATGTTTAACCAGAACAGCTCAGCTCTTCGGAGAGGATGGATATTCCTGCAAGGCTTCTGCAGGAATAACAACTAGCTATTCTCTAACATCACCATGATATTAACAAATTGATACTTTACCATCTCTGTGTTATTAGAAGAAAGAAACAATGTTGACTGAGGAGAATGTGGATAAGAGCGTGGATCAGGAGGCGTTGACAGTTTGGCTTGTATGACCAGCTTCTGGTGGAACTCCGTAATGAGGACACACCTTTTTTCATCAACCCTAATGTTTGACAAGATGCTAGCCAGAGTGGGTCCTCAGATAACTAAAAAAATACATGACCTGCAGAGAGCCAATCAAGTCTGGCCTGAAGCATGCCCTCACTCTGCGTCACCTAGCCTCTGGGAACAAGTATGCTTCCATGAAGTTTGAGTGGAGGGTAACCCACAACACCCAATCACTCATCGTGAGAGAGGTGTGTAAGGCTGTCATCGCCTAATACATTGACGAGGTGATGACCTACCCCACCACTCGTGATGGATGGCGTGCCATATCAGAAAAGTTCATGGAGAGGTGGAACTTCCCCCACACATGCAGAGCACTAGATGAGAAGCATATTGCCTGCCGGTGTGACCCAAAGAGTGGATCCCTCTACTACATTTATAAGGTATTCTACTCGTTGATGCAGATTCTGCTAGTTGATGCAGACTACAAGTTCATCTGGATCGATGTCGCTGGAAAGGGTTCAGCATCAGATGCGCAGGTTTTCAATGACTCTGAGCTGAAGGTGGGCACTAAAGATGGTACCTTAGGTTTCCCTGCCAGAGAGTCTATTGTGAATGGCCAGGACGATGTACTATACTTCCTGATCGGTGACGATGCCTTTGCCCTATGCCCCACAATGATAAAGCCGTACAACAGGAGGGGTATGAGGCATGAGGAATGCATCTTCAACTACAGGATTTCCCGAGGTAGGAGAGTCGTAGAGAATGTGTTTGGCATCCTGGCAAACCGATTCCAGGTTCTGCTCACTATGATGCAGCACCACCCCTCCACCGTGAAGTTCATCATCCCCACATGCATGATCATACACAACATGATGAGGATGCGATATCCCATGCTCCAGAATCAGGAGCTAGACCATGAAGAGAGTGTCAACCACAACTTCATCCCGGAGCATGGAGAGAGGACCAAAACCTGCCAGACTTGGCCGCACAAGTACCTGGCAGGAACACTGTAAAATATTCTGAGAAAACGCATCGGTGAGGAATGCAAATGGTCTATAATGATAAATGGCATATAGTGCCAGGTGCAGTTGCTGGTGATACTTTACTCATGGTCAATAGTCATTGTCTATTAGGTAGATAATGTGAAAGAGGCACTAGAGATAGTGTGTAAGGGGCACTTGGAGCTCTACACACTACCCCCTGGCCCCTCTGTTAGTCACGGATCACCACACACTCAGCTCAGGCAGGTCGTGGCCAAGCAGCCACGAGGCATGGTGGTTGTGGGCAGATCACTATAGCCATGGTGACACAGGAATGCTTGATGTTCATTGGTGGAACTGTAAATGCTTGATTCTCATTGGAGAACATGGTCAAGTGGTATGCCATACGAGATCCATGTACCACTATATAATAATAAACCTTTTTCATTCTTTATACTCTTCCTTTCTCTTCTTGCCTGTATTGATTTCATTATAGCCTGCCTACACAACCACATTTTCCAGCTGAGGACTTTACAACTGGATCCAGGGCACGAAAGGAGCAGGAGAATCTCCTCAAGGACTGGGCCAACTCCCCAGCCGGTTCAGTTGAATGGCAGGACAATACGATCTAGTGATGTGTTTGTACTGTGATCTTTTTGTACTGTGATCTCTATCATTTGTGATTTGTACTGTGATATGTGTATATACAAAAATGTGATAGTTCTATTGGTTTAAATAAAAGGTATCAATATCTGTTGTTGATATCAAACCCAAATTTACATGTCAGTTATGATTTTGGGTGGGGAAGATTACTTTTTTGTTATATGCCCAATTATATACACTGGCAAATTGACATGTCAGTTATATATTTGGGTATCGAAGGTTACTTTATGGTCAAGATTACTTAATTTGTTAAGGGCCACAATTTCCACTGACAAATTTACATGTCACTTATTTTAAGGGGGGGTAAAGTGTTTTATTTACATGGACAAAGTTACATGTCAGATCAGTTTAGTAGGCTAAATGGGCAAATGCCAAAATTATTTCATTCTTATTTATTTTATTTATAACACATTGCCTCTGAGGGGATTTGTGTATTATATATAATAAGCATAAATAATGTTTACACAGAACTAGACTCAGAGCCCAATATCCAGTTTAAAATACAGTTTACAATAAATATATATACATATATATACAGCCACAACATTACAGTCACTTCTCCGGGCCCTTTGGTGGGATGTCGAGGTCCCCAGCTGCAGCAAATAGCTCCTGCGGCTCAATGTTCAAGTTGGAGAAGTTTAAAATCCCACACAGCCTGGACAAATTCAACTAACTCTCCGTGGCTGTTGGAGTGGCCGGAGTACTGGTGGTCTGGTTTAGCACAGAGTTGGCTGACGCGCATGCTCCGGAGACGGAACTGCCAGTCTGTTGTGACTGTGGTGAAGGTACTGAAGGAATTCCCACTGTTGGAGGAGGACCCATGACCTGCAGGCAAACGGAGCCTGCGGCCGGAGTACCGGATGCAGTACGCGCGCGTCGGCTGGTGCTGCATCGGCGCCGATGGCTGGTGATGCATCGCCACCGCCGGCGCGGGCAGCACCGACTGCATCATGTACTGATGCATCTACTCTGTGATGCCCAGGGCGATCCAGGTGGTGGTTGGTGTCTCCACTGGTGGGAATGTGGTCTTTACACCTCGTTTGGTGACGGACAGGATGACAAGTGCCACGATGTCACAGAAAGGGGCCGCACAGGCATTGCCATGGAAGGGTAGGCCGTGGACGGCTCCAACTGCACAGGCGGTTACTCGTCGTCACTGTCGTCCTCCATCACCTCCGACAGTATGCGATAAATACCCACCCGAGCCTTCTTGAATTTGCACTTGGACATAGTCGCCAGAGTGACAAATTTAGCAAAGGTGGTCAGGCTCCCGGCCCTTCAGCAGGTCCCTAGACTCATCGACGCGCTGCTGGAGAGCTGCCAGCAGAATGTCCTCCACCACCGTTGACTGCTTCCATTTGCCTTGGGCCGCGTCTCGGCCAATCTGCAGCTAAAATAATAAAGCCACGTATAAGTAAAATGAATACAAATTGATTTTCCATAATAAGGTCAAGAATAAATATAAATCCACATCATTGCAAATTATAATGCCATTAAAATATATACATAGATTTATCCAGAATTAGGGCAATAATAAATCAAATCCACATTATTGCAAATTACAATGTCAGTAAAATATATAGCAGGGCGACTGAACTCGGGAAGTGAAACTTGGCCATTATCCACTGCTCCCTCTCTGTGTGCAGGGGAGCCCCATCACTGCTCTTCTTCTTGTGCAGCCTCGTGTTGGTGTCTCATAGGGACTTGAACCAGCCCTGGAGATGTGCCGGACTTCTCCCCATCCTTTGGGCCTGGTCCTCCCACATCTCCCTTTCTTGTCTGTCCGCCGGTAGTCAGTCATCTTATCGTTCCATATGAGGGGCTGGTCGTGCAGGAACTCTAGCATGAGCTCCTTGATTGTTTCGAGTAGAATGCGGTCGCACTTGCTCACCCTACTCTTGTTTGAGGTGCAGGAGGTGCAGGCGGCGGACGAGGCGGGGGAATGAGGAGGAGATGTTGAGGTGGAATGCATCTCCATTGTCTACTCAGTCTGGCTAGATGGAGACGTCACTGGAGGAGATGATGGATATGGTGGTGGAGATGATGATGTATCCCGTCTTCCTCTTTCTGTCTGTGCCTTTGCCTCGTCCCTAGCCAAACGTGGTAGCAGTAGTGGAACTCTTCTTTGCTGGCATGCCCGGATCTGTTGTGAGGAGAGAGCCAGACTGCAGCATTATTTATACCCAATGCGTGGGTGGGTTGGGTGGCATTACTAACGCGTTGCATCACCGTCACAAGCGCTGGGTGGGCGTTGTCACTTCGCTGTCACAATGTGATGATGCAAGGCACACGCTAGGCAATTGCTAGGTATCCACCGGACACGCGGGAGCCAAGTTGGGCCAAACCTTTTTTTTTTACATTCTCATGCATTGACATGGATTACCACTACGTCGGATCGACTAACGCTTACGTTTACTATTTTGCGCTGACGTCTAACTTGGCCCCCACGACGAGAATTTTGCCACATCTCGACCTAAAAAAGTGATTTCAGCCATTGGCGAGCGCTTGCGCAATGCGCCGTAATGTGACAGGGCCATTACTCCCTCTCTTTCTCCTACATTAAATTACATGAAGATTTCTGCAGCAATCTTATGTAATCTTGGTTGTCTCCCTACTTTACGCTTGCATGACACAGCAGTTGGACCTGATGAAATTCATTATCAATTTTTGAAACATCTCCCTGAACCTGCGCTGAGACTGTTGCTTCAACGCTTCAACAACATCTGGGAGTCAGGTGTCGTCCCCGCCTCTTGGCGGGAGGCGACAGTAATACCGATTCCCAAACCTGGTCAAGACCAGGGTGAAGTCAACAACTATCATCCCATAGCCCTCACAAGCTGCATCTGTAAAACCATGGAGCACATGGTAAACAACCGCCTCGTCTGGCTACTGGAGTCAGGACACCACCTGTCCAACCTTCAGTGTGGCTTCAGACGGGGCCGCAGCACCTTCAACCATTTGGTGCGCATGGAAACCTTCATAAGAGATACTTTCCTTAAGAAGGAGCATGTTGTGTCTGTCTTTTTCTACCTCGAAATAGCCTATGACACAATGTGGCAGCATGGCATCATGGAGGATCTCCATGCGATTGGACTTTGTGGCCACCTGCCAATTTTCAATAGGAACTTTCTAGCCTTCAGGCATTTCCGTGTCCGTGTCAAGACTACCTATTCCAGCCTACACTCACAGGAACTAGGAGTACCTCAAGGCAGCATACTGGCTGTGACCCTTTTCGGGGTCAAGGTCAATTGTATTGCTGCTGCTGTAAAGTGGGGGGTCCCCTGTATTCTGTTTGTGGATGACTTTGTTTTATATTACAGCGGTGCTAACATGAACGTCATAGAGAGACAGCTACAACTAAGCATAAATGGGATCCATCGATGGTCAGTTCTGAACGGATTCAAATTTTCCAAGACAAAACAGTCTGCATGTACTTCTGCCTGCTGCGTAGAATGCATGCAGGACCGGAGCTGGGCCTCATTCTCGACGCAAAACTGTCTTTTGTGGCATATATAAAGTACCTGAAAACAAGATGCCTGAAAGCGCTAGATATTCTGAGGGTCCTGTCCAGCTCAGAGTGGGGAGCGGACAGAGATGTTCTGCTCTCTGTGTACAGAACGTTGGTTCGGTCACAAATGGATTACGGCAGCATAGTATACGGTTCCGCAAGGAAATCATATATTGGGCTGCTAGACACGATCCAGGACCAGGGACTGCACCTGGCCCTTGGGGCCTTCCGCACCTCACCGGTTCAGAGCCTCTATGTCAAAGCCAATGAACCATCACTTAACAACAGGAGAATCAAACTGGCCATGCAATATGTAGTCAAGATAAAAACTAATGCATTGAATCCTGCACACATACTTATGACGAATCCAGGTATGAAGACAGGCCAAATTACATCTGGCCACTGAGGCTCCAAATGAAACCTCATTTGTAGGCCTTGGGCATGGATTTGGACGTGTTGGAGGATGCCAAAGTCCCAGAACATCCCCATGGTCGTTGAGGAAGCCATCCAGTTATCCTCCGACTCACGAGTCTGCCGACAAGAAAAATTTGGCATACACTTGCCCGATCAGAGCTCGATTTTCACTGCGGAAGCCCCAGCACTCCTTCTTGCGTTGGAGTGTATCGAGGTATCCAACTACACTAACTATGTTATATACAGTGATTCGTTCTCTTGCCTTCTGGCTGTTGTTGGACTGAAAATGAATCACCCTATTCTAGCAATAGTCATTCTAGCAACAGGCAATGGATGGGTATAACCTCCACCTGTGCTGGGTGCCTAGCCATGCCGGCATACAAGGAAACAAACGAGCTGATCGGGATGCGAAGAAGGCCCTGAACTGTGATCTTGAACCGTGTCTGATCCCTCATTCTGATCTGAAACCACTAATAGTCACCCACATAAAATCCAAATGGGAACATGAGTAGGATGAAAACATTAATAAACTTAAAGAAATTGAACCATCTGTGGGAAAACCACCACAGACTCATGCGGTAGGTCCTTAGCTGCTGCTGTATTGGCCACTAGTGGCTTACACATGCTTTTCTGCTCAAGGGGGAACCTCCCCCTGAATGTATTGGGTGTCAGTCCCTGCTGACATTCAAGCACATTTGACTAAGTTGCCTTGATATGTTGGCCCTGTGCCAACAATTCTACTCTGCAGACATTATGCGTGACCTTTTTACTAAAGTAAAACAAGAAAACATTTGAGCCTCTTTCAGGGCAGCTGGACTGTACCACCTCATATAGTTTACTAAATAAATTCTATCAATTATTAATAAAACTTTTCTTTTTCTATGGGAATTTGTTTCCCGTGACGAAAAATATATGATTGTGAGCTTTCTAATTTAATGAGTGTCTATTGGCACATAATTGCTTGTCTGTTTTACATGTAAAAGCGATGGTTTCAACAAAAAACAAACATATCTCGTCATGAATATGGCCTATGCTGCCGACACGGCATAAAGCAACCACCAATCAATCAATCAATCACTATACTCTTGCCAGCAGTGTACCTTCGCACCACGTGCTCTAGTACTTATATAACCTCTTATAGAATGTTGTCTCCAGCCTGGCTTAGATTCTCCCGGTCAGATTGGCAGACTAGCAGAATAGCAGATCTGCTGTGGGCAAGAGGAAATCGACTCATATAATGAGTCGATTTCCTCTTGCCCTACTACAATTGGTAGCGACGATTATTAACTAACATGTATTGAATTCAGTTATCACTGTCATCTGTCCAGCAGCTTCACATAAATAGTGATGAGTTTATTGGATGGTAAATGGTGCTGATGTATTCGATCTACAGTTTGTGTTTTTGACTGTAGATCTTATTTCACAATAAGGCAATTCTCTTGTGATCATTAACCAGTCCGCCAGGCTTCTGATCCATATGTTAGCAATATGAGACTCATATCCTCTGTTAAAGCGATCATGGGCTGCCGTGGCCTCATGGTGCCTCCTATGCGGCCTGCAATTGTGATCATGCAGCCCCGGAGCAGCACACATGCAGCACAATTTCAAAGGAATTTGAATCTCTAGATCGCCCCACATTGCCCTCACAATATGCCAAAGTCCCCTTGACAACACCCCTACCAGTCGCCCCAGCAGCAATGACCCTAATGGACACGTAGGAACTTCATGGCCTATGCCAAGGCACCGTGGACGACTTGACTGGAGTGCCACCTCAATACCATCACTCATCACACCTTGTCAGCTATCCGCAGCCATGAAGACCTTGACGAGCGTATCGTCGATATCTTGGATGCAGTTTCGGGCTGATGGAGGAGTTGCAGCTGCTGGCATGGTTGAGGTGCCCTGTGATGCTCTGCAGCTCACTGCGCCCAACGGCTGGTCATTTCCTCAGTGCATACATTAAAGCCAAGCCGAGCGATGAGGTTTGCGGGAGCATAGTACTTCTTGCAGGCGAATGCAAGCCCAACATCGTTCCATAATGTGATGAAGGCGTTGAAGGGACGCAAGCCCCAAAGTATCTGGCCTCGCACCCGACATAATTGTCCACATAGACCATGACATACATGGTGGCCTTTGTGCAAAAGGATACAGGTGAGTGCCTCACTGACTCTGACACCAGCCTCAACGATCGACAGCCAATGGGAGGGCAAGGTCGATGTAGGTCTTGCTCTCAAACATGGCTCAGAAGAGATGATGATATGCCCAAGATATGTCGACTGGTGGAGGCAGCGTCTGAGCTCAATGTCGGTGCGGAGGCTGTGGAGAGCCTGTATGGCTAGTGTGCGCTGAAGTGCTGACACCTTGGGATCCCAGCCTTGACACTCATGCCTAGAGGATTGGACAGATCGACCATAACCTGCTTCTTCAAGGGATCAAAGTGGGTCATCATTGACGAGACCTGGGCCCACGAGGTGAAGGGCGACATGCTGAAGGAGCCAGCCAGGACCCCATGGCTAACCCTGCTAACCGGACCTCTATTCTCACCATCCACCCAGCTTTCCTACTTACTTTAACTTACCTTACTAGGGATGTGGACTCTTAGAGGCATCCCCTCTCTCCTGTTCTTTGGACCTGATTACTCAATAAACAGTTTCTCACCTCCAGCTGGGCGTATGTCTCTCCCCCGATTTGTGTGAATCATACACTGATCAGATATCTAAGAATGCTGGACTGTGCTCCTGGTTGGATGCATATGTGAGTCATGGCCCCGCGCCTCTACAGGTGGAGGCTGACACAGTCAATGCGTTTTGTCAGAGAAAGGTGCCTGAGTTCGCAGTTACTGTAGAGGAGGCTATGCAGCCTAGGTGGCATAGGCCTAACAAGCAGAGAAACAATTGACTGTATCAGCCAAAGACAGAGTCCTATTTCCCCACACATCAACTCGATCTGACTATGTAGTGTTGCAGTACATATAACTGATGCGGGTGGAATAGTGAGTATTTTACTATTCCACACTGGCGTTGTCAGTAAACACAGGATACGTGTATTCAACAAGCCATGCAATCAAATGTTCAACCTATTAATAACACGATTTCAGGGTTCCCCTCAAACAGATCAGTTTGCAGGTGGCATAATTTGTGTACTGCGTGAGGGAAAGGAACTCCCCCACCTGGGTTGCCCAGTAGGTATTCCCCTGCCTCAGGAATGCAGTCTCCCGGGTGGTGTGATGGGTGTGACACGGTAAAGTTACACAAGCTCTAGTTAACATGCCAACTAGAATATACGGGTCAGCCTTGTAATCAGCTGGGTCAAGTCATTGTCCCAGACTCCTTCAGAGAGACAAGACGTGGTTTGTTTGCCTTACTCATTATGAAAGCTTACCTACAGCCACATGCTTTTGTACACATTGTTGTTCTGATAAAGTTTCCAGCAGTTTTGCAATTATGACTGTGACTTGTCTGTATATCAGCACACAGCTGAACTACAGCCTGTCCGGCTAACGTCACATGCGTTTCCGAACCGGCATGACTCCCTCGTGCAGGGAGCCGCCAAGCAACAGGGCTGATGATTCTATCAGCCTCTTCTTTGCAGAGACCATCCGACTGTTACTCAGTGTGGGGTAACCCAATTCCAGGGAAGCTGCCGTTGTAGGTGGGAAACACACCAGGCTCCCCATTGTTGGCAGCTACTCCAAGCCCACTGCATGGTGGGGAAAGCATGCTTTTGACGCCCCTGGGCGTTGCTCTCCGTAGGCCGCAGCCCACCAGCTGTTCCCGTTAGCGGTTCTTAATGAGCAGTCAGCTCTCTCACAGAAGGCCACAGAGTCAGCAGAGACAAACTTGGTTGAGCCGATGAATGCAGAGCCACGGTATTCCGTATCCCTTCCCTCGAGCATGGGCGGGTGAAGCTTCAAAGTCTTCTCCCCACTAGATAGACTGTTCTGAAGGCTGTGTTGCCCCTGGCCGAGGTGCAGGTGGACACATCCAGATGGCAAAAGTTTCTGCCCCCAAACTTGCTCTCCTGCATTTCAACTACCGTAAAAGTGATGGCATTTTAAGGGACATGCCAATAAATATCGCCTCTTCGGAGGCTGCCATTAAGGCACAGTGTGCCCAGGGCCTCCTCTGAATGAGGCTGATGCTAATGATAATCAGCAGTTGGGCTCGGATGTATGGCCTGAGGGTTATGTGTGAGAGGTAGCATATTGGTTGTGTGGTTGCTCCAGGGATAGGTTGTGGACGATGGAGTTGGGCTACGAGCTACCCTATGATGATATACCACTGCTACATTGATTATGTGATCTCATATGGTGGTGGCCCGGTCAAGCTGGCCATGTTCCTCACTGGGAAGGCTGGACGGCTTGACAAAGGGACTGCTCGCATAGATATGGTCTGACTTACATGCAAAGCTCCTATTCTGAAACAGTATTTGACTATGTATTTCAGCTCCAACCGCCATGAGATTATCAAGCAATACCCTTTGTCGAGTCCTTATTGGGTCTCCGACAATGAGGGCTAGGCTAAGTCGCTGGAGAATCCATGTGTTTCCCTGGAATGGTGCGCTAAGCGCCTTGTTGAATTTGACCATACACTCAATTATATACACATGAAGAAATTGTGCGCTTCAAGTATGAACACCTCATTTTCCTACCAGAACAGGTTTGCCTCTTCTGTGACGAGAAGGATGCAGGACATGTCCAGTTACAGTCACCTTAGTATCTCAAATGTTGTTACTGGAACAGATTCCTCAGCATCTAGTTTTGGTTACCACATGATCCTCTGCCCAACTGGCCACAAATCCCCCTCATACACCAGCTCCTACTATTGCACTGGGGTCCGCCGATTCTGCTCCAGACTGTAGTGCCGTCGCCCCCTGCTACAACATTACAGTGGCGTACAACATTATTGTTGATTTAAAGATTTAAAGAGCATCGTCGTTCAGCTCAGTTTGAAGACCAGCCACAATATAGGACTCCAGAGTAAGGGGGCAGTTGACACATAAGTATGTGCCTCTATAGACAACTACAATGCTCTCACCATCCAGACAAGAGAGCCACTACTCGCTGAGCCGAAGGCGAACCACCACCTACTGCATCCGGCTACTGCCCCCCCCCCCCCACCTAGAGATGTTGCCTGCTAGCTGTATGGTAAGGTGTGGAGGGTCTATTTGTTCTGTGACACTGCACTGGGCGGATAGTTTTCTTGTCGACATCCTTCTGTGTTGCATACACTTGACAGGCAAGGGGGAACCGGTCGTACGTGGGCTATTGCAATAGGTAAAGGTGATGGATCATACAGGAGTTACATAGGTTTGGGATGCTAGAGCTATATGAAAGTGTATTCAATAATTTAGTATGCGATGCATAATGCATGAGTAATTAAGATGAAAGAGCCCAGGTCTGGGCCAATCGTGTAGAGTTGCGGTCGTATGTTGTTTATAATAGGTGTTTAAATAATGCTTTCTCTGTCAATTGCTTAGTTTTGATCTATTGGGTCAAAATTGTACTTTTTCAGTGTTTCCAGAAGCTACTACTCGGGGTAATGAAATAGTAATATGGTGTTTGAGGATTTTGTGCATTTTGTGCATTTTGTAGCTATGACGGGAGGGTATATTCGTAATTAGTTTATTAGTTGTGGGATTGGGGATTTATACAACCATATTGACCAGTTGCATATGAAAGGCCACCTATTAAAACACGCCACCTTTTCCTATTAAATGTAATGTGGTAAATAAGGGTATGATGCTACTCAACATATAGCCAAAGGCCGTCCCCGGTGTGTGGTCAAACGTGAGCTATTATGACATTTACAACAAAGGTACCATGACCAGCAGCTGCTCGAATACCTTGAGTTCGGCTGGCCCGCAGACTTCACCGGAGACGAGCCTCCAGTCCCTTCGATCGCCAACCACAAAGAAGACCCCGCCCACATCACCTGGATAGAGAGGTGTGTGGAGACCGAGTAACACACGGGGCCCTCCTCGGCCCATTCGCCGACCCCCCCTTCACCCCCTGGGCCCCATGATGACCCGCTCTAATAAGAACACCTAGGAGAGGCGGGTCATTGTGGACTTAAGCTACCCCAGGGGCGCCAGCGTGAATGCGGGCATTAGGAAAGTCCAGTACCAAGGACACCCCTCGACCTACACGCTACCAGGCATACAAGACCTCCCCAACAAGGTGACCCGCCTCGGTAACACAACACATGCTACCTCTGGCCAGGTCATACCGACAGCTCCGCACCTGCCCCCTCTCCGTTCCCCTGTACGGGATCACCCTACACAGAAAAACTTCAGATGCTGCATGTCATCATTGGCATGTGCATGCACCACCAACGCGATAGTGTACCTGCTGAGGGGGCGTGACCACCACGCACTCTGCTACCTCGACGACTTCTTCGGGGTGGCCCCCTGAGAGCACAAGAAGCCTACCAAAACGTCATGAGCCTGGCCGGCGAGCTCGGAATTGCCCTCTCCCCGGAGAAGTGCGTCCCACAGAAGAAGAGTATCGAATGGCTGGCTTATGTCATCTCGACACAAGAAATGGCCGTACGAATACCCGACATCAAACTCACAGACGTCCTCGCCGAATGCAGACTCTGGACGACCAGACGAAGGGCATCTCGCAGAGACCTCCAGAGGCTGGTAGGCAGGCTACAGCATGTGGCACACTGCATCCAGCCTGCGCATCAGTTCATGAGCAGGAATCTGACAGCACTACGGGCACGCCTGCGACCGGCAAGCACACCGTCCCTGATGATCTGGCTGATGATCTGGCAGATATGCCGAAACAAAAAATGGCATCGTCCTCCTCCACCCCGACCCCAGCAAGGACTGGATAATCGAGTGCGACTCCACCCTGAGGGGGGGGCGGGCGTACTCCCCTGAAAAGTTCTTCTCGGAGGAGCACATCATCATCATCGTCATCATCATCATGCTGCCGGTCGGGATGCAACAAAGACTGCTTTCATTACTTGACTGCCGCTCTATATTTAGCTCTCTATTATGAGAGTGATGTCCATGAGTCGGTCTTAATGTCTCTCAGCTTCAGGTTTCTCTTGATGGTATCCTTGAACCGGAAACAAGGGTGTCCTCTCTTTCTGTAACCAGAAGACAGTTGAGAGTAGAGGATCTGCTTTGGTAGCCTTTTTGATGACATCCTCATGAGGTGTCCAGTCCACTGGAGATTCTTTTTGATCAGAAGATCTTCTATAGAGGGCAGCCCGGTCTGTTCCAGTATTTCCTGAGCACACAACCGACATAGCTAGCCGAGCTCACAACATCAACCAGCTGGAGGCCATAAACCTCATCGTCGCCCTCCCTCCAGCTGACCACCACAACTACACCGTGGTCGTCAACACCGACAACCAGGTTTCACAGACAGTCCTCTCATCTGGCGCCGGCTGTGATTAGAGCAGTGACCCCATACTGTATGCATGCACATGCAAAGTCTGGAGATTCGCCGCCACTCACAGCTGCGTGGTCAAGGTGGTCCACAAACCTGGGAAAGAACTGGTGCCCGCTGATGGCCTCAGCAGGTGTTACACCAACCCAGGAGTGGACACCAAAGCCCGAATCCTGTGCATGGAAAGGCGCCTCAAACAGATTAAAGTACACCACCGCATCGGCGCATACTGCCCGCCACTGTAGGCCGACCCTACCAGGGAAGCTGGTAAATTTGCCCCTCTCTTCCCAGGTGAGCCTGACAACGACCAACGCACATCATCGAGCTACTCAACGCAGGACTCTCTGCTGGATCCTGGAGGAAAACGTGACTACAGGCAAAGAAGTACACAGAATATGCCAAAATAAGACGTTTCGACCCCCGCCAGCCTACCCAACTGGACATTATGGCATTCGTCGCCCACCTCGACAGAGCGCTCAAGTCACCTGAAGCAGTTCTCAACTATTTGAGTGGAGCCCCGACTTGGACCAGGCTGATAGGCAGCTCCCCCGAAGGATTCTACACCTACCCTGTGCAGCTGGTTAAGAGGGACGTCAACACAAATGGCCTTGCCAGCCCCGCCCCTCTCCGCAGCCCATCTAGAGTCCGTCGTCCGTTACTTCAAGGCCGGAAGTCCAGCCACCCTAGTGCTCACTGCCGCCACGCTGCTGATATTCTTCACCCTCCTCCGACAGAGCAACGTGGTCATCCCGCGTAGTTGGTCGACACACCAGACCCTCTGATGGCACGACATCACGGAGGAGGTGGATGGTCTTCGCATACACATACGATCCACCAAGACCTCCAAATGACACGCCGACCACTACGCCATTCGAATACATACCATACGCAACTCGCCGTGCTGCCCCGGTGCCGCCTGGTGGTGATACACTGAAGCCAACCCGAAGAGCCCGACCACCTTTGCGTTCACCACCCCGGATGGGCGCCCCTTGACTGCCTCCATTTTGACAACCGCCATTCGCAAGGCCCTCGGAGCGCACGGTCATGCCGACTCGGTTTCGCTCCCCTTCCACAGCCTTTGGAGAGGGGGGGGGGGGGGCCCAGGCATGCACGCAGGCTGGAGCCCCGGCTTCGGACATTCGGGAACTTGGTGCCTGGAGGTCGGATGCGATGAACAGTTACGTACCTAAAAAGGCATTCTGGGTGGCCACTCGGGCACTCTCTACCTTATTTGGTTTAGATTGCCGAGTGTTCTTTTCGCTTGTGTTAATCTTTACATATTGTAACTGTTCGACTGTCTGAGCCGGATAAATGCAAATTATGCTGCACCTGCCTCGTTGTGAATTATTAAAACACACCACCTTTTCCTAGTAAATGTCAAGTGTTATATAAGGGTATTCATCCTCCACCGCATAATTAACATATACGTGCAACGTGATGGCATTTCACTTATTCCCCATGGCCAAATAACAATATATATGTATGGAAGATCCTTCCTCTATGATGGGGTACAATTACCCCGAAACATATCCTTAAACTGCTAGTTCCAAATCACACACAGTTATCAGAACCCTAATACCAATGTCAGTAGCAGGAGTTGAAGCTGCTTAGAATGTTGTGGCCATCTAGATTCAGATTAAACAGTTCAAGGAGGGAAACAATCACATATCCTGAACAATATACCATTAGGCCTCATCTCAAACTCTTGAAGATGTATACTGCCTATCATGGATAAGTCTGAATAGACTTGTTTTAACCATTAGACATTTTGTTGATAGAAATCCTGAGCTTATACTTTTACTGACCCAAGGGATTTTTAACCTCCCACACCACATAGACATTTTATGAGAGCAACCGGCCTTTGATGATGCTGTAAGTTATACACAGCGGTGGCAATCCAAATTGGCAGAGGTAGGGTGGGCATGGGGAATCGAACCACCAACCTTCAGATTAGGAGCCCAACCTAGAAAAAAGTCAGACACATTAACCACTATGCCACAGAGAACACATCACTAGTCTCCCAAAACAAATATCATGAGCCGCAAATGCGTTATGTATAGAATGCCATTCTAATGTCATTTATTTATTCTAAAATGTCTAGATAGGTTTTGTAGTTATCTAAATTAACTTGATCTTTATTGCGCAGTTACTTTGGACAACTTCAGTTGGCTCTAAAGACAGAATTGTCAGTCCCTAGAGGGCTGCTGACCAAAACTCAAGTATCATATGCCGAAATAAATTACAATTAAATTCAAGCTGTATTGATCATTTTCGGTTTCTTATTTCCTTATTTCGATTATTAGTTATGACTTGAACATTGGCTTCAGGTTGGCTAGTTGTCAATATCTTCGAAGCTGGACTGTTGTTCTATTGCATTCTATGGTCATGCACTTTGTCGCATCTGCTATTAAAATATATGTACATTAAATTATATGTACAGTTGCGCACACTCCTCAGTATTTCATCAAATTAAAATGCTTCATACCATGTTTATTTTAACCCAGTAAAACTGCTGAACCTGCCTATTGATGTCGTAGAAGGAAATTTACAGTTGACACTACTTTGTACCCTGGGACTCATCTTGTTCGTTCTTCTCTTCATCCTTGGGATGCATCTTTCTGAAGCTGATAAATTTTATGGTAAATATGAATGGAATGTTTAGTAACCATAGCAACACTTTCTCACATATTTTATATAATTAGCTCCAAACTATTTTTAGCCACTAGTATTCATAATTTACTTGTAATTGAATCTGTCTGACATTTTAGCCATTGCATATAGTTAAGAAGCAATGCATAGTCAATGGAAGAACTTCCTTAGTATCATAATGTGCTAATCCAGTTCAGGATGTTTGGTGGAGTGAGAACTTGAATACAAATTACAGCAGCTCGCAATTGAGGGATATCTGTGGCAGAAAGGTATTCCATACTCTACTCCCATTGTATATTGATATATGGGAGAGGCTGTTGTGACGCTTTTTGAACATATTGGGTTGACCCATTCAACTCTATTTGGCAAACATTTGTATTCCTCTGATGTTGTTGGAATAACATGGAAAGAATTATGTGTAGGGTGAGTATGGCAGGGAGTGGATGCCAAACCAAGTCTGTGAGGATTCAATCATGTCTCCTGGTTAGGGGGTCAAGCGAGCAAGATGGACTGAGCAGTTATTGGAAGGCAAGATAAGTTGGTATTTTTCAGATGGTGGGTACTAAGTAGTTCATTCCAAATCCCCACATAGATATCTACCTTGGCTAGGCTGTTTGAGAATGGCTTAGGGACTCTGCAAAGTGTGTTGTTTCTTGTTTGTCTATTCACATACTTGAAAAGAAATGAGCGCTGGTAGAACCTGTCATAGAGCCTCCTTTTGGTGTCTGGACTCAAATAAGCTGAATAAAGATGAACTGTAACAATAGAAGGGTCATGATCAACCACAATTACCCATGAGGTCTCAGTGTATACTCTGTTATAGCTAAATGCCTCCCAGTTGCAGACACCCTACCTGAGATCACCAACTTCTCAGAGGAAGTAATCAAGTTTGGCACTGCATCCTTCATCTGATGCACTGAGCTTGCACATGCATTCAAACATATTGACATCTTTGACTGAGGATATTATACCGAAATAACATCCCCCATTTGACCATCAGTATCACTCCGGTATACGCTGCTTATGGACATCATCGATATCATGCATCCACAGAACCAAAGCAGTCATATGAAGACGCAAGGAAACCTAACAGAACAGCTGCAAGCAAGGAAGAGGTAGACACCATGTACAAAGATCTCGAAATAACATGCTTAAACAGTTGCCACCTACAACATAGGCTTGGTGGCCCTGAGTCAACATCTCCACCACTCAAATGGAGATCATCACCACACCAGAGAAGCTTGAGGACACCATCAAAGAGTACAAACTCTCGATTAAAAGCTGCATGACCTCACAAATCTAGCGCTAGGTCACAATCTTCAGGCCTTCCCCAAATATGAAGTTCCAGATGACTTGTTGTTTGACATGTTAAGCCATGGATACCAAGGACATCACTGTCCTACATCACACACCTAAAACTAGTTGGATGGTCGAATGCAACTCTTCTCTCAGAGGGGCTGGAGCACACCACTGACCCCTCATTACTCAATGTCAACATACTGTGGCCAACAATAGCACAACTTGAGGCACTCAACATGGTAATCACCCTGAATACACTCACCATGGACCAGTCTAAGCACTTCAACATAATTATGAACACAAACAATATCTTCACTGAACAGTTATCAAATCAAACTTTGACCTGATCACCTGCGTATGTGTGGAGTTGACCTGGCTCTTTGCCATGCATAGAAGCCATGAGCCACAAACCTGGTTAAAATCTTATACTAGCAGCTGCCCTCAGTACCCCATCCGTAAGCGTCCACACTGACTCCCTGAGGCCTTGGAGGAACAAGACAGTATAAATTCACTAGTACCTCCAGCACATGCAAGAGCATGGGGCGGACCACCTAATCCCATCGCCTTACAACATAGGGTACTTGAGCTACAAGCCGCCCAGAAAATAGGTCAGTGGGGAACAAACAATATCTTTGAGGGTAATCATCATTATCCTCATTGAACCCTCATTGACTTTTCAGCCAGTTTTCTCCCTATTCTCCACTATCCTCTGGGACTTTCTCAATCCCAGGCCTGTCAATTCTCTGATAATGTCTTGCCAGCTCTTCCTTTGTCTGCCATGTCATCTTAATCTGACATCATGACAGGGAACGCAGATAATTGAATTGACAGGGGGTGTTGACACGACACCTGGTGTAGGCATCAGGTACTGCTCATGTCACACTGCCAATGTTACACAGAAAGACATCCGGTGAAGCAGCTGAGGACTTGCGGCATCAAAACTTTACAATGCCTTTTGCACTCACGCTAGACAGAAACAACCATGCACCACACCCACATCAAAGCCTGAATTATGCCAACTTGACACCACAGATGCATATATAATCAGGTGAATGATGCACGAGGGGGCAAGTGACTCGTAAATCCGCGACGAGGCGGGGAAAGGCGAGTCACATGGCTGGGGTGCGCAGAAGGCTACCCTCATCTGTGATTACTGTTCTAACCTGAGGAGGATAGTCATAACATATGCCGAAGATGCATGCTCCTCGAAGAAATCCACATGCCGAAAAACGGAGACACATTTTTAGGCGGTGGATGGGGCGTGCCTCCCCGGAAACAACACCTGCCGTCTGATACAAACCATGCCCATGGACCCACCAACCAATCTACTCAAGACCCACCAGTAGGCCTTAATTACTATAAAACAGAACCTGATGCCGACCTCCCCCGGAGTGTACCTGTGTAATTGACGACCACGTATTTGATGATAACCTGAAACCTGACAAGACCCCCACCCCTCTGGATGGGCCCCCGACCTCCACTGCGCTCTGTTGACACTGAAGACCATCACGCTGGCCGCTTGCCGGCGGGCTTCCCGCCATTCCCACTCTGCTATACCCGGTGTATGGACATTGCGGATCCGGCAGCTGGCCTCGGTACGGCTGGCTTCCCGATAATGTTTCCCCAACTGGGGATTTCCCGCATGGAAGCCCCTATCACTGACATCACATCGGTTGCTGATGCTGATGCCGATGCCGGGCTTGCAGGCCAGGCAAGCCTCCCCCTCCCCCTCCCCATGTGGCGCTCAGTGGTCACCTAGAGCTGATTCCGGGCAAACCTGCCTGAGGCTCCTACAATGGATAGTGGCACAGGCCCATATCTAAGCATCACCACCCCCACCACTAACCCACACCTGCTGTGATATGTGAGAGGACTGTACATAGACTTTGACAAGGCACTGGCAGAGCCAGCCTCAACTCGACCCCCTTGCCCCCCCTCGCCCCCCCCCCCCCCAATATACACCAGCGACAGCAGCGGCTCCTGTGGGCGCTATTGCGTGGCCCCTAAGACTACTGTATGCTTGCATGTGCGCCCCGATCCGGACAACCTGTTGGAACCCATGGTGCATGTTATAGATCCGGCATTACAGGAGGTTGCTGCCAGCGGCCACCACATGTGGATCGAAATCCAATTAGTCCAAGGAAGACTTTAGACAGGATGTGTCCACATATTTCAGGCGAGAGGTGGCGGGAGTACCCGGACTATGCTCATTACAGAGCGTCACACATCCATACCAAATTATTTGGCAGCCCACACACAGTCAGGCCTCTGGATCTGGAGCTGATCCTCCCTCTTGGCCGACTATGAGGACGTTGACCTACTCAAACTCTTGGAGTTTGGGTTCCCGGCAAATTATTCGGCCCGGACCCGCCGACCCCCACATACAAGAACCATCGTGGACATCGTGCACACCAGCACTTCATCCTCGATTACGTGATGGAAGAACTGGCCTCCCTCTATGGCATGGGCACAATACAGCTCTCGCAAGGCCCGTCAGAAGAGGCACATATTTGTGGACTTGTGGACTTGCCCGGGCCGGATAGAGCAAGAACTGCAGGATTCCTTGCGCAAATATCTAGGTCGTTGTCACGCTTACAGCCTACAACCTACCCTCCATCGCCAATGTGGGCAGGCACCTCACTGAGGAGGGGAAGGGGGCCTACTGTTGGACAGCCGACATATCGAGGGCTTTCCGACAGCTACGGGCGCTCTTTCGTGGAGCCTCTTCTGCACAATGTTTCAGGGAAGACATCTGGACAAGGCCCTCCCCTTTGGCTGCTGCACTTCTGGCGCAGCCTGGGCTTGGGTGCCCTCGGTAGTCATGATGTTGAGGGAGGTACTACTGTTCCATTTATGTCGAAGACTTCATCGATTGCAAGGCATGATACCTCATGATCGTGATTGCCTGTGATGGACTCCTCCGGATATGCAGCGAGTTAGGCATGGCCCTCGCCTCGAGAGCTATGAACCTCATCTTGATTTTACTTTGAAATCCTGAGCATAATGATGACCATCAGCATATCCACCCACAAGCTGGAGGAGGTCCTGCAGGCGTGCGAGAGGTGGATGATTCACCCCACCATATTGCAGAGAGCGTTCCAGAGGCTGCTTGGCAGGCTGGCACATAGTGCCAGCATCCTGCTAGCTCATAAGTTCATGGACGGGATCCTCAAGGTGCCTTCACAGGGTTCAAGCAGTACACGAGGAAGGGAAATGGTGTAGACCTCCTTTCCCCGCCTGGAAGGCCGACATAGACCATATAGTATGGTTCCTATCTGATGCATGAAGGCGCGTTCTCAACAATGCGCTGCTACATGGAGGAGAACGACCAGGCAACCATTGAACTGTAGCACCTGCCGTGGAGTCCACCAATGCCTATGGCACAGCATTGGGAATGTGCGCCATTAAGAGCTCCGGATCCTGCCAGCTCTGGGCTTCTTCACCATTGCCTTATGCCACAAGCACGGTCGGAACTTGAGTCCCTAACCAGAATTTGTGTTCAGCACTCCGCGGACATGTTCACCTGCAAATTATAGCCTCTGCACTTCTACTCTTGTTCCAGGTTACAACCAAGGCACCCAAGACCACCTGATGGGTTTACACTGGTCAATGCTGACACCTGGAATGTGGCGCAACTACGAACGGCACACAAGATGCTTCCTGACATATGTACTGGAGTGGGGCGTCAAGCTCCTCAACCCGTCAGTCTATGACCTTGGGCACTATATCGCCTACCTCCAGTGCGAAATGCCCTCCCTATCGCCTGGATATGCGACAGGGGCAGCAAGGATGCTCCCTTCACAGGAATGGTGTGGAAGGGTGCCCGGGGGATGTTTGTGCTGTCGATGAACCCAACAATGCTCAAGATTGATACTGCTGCTTGCTTGGCCAACACTGTGTCATCCCATGGACGACCAGCATCAGGTCATACTACACCTTCGGTGGACTCCTTTGTCTCTCAAGAGGTGGTTTCCTTCGACTTAGAAGACATCGACTGAAATAAATAAAATAATAAAATATTCACCTTACCAAACACTCTATCTGGTTCCCTCTCCAAGATAATAGCTTGTCTGAATATCAGTAAGAATCGCATAATGTGTAATATTTGAAGGTAGGTTGCTGAAAATTGCATAAGCAACTTAAGAGATCAGTTACCTACTAACATGAATGCACATGGCTAAAGTACAGCTCATTAAAATACATCCCAACCGTCATCAGAAAGGAATTAAGAATAGGCAGGCACAGAGGTAAGTTAAAACCTAATGACCGTAATCAGTAACTGAACACCTACATATCAATGGATGTCATCTAAGTAAAACAAGAATTATAAAAGTCAGTTGTACCCATTGATCTCAATGTTTGTTAAGACATTATCTGGCATATTGATATACAATGAAAAAACATGAAGAACTCCGCCAAAATGAGATGCAAACCTAATATTTAATCATACCTATGTAACTTAGGTGATGATGCACTTATTAAGCATTTGTACAAAGGAATACTAAACCATTTTAATGGAACCTGTTACTGCTGAAGCCTACGGTTTTGGTGTACTTCCGTAAATTACTTTGTCATGTTTTCACTTGAAATATCTCAAAAGGTAGCCAAGTTAGCCATTACAATAATGGTTACTTCACGTTAAAGTAAGGTAGATAATATATTATAACAATTCTTCCATCATCTTCTGAATACCGGAAGTCAACAATCCGGGGAGAGCATATAACCCTACACATGTAGGATCCAGTGAGTAGTGAGCCGGCAGCTGGACGACTAGCAGAGCAGTAGCAGGTGAGTGTGTTAGCATTAGAACATTCAGGTTATTTTTCGACTTGTTTTTTGCTTTGTTTATTCGGTTGGCTTTCAAACCTTTGGTATTGTATTCTATAACGAATTCTATGTATTGTAGAGATTCTGTATATTAATGTGTGTAATTTGTTTCGAATTATTATTTTGTGTTCAATTTTATATATTGTAGAATCGGAAGACTGAAGTTGTGCATTCATTAGCCAGTCCGTGCACACTCCCACAACAGTGCTCTCACCTATACTATAGTATATATATATTGTTAACTTTACACCCCAAGTTGCAATATGGCCAGTAATGATACCCAGCACTCCAAACCTCACACAGAGAGCGATTCGGATGAGGACTTACCTGTGTCAGGTAAAAAGCATGTGCATGACCAGGAAATCCAAGGTGCTGCTGAACAGCCGGTTGTCGCTCCTCATATAGCTGTAGGTTTGTATCCACTATTGACGCCAGTCACAGCGACCAGCACTGAGTAAGCAAGCAATTGCTTGATAATATGCTTAATGTTCAAGGAAATGAGGGGCTTGGCGAATAGTCATACCGTTTTGGTTGAAATATTGACCACCGCTGAACAAGCCAGGTGTGACTTGAGTGTTGACACCTTACATAACGCTCAGGCGACTGGTTTAACCATTGGGGTAAATCCTGTGTGTGCTGCGGGCAGGGCTAATCAGACCAATCTGGCCTATTTTTGTTGACCCTACCGACTATGTCTGGGAGTCGGAAGAGGAGGAGGAAGACGGCTGGAAGATGGTGGAAGAACAGCTGGAATTCCAGGAGGAACCTGTGCGGTTGTGGGCACCTTTTGTTGAAAAAAGGGGCGTCTCCCAGCAGCCGAGAGACAGCCAGAGGATTAAATTTCGGAGAAGGCGGCCACCACCGACGCTGTGTTGGCCAGTGCGGTGGTGCAGCCGTGCCCAGTAGACTACAAGCTGAGCTATCCTAAAACCTTTAAATTATCTGAGAACCTATGTGAGGGCACAACGCATTCAGAACTGCAAGAGCTCTCTCTATAAGAATCTATGTAGGCCGTTAGCTGAATGGATCTCAGTCGATGGCAACCTGCCTGGAGCAATTGTTTATTATTATGCTTTCAATAAACCAAAGAAATCATTAAATAAACGGGGTTAAAAGAAATTCCTGAAGCCCATGCACACATGCTTATTGATGAGATTAAATTCATAGAATGCAGAAAGATAGCTGAAGAAGCAATGGTATGGGCTACGAAAGGTGTGGTAGCAGTTCTAACAGCTATAGCTCATACAGTCTATCATTCTATCCAGAGGCAAGACTGACAAGGAGTTATATGTTGAATCTCATCATCATAATCATCATGATGTTAGTTGAGATGCGACAAAGACTGCTTTCATTACTTGACTGCCGCTCTCCATTTAGATCTATGCTGTGTGAGTGATGTCCATGAGTCGGTCTTAATATCTCTCAGCTTCAGGTTTCTCTTGATGCTATCCTTGATCCGGAGATGAGGGCGCCCTCTCTTTCTGTAACCAGAAGACAGTTGACAATAGAGGATCTGCTTCATGAGGTGTCCAGTCCACTGGAGATTCTTTTTGATCAAAAGATCTTCCATAGAGGGCAGCCCCATCCGCTCGAGTATTTCCTTATTTGTCACTTTGTCCTTCCAGGTTAGCCTCATGATTGAACGCAGATGTCACGTCAGCAACATGGGCCATATTCACAGTGAGAACTGTTTGTTTTTTATTCAGAGCATAGCTTTTAAATGTAAAAGCATACAATCAATTATGTGTCAATAAGCACTCATTCAATTAAAAAGCTCACATTTATATATTTGTGCTCAAGGGAAATGCATTCCCATACAAAAATGAAAAATTGTATTATTAATTGTTAGAATTTATTTAGTAAAGTATATGAGATGGTACAGACCAGCTGCCCTCAAAAAGGCTAACATGTTTTCTTGTTTAACTTTAGTAAAAAGGTCATGCATGCAGTGAATAATTGTTGGCGCAGGTCAAATGTGTTTGAGTGTCAGCGGGGACTGACACCCAATACATACAGGGGGAGGTTATCCCTTGTGAAGAAAGCATGTGTAAGCCACGAATGGCCAATACGGCAGCGGCTAAGGACCACTTTGTACCACAGAACTCCCGCATGAGTCTATGGTGGTGTTCACACAGATCATTCATTTTCTTGCAGCTCATTAATGTTTTCATCCCACTCATGTTGCCAGTTTTGTTGTTGTTGTTGTAAATATAGTTTATTCATTGAATAAAGTCTTTTGTCAGCGCCGTGGCACTGGTCTTCCAGCCATGTGACAATACAGTTATTTACAATATATGCAGCTAGCCCAAATCAGCTGAAATAACAATATCAAACATTCAAAGACTTACATATGGTATAGTTTGACAATTCACATACAAAAATAGCAGTTATATGTTGTATTCCTACACACTTGATACATACATGTGTATTGATTAGACCTTTACATTACGGAGTGGTTAGGTGCATAGTTTCCCTTCATAGGTTTGTATGCCTACTATGTTGCAAAACTATGTTGTGAATTGCAAAACTATTTGGAGTTGATGTGGGTGGATATTAGTGGTTTCAGATCAGAGTGAGGGATCAGACAGGGTTCAACATCACAGTTCAGAGCCTTCTTCGCAGACCGATCAGCTTGTTCGTTTCCTTGGACGCCGGCAAGCCTGGAATAGCATTTTGAACTGTGTTATTGGACTTTAAGTTTCCTTTATTGAGACGCCGAGGCGGACCAGGATACCTTACCAATGAATTTTATTAGTTGATGAAAGAGACTTTGTTAATCAACAAATTAATAGATTTGTATTTACAGAAGTACTTAAAGAAGTTGGTAATTGCCCAGCAGAATGGATCTCTAACATTTGCCTGAGGCTAAAAACAAATAGAAACTTGAGAATGATTCTGGATCTCACAAAATAAAATAATTTAATCGCCTTAGATTTAATTGAAAAGACTGTTGGATGGCTAAGATGGACTTAGAGGATGCATATTACTCGGTACCCATCCTAGAGCAATATAAATGATATTTCCGATTTTTTCGGGAAGGCTGTTTGTTTGAATATTAAGTTCTCCCAAATGGTTTATCTCCAGGACCTAGAATCTTTAGTAATTTATTAAAACAAATTATGCTTGCACGGCCATATTTCTTTACCTTATATTTATGATACTTTTATTCTAGCCTACTCCGAGTTAGAACGCAAAGCGGCTATTGCAGACCTCTTAGGCTTGTTTAACAATCTGGGGTTTACGGTAAATCGACATAAATCTGTGTTGGAGCCTAGACAAATTCTAGAATTGTTGGGGTTTCTGCTAGATGCAGTATCCCTTACTGTATCCCTCACGGATAAAAAGGAGACATTTAGACAGATGAGTCCAGAAATGCATTTGAATAATGTTTTGACCATTAGCGAGTGGAGTGACATGGAGGTTTTACGCCATATCGACAGGTTTGGGGGGCGACAGGTTTAACTGTGTTTTTTTAATTTATTTTTTGGTCCATTAGTTGTTTAAGCAGGAGAAATTTCAGTCATAGACGACTGGTCTTCCTCATTCCACTTCTGGTCGATAGAAAGCCCGAGCCTACACTTTTACCGACCCAAGGGATTTTTAACCTCCCACACCACATAGACATGGTATGAGAGCAACCAGCCTTTGATGAGACTGTATGTTATACACAGCGGTGGAAATCCAAATTGGCAGAGCTGGGGACATGGGGAATCGAACCACCGACCCTCAGATTAGGAGTCTGACCTAGAAAAAAGTCAGACACTAACCACTCCGCCACAGAGAACGCCACAAAGTATATGAGATGGTACAGACCATTGTTTCTTTTTTTGAACATGCCTTAAAGAACTTTGGCTGAAATAAAAAGACTGTAGACTATTTGAATGTTACGTTCAAACTTCCACAAAGGAGGCCTATTTGACTCATTTGAGCCATTGCGTTTATTGGTGTAGGCTTAATAATATTTCTATATTAACCCCTACAATTTATTAGGAAACAGGTGTTGGGTACGGTACGGGGAAGTCAACACAGCCAGGTTTGCACTCAGTATATTTCTGCCTAGAATTGAAGGCAAAACTAAAACATTTCTTAGTAAAATGCCTTTGCCAGAGCTGCTATATTCAAGAGCCTCAGCAACCTATATATTGTGTATTTTGGTCAGTAGATAAAGTATTAATTTGGATAGAGTTTGGGTTTGAATACTTACATGTTTTTAAAATGGCACTTCTTTTATTACTTGTTTCGTCACAAATGGGACAAACTATATTAAATCTTCAGATTGATAGAATGCTTTGCACTAAGAATTCGATTACATTCCAAATGAAGACACTGCTTAAACATAATCATTTAGGACAACCGTTGGACACGGTGATATTTGATTCTTTTCCGAACAATACAAAATTGTGTTATTGAGGACAGTAACAAGGTACATTGCCTGGACCAGGGTAATTAGACATGATTTTCCCCAATTATTGATTTCTTATATTCTGCCGCATAGGCCGATATCAAGAGCCACCATAGCTAGGTGGACACTGGTAGCTTAAAAGAAACAGGCATAGATGTATCTAAATATAAAGCACATAGAACGAGGGGGACCTCAGCCTCCTCAGCTAGAGCAATGGGACCTAATTTAAATGCAATTACGTGAACAGTTTTGTGATTCATTATAATCAAACAATCGAATACCAGCTGGGGTGCAGATAGCCATCTTGGCAAATGTAAGGATTGAGAATGGAGGATGTTAATAAAAGAAAATAATATGATAAGCAAGAAGCCTTTGAGCTTGACTTACAATTTGGTGTTGGACTTGGTTATTGAAAAAAAGAAAAAGAAATATATATAATTATGTTAGGATGGGAGGAATTAGAACAACACATTTAGCTACGAAGTCTCCCACCCGTTTGTTGACTTCCGGTATTCAGACGATGAGGGAAGAATATTTTAGTAAAACTAGACTTACCTGTAAGTTGATGTTTTACTTAAATTCTTGCCAATCTTGCAAATTTGAAGACAATGAACAGAGGCACTCCCACGCACGTATATAAATTCCTAATTTCTTGGGATCCAGGATGAAAGAGAACAGTGAAGGATTTTGTGAAAAAAATGTATATATATATTTATAAAATAATGGTGTTATTTATTAAATTGGCTAGAATTAGGGTTTTTCGGTAGTTAGCACATTTTTTGTTTTATTTAAAGCTACTAAGCATGCATGTATCCTACATTCGTGGTGGATTATATGTTCTCCCCAGTTCATTGTCTTTGTATTTGCAAGATTCGGAAGAATCTAAGTGATATGTGAACTTAAAGGTTGGCTAGTTTTACTGCAATATCAATGTAACATATGTATCTAAAAACATTATGGAAACTCAAAAACCTTGGATATTCTAATTTAAATTGATATACAAATTGTGGTATGTAGATGTTTCAAAAGCAATATGTAGCGTCCCTAAGCACCCTGAAGCGAAACAGTGAGTATATATATAGTTCAGGTGCAAAACCATATAAACGCCAATCCAAAAATTCAAACCGTCAACAAGTTAATTTATTCACATTTGTACTTGTTTGTTCATCACTCCATAATCATCTCATCAGCAAAAAAAGTGGAATTAGTGAAAATTACAGTCATTTTCAGGTAAACGTATTTGATTTAAATTACATTTTCGAATTAGCGTTTACATGGCGTTGCGCCTGAACTCTTCATATTGTAGTGCCTCTTATGTAATGGTAAAGATATATTCCTTTTGATTCACAATATTTGCTCCGAATCATCCAGATGTTCCATCTGAATCTGCCAATGAAGAGGAGTCCGAGTTAGGAGCTGATGGTAAGTAAAGCAATTGTTTCATATAATCCATATATCATAAATGTTGGGAAAGAGTTCATATGATTCCTCCGGGGAAGATCTAGCTTAACCTATTTATTACTTTTGAAACCCAATTTATGATGTAATACAACAAATTAACAGTTGGAATCCTGTTGGTATATTAAGCCATGAAAAGCATTGGATTCACAATATTTCATTCATGTCGTTTGAATGCTACTGGCTTTACTTTTAGGGCTTATTACTAGCATTATTAGAACAGGAATGAAAGGTCTACATGATTTGCGGCCTTGTTTCTAAACTACATATATGTAAAATATAAACAAACAACAAATGTAATTATATGTGGTTTATTCATCCACTACCCAATATCAATGCACAGTTCTATAAAGTCCTGAAACATTTACCCCTGCCACAGGCTCTCTAGCTGTGACTACTGGTGTAGGGGCTCAACCTGCTCAATTTGACAGTAATGACGGAGTTGGTGGATTTCTGTGAAGATGTGGAAAATCTCTCTGAGCTTTAGCATTGTCAAGGAATCACAAAGAAATAGGCCCCCTACTAGCGATATAGCGAATGGTAGACAGGAAGTGTGAACACTTATTTGTCTCTCTTTTTGTTGTTGTTGGTACATTAGTTGTCCCAAGCAGGGGAAATCCCAGCCACAGACGACTGGTCCCCCCCCCCCCCCACTCCACTGCTGGTCGATAGAAAGCCCGAGCCTACACTTTTACCGACCCAAGGGATTTTTAACCTCCCACACCGCATAGACATGGTATGAGAGCAACCGGCCTTTGATGACACTGTAAGTTATACACAGCGGTAGAAATCCAAATTTGCAGAGCTGGGAGCATGGGGAATCAAACCGCCAACCCTCAAATTAAGAGTCTGACCTAGAAAAAAGTCAGACACTCTAACCACTCCGCCACAGAGAACGCCACTAGTCAGGTTTTATCCAGTACCAAGCACTATGCTAACTTGATTGCGTTGACCAGTCAGTACAGTTTGTCCTTGGAGAGTATAATACTCTCTAGAATACTGTATTCTAGTGCCCTTGTTGTGATTGTATTATAGTCTACATAACCATCAATTTCCACTTATTATCGTTGTTGTCATTTTCATACCAGATAGTGTTGCATGACACTAATATTCACAACATGATAATTGTGATGTCCAGCTTGTGATAGTCTCAATTTATAGACTGGCTGTAATTATCTGTTGAACGCAAATAATTGATGGTAAAATATACTTGCAATTCACAGTTTACCCATGTAAGCCTAAGACACAAGCATGGCTCATTCTTTGAAATATACAAATTAACCGACTAAATTGCATCCACTTGAAGTATTTCTTCCATTCTGTTGATATGCATATTACTTTCTTTGAAGAATACATATTAATACCTGCTCAAACAGTTCGTAAGTACAACCCTCACCTTAGAAGTAAGTCAGTGACAGCATTCCTGTGGAAATTTCAACTACTCTTTCTTATTTAATGTTGCTTAATGGTACTCGTTCTTTCATACATGTTAGTTGTATTTCAATTATTTTGTACAACTAAACTAGAGAATAACCATTTAGCTTTAAGCCGTGAACACACGGGCGATGTAAATCGATTCATAGAAATCGACTTGTATAGTTCGGGTTACATTTCGCGTGTGAACGGGCGGCTGAGTCGGATTAGGGCTGAATCGATTCCTGTGATCCGGATACTGTACACCACTTTTGGAGGTCGATTACGTGAGTCGATTTCTGTGAACAGATTTATTTTGCCCGTGTGGACGCACTGAGGCGGATTAAGGACGTCACACGCATGCGCAGTCGAGACCTTAGTTTGTTGACTTTCCGGTCGATCAAAAGCGCATATTATATAATTTGGTCTATGAACTGGATAGAGGTCCACATATTTTGTTGTCATCATTTATTTATAGGTTTTCACTGCCCAGAAGAAGTCTTTACGGTTCCAAAACAATATGATTCAGTCTATACATATCTAGGTCGAACCCACACTCTCTCGTGCCGATGTCGACTAACCAAAACTGGAGCTGGTTAGTATCGACTTGCTCATGCGCTGATATCGATTTCCGGCCCAAGTACTGCCCGTGTGAACGGGCGTCTAAATCGATTCATATGATTCGCCTTGTCTAAATAGCTTTATATTTTCCCCGTGTGAACACGGCTTTAGACTATATCATTGATTTACTGATCGTATGTATGTGAGGAGACACTAATACAATGGGTATGACTTGCTGTTACTGGTACTAGTGGATTTGGGATTATGCAACAGCGATTACCTAATTGCAGCATGGTGCTACTATATTAACAGCTAACATCAGCTGATATCACATAGTAAACCTTTGATTTGATACCTTCTATTTTGAGAAAACAAACCCACAGTTTGCATGTATGGTTATGGGGTACATTAGTTGATTAAGCAGGGGAAATTTCAATCGTGGACAATTGGTCTTCCTCATTCCCCCGTTCCTTTCCCTATCCTAATAATGCCGAGGATCTGGCTAGGAAGTGACAAGTATCAATTTTTAGGTCATTAGTTTAACTCGACCAGGGTTCAAACCTGTGAGCTCGAATCCCACGACCTACCAACACCGGAGACGGACCCTCAACCCATTCACCCATCCCGTCTGGTGTTTGATTGTATTCACTGCAATCTGGCATGTGTGATGTAGTGCCCCATTTAATATCAGAATATTAAAGTCCATGCATATGATATATCTCTAGAATACCTGAAAGTTATTATTTTATTTCATGAATATACGCATTTAAGAAAAAAAAGCGTTCTTTTGCAGCTACCAGTGAATGGTTAACGTTGATCGTCAGGGGTATGGTTACTTTTTGGTTGATCAGACGAACAGCTTTGACCAGGGAATGGTATATACCAAGTATTTGATTTGGTGCCTCTGATTTTGTCAGTACAAGCCAGTTTTGGCCATTTGCTCTTTACTAAGGTTGGTGCTGCATTGTATCGAATGCTATATATCATATATCGCCCAATTTAAAATCTGACATGAAAGCCTATGGATCTGTTATATTATCAATTTATTTCCTGTAAGACAAATATAATTATGTGATGTTGGCAGTGAATTGTATACTAGTCAAAGCTCAGTTTTGAAGGTGGGAGCCTCCTCCTCACATATGAGTGCATCGAAAATCGTCCAACCAAAGTTTGTTGTTTGAAATGACAGGACCTATGCACCCTCTGAATTATGTTGTATTGTTGTATGGAATCGAACACCGAATACAGGTATACACATTTGTTTGCTTCGTTACGTTTATTGTTATATTTATTGAGTACACTCATTTTTCTTAAACATCATTCTTTGTAGCTTCCGGCTCACCGAGATTATCGCTTGGAGGAAGTAAGATAACTTTCTTGTTTATCACACTAAGAGCTTTGGTCAGGGAACCCTTTTTACTAAGCATTTGATTTGGTATGTCTGCTTTTGTCAGCATAAGCCAGCAGTTGGTCATAAACTCTTTAATTTATTTTTTATATTTTTTATTGAGGTTGTATTTATACTGTCCATAGCATATAAGCCCGGGCACCCAGGCTTGTTTTCAATGCTGACCAGTTGTAGTGTTGGTGTTATCTTACCACACAGTAGCTGCTGATAAGTAATTTGATTGCCTGCATTTCAGAAGCAGATAGATAGTTGGTTGGTATGGTTAGTAGACTATGTTTTTTGTTAAAATTTTCTTGGCATATATGTGTTTTTTTTATTTTGTTCTACTCTTATTACTAGACTAGCCTACTCCTAATACTACTCCTTAAATGAGGGTAGTTCTGCCTTGAATCGAATACTGAATTTCACATAGCGCCCAGTTTATGTTTTCTTAGCATCTGTAATGCAAGTATTATGTCTATACCAATAACAAAGTTAACATTCACACTTCAAAACCTGTGTTTGATTCAGTATGGTATGAACATTATTTCCATTCTTTTATACTTGGGGCTGCTATTCGCTTAGAGACTCTTTAGCATTTTAATGTGCATTCCAAATTTAATTTTGCATTTTTACGTTTCAAATATGTGTAAACAATTTGTTTGCATAGCTTGATGAAGGACAACATTTCAAACCAAAAATACTTATTTAGATATGACCCTACTTATTAAACTTGGTTATGGGAGCATTTATTATGTATTAACTTCTGCATAGAAGCCAATTCTGTATAAATTTCATAGAATCAGTTTATGTAGATGAAGTCTATGGTGTCCAAAATTTGAGCCAGAAGTGTCTGGACAAGGACACTGACAAACATTAAGGACTATTCTTTATCTATATCCAATAATGAATTATATAGCACATATATGTAAACAAATGTCGGAAACACACACCTTTAACAATGCTCGCTGAAGCGACCTAATAAACTGACTCGCAAAATATGGCAGAAAATCTAATCATGGGGTTAGGAGAATTAAAAACGACCGAGAGAAGAGCCATGTGAAGAGATTTCTCAAAATCCCCTATAATGATTAATTATGTAGATTCATTTTCTTCCGTGAATCTAAAAATAATGCCAATAATAATCAAACTTATTTAACCGACTGTCTTTGCAGCTCCAGGCAAATATCGATTTTCCATTTCTCAAGGTAAAAACAAATATTTGTTAATTAAATTATTGCTATGACTGAACTTTTTAGCCACTGAGAGAAGAGCAATATGCGAATGATAGCTTTCAAAATCCATTGACATTATCTTTGTAATATTTTAAAAAGTGGATTAAGGCTATTTAACCAACTGTCTTTGGAGGTTTTCAATGCGAAAATGCTATTCTGTGGTCGAAGGTAAGCACATTTGTTGTTGATATCTGTGGCAGCACACATCTCTAAGGAAACTTGTATGTTATTGGCAGTAGGTAGCGGCAGTCAACATTTAAAACAAGTATGTCCGTTGTGATTTTGGTATTAATTTAATAGAACTCTTTAGTACAAGCAGAGCATCCAACACACCATTCTGATATCTTGTTTACATTTTTAGAGATGACCCAATGGAGTTTGATGGCACTGTAGCAGCAAAAACCGATGTGAAATTAACCATTTTCATCCACTTGTAAAAAGCATTATTTAATAAATGTACCAGACAACATTTTTAAAATGCTGAGGTCGATGACAGAGTATGTTCCGTAGAGGCAATTGTACATGTTAGCGCAACATGGGCAATTCTCGATGGGATGGGAGCTGGACGGCCTTCACCACTCCATACTCCTCCCGCCACCTAGCGGTTCGGATTCGAGGATCCCACCACCTTGCAGATCCTTTAGAACTAACGCCTATCCAGCCTGCCGCCTTTGTCGCCCCCTGCCGTGTCGCTCTGAACCATTGGTCATAATGCTTGCATTGCGTTTGATGCGAGGCAGGGAAGGAGGCCCCCCCCCCACCCCCCCTCCTGCTCCAGCCGTTGCTGGTTGCGTCCCTTATAGCCAGACTTCCTGGCCGCCTCCAGCCAGTCGCCCTCCTGCCTCCCTACACGCTGCCTCTCCAAGCTTTTTTCTTTTGGCTCTCTCCCCCCCGGACTGCACCACCTCCGAGCCGATGCACTCCCCGGCCAACACGATCTCCCGGCCGAGGCACAATCTCAGATCCATCCACCTCACCATGCATGCAAACGGGAAAGGGAGAGGCCGACGCGCTGCACGGAGGGCCACGCAGAGGGCATCGAACATCAGCTCGCCTCCGTCTTCCACACCTTCCTCGTCTCCAGGATCCCGCCCTCGCCCCACGGACGAGTGGGCCAGTTCAGTGGAGCCGGCGATGCACGAGACAGTGAAGGCACTGGAGGGCATCAACGCGCGTTTCGACGCCCTGAGCAGCCCTGCCCCGCGGACGAGGCCCCGTCCGCCCCCGGAACGTCGGATCAGGCCTACACCACCACCATCCACGTGCCAGCTGCGCACGCCCACGTAGTCGGAGGGGCGCTCCCACCTCCGCCGCCGCAGCCGCCCCTCCCGGGGGCGATTCACCCCCAATATGAGCGGTTCACCAGGCACTCCACCTCATCCCAGCAGCCGCCCCCCCCACAGCAGGAACCCCTGCGCCCCTGCTACACTACCGCAATGCCTCACACACACCGCGACCTCCGCGGCCGACGCCATGAGGGATATCCTCAACTCGGCTGAGACCCAGCACACCAGGAGGCGAAAAGGTATATCGCTCCATTATATCTTCCCCTCAGACCTCATCGAGAGGTGGGGGCAGAGAGGAAGGCGGTCAAGAGGGGTGAGGCCACCAAGGACGAGTACAGCCTCACCCTCCGGACACTGGAGTCCCACCCTGCCTTCTCCGCTCAATCCCTCCCCAGACTCACCCACCACGCCCTCACAGTCCTTCGCGACAACCTCATATATCCCTGGCCTACCGTCCGCCGCTACTCCGAGACCGTTTTTACTTGGATAGCGGACGGTAGGCTCCCACACGGATGGCATGATCCAATCGACATAAACATGGTCAGGATGGAGGCCCTCACTATGCCTGCCGGATCCATCGCCTGCACCGCCGCCCCGCTCCCCGTGTCGAAGACCCGGCCCACTCCCGGACCCAGCCCCACCCCCAGACCGATACATGCATCCCCTACAACAGGGAAGCCCATGGCGCCCCTTGCCCCTCCTGGAACCGTGATCCGGCATACTGCGACCGGGGAGACCCACGGGGAGTCGGGCGCCAGGCAGCGCCACGCCTGCGCCTCCTGCGCAAACGTGAGAAATGTCCTCACCGTCCACAGTGAAGCAGTCTGCCTCACCAAGCGAGCCCGTGAGCGCGCGACCCCGGCCGCCCCGGCAGATTTTTGATCCGCTGGACCCCCCCCCCCGTCTGGCCCGGAGGGTCCTAACCGGCCACCTACACCCTCACACGCCGCCCCCCCACAGCCTCCCTCGCCCCGCCGGCCACCACCAGCCCGGCGGCCTCACCCCTGCCACCACAGACCTCCCTGTCATCTCCTCGCACGCCGCCCCCCTCAGCCTCCCCCGCCCTGCCGGCCACCACCAGCTGGCGGCCTCACCCCTGTCACCACAGAGCTCCCTGTCATCTCCTCCCGCCAAACCGCCGCCAGTCCTAAACCGGATATCACCTGCCCACGACAAGGAGGCTCCCCGGAGCGAGCCCGCCCTGAGCACCGCCCCTCCACGTAAGAACCCCGACTCTCTTATGTCCACCGACCCGTCGGCCATCCGACACCACCCCAGACCGCCGCAGACCATCAAACCGGCTCCCCACACATGCCATTGCATAACCCTCCCGAGACCACAGCTGCCGTCCACCACCCGGCCCGTCCACCACCACACCAGACACCACCCCCAAACTGCAGACCCAATCCACCACCTGGAAGCCGCCTTCCCGCGGCCGGAAGTCTGCCGCCCCGCATCCACTGGTGGCCACACCCACTGGGCCGCCCTCCTCTCTCCCCGGCCTCTCCCCGCCCCCCTCAGCCCGCCTCCCAGGCCCGCCCCGACCAACCCCCCTGCCTCGCCCGACCCCTAGGACTTTGCCGCCCCTCTCGCCAGCCCCCCACCGAACCTCCTCCCCCGCCCACGCTCCCGCCCCGCACTCACGATCAACAATACCGACCTCGGCGAACCTATCGCCGACGTAGTCGATCCCCACATCCAAAACACCCTCCTCGCCATATGGCCCAACACCTCCGGCGAGGCGTGGGCCCGCTACCCCACCTTCACCCGAGCCTACTCAGCCCTTAGGGAAGCGGGCCTCCATAATGTTTTGGCAGCCCGCATCCCTCTCCCCTCCGGCCTACACATCCCCGGCTGGCGAGCTCGCCTCCATGACTACCCCGACCCCGCCCTCCTAGACCTTCTCGAGTTTGGATTCCCTGCAAACTACACCGCCTCTTCCCCCCCCCCACTGTACCTTCTCCAACAACCGCGAGGCCCCCGAGCACCTCCCCCACATCCGGGACTTCATCCGGCCCGAGCTCGCCCTCGCCAACCTCACCACCCTTACCGGACCCTTGACTGTCTCTCCCTTCACCCCCTGGGCCCAGGTCTCCCCATGATGACCTGCCCCAAGTCCGACCCAGGCAAGAGGCGGGTCATCGTGGACCTCTCCTTCCCCCCGGGCGCAAGCCTCAATGCTGGCATCCCCCACCGGGAGTACTTGGGCAAGCCCCACTCATATAATCTTCCCTGTGTGGCCGACGTCGGATGCCGCCTCATCAGCGAGGGCTTGGGGGCCTACACATGGACAGGCGACATCTCCCAGGCCTACCGCCAGCTCCGTGCAGACCCCCTCTCCTGCCCCCTCTACCGCATCACCATTGACGGCCTCACTTACATCGACCTCGCCTTCCCCTTTGGCTGCCGCTCCTTGGGCGCGCCCTGCGTGAGGGTCACTGCCGCAGTCGCCTGGATCCTCCGGCGCGACAGCTTCCATGCGCTGGTCTACGTCGACGACTTTGTTGGGTGCGAGCGGTCCTACCTCAGGGCCTGCCAGGCGTTTGATGCCTTCCTCGCCCTCGTCGCTGCCCTCGGGCTCGATATCGCCCCCGGCAAGTTTCATCCCCCCGCTGTCCGCCTCACCTTGCTCGGCTTCGCCCTGTACAGCGAGGCGATGACCATCCGCATCGCCCCCGACAAAGTCGAGGACCTCATCCTTGACTGCGAGACCCGCATCGCTTGGCCGGCGCGAGCTCCAGAGCCTCCTCCATGTGAGCAGATGCGTACTTCCCGTCCGGAAGTTCATGAGCCGCCTCCTTGGGGCGCTGCGCAGCTGCTTCGGCGCCGCCTCCCTCCCCCTCAGTGACGATGCCCTCCGACCCCTGAGATGGTTTGCCCTCTACGGCCAAGCTTCCAATGGGCGCCACCTCCTCCGCGCCCAGGAAGTGCGCCGTCACGTGATCGAGTGCCATTCCTGCCTCTCCGGTGGGGGTGCATTCTCCAGCACACACTGCTATGCCCGAGGGTATTCCCCGGCCTTCCGGGCACACTTCCCCGCCATCCACGAGCTGGAGGTGGTTAACCTTGTTGTCGCCCTCCGCAGCCTCCTCCCAGATGACATCGCGGGGGCGACCGTGATAATTAACACAAACAACATGGCATCCGCCGCTTCCCTCGAGTCCGGCCACGCACGGGACTCTACCCTCGGGTCCTGTGCGCGGGAGCTCTGGCTCCTCGCCGCCGCCGGCTCATTCACCATCACCGTCCTCCACAAGCCCGGGGCGGACCTCCTCCTTGCCGACGCCCTCAGCCACGCCCACCTCGCCGGCCCCTGGGACAAGGTGGCCCGCGCCGAGGTGGACTGCCTTGGGCTCCACTAGGTCCATCCTTTCCATGACGACTTCCCCTTCAATCCCGGTCTCTGAGGACTACATCGCCTTCCTCGTCGTCCGAGGCTTCGACCCCCTCGCCCCGGCCGACTTCGACGTCGCCGCCTACGCCGCCTCCCTCTACGCCCGCGCCCTCGCCCCCGCCTCCATCAAGAACGCGCTCTCGGGGGCGCACTCCTGGGTCGAGGCGGTGTGGGTTCTCACCAAGGATGTCTGCCGCGGGGGGGGGGGGGGGGGGGGGGGGGGGGGGGTCGCGCCTCAGCCCACGTCCCATGCCAGGCACCGCCCATCACGCCTGATCACCTCGCCCTCGTCATCGCCCACCTTGCCCGGGCAGTGCCCGCCTCCATTGTCCCTCGGGCTGCCCTCCTCCTCGGGTACTTTGGGATGTTGCGACAGTCCAACCTGCTCTCCAGGAGCCCCGAGGGGTGGGGCGGCCCCCTTACCATCACCCGCGCCAACATCCGCGTCGCCCCCGGGGGCTACAGATCCTCATCAGAACCTCAAAGACTATACCTGGCCCCTCGGGGGCAGTGGCCCTGTTCGTCCCTGCCTAACCCGGCTCTGACCTTTGCCCTGTCACTGCCTGGCTCGACGCCCTCGCTTAGTGCCCGGCTGCACCCGAGGCGCCCGCATTCATTATGCCCTGCAGCCGGCCTCTCGACCCTCGGACCCTCACCGCCCTTCTCAGGGGCGCTCTCCATGCCTGAGGCGTGGAAGCCTCCGAGACTTTCACCCTCCACAGCCTCCGGCGCTGCACCGCCCAGGCATGCCACAGGGCGGGCGTCCCCCTAGCGGACATCATGGCCCAAGGGACTTGGACCTCTGAGGCGGTGCACGCCTATGTCCCCCGCCTCGCCCCCTCGGCTGCCCCTCGAGCCCTCTTATCCATTTTGGTGGAGGGCTGAGCTCCTTACATTTAACCTATTTTACCTGCATTAGCCTGTACATACCTTTATTACTATTACCTGCATTATCCTGTTATCCTGATGTTAACCTGTACTATCCAGTAAATATTAGCACTCAATAAAAGTGATTTTCTCCACCCTCACCTCTTCTTCCTTCCTTGTCGCGCATCAACGTATTAAACTCCCACTGCGCCTGCTGCCACCTGGTGTAACTTCGCTCCCCTACTGCTCATCGGCCTGCTCGTGACGCTCTGTCACTCGGCGCCTAGACATGTACCCGCGAAGTCAGGCTGATTTAGAAATTGCCCCCGCCCACCCCTCAACTAACAACAATTAACTAAGGTGGGGAGAGTGACAGGCGAAGAGGGTTTAGTGCCTGATTAACCTGGATGATTCAAACTGTTGATTAATTGACCGACCTTGATCCCCACCCTCTCAATTGACCTTATGACCTGAATTGCTTGATTGTCCTTTATTGACCTTTTTCTGATTGACCATGAGCTAATTGATTGACCTTGCTTCATCCACCTGTTATTTGACCTGATGTTTCCCTACTGTTACCCCTTGATTCATCAACAGGTCATTAGCCGTAGACCTTGATTCTTAATGAGGTTACCACATTGTTACTTAATTTATTAGACTAATTGACCCCTCTTAACGGTTAACATAAGGCTTCCTACAAGTATATATTACTTATTGACTCGAATGTACTTCCATTCCTCCTGTTGTACTATTTATTGATTAATAAAGGTACTTATATACCACTCCCGTCTCGTTGTGAATTATGTGTGCGATGCAAATGTGTGTACGAGTCATCATTCAATACACACAGAGCATGACCGGCCAGAAAGTCCCTAATTATCTTCACTTTAGCATTCCTAATGTTCCCCCACCCCCTAGTGGCTTGTGGCTGTTGAAGTCAGCCATAATTAGATATGGGGACGGTAACTGGTCGACAAGGGCATCCAGTACTTGTAAAGTGAGAACGAGCTCGGAGGAATGGAAATGGAAATGTCACAATCTTATTTTTCATATTTTCCCTTGTTGCCATATCATTACAAAGCTGATAGATTAAGATTTACAGTGATCCTAAAAACAGATTTGTAGCATATATACAGCCAGATCCTTGAGCTGCTGAAGGTAGTGAGGAGTTCATGCTATACAGTGAGAAGGACATGTGATGCACATAGCTGTGTATAACTGTCTTTCAAGTGCAGATAACACACTGGTTAAATACGAATATCAACAAACAAACCATACAAAGGTCAAGAGGCAGCCTTCCTCTTTATCGACATATATGTTTTACTATCATAGGCTGCCTGTAGGCCCTACATGGAGTTAAAAACAATGGTTTGATTCATTGATTGGTGGTTGCTTTATGCCGTGTCGGCAGCATAGGCCATATTCATGGCGAGAACTGTTTGTTTTTTGTTCAAACCATCGCTTTTACATGTAAAAGCAGACAATCAATTATGTGCCAATAGACACTCATTAAATTAGAAAGCTCACAATCATATATTTGTGGTCAAGGGAAACAAATTCCCATAGAAAAAGAAAAGTTGTATTAATAATTGATAGAATCTATTTAGTAAACTATATGAGGTGGTACAGTTCAGCTGCCCTCAAAAAGGCTAAAATGTTTTCCTGTTTTACCTTACTAAAAAGGTCATGCATACTGTCTGCAGTGTAGAACCGTTGGTGCAGGGCAAAAAACAATGGAAAACATGCCAACAGACTGCCACCTAGCTATTGACATGGTAAATAAACAATCAATAAAAAAGATTTAAACAAAATAGTTGTGACATAACCTTTCTCATCAGATCAATATTGTATCAGCCATATTCAACATGGGGTTACATAAGGGGGTGGCACTCATTTGCTGACATTGCTGGGGGTGCAGAGAACAGTTACGGCAGACCCACTCAGATCAACAAGCTCACCTGCCACTCAGATCAACAAGCTTCCTCACTGTCCAAGCCCACAAACCCCCTCGACCAATCAAATTCAACCTCGAAACCCCAACCCCAGCCTGGCCCCTGCGAGCCTCTGAATAGACATTCACCCATGGCCCACTGTAGCAGCACCATGTCTTAACATCTTAACGTCTTTCCTAAGAGTTCTTTTGGAGGTACCCCTGGCAGGATAAAAATGACTTCAGGAGGTGAAACAACTTTTTGAGTGATGAAACTAACAGCTTTGGACAGGGGATGTTGTATCCTAAAATATTTACTTTTGTACATTTCCTTTTGTCAGCAAAATCCATCATTTGGCTTACCATCAGATCAATGTTATATATATAAATTAACTGAACTCATGTTTATTAGTATGCTTCTTTATTACACTCATTTAAAAAAAAAGAGTTCTTTTGCAGATCCGAAAGAAATGCTGTTGTCGATGTCAGGTACAGGAAAAACTTACATATTATTGCATTTGTATTTGATTTATTTTATTGTTCGTTATCACTTTTAATTTCTATTCACATTATTTAAGGGGAAGCGCGGTGCTGGGAGGCCGGGAGGCTGATATGACCTTATGTGTCACTACGAGATAAAGTCCCAATAAACAAACTCTATGTGATATTATAAAATAATAAATTATCACATAAAGGAGGTACGAAGAAAACCGCCAATTTATATATATATGATCAATTATATTTTACATAGATATAAACTGGGTGCAGTGGTCGAATCGGTAGAGCGCAGGCTTCCCATGTGGAAGGATGAGAGTTCGAATCTCAGCCAAGTCAAACCGATGACTTATCAAATTGATACGTATCCTCCGGCGTTACTGATACTGGTCTACATCCGGTGGAAGCGAGAAGGATGCAGGTGGTGCCACTGGTACAATGGTGGATCTTACAGAGTATAACAATAATGATAATTATCCCCTTACATAAACTTATACACGCATAATTTGTTATACGCCACATATATATGATCAAACACATATGTATACATATATATATATATATATATATATACATACATATATAACATTGCAATATCAGGTGAAGAATAACTTACCAGTGTTCCTAAATGTAGGGATGACTGTGTATCCATTTGCAACTAATAAGTTGACCTGTGTTATGTGTGTGCAGTGCACTGTTGCACTGGCCTTTGGATACCAAATCCAATGCACTCTCACAGCTATTCCAAGCGGCATAAGCTCTGACTCTCAGTGAGTTCAGCCTGCCAGTGGAGGTATAACTGACAGCCCTATTGTGGCAGCTTTCTTTGCGAAGTTTTTTAGTAAAAGAATGGATGACTTATATGCAATATGTGATGCAGGGTTCTCTAAATGCAGGAACATGTTCATTAAATAATGTATATGTTTTTGCATGCATGTAATATACGTGTACATATGTGTACCTACATGCATTTATATGCATAGTTATCTTTGTTTAATGTATTCAAATTAAAAGTAAATGTTTTTGCAGGTGCTGGTGTAAAGAGACCCTCAATTGCAAAAGGTAAAACAACCCTTTCATTAATCAAACTAACAAAATGTGGTGTTCTCTGTGGCGTAGTGGTTAGAGTGTCTGACTGTTTTCTAGGTAGGACTCCTAATCTGAAGGTCGGTGGTTTGATTCCCTATGCCCCCACCTCTGCCAATTTGGATTTCCACTGATGTGTATAATGTACAGTGTCATCAAAGGCCAGTTTCTCTCATACCATGTCTATGTGGTATGCAGGGTTAAAAATCCCTTGGCTCGCTAAAAGTGTAGGCTCGGGCTTTCTGTTGACAAACTGACTGATGGTGAAAACACGTCTATTCAGACTTATCCATAATAGGCAGTATAAATCTTCAAGAACAAAAAATACAAATACAAATTTGGTCAAGTACCAACCTATATCTCTAAATTAATGGTACTTATATTAAAAAGAGTTCCCCTGAAAGTATAAAGTCGATTTCAGAATATACAATTACTTGTTGAGTGATCAAACTAACAGCCAGGGAATATTTTATATTAATATATTTGACTGGATACGTTTGCTTTGTCAGCACAAGCCAGCATTTGGCTTAATTACTATGAGACCAATGTGTTAACAGCCATGTAACATGCTGCAGATTTTGTTTAGTTCCTATTCTTTTAACAAGCCATATATATCTACATTAACTGAACCCATTTTTATTGTCATGTTTCTTTAATTCTTACTTCATCTCCCGAATACCGGAAGGGAAGTTAAGTATCCGGGGAGAGGACAAGCCTGTGCAGGCCAGAAGTCGCTTCAGGAAACAACTCGAAAGGGGATGAAGCAGATCGAATAGGAGAGTACAAACATTAAAGTTGAGTTTTTAAATAGCTATGGAGAAATGAGACTGATGGAAAGCATCCTGTAGTATAATCATTTTAGGGCCAAATAAGAGCTAACCTAGACAAAACTGCAACAGAAGCTTTTGTGATGTTTTTGGAATCAGTGATATGTCTGTGATAGCTTAAAGAAAGTTGCAAGGTGTAAACAAAAAAAAGAGCCAAAATGTAAGCATAGATTTTGTGCATTTGAGGCTAATACGAGCCAAAATGTATGCATAGATTCTGTGCATTTGAGGCTAGAGCTATATCTATGTTCTTACACAAAATTATTAATTATGTCACATAATGCAGCTTGTGCATGATTTAAAAGCTCTTTTAACATGATCAAGTTATGCTGATAATCATCTTCCCAATTTGGGACATGTTAATCAATTTATAATTCATCAACTCCCTGAGAAGCATACACATGCTGCAGTTACAGCCATTTATTCACACAGATAATTCAACAATCATATCTCCATGTAGTAGATAGCACTAAACATCTGTTCCTCCTTTGATACCGGTATGATTCTCCACTTCAGTCTTACAACTAAAAACATAATACTGTTAACTGACTAGAAATCTAAGTATCCTAACTACATTCTGATTTTTTTTATTATAGTACAGTGGTTAAGGAAAACATTGCGACAAATTTGACACAGGCATCAAATTTGGCATACAGATAGCTTAACATGTGTAGGTTCATATAGGCATAGTTACCCATCACCATGACCATCACCATGCTAAATGGCCGCCATCTTGGATTTAAAAATGGCCACCCTTCAAAATGATATTCCTCATATCTCAGCTCCTAAGCAATGTGGAAACATGTTGATATAACATAACATTTATGCAATAATTATTATGCTCAGATAGTTATTATATTGATTTTCAAGATGGCTGACAATTCGAAGCAATCGATCATACTATTTACAACATAATTAACATACAACAGTAACAACAACCCAACACATGCATTTGATAATTCCTTAATTGTAATGAAATACATACATCACTCATCTGCGAATAATACTTTAACCTCAGAATACCTCAGTTAAAGTCAGGTGTTGCTCGCTACATGTCCCTGTGAAGCTACATAGCTATATGCATTGAAGACCTGATTTGTACTGGCATTTGCTTCCCTTCTTGCATAGGTGCAGCCAGAGTTCACCAGCTCATAGCAGGACTTTAAAGCTTCTGGTCAGTCAGTCCAAAATGGCTTCCTCCCTGAGTCCGCTGCAGTCCATCCCCAGACCTCAAGACTGGGCAGATCTGGACCAGGTACAAGAGCTTGTGACTACGCATAACCTGTTTGGTACACCACTCTTTTCAGCTGTTGAAAGAGAGCCTCTTTGGTTGAAGGAATGTACTCAATAGCAGCAGAACCCTGGCTGAAGAGCTGTTTCCTCACCTCATCAACACTGCTGTTCTACTGTACATGCTGATGATGAGCTAAGTCATGCTCTGTGGGTCAAGCTCTTCTGGCTGCGAGGAAAGGGTGATGAATGTACCAGTGACAGCAGGACAAGCAATCCATGCAGGCCAAGCAGCTTTCCTTCGCCGAGAAAGCTGGGCAGCATCTCATGCCTGCTTATTGTGTGCTTGCAGGCTGTTTGCAATCTCATGGGAGGGTATGTGGCAGAAGTGGTTGCCTAGACCAATGCTTATCTAAAGCTCTTCAATGTGGAAATCATGGAAGTGGCCACATCAGAGTAAACTGTGCGGATTGCTACTTTCATGATCCCATGATTTATGCAATTAGCAACATGAAAGAGTATCCAAGTGTCTGCTTTCTCCTGAGTACACAGCTAAAGACTTTCAATTTCAGCCAACACATAGCCTCCCACCATTATGACATTCTGGATGATTATTGGGCAGGTTAACCATATCACTGGTGTGCACCAGGAGCCATCCCCAATAATTGTTGTGGTCAAGTGTGAAGAGCCAAGGCACAATTTGAAGCAAGCATTGGACATACATTGTGAAGTTCCTCTCTCAAATTGAATGCACAAATTGTAGCACCATACGTTCTAGCTACAATAACAGTTCCCAGTACTTCAATTGCTCAGCCTATTGCATGACAGACCAATCTTCAAACAAAATGGCATTATTTCCATTAGGCTTCTATGTCAGCCACTGCTGATATGCACTATTATGTAGTATGTATAAAGCAGATGCTGTCACTTGGTTTGCATACCATGTCTGGGTGATGTGTAACCCAGCTACCATTGAATGAGCCCGATTCGATGTGGTAATGTTTGCTTGCAGCAGAGCTGCAGTCCAGCCACTCCCCTGCAGCCAATCATCCAGCAACTTTAGGAGGTTCATCTCTATATGCAGGCTGCTCATCATTATAATATATTTGTCTTCGCCATGTGTTTCTGGCCAGAACAACTGGGCTTGTTTTGCAACAGCATAAAATGGCTGATCAGCAGCAATTACAGGTACTTGCTGGGGATTCAGATGATCCATGGCAAGCTTCACCATATCCATTGCATGAAGTCCCTGTGGTAATTCATGTCTATATTTTCTCGGCACAGGGTAACACTACTACTTTGGAAATGTATCCATCCATCACTGGCTGTTGGCTAGCATGATACACTGCCCAAGCGATATAGTCCTCAACTCTAAGTTGGCCCTCATCGAGAAGGGCTTGCATATATGTTCTAGACACTGCTTCTCTTTTGCCAGGTCTTCACATATTCTTATTGTTGTCATTACAAAGTTTAACAAATTTATTCATTTGTGCATGTCGGCCATCTTGAAAATCAATATAATATTCTGAGCATATTCAATATCATAAAAATGGATTCCTTGACCCTGAAAATGGTGCTAAACATCAACATCATGTTTCTAAGTTGCTTTACTGTCTGTAGACAGTCCGTAAATTTGACAATGATGTCCGAGGTACAGGTCTCTCTAGCACATGTCTTGCCTGTCATTAGGCCAGAGTAGAGGTGCTAGACAAGTCTGCAACAGAAGCTTCTTTTATTTCTATGAAACCTGTGATATGTTTCTGATAACATACAAAAAGGTTCCATCTGTACAAATTTGCTCAAAAGAAATATGAGCCGAAATGTAAGGGTACCTTATGCATGGATTTATATGCTACATCGGAACACTGAACTGGAATTATGATGTTTTCTGATCCCTCCATATCTTCAATCACTTTCACGAGGTGTCTTAGCCAATGTACAGATTGCAGTCCTGATGGCCCTGATAGCCCTGATATCTGTATACCTTACAATCCTTGACATCCGGCCCAGAAAAGGGTGGATCTGCCACACTACCTAATATGTTATGTCATTATCACAACATTTTTACATGATTATCTCATTGTTATGCCATACCACAGTCTAATGTCATTGTAAATATGTTTATTGCATTCATTTACCAAGAAAACATAAATAAATAAGCAATTAGTGCATGTCTAACATCAATAAAAATGGAGATATACCAAGACATGTGTCAAAATGGGGGCCATTTTGAAAAATAACTGAAAAACATAGTTTGCAAATGCTGTTGCAGTTTTGTCTAGGTCAGACCCTAAAATGACTATATCATGGTGCATTGATATTGATTGAAATATTAATTGATTAAGTGTATCACCTAAAAGCCATATACTAATAGGTATACCGCTTGTCGTTACAGAACATCACCTCTCGGCTGGATCGAACAGACATATCTCATATATGGGACTAGTGATCCGGTACCACTTCAAAACATTCAAGTCATTCTAGTCGGTCATTGTTCTTGTGAAGTAGCCCTGCTTCTACAGCCCCCCCCCCCCCTCCCCCTGATGTTAAATCTTCAATTTGAAGAACGGACCGATTTAACTGGGCAATTCTCTAATTGCTGCTGAGCTGCACCCGGTAACCGTCAAGGTTATGAACCACCCAAGAGTCAGAGGGAGGCCTAACCAGGGGTATCACTACAGCCACACAGTGTTCACAGACACACTCCAATGCACAGCAGAGTTCTTGGGCTTCCACAGTACACAAGAATTTCCATTAGCATCCTCCCAAAGCAGCTATCAGGCTTTGGTCTTTCAAACCATCAGTGTATATGGAGAGGTGGACTTCAAACTGGCCTTGAATCTCTGCATGTATTCTTTGGTATTCGAGTGGATGTGTCCCAGACTTCTTCAGTTCTGTGAGTCGAAGGATAACTTTTGTTTTGTTTGTTTGTTGTTTTACATCCTAGCAACATCGAAGGATAACTGATGGCTTCCTTGATGACAACGGGAATGTTCTGGGACTTTCAACCTCCAACATATCCAAATCCACGCCTAAAGCTCCCAACTGAGTTTTCATTGGGAGCCTTAGGGGGCCACATAAAATTTGACCTGGCTTTATACCTGGTTGTGTCACGTGTCTCTAATAGACAATTGTGTGCAAGATTCTTGAATGCATGGCCAGGTTTGATTCTCCTATTGCTAAGTGATGGTGTGTTGACTTCCACGTAAGTCAGGTGTGAAAGCTCCCAAGGACCAGTCGCAGGCCCTGGTTGTGCACCGTGTCTAGCAGCCCAATACACAAGTTGCTTTCGGAACCATGTACTATGCTGCCGTAATCCACTTGTGACTGAACCAAGGTTTGGTACACGGAGAGCATAGAATCTCTGGTCACTCCCCACTCTTAGCTGGATAGCACCCTAAGAATATCTAGCACTTTCAGACCTCACGTTTTGATGCACTTGATATGTGGCATGGAAGACAGCTTTGCATCGAAAATGAGGCCCAAAAACATGGTTTCCTCAACAACTTTAATGGAATCCCCATCTAGGGTAAGCACCGGTTCTGCATGCATTCTATGCAGCAGACAAGTGCAGACAGACTGCTTTCTCATTGGACAATTTGAATCCATTCAGAACTGACCATCCATGATTCCCATTTATGGTTAATTGTAGCTGTCTCTCAACGACATTCATATTAGGACTGCTGTCATATAAAATATAGTCGTCCACGAAAAGACTACAAGAGACCCCCCTTTTTACAGCAACAGCAATACTGTTGACCTTGAACCCAAAAAGGGTCATGGTTCCTCATGTGGAATACACTGAGCATCAAGGTGGACAGGAGCAGCGGTTCCCCATGACTGATCAGATACACTTAATAGCTCTGGATCTCTAACCGGCATGGTCAGAGCTATGGGGATGAGCAACGCTACAGCAGAGAACCTGACAGTGTCATGGCCAGAAAATACTCGCAGACAGTACACACTGGTGCTCAGAAGGTGGGCCAGTCTCTGTGAGAATAAACATATCAACGCCAAGAGCCCAGCATTGCTACAGGTAATAGAGTATTTAGATAAGTTGTTCTCGGAAGGAGTGGCGAGAATGACAGTAAACACTGTAAGGTCAATGTTGTTGAGATTTGTAACAACAGGCTGGAGATCGTTTGAGGAACACCCCCTGGTAAGCTGACTACTAAAGGGGATAAAGTTGAGTCTCCCCAAATATGAGGCGATGTGGGACCCCACACAGCTGCTGATGTGGGGCCCCACACCTTCCTTTGGCCAACAGGGCAAAAACTGCAGGCGCTGGGTCAGATGAGGAGAGGAGATTTCATTCGGGAAGCAGGAGGGTCTATGATCCGCTACTAAAAAAAAATCAAATCAAACGACCTGGTATGAAACTCGCTCATTCTTAAGTTCAAAGAATACTATGAACTGTGTGTATGGCAGAATCCACAGTCTTCACAACGATAAGCCTGGAGGTGGTGGCCTCAGAGGAGGTAATTTTCCGGTATGGCAGGTTAACGATGGTGAAAGCCGGTATTGATATGCGATAGTTTAGTCTAGTCATTCTAGTTGGTTTTGTGGCCAAACATCACACTACTTGCAACAGCATTTTTGTCACGGCTGTGCATTTCAGTTTTATCCCCTTTGGAACATATCAAACGTCTAGGATGTTAAAATTGGTGGAAACGGATGAAAACAAGCAATTAGCAGACGCCATCATGAAAAATCAGTTTTCCTGCAATAACTCAGTAATGGAACATCCAATAATGCACACAAAAGGTGTCTATACCTATGTTTTCATTTAACATTTTCTTTTTTTATTGAGGCTGTATTTATACTGTCCATAGCATATAAGCCTGGGTATTCAGGCTTGTTTTCAATTCTGGCCAGCTGTAGTGTTGGTGTTATCTTATCACACAGTAGCTGCTGATAAGGTATTTGATTGCCTGCATTTCAGTAGCAGATAGATGGTTGGTCTGGTTAGTAGCCTATGTTAATTTGTTTTGATTTTCTTGGCATATATGTGTTTTATTTTGTTCTACTCTTAGTACTAGACTAACCTACTCCTATTTACATATCATAGGCTTGTATGTAGCTGTGTAGTGTTCTATCTGGCTACTTTTGGCATGGTTACCTTGGGGATGACATTGACCTGCTCACACTGCTCATCCTGCTCTGTTTTTATGCTGAAACATCAGACTCTGCAAGTCATCAGGATCAGGATGGGTCCAGGACATCAAGAATACCAAGCAAATCCTCGGCACAGAGGTCTGTGCAAGATTCTTAATCGGCCATGCCATGCTGGGCTGTGACACAACAGCAAGGGTTTACAACATAGGGAAGGGCACATCCATTAAACAAATGAAAGGAAGTCCACAATGTCTCTGTCTGCCTGACATCTTTAACAATAAGCATGCAACAAAAGGTGATATTTCAGAGGCTGGAGAAAAAGCGGTCATTTGCTTGTATAACGGCAGCCTTAAGGAAAGTCTTGATCAATTACGGTACAAACAATTCAAGGAGAAGTGACTAAGAGCACCAAGTATGTTGATGCTATGTTCTGTACCCAACATCTACAGCTGCTAAGGACCATATTTTGCGAGTATTTCTACAGGTCCAAGAGTGGAAAGCAGAGGCTACCCATCTTGAACCACAGGAATGTGGTTGGCAGATAAGCGAGGGTCCATTAGTTATAAAGCAGACTGACCTCCCACCTTCCCCAGCAAAACTACTCAAAACATTCCACTGCAGCTACAAAGCAGGCTGCAAGACAGCATGTTGTACCTGCAGGAAGAACGGGATCAAAAGTCCATCTTGTTGTTCAGAGTGCAAGGGAATCAGTTGCTCTAACTCACCAACTCCCAATATTGACAAACAGGAGCGCAATCCTGAAACATGACTGTTTATATATAACTAACTTGCTGTTCCTTTTTGCATTGATCTCGTAGGCCCTATATATTATGTAGCACTATTGACAATATAAAAGCCAGATAACATATCCAACAACAATATAAATCAAATCAATTTCAAACAAACATAACTCAACCACCTATTACGTACAAGCCTATGGACATGTAAATAAAATAGGCTAGTATAGAATTAAGTAGAAAAAAGCGGAAAACTCTTCCCAAGAAAACCCCAAAGCAGTAACATAGAACCTTAAGAAAACAACTAACATGGAAATAGGAATAGAACAAAAATACAATGCCAAGAGGGCCCAACAAAACTAACATAGGCTACTAAACGTATACTTTCTCTCTGCTACTGAAATGCAGACAATCAAATAACTTATCAGCAGCTACTGTTTGGTAAGACAACACCAGCACTACAGCTGGCCAGCATTGAAAACAAGCCTGGGTATCCAGGCTTACATGCTATGGACAGAATAAATACAGCCTCAATACAAAATTTAAAAATTTAAAAAAAGTTATTTGATGGCATGCTACTTCCCTCCATAATGATGGCTATAACCCAATGTCTACTGTAGTATCATTACTGAATTACCACATGTTTTACTGTTCAAATTGCAAATGGTGTGTGGGCCTGAAGGTTCTGATTGAACAATACTGTTTCCATCAGAAATGTCTGTGGTATATACAACTATGATCATGATGAAAAGTACAAAGCAAATAAAACACTAAGGAACTGGTTGCATACTTTATGATCATTTATGAGAGAAATACAATATTTACTTTCTCTTATATTCTACAAACACATGGACACAGGTTTTGTATATGCCAAATAATGGATATAGCTGAGTAGTATGTTGACATGAAGATGAACATAAATCATTTCTCATGATTTACTGCTAATTGTGGTTTTCACCACTTTCCACCAATTTTAACGGCCTAGACTTATGAATGGCCTAGACTTTTCAAAGGGGATGAATCTGAAATGCATGGTGGTGAAAAAACTTCTGTTGCAATTAGTTTGATGTTTAACCACAAACTGACTGGACTAGTTCATGCCATACTCACGCCGACAGACCGGGACCACCGCGGCCCTGAGGAGGGAGGTGCCCATCACAACCATACAAACAGCATCCAAATGGACGGGAAAAACAACCTTTAGAAGGTTCTACGATAGGACGGTAGCCACAGGAGGCACCGCCAAGCTCATACCAACCATTTGGGTATGGACATTGTGTAAATTACAGAAAACTGATGAACTAGTTGTAGACTCAAACTGATATATATATATATATATCTAAGTGAAACTGGGGGTGACTGGCATGTAAACAGAGTAATTAATACAAAAATATAATAAAAATCCCTAAGCAACAATATTGTGTCATGTGCTATATATGTTTATGAAAAAGAGAAGCAAATATGGGAACCCAGTAGGAATACAAAGCAGCTGCTGGCCCTCGTGTGCTATTAACGTGAGAAGAATATGGATTATTATGCTAAGAAGAGGCCACCAGGGGACAGGGGCCCACCCTTTAAAAAGCAAGTAAAACTCACCCAATAACAACGAGAGTTTGAATGAAACAGTAGCCGCTGGCTCCTTGTGGCCCATTCTTACCATAATAATCCATATTCTGCTGCATCTTAATAGCAGAATTGAATACTGTATCAACAAACTGACTTTCCAGGTGTGTCCCCAACCTCTGGCCAATGTTGCAGAAAATCCAATCATAGGGTTAGGAAACTTAAAACTCCTGAGAGAAGAGCCATATGAAGATGACATCTCTCAAAATGCCCTGAAATTATTATTTATGTATAGTCATTTTCTACTCTTTAAAATTGTCAAATGCTGAGGTCCATGACAGAGTATGTTCCGTATATGCAAATATGTGTATGATGCAAATATGTTTACGAACCATCATTCAATACACACGGAGCATGACCGGCCACAAAGTCCTTAATTATCTTCGCTTTGGCATTCTAATTGTTCCCCCACCCCCTAGTGGGTTGTGGCTGTTAAAGTCACCCATTATTAGATATGGGGATCCAGTTCTTGTAAAGGGAGAATGGAGCTTGGAGGAATCAAAATGGAAATTGAAATGTCACAAGCTTATTTTTCATATTTGCCCTTGTTGCCATATCATTACAAAGCAGGTTGGAGAGCTTACTTCGTTTTAGCTACGGTGGTCATTTGGCCACCGAGTTAATTTCCAAGGTCAAATTGTATATAAGATTAATGTGCAGTCTGACAGTTTGGGCACTGATACATTGAGTTTTGGGACGTTTCCATATTGGTATAGATCACTAGAAAGCAAACAATTATATCTAATTTCTTGAATATTTCCAGGCCATTTAGTTGGGACCAGATTGAGTAAAATATTCAACAAATTAGATATAATTTGTTTCTTTCTAGTGAGGTATTCCAATATGAAAACATCCCAAAACGCAGTGTGCCACAACTATATTTGTGAAGCTGCACACTAATCCTATATAAAATTCGACCTTGGTAATTGAACCGGGGGTGGAATGAGGTATTTAACCACCATAGTCAATCTGGGTAAGCTCTCCAACCTGCAAAGCTGATAGAGTAAGATTCCCACTGATCCTAAAAACAGATTTGTAGCCTACATACAGCCAGAGCCTTGAGCTGCTGAAGGTAGTGAGGTGTTCATGCTATACATGTGATACACATAACTCTGTACAACTATGTCTTTCAAGTGCAGATAACACTTGTTAAATAAGAATATTAACAAACAAACCATCTAGAGGTCAAGAGGCAGCCTTCCTCTTTATCTACATATATGTTATAATATCATAGGTTGCCTGTAGGCCTTACGTGGAGTTAAAATCAATAGAAAACATGCCAGCAGACTACCATCTAGCTATTGACATGGTAAATAAACAATCAATAAAACAAATTTTAACAAAAATAGTTATGACATAACCTTTATCATCATACCAGCCATATTCAACATGGGGTTAAATGCGCAGCTGGTGCTTATTTGCTGTCATTGCTGGGGGTGCACAGAAGAGCCACTCACATCAACAAGCCAGCCCACTGGCCAAGCCTACAAAGATCATCGAGCAATCAAATTCAACCTCAAAACCCCAACCCCAGCCTAGACCCTGCTAGGCTCTGAATAGACACTCACTCAGGGCCCACCATAGCAGCACCACATCTTCATAACATCTTAAGGTCTTTCCTAAGAGTTCTTTTGGGGGTACCCCTGAAAGGAGAAAAACGACTTCAGGACGTAAACCAACATTTTGTGTGATGAAGCTAACAGCTTTGGCCAAGGAATGTTTTATCCTGAAATATTTCCTTTTGTACATTTCCTTTTGTCAGCACAATCCATCATTTGGCTTACCATCAGATCAATGTTATATCTATAAACTAACTGAACTCATGTTTATTAGTATGCTTCTTTATTACACTCATTTAGAAAAAAAGTGTTCTTTTGCAGATCCGAATGAAATCCTGTTGTCGATGTCAGGTACAGGAAAAACTTAAATATTATTGCATTTATATGTGAGTTATTTTATTGTTGGTTATCACTTTTAATTTCTATTCACATTATTTGAGGGGATGCCTGCTGTCTGGAGGCCAGGAGTCTCTATGCGGGGAGGCTGATATGACCTTATATGTTACTAGGAGATAAAGTCCCAATAAACAAACTATGTGATATTATAATAAACCTATGTAGTGTAAAGAAATGTAGACACGTTCAAGTCTACTTAGCAAATGTTTATTTACTGGATCTTGTCACGTCATCAATCACATGACCTGTCAATCATCTTTGAGCTCATTACATATGCACACACATTACATATAGGGCGTATTCGCTTTGCAATGCATTATTAGGAATTGACATAAGCTACAAACACACCTCACTTGACTTTACCCAACTTGACTTGACCCAACCTGACTTTACCCGACCTGCCTTTACCCGACCTGACTTTATCCGACCTGATTTTACCTGACTTTACTTTACCCGACCTGACTTTACCCGACCTGACTTTACCCGACTTGACATTACTTGACTAGACTTTACCCGACTTGACTTTACCCGACTTAACTTTACCGGACTTGGCTTTACCCGACTTGGCTTTACCCGACTTGGCATTACCCGACTTGGCTTTACCTGACATGGCTTTACCCGACTTGGCTTTACCCGACTTGGTCAAGTCAAGGCAGGTAAAGTCAAGTCAGGTAATGTCAAGTCAGCTAAAGTATGAGTGTAGTACCAAGCTGATCGTAAGCGCAAATGAACGATAGTGGTGGGGAGGCGGAGCAGCGGAGCCAAAATGCTAGCTCTCCAGCAAATATCATAGGATATCGAAATAAATAATAATAAATAATAAATAAAGGAGGTAGGAAGAAAACTGCCTATTTATATATATATAATAAACTATATTTTACATATATTTAAACCGGACGTGGTGGCCGAAACGGTAGAGCGCAGACTTCCCATGTGGAAGGATGGGAGTTCAAATCTCAGCCAAGTCAAACCAATGACTTCTAAAACTGAGACTTATCCTCCGGCGCGACTGACACTGGTCTACATCTGCTGGAAGCGAGGAGGCCTCAGGTGGCGCCACCGGTACAATGGTGGATCTTACAGAGTATAACAATAATGATAATTATTTCCTCATGGATCTTCATACTCGCAGAATTTGTTATACAGCACATATACATGCTGGAGGAACTGGCATATATAGCATTGCAATATCAGGTGAAGAACAACTTAGCAGTGTTCCTAAATGTAGGGATGACTGTGTATCCATTTGCAACTAACAAGTTGACCTGTTTTATGTGTGTGCAGTGCACTGTTGCACTGGCCTTTGCATACCAAATTCAATCCTCTCTCACAACTATTGCAAGGGGTATAAATAAGCTCTGACACTCAGTGAGTTCAGCCTGCCAGTGGAGGTGTAAGTGACAACCCTATTGTGGCAGCTTTCTTTGGGAAGTTTTTTTAGTACAAGAATGGATGACTGATATGGAATAGGTGATTCAGGCATCTCTATATACAGGATTGATTGATGGATTGGTGGTATCTTTACGCCGCGTCGGCAGATAAGCCATAATCACGGTGAGAAGTGTTTGGTTTTTATTCAAAATGCAGGAACATGTCCATTAAAAATGTATGTTGTACTAACACTGGATACTATGTGATATCTTGGTGGATTAATAATCTATATGTTTGTGCATGCATGTAATATATGTGTATATATGTGTACCGACATGCGTATACATGCATATTTGTCTTTGTTTAATGTATTCAAATTAAAAGTGCATGTGTTTGCAGTTCCTAATCTAAAGAGAGTCTCAACTATGAAAGGTAAAACAACCCTTTCATTGATCAAACTAACAACGTTGGTTTGGTACCAACTTATATCTCTAAATTAACTGTACTGATGTTTATTTATATGTTTCTTTAAAGCACTCTTTTTTTAAAAGAATAACCCCGATTTCAGGATATAAAATTACTTTTTGAGTGATCAAACTAACAGGTTTGGCCAGGGAATATGCTATACTAATATATTTGATTTTATACTTTTGCTTGTCAGCACAAGCCAGCATTCGGCTTAATTAACATCAGACCAATGTTTTAACAGCCATGTAACATACTGCAGATTTCGTTTAGTTCATATTCTTTTAACAAGCCATAATAGCTACATTAACTGAACCCATGTTTATTGTCATGTTTCTTTAATTCTTACTTCATCTTGCGAAAACCGGAAGTTAAGTATCCGGGGAGATGACAAGCCTGTGCTGGCCAGAAGTAGCTTCAGTAAACAACTTGACAGCAGAGGAAGCAGATCGAGTTGGAGAGGACAAACATTAAAGATAAGTTTTTAAATACCAAAGGAGAAATGAGACTGATGGAAAGTAGTGTGTAGTATAGTCATTTTAGGGTCAAATAAGGGCTAACCTAGACAAAACCGTAACAGAAGTTTGTTGACGTATTTGGAATGAGGAATGAGTGATATGTCCCTGATAGCATAAGGAGAGTTGCAAGCTGTAAAACAAAATACGAGCCAACATGTAAGCATAGAATTTGTGCATTTGAGGCTAATACGAGCCAAAATATATGCATAGATTTTGTGCATTTGAGGCTAATACGAGCCAAAATGTATGCATAGATGTTGTGCATTTGAGGCTAGAGCTATATCCAAGTTCACACACAAAATTATTAATTATGTCACATAATATAGCTTGTGCATGATTTAATCATTTTCCGAATTTGGGACGTGTTAAGCCATTTATATTTCATCAACTCCCTCGGAAGCATACAGATGCTGCAGTTACAACCATTTATTCACAGGCAGATATTTCAATAATCATATCTCCATTAATTTGATAATACTAAACATATGTTCCTACTTTCCTACCGGTATGATTCTCCACTTCAGTGTTACAACTAAAAACATAATACTGTTAACCAACTAGAAATCTAAATATCCTAAACACATTCTGATTTTTCTATTATAGTACAGTGGTTAAGGAAGAAATTGTGCAAAATTTGACAAATGCATCAAATTTGGCATACAGATAGCTTAAAATGTGTAGGTAGATTCATATAGGCCTAAGTACACATCACCATCACCATGCCAACTGACCGCCATCTTGAATTTCAAAATGGCCAACCTCCAAATATGATATTGCTCATATCTCAACTCCTAAGCAACGTAGACACATGTCCAACATAATATTTATGCGATAATTAATATGCTCAGGTTGTTATTATGTTGATTTTCAAGATGGTCGACAATTCAAAGCAATCACTTATATATATTTGTTGGGTTCCACCGACCATAATGAAATACAGTATCAGCAACTGTTGATTGCTATGAGGAATATTGTATGCTCTTTTTATTATCATGTATTTGATATAATAAAACTAATTAATCATACTATTGTGATGGCCCACAGTCTTCCATACCGCCACGCACTCACGGAAGAATGCCAAGATTTAGTACAGTACGCTTCTCACTGGTTTATTACCAAAACCTATCCACTCTCTGCGCATCAACAGTCAACTGACCCGCCCCCCTAACTTGCCAGGTCCCACATTGACTCTATAGGTGGGTGGGGGGTGTGCTAGCCACACACAGTAGAGGGCAGGCCAGTTGGGGCTCTGCCTGGTGGCTAGTGTGCCACCACCTAGCGCAGTTCAGTGTAACTGCTTAGGTGTGTGGCGTAGTGTCTTCCGCCACCATTTGGTAGTGGGGCTCATGTACAGACTACTACGCTATTTAGAACATATTTAGCATACAACAGTAACAACAACCCAACACATACATTTGATAATTCCTCAATGGTAATGAAATATATGCATCACTCATCTGCGAATAATACTTTAACCTCAGAATACCTCAGTTAAAGTCAGGTGTCGACACATGTCCCCGTGCAACTATGTAGCTGTATGCATTGAAGTGCCATTTGGACATTTGGACTGGCATTTACATCCCTTCTTGCATAGTTGCAGCCACAGTTCACCAGCTCATAGCAGGACTTTAAAGCTTTGGGTCAGTCAGTCCAAAATGGCTTCCTCCCCGAGTCAGTTGCAGTTCATCCCCAAGACTGGGCACATCTGGAGCTGGTACAAGAGCGTGTGACCACACATAACCTGTTTGGTACACTGCTCTTTTCAGCTGTTGAAAGAGAGCAACTTTGGTTGGAGAAATGTTCTCAATAGCAGCAGAACCCTGGGTGAAGAGATGTTTCCTCACCTCATCAACACTGCTGAAGTTACATGTTCTACTGTACATGCTGATGATGATTCTTACTTCATCTTCCGGATACCGGAAGTTAAGTATCTGGGGAGAGGACAATCCTGCGCATGCCGGAAGTAGCTTCAGTAAATAACTCGGCAGTGGAGGAGTCAGTACGAGTTGGAGGAGGACAAACGTTGAGGAAAGTTTTTTGACGAACCAAATGGATTCATTTAAAAGTTTTGTGGGTGAATGTTTTGTTTGTGAAGTGAAGTAATTGATTTAAAAAAATACTGCATTCATGCCTATTCTTATGGTTCTAACGCTTGTCGTTACAGAGCATAGACTGCGAGAGTAAGTGCTATTCACCTCTCGGCTGTAACGAACGCGCCTAACACATTTACGTGACTGGTAAACGGTTTGGTCGCTCAAGGCAAAGTATCAGAACGGTTTCGACATTGAAATCGCTCAAATGATGTTTCCTGAAGACCTAGCAAATGTGAAGTCTGCTGTTCATAATTTAAGCGGGTCAGATCCTGAATCGGTGGATTTTTCGCATACAAACAAATCAAAACAAAAGAAGAAAGTAACGTCGTTAGACTCAAAAGAAAAACAACGGCTGAAAAATATAGAACAAAGTTCTCCAATTGCAAGTATGAGCAATGATAATTTGAGTGATATGTTAGAGTTCAAAATGATGTTCTCGGAATTGATGGAAATGAGAAAAGAAGCAAAAGAGTTGGAGCAGAAGACATTGGAAATTGAGAGTTGCAAGAAGGTGCCATGGAAACAGAGACATCATATCTATGTCACGGTGACAGGGTGTGCAATGATATGGAGTATGATGTGCTGTATGACCCAGAGGAAGATGAAGATTACGCTATTATGAGGAAGATGATGGTGAATCTGTGAGTGCGATCAACATGAATGAACAGTTGAGATTACTTAGATTTTAGAGTGGATTTTGACAGTAAAGAGAAGCAAAAGATGACAGAGACGCTCATTAAACCATCCCCTTTCAGCAGTTTCAAGGCTCTTTCGAAGCCAAAAGTGACAGCGGTCGAGTTAGAAATGACCCCGGTAATGGTTACCACATCAAAGACATCGACAACGCATACAACTATGGCGAAAACAAAAGTATGACGAAAGTTTAAGCTGGATACAGGGCTACATGAGGGCACACTGTTAACAGAAATACAAGAAATATATAAAGCAGTGAAGAAGCCGCTGGCACAGAGGATCGTAATCAGTGAATCGATGGCAGGGGTCATCCATCATTATTACAAAGGGCCCAATGGTAGTGGACCAAAGCAGTTAAAAACAATACGGGAGATAGCAAGGTAGGATATGGGGCTACAAAATGTACCTGCGGCACACATGCAAGCTTTAAATGAAGAGATACGTTTTGCTGAAGGCAGGAAAGATCGTTAGTGCTCACTGTTGACTGCGACGAAGGGAGGTGTGGGAGCGCTGACAGCGATAGCGCCTGTGATGGTTATTATTTTGCAAAGGGGCTCAGCGAATCTGAAAGTGAATTCACGATTGGGAAAAGAAAGCCTGCAGGGCCATTGCTCCCAAAGTCGACCCAGGAGAATTTGTCGTCACCATCCACTAGAACCATCAATATGACAGAGTGGAATCCCTTTTAGTTGTAGTACTCTGACCAGCCATGGGCTCGACATTGGCTGGGGATATGTTTCCCATCAAGGGCTCCCAAGCAATGGTGAAACTGCAATCTTGTGGAGAACTGCTCAGCAATACCTCTCCATTGCTGTTCTGTAGTTGGAGCTTGAATGACCTCCTCGGCATACTCTGCAATTATAGCTTCACACACATCACGAACGGCAAGCGAGATAGTGTTGTGCGGAACTCGGAAAAGCGTTCATGAGTGAATGATAGCTGTCACAAGAGGCTAGGTATCGCAGAGTGAATGACAGTTTCAATCCAGGTGTTAATGCCTTTCTGTACACCCCTCCGCACCACCAATCAGATCACAACACAAACTGGAGCCCATGATTCCACGCCATCTGGTGGTCAGTCTGCAACAGCCTCTCCGACTGACCACATCTACAAAACTCTTATTCAACGATGCCATGACAAAGTTCATCAGCAAAAAAGAGGGGCCGTGGACGCCCAGCCAAGACCAGCACTCAGAAAGGCGCAGCTACAATGCTACCCATAAAACTCGGGGAAAACCAACCGGGGAAGCAGAGCATGCTCCCGATGCAGCTCGGAGACAGCTTGCAATCCCAGGGCGCCACCAGCAGTACGCCCCAGTACAGAACCAGCAGGCGTAACACGCAACACACCTCCAGCGGGACTGACGGCGAATCGGACGATTGCTACCTGGAGCCTGGGCAGTGGCAATCATGCCTGATGGCTCAGAGGCAAACGGACGAGGCCAGCCTGGACCGACGGATGAGTGACATGGAGCAGAGGATGACCACACGCATGGAAACAAGGATGGAGTCCATGCAACAGCAGCTGGAGGACGGTGCAAGACCAGCACGTGCACGAGCGACCCCAGGGAACCGTCACCAGTACCAGCACGCAGACGCGCACAATCACCACCTGCACGGCTAAGGGATGATGACCGTGACCGGCACAAGAGGCCCCACCGGGCACTGCCCCTCCCCCCCAGTCCAGGAAACCTCCCCCGACAGGTGGAGGGATGAGCAGAAACAGAACATGTACCTGCTGCTGCCTGAAAAGGCGGGGACACGCAGGAGGTCAAATAGCACTGGTATCGTGACTGCGAAAGTACAACGTCTGAACACTTTGACTTCTGGTTACTGAATGGTTTATTCATGGCGTAGGGCACGCTTGACCCGCCGGCTAAACTTTCCATGACGTCATCTCATTTGCATATCTCTTTGTCCCCAACTCTGCATATCGTTAACATATATTAACCACAGGTCTAGACGTCTATTGCGCATATATCACATCCCCCCCTCAAAGTATTTCTGAAACATGAAATGTTACAAAATAACAATGAAGAAACACAAAATATACAATATCAAAATATATGCGCACTTAACTTGCAAATGTCCGAGTGCACAATGCACTTAAGTCCTCACACTCCGGCCATAATGCCTGATATCTCATATTGTCCACAAACACAAACGCTGAAATAAACTTAACTGTACATGCACATGTTAATCCTGCAACAGTCGGAAGCACACTGACCTACTATAAATCAAACCTGCTCGCCGACCTGACCTACTTAGATTAACCGTACTGTTTACATTCGGCGTTGACGCTGACCCAGATTGCGTCACTGACGCTGACCCAGATTGCGTCTGCACGACCAACTCGGGTCGCCCCTCCACTGGCGCTCCAATGATTTGTACTCGGCTACGATATAACATGTTGCCTGACTCATTTAAAATCTGATATTCTCTCCCGGACACCCCAGTCCGCCCCAAAATAACACCTTTTTTCCATTCCCCAGCATTATTTTTGTACTTTATCTTATCTCCAACTTTCATGGGCTTGTGCGCCGTACCGCACTTCCGGTCATGGAACGCTTTCTGACTGCCCTGCCGCTGAGCTGTCTGCCTTTTCTTAGGATCCTGCGTTTCAGGCACCAAAATACCCTTTGCCATAGGTAACCTGCCTCTCAACCTTCTGCTCATGAGCAACTGCGCTGGAGATACGTTCAGGACAGGCAACGGAGTATTGCGATAATTCAGCAATGCTAACTGAAAATCAGCTCCAGTTTTCTCACACTTCTTTAACATGTCCTTAACTGTTTGTACGAACCGTTCAACCTGACCATTGCTACGTGGATACTGTGGACTGGAATACACGGCCTTGAACCCATAATGCAGTGCAAACTCCCTGTACTCATGGCTCTTGAACTGTGGACCGTTATCCAACACTACCTGACTAGGAATACCGCGCCTTGCAAAGTTGTCTTTTACCGCTTCAATAACAGTGACAGACGACGTATCGCCCAAAAGCCTTACCTCTGGAAACTTGGTGTAGTAATCTACAGTTATCAGGTAATTCTTATGATTTAACTCAAATAAATCGGCCCCCACTTTGTCGTATGGCTGACAGGCGATCACACCAACTGACTTTATCCTCGATTTGCTTGTTAATATTTGGCCAAAACATACAGTCCCGCGCCAACTGCTTGGACTTAGTCACCCCCAAATGCGTCTTATGCAACGCCTCTATCATTTCACCACGAAGAGCTGGAGGAACCACCACCCGATTGGCGTTCATTACAAGATTATTTTCAACTGTTAACTCATGCTTGTACGGAATGTACTGTCTCAGACACGGTGGTGTCTGTATACGTGTAGTGTCCCACCCATCTTCAATGTGTGAGATCAACATAGACATCGATACATCTTTTTCATACTCAGCTACAATTTTACTCAACAGACTCGACGACTGCACGTCCACTGCAGCAACGCAGAACGTGTCATCGAACAGGCTCTGTATGCGCCCTGGACAACGTGTCTGCAAAAAACATCAAAGAGCCCTTCACATGACATAACTGAATATTGTAATTCTGCAATCGCATTCGCATTCTTTGCATTTTAGCCGACAACTTGTGTATTTGGTTTTTGCATTATGGCCACCAACGGCTTGGCAAAACTGAAAAATACTTAGCATCAGCTGTTTTGGCAATAATCTCATTAATAGTTTTGGTTGGGAACGGCCCTCTTTTTATCGCTTTGTTTAATTTAGTCGGATCCAGACAGATTCTAATTTTATTTGTTTTTTTTACTATCATGATAGAATTAACCCACTCGGTAGGTTCATCCTGCTCCACTATAACACCTAACTCTACCATCCGATCAAGCTCACTGCGTACCTTGCTCTGAATTGCAAACGGAATCCGTCTAGGCGGATCTATGACAGGTTGAATAGACTTATCGACATGAATGATAGCCTTTGCTTTGATCAACCCCAAACCCTGAAATACGTCTTTGTATTCGCTTACCAGCTTCTCTGCCCCTGCGCTGGAACTGTTTGTCGGTGTGGCAATGTTCGTCGGTTTGGCCACGTTCGTCGGTTTGCCAATGTTCGTCGGTATTGCCATGTGCACCTCATCCACGCGTGCCAGCAGGTTCAAAGTCACACAAGCCTGCTTGCTCAGGATGGGCTGGCAATCCGGCACCACCTGGAACCGAAGCACACTGTCGTTGACATCAAGCAGTGCCTCTCCATCCGGCGTGATCCGGTGACCGGTGAACGTCACCAACGAACATCTGGTGTTCGCCAGCCTCCCCGGAGCGACTCTGTCGAAGACGAACCTCGGAAGCATATTTGCCTCCGATCCAGTGTCAAGCTTGAACTTGACAGGACAACCGTTCACCCGAACGATTGCGTGCCACAGCTCGGCATCCCGTCCAGCACCGCGATCGATGGCGCCCACAAACAGATCCGTTGCCAGTACATTGACTTCCGCCGGATCCGGGTCTTGCTCAGCATTGTGAGGGTCGGGTGCTTCGGCGTGAAGCTTGTTGACTCTCCCGAGCCTGCTCCTACAGACCTTCCCGAAGTGCCTGATCTTCTTGCAGGCAATGTACACCTTCCCTTTCGCTGGGCAGACTCCCCGGCGGTGCTCATACCCACAGTTCTGGCAGCGGATCTTGAAATCTCCTGCACCGGCGCCGCCGGCAATCCAAGATGGCGATTTCTAAGATGGCGTCGCTGCTGACCGGACCGCCGGTGCACCGGTACGCACATTAGCATAATTCCGAATGAAATCTATGTCTTTACTTTCCACGTCTGATTTGGTGTCCTCCAACAGATCTGAACTGAACTCACTCATTTCACACATACTTATGCACTTTGTCAATGTTAACTCAGTAGTTTAAAGCAATTTGTTCCGCAAATTCACATTTCTTAAGCCAGCACAAAAGCGACTCCTCCACTGCCCCGTATTCACAGTCTTTGACTTTGTCCCTTAACGCTGTGATGTACGTCGCCATATTTGCTGACGCTTGATTATGTGAATTAAACTTGTATTGTGTGATAATTATACTGCTTTTACCGACACAATAAACTCGAAATGCTTCAGTTAACGGTTTGATCTTGTCTTGATCGGCGAAAGCAAAAGTCATATTGGCAAATACCTTTTGCGCTTCCTCGCCAGCAACGTGAAGGAAGATGCAGCATTGCACTCGTTCTCCTTTCAATATGACACCTGCCACAGTGGCATATATATCATATGCTCTGATCCATGTTTTCCAGTTCGATCTTGCGTTGTTGCTGAGGACAAGCTGACCAGGTATTTGCTGGCGGCATTCTTCCTCATCTGACACCATGTGAAAGTACAACGTCTGAACACTTTGACTTCTGGTTACTGAATGGTTTATTCACGGCGTAGGGCACGCTTGACCCGCCAGCTAAACTTTCCATGACATCATCTCATTTGCATATCTCTTTGTCCCCAACTCTGCATATCGTTAACATATATTAACCACAGGTCTAGACGTCTATTGCGCATATATCACAGTGACTACCAACTGGAGGAGGACGCCATCAACAGATACCAGGCGAGATACAGACGTCTTGAAGGTAGGAGAGCTATTCTCCATGACATGTTTATTACGAATCCGATATCGAAGCCTTACATGTATCTGAAACGCCTGAGGTGCACCTCGTTGGCACAAAAGCTGGCAGCGTGCACCATGATGACGGAGCGAGAGTACATGCACGCATACATGGCACCGCTCGCGGATCGGAAGGCATACGACGGTCGTGATTTTCCACATATGTTCAAACATCTCAAGTGTATAACCGAAGACTGCATGCGCAAACCATGGCCCACGGTGAGGGAATGGTCCCAAAACATATTTGACATAGTCGAGAAGGAGGAAATCGGCTGTCATGACCGCCAGGAAATCCAAAATGACCGTGCCACATTCCGCACTGCCCAAAACAACTACCCCACCCACGGCAGAGATGACCACGGGCCAACAGCAGTAAGCAACAAGACCGGCAGGGGGCGCATCAAGGCAGAGCCCCACGAGTGGCCGTGCACAATCTTCAACACGGGCAGACGCTGTAACGAGAAGCAGCATCATCAAGACGGTCGGCAGGACGTGGTGCACGCATGCGCATATCGTTTCAAAACATACCACGTCTACTATGACTTATGAGCACACCAAGCAGCAATGCCGGAAGAAATCCCGCGACAGTGTACCAAAAAACTAAAGATGGGGGGAATCTACTTAGCAATACCATGGAAACCCCCAAACAACAGATACAAAATGCAGCAACCAGAACTGGATTGCCCAGTGAACACCAGCAGATGCACAATGGCAGCGGAACCAAGATTCCTGAAAGAAAGTGAGTTAAGGCCAAGCCACAAACACATGCAAGTGAAAAAGGCGGCACCAGACAATCGGAGCGAACTGTTAAAACAACACACATCACACCACAACAACACGCCGCACCCAACACCCAATATGCCAGGCCGCACCCTGACATCACAGGCCTCACCCAACTTCAAGTCTGTACTGACATGGCTGATGATGCAAGCGGCTGGGATAGTAGGGGGGGGTGATGCGAGCGGCGGCCCCACACATGGACACAACGGCGACATAAGCAACATTATTGACGTTGAGGTCATACATCACCACTATGCCCAGGATACAGCAATATTACATGACCGCCGCATAGACCCCGAGACAGGGGCATTCAGCCAACATCGCCATCAACACTGGCCAGCCCCACGAGATGGAATAGACACCGGAATTGCCGCCATATACACAGCAGTAAAGCACACTGGACTGCCCAATGCTGTCTCAGCCCGTCGACACGTCCCATCCGGACTTAATATACACCAATGGAGGAAAATTCTATCCAGCTCGCCCGACCATCGGCAGCTAATAGATTTTATGGACTATGGATTCCCACTCAGATACATGGGACCCACATCCAACACCTCCCGAATACTCAACCACCCCAGTGCAACCCAGCATCCAGCAGCAGTGGATGATTACATAGCCAAGGAAGTAAGTTGTGGAGCCCTATACAGCCCATACAAACAAATGCCTTTTATTGAATTGTTTCATGTATCACCATTAATGACTCACAAGAAATCAGACCCAACTAAACGACGCATAATAGCTGATGTGTCATTTCCCAGACACATTTCAATTAATGCCTACATACTGCACTCGGCCATACAAGGGGGAACTGCCTCCCGATAGTAGATGGTTTCACAAAGAGTTGAGGGAGGCCGGCAAGGGGAGTTTCATGTTCACGGTGGACATACGCATGGCATACAAAAACTCCAGGTCCTGCCCCCTTGACTGGCCCCTTCTGGATGCAAGATGGCGAGATGGATACTACCTTGACACATCAGTACCATTTGGCGCCCGGGGATCCAGCTGCCATGTACAACGAGTCGCCGAGGCCGTAGTCTACATACTGAGAGAGAGAGGGGTATAGGAGCCACAATGTACCTCGATGACCTCATTGTAGTCGCAAGTAACAAGCAAACATGCCAAAAACATTTCCGGATAACACAACAAATATTCAGCGAACTTGGGTTACCAGAAGCCATCGAGAAGACACAACAGCCAGCCACCAAAGTATGATGGCTGAGCATATGCATTAACGCCCAGGACATGACCCTAACAATGCCGCGAGATAAAGTCAACAGCGCCATCAGACTTGTACGCACAACAGCAGGCAGGGAACATGTAACACAAAAACAACTGCAGTCACTCCTAGGGAAGGTACTCTACATATCTAAATGTGTTCAACCGGCCCGGCTGTTTGTCGGACGACTCCTCCACGCCTTACGCAGCATGACGAGCAACCGCATGGCAGTCACCGATGAGATGAGGTGGGACCTCGCCTGGTTCCCGGAGTTCACCCACTCATGAAACGGGACATCACTAATTACGACAAATCAGCCTACTACTGAAATAGTTGTTGATGCATGCATGCATGGGAGGCATCGGGGGAGTAGATATCACAAGCACCTACTCCGCCCAACTAGCCGACGACACCAGTGATGACCCAGACAGCATCAACCAGCTGGAGGCAGCCAACATCCTCGTAGCACTCCACACATTGGCTAAACACTGGCTGCAGGACACGTCCTAATAAACTGTGACAACAACGCAGCAGTTCAAGTACTAGCAACGGGCATGGATGTGTCAGGCCATGAAGAAGATTTGTATAACATACAGACACATACCCAGCGACCAGAATGAGCTGGCCGATCTACTCAGCAGAGTACACATAACCCACATACACCGTACCAATGTCATTAGAATATGCACTGCTAGCAAAATAAAGCCAGTCACCCCCATCCTAACCACATACCAACAGCTTGACCCCCTCACCCCACACAGATCCAGCCTACATGATACTCGTGCAGGCAGCGGAGGAAAGGCAGGACGCCGCCAGTGGGCCAGGCACCTGGGCGACCTACTGCACGACCATCAACGCATACACACATCACTGCATGACACACCGGGTGGTGCCGCTCCAGCTGACTCCTCTCGAAGTACTTGCTGGCTAGAGGAACTAGCGGGCCGACAGTGCCCATCCTCCGTTGCCAACTCTGCATCACATCTAAGAATGCACCTCCGCATCCAGGAGGCCTTGACAAAGCCACTCAAGCACATAACCGGGCGACTGGCCCTCGATGCACTGAGACGGTACGGTCCAAGTCGCATGCGCCGAGGCCGGCCCCAGATGCCCCAATACCAGTCATAAAAGTGGCAGTGCGACAACTAACAAAGGACCCGCAGGGCGGAGTGGTGGCCACGGCCATCTTCATAATGTTCTTTACAGGAGCACGACAGTTGTAGGTGGCCCGACGATCAGCCACCACTTTCGACCCCACCCGGCACACGACCTGGGACAATGTCGAGATCAGGCAGGGCAAGCTCCACATCCACCAAAAGTGGGCGAAAAACATGTAAGCTACACAACAGTCATGCGACAGGTGGCTCGCCCCATCCCCATCCCCTGCCTTCTGCCCCGTGCAAGCATACCACTCCATGCTTCTCGAGGCACCAACCACAACCCAAAAACAGCCACTACTCACCTTCCTTGCTGATGGAGCCACACTTGCCATCCCCTACATCGCTAGGGAATGGTGCACCACCCAGATCGCTACTGGGGTACAAGCCCCATACACACTACATGCCATAAGGAAGGCGACAGCCACCATCACATTTGCATCAGGCAGCTCTGACTCTGAGGTAGAAGTCCAGCGCTTCAGAGGTTGGGCCTCAAATGCCCACAAAATTCATATAAACACCAGGGACTCCAATAAAGTAAACAAAGCACTCATCAATGCAACACACAACTAATATGGCTTGGCTGAATGATTGGTCAAGCCAATCAAAACACAAAACAACAAATCAAACAACATTTATCGAATTACCACTGAAAGACATTTGACATGTAAGTTGTTATCTTCCACACAATTGACACACAAGCAATTGAACTATCAAAATGGTATGATATTCAATCAATCAATCAATAGTTCCATCCTCTAGTCGAGGGTTGGATGCAATGGTTCTCCACTTGTCCCGATGTTGTGCTGTTCTGATAGACTGAATAATTCAAGCCTGTCCACTGTGAAATATTTGTAAACCATGATGTTCTTGGTCTCCCTCTCCCTCTGCTGCCATTCACCTTCCCTTCCAACAATGTACGGTATATTGAACTCTGACGAATGATGTGGCCAAAATAAATAAGTTTCTTTGTCTGTATAGTGGCAAACAAGCTTTTCTTATTTTTAATTTTTCTGAGAACTTCTTTGTTGGTGATCTTCTTTGTCCATGATATTTTCATCATCCTTCGATAAGTCCACATCTCAAATGCTGCTAAACGTTTGTACATTTTCTTAGAGATTGTCCATGTCTCTGCCCCATACATTAGAGTAGACCACACATAACACTGAAGAATACGCTTCCTTGTTTGTATTAATATCTTACTTGATGTTAACACTCTATACATTTTGGAGAATGTTGTTCGGGCTATTGTTATCCTTCTTTTAATTTCTTCCTCACATCTTGTTCTATGTTTGTGCCATCTATGGTTATACTGACATTTGGTTTATCTGTCTTTTTACTTATAACCATTGTTTTGGTCTTCCTGGCATTCATCTTCATGCTGAATAGTATTCCAGCTTTATTGATTCTATTCACTATATCTTGTAGGTTTTTCTCACTGTCTGCTAGTATTACACTGTCATCGGCATATCTAAGATTGTTGACGTTCATGCCACCTATTGTCACTCCCTTGCAATCTTCAATGTGTCTGAAAATCATCTCTGTGTACAGGTTAAATAGACATGGTGACAATACACACCCCTGTCGAACTCCTCGTTTAATCATAACTTCATCCGATAGGCCCTGCTCCATTTTTATAAATGCATGTTGTGTCCAGTATAAGTTCACAATTAGTTTAATGTCTTTGCCATTGACACCAATATCTTGTAAACATTTGATTAACAGTTCATGATTGACTCGGTCGAAGGCCTTCTCATAGTCAATAAAGCAGGCATAAACATCCTGGTTCACTTCACAATAACGTTCACAAATCATTCTCATATTGAAAATCCCTTCACGTGTACCTCTTCCAGATATAAACCCACTTTGTACGTTACTGATTTGTTCTTCAATTTTCTGTCTGTTTCTCAGTAAAATTATTTTCAGGATCATCTTCAACATATGACTCATCAGGCTTAGTGTTCTGTACTCAGTACACAATGTTGGTTTTAGCTTCTTTGGGAGTCGTACAAATATGGATTCATTCATATTCAATGGTATAAATCCAGTCTCATAGATGTCAGTTACTAGCTTATGAATGATTTTAATCCCCACTTCATCTAGTCCTTTTATCATTTCTGATGTTATCTGGTCACTTCCAGGAGCCTTACCTGCCTTTAGATCATTGATACCCTTCTCAACCTCTGATACTAATATAATATTCCCATCTTCTTTCTCAATTGTGGGTGGGTTCCCTCTGTCATCATTGTATAGTTTGTTTACATATTCTTCCCATCTGGACTTTATTTCATCTTCTTCAAAGAGCATTTTGCCGTCTTTGTTCTTGATACATTTACTGCTTCTCTGTCTGTATCCTTGACCTGTTATCTCTTTCACTTTCTTGTGCATCTCTCTTGAACGATGTTGAGACTCAAGTTGTTCCACTACTTCACACTTCTTATTCCACCATTCATCTTTAGCTTTTTTGCATTCATCTTCTATTTCATTCTTCAGGTGTTTGTATTTAGGTGGCTCAGTGGTTTTCACTTTCTTCCTTTCTGCCATCTTTTCTAGTATGGTTTGCGTCATCCATGATTGCTTTGTCTCTCGTTTCTTATTTGGTAACACCTCCTCTGCTGACTTGACCATGCTTTCTCTGAGAGCTTCCCATTCCATTTCAATGTTGTTATACTCTCTCTGAGGAGTTTCTTCATTCATCAGTACACTGAATTTGTTATGAACAGAGACATTATACTTAGTTCTGTATTTTGCATCTTTTAACATGTTCATATCCATTTGAATGTTGTTTTTAATTTTGTTCTGCTGTTTCAATTTCACTACCATACTGATTACTACTGGATTATGATCCGAACATATGTCAGCACCTGGATATGTCCTTGCCTGTTTGATACAATTTCGATATCGTTGGTTGACAAGAATGTAATCGATCTGGTTCCGACATACATCACCAGGGCTCTTCCATGTATATAGTCTTCTCTTTGGATGTTCAAATAAGGTGTTAACAATTACTAGTTTTGATGTCAAACAGAAATTTATCAAGTATTCACCACGATCATTTCTCTCACCTAAGCCAAATCTTCCTGTTACTGGATATTCATGTTGTTCTCCAACTTTCGCATTCCAATCGCCCATAACAATTGTTATTTCTCCAGATTTGGTGTATTCCATTACCTTTTTGATGCTGTCATAGAACTCGTTGACTTCTTCATCATCGTGATCTGAGGTTGGTGCATAAACTTGCAGAATGTTTATATTGAATGGTTTTCCCCTCAGCTTCATCATAATAATTCTGTCAGATACTGGCCAGAATCCAATCATTGTGGCGGCAATGGACTTCTTCATCATAATTCCAACGCCATACTGATGTTTTTCATCTCCAGAATATATCATATCTACCTCACTATCACCTATCCTCCCGCCACCCGTCCATCTCGTCTCAGCTATACCTAGGATGTCAAGGTTTAGCGCTGTCATTTCCACTTTCAGGTTGTCATATCGGCCTGGTTTGTACAATGTTCGTACATTCCATGTACCAATCTTTAGCACCTTTCCTCCAGTTTTCAGTTGCCTGACATCGGATGCATACCTTCCTATTTTAGGCTTTGGGTTTACATTGTCATTACTAGGTTTCTTAATAGTTGAAGGAAAGGTGCCTCCACTGTAGCTATTAGAAGGCTTCCCCGCAGAGGGACCAGAGTTGTCTCCATCTCTAAATGTGTTTCCATTAATTACCATTGCTTACTATGGGTAAATACTTGGTAGGTTCCCCTTCCTTTCCAAGGTGACTGGCCACTTACTCATCTTTGTCAGAGTGTGCCCTGATGAGCCACATCATCTTGCTGTTACACCTTCAAAGCTATTGATATTCTAACTCATCTGCTGCTCCAATCTTCATGCACTTGAAGGGGTGACATCCCCTGACCACACCAACAAAGTTGATGTGCACCACACTTAGTTTAGGCCGACAATTGAGTGGGTATGGCCGCTGGTGTGCACTACCAACTTCTGGTCTTCCCATAAATGGGACTAGCCGCACGGCAGCGGAGGTTTTAAATCAGAGTTTACCTTCTCCTAGATGAGCAATCAGCCAAGATTGACGAGCCCCCACCTGCCCGAAGCATCTGGTTTTGAGGCGCCAGAGATCCGCCTTTGCCCCTTCTCCCGTCAGTAGAAACAGTTTCGCCTCGTGAAGGCCGGGAGTTGGACTTGGTTATCAGAGGCTGTTTGATACGCATGCCATGAGAAAGTACTTTATAGGTAGTGAGAGCTTATCCTCACTATCACTTCCGGCAATAATAACCTTGATATTCAACAATTGATAATTATATTGATTATTAACTTCTCTCATCACCCTTTTTAATCGCTCTGCATTTTTAATGTTATTTTCTCATATAATCACATGTTATTGCTATGTTATATTATCATATGTGCTGCATATTACATCTCATCCCATAAACTGATCATATACCATGACCTTATGTTGGTCGTTGCTGCTCTCATACCAACATCATTGATGATGATGGGGCGGAGGCGCCCGAATAAAAGCCATGTCTTCCCAACCTCAGCTTCCACGTCTTCTGTGCCCTGTTAATGTTAAAGCAATGTCTAATGTCAAAAGACAAGAATTGTTGTTATATAGAAGGACAAGAGAAGAAGAAGGAAAGGAAGGAACTAACCGAAGGGAAGTCGGGAAATACAATACCATGCTACCAAGACTTTTCCCGGATACTTAACTTCCGGTATCTGGAAGATGAAGTAAGAATATTTTAGTAAAACTATACTTAGCTGGAAGTTGAAGTATTACTAAGATTCTTACCAATCTATGGATACAAAGGTAAGCATCAGGGGCCCATCCTACCCACAACTAGTAAAGAACAGCTAAAATATTACTCGAGTATAAACAAAAAATATATAATCAGATTTAGGTGAGGTTAGGGAAGGTTCGCTGATAGTTTTATTTTTAGTAAGAGTTTGAATACTGCAGCTACTTCTGGCATGCGCAGGATTGTCCTCTCCCCTGATCCTTACCTTTGTATCCGTAGATTCGTAAGAATATTAGTAATACTTCAACTTCCAGGTAATTCTAGTTTGACTAAAATATCATGAATCATTCTAGCTAAGTCATGTTTGCAATCGCATGACTGGGTATGTGGCAGAAGTGGTTGCCTAGACCAAAGCTTATCCAAAGCTCTTCAATGTGCAAGTCATGGAAGTGGCCACATCAGAGTAAACTGTGCGGATTGCTACTTTCATGATCCCATGATTTATGCAATGAGCAACATGTAAGAGTATCCAAGTGTCTGCTTCCTCATGAATACACAGCTGACGACTTTCAATGTCAGCCAACTCATAGCCTCCCGCCATGATGACATTCTGGATGATTATTGGGCAGGTTAACCATATCAGTGATGTGCACCAGGAGCCATCACCAATAATTTGTGTCGGCAAGGCACAATTTGAAGCAAGCATTGGACATACATTGTGAAGTTCCTCTCTCGAATTGAACGCACAAATTGTAGCACCATAAGTTCTAGCTACAACGTCAGTTCCCAGTACTTGAATTAAGATTGCTCAGCCTATTGCATGGCACACCAATCTTCAAGCAAAATGGCATTATCTCCATTAGGCATCTGTGTCAGCTACTGCTGAAATGCATGATTATGTAGTATGTATAAAGCAGATGCTGTCACTTGGTTTGCATACCATGTCTGCGTGACATGTGACCCAGCTACCATTGAATGAGCCGATTCGATGTGGTAATGTTTGCTTGCAGCAGAGCTGCAGCCCAGCCACTCCCCTGCAGCCAATCACCCAGCAACTTTAGGAGGTTCATCTCTATATGCAGGCTGCTCCTCATTATAATATATTTGTCTTTGCCATGGGTTTCTGGCCAGAACAACTGGACTCGTTTTGCAACAGCATAAAATGGTTGATCAGCAGCAATTACAGGCACTTGTTGGGGATTCAGATGATGCATGGCAAGCTTCAGCATATCCATTGCATCAAGCCCCTGTGGTAAGTCATGTCTGTATTTTCTCGGAACAGGGTAACACTACTATTTTGGAAATGCATCCATCCATCGCTGGCTGTTGGCTAGCATGATACACTGGCCAAGCGATGTAGTCCTCAACTCCAAGTTGGCCCTCATTGAGAAGGCCTTGCATGTATTTTCTAGACACAGTTTCTCGTTTGCCAGGTCTTCAGATATTCTTATTGTTGTCATTACATAATTTAACAAATTTATTCATTTGTGCATGTCGGCCATCTTGAAAATCAATATAATAATAATCTGAGCATATTGAATATCACAAAAATGGTTTCCTTGATACTGAAAATGCTGTTTCTAAGTTGCTTTACTGTGTGTAAACAGTGCATGAATTTGACAATGATGTCCGAGGTACAGATCTCTCTACCAGATGTCTTGCCTGTCATTAGGCCAGACTAGAGGTGCTAGACAAATCTGTAACAGAAGCTTTTTTTATATGTATGTAACCAGTGATATATATGTCCCTGATAACATACAAAAAGGTTCTAGCTGTACAAATTTGCACACAAAAAATAAGAGCCAAAATGTAAGGGTACTGATGTTTTCTGATCCCTCCATATCTTCAATCACTTTCACAAGGTGTCTTAAGCAAGGTACAGATTGGAGTCCTGGGTCCTGAAAGCCTTGATTTATGTATGCATTACAATCCTCGACACCCAGCCCAGAAAAGGATGGTTCTGCTACACTACCATATATTTTATGACAATATTTGTACATGATTATGCCATACCATAGTCTAATGTCATTGTAAATGTGTTTATTGTATTCATTGACCATGAAAGCATAAATAAATAAGCAATTAGTGCATGTCTAGCATCAATAGAAATGGAGATATACCATGAAATGTGTCGAAATGGTGGCCATTTTAAAAACTAGCTGAAAAACATAGTTTGCGTATGTCAATCAATATGTACCGCTGGTTCTATTTATACTGTAATAGCTGTTGTTGCAGTTTTGTCTAGGTCAGTCCCTAAAATGACTATCCAATGGTCCATTGATATTGATAGAAAATATTAATTGATTAAAAGTATCACCTAAAAAACATATACTAATATGTCTAACACTTGTCATTACAGAACACAGACTGCAAGAGTATTGCAAATCACTTCTCGGCTGGATCGAACGGACGTATATGATATGTGTGACTAGTGATCTGGTACCGCTCCAATGACTTGTCGTTATTGTTGTAAAGAACCCCCTGCTTCTACAACTGTCCTCACTGAAGTTAAATCCGAAGTACAGAACACTTTAACGGGGCCATTCTCTAATTGCTGCTGAGCTGCAGCTTGTAACCGGCAAGGTTACTAACCACCCAAGAGTCAGAGGGAGGCCTGTCCAGGGGTCGGTGAGTGACTGAGCATCACTACAGCCACAGAGTGGGTGCAGACTCATTCTGAGCAAAGTCGTAAAGCATCAGTTGATTGATTGATTGATTGGTGGTTTCCTTACCCCATGGCGACAGCATAGGTCATATTCACGGCGTGAATTGCTTGTTTTTTATTCAACCATTGTTTTTACATGGATAAGCATGCAATTAAAATTAAAAGGCTCACAACTATATAATTACTAAGAACAAGCAATTAAAGGTTATATTATTATTAATTGATAGAATTGATGTAATAAACTATATGAGGTGGTACAGGCCAGCTGCCCTCACAATGTTTTCTTGTGTTACTTTTGTGAAAAGGTCATTCATACTCACCCAATACATTCAGGGGGAGGGTCCACTTTGAGTAGAAAAGCATGTGTAAGCCACGAGTGGCCATTACAACAGCGGCTAAGGACTACTTGGGGTCCAGCAGCAACAATCAGGCTTTGGTCTTTCAAACCATCAGTGTATATGGACAGGTTGACTTCAAACTGGCCTTGGATCTCTGCATGTAGTTTTTGGTATTCGAGTGGATGTGTCCCAGACTTCCTCAGTTCTGTGAGTCGAAGGATAACTGACGACTTCCTCGACGACCATGGGGGGATGTTCTGGGACTTTGGCATCCTTAAACATAATCAAATCCATGCCTAAAGCGTCCAACTGAGATTTCATTGGGAGCCTCAGGGGCCACATAAAAATCGACATGGCTTCATACCTTGATTTGTCATGTGTCTCTAATAGACAATTGTGTGCAAGATTCTTGAATGCATTGGTTTTTAACTTGACTACTTATTGCATGACCAGGCTTGATTCTTCTATTACCAAGTGATAGCTTTTTGGCTTCCACATAACTCAGGTGTGAATGCTCCCAAGGACCGGGCGCAGCCCCCGGTTGTGCACCGTGTATAGCAGCCCAATATACCAGTTGCCTGCGGAACCATGTACTATGCTTCAATAATCCACTCATGACTGAACGAAGGTTTGGTACACAGAGAGCATAGCATCTCTGGCCGCTCCCCACTCGTATCTGGATAGCACCCAAAGAATATCTAGCGCTTTCAGACATAAGGTTTTGATGCACTTGATATGTGGCATGAAAGACAGTTTTCCATAAGAAATGAGGCCCCAAAACATGGTTTCCTCAACAACTTTAATAGGGTAAACTCCGGTTCTGCATGCATTCTACACAACAGACAAGTGCAGACAGACTGTTTTGGCATTAGACAATTTAAATCCATTCAGAACTGAACATCCATGAATCCCATGGAAATTTGAGAAGCAAAGCTGGGAAAAGAGTATGTTACAACAGAAGACATTGTGAAGATTGGCAGAATAAAGAACTTCAAGTCCCATCACACGGGAAGAATTCCTGGCAAATAAAGCCAACAAACAATGTTCTATCAACCCTCTCAGCTGCCACTTGGAGCAGGCAGGCTGTTATACAAATCATGTAAAAGGAGATGCCGGTCAGCCAAGTTAGTGAACACTGTCATCGTTGGGGCTCATCCTGCTCATCCTGCTCATCCTGCTCTGCTTTCATGCTGAGACATCAGACTCTGCAAGACATCAGGATCAGGACATGTGCAGGACATCAAAAAGACTAACCAAATCCTCAGCACAGAGGTGTGTGCAAGAATCTTATTTGTTCATGCCATACTGGATTGTGACACAACCTCAAGGATTTACAACATAGGGAAGGGTGCATCTGTTAAAAAAGTGAAAGGAACTCCAGAATGTGCCTGTCTGGCTGACATCTTTGCCAACAAATATGCAACAAAAGGTGATATTTCAGAAGCTGGAGAAAAAGCCCTCATTTGCTTGTATAATGGCAGCCTCAAGGAAATTCTTGATCAATTACGGTACAACCAATTCAAGTAGAAAGTGAATAAGAGCACCAAATATGTTGGTCCTATGTTCTGTACCCAACATCTACAACTGCTAAGTACCATAGCCTGCGAGTATTTCTACAGGTCCAAGAGTGGAAAGGAGAAGCCACCCATCTTAAACCACAGAAATGTGGTTGGCAGATAAGCGAGAGTCAGTTGGTTATAAAGCAGAGTCACCTTCCCCCTGCCCCAGCAAAACTACTTAAACATTCCAATGCAGCTGCCAAACAGGCTGCAAGACAGCATGTTGTACATGCAGGAGGAATGGAATTGAATGCTCATCCTTTTGTGCAGAGTGCAAGGGAATCAGTTGCTCTAACTCAATAAGTCCCAATGTTGATGAACAGGAGTGTGATCCTGAAAGATGACAGTGACATGTAACTAACTTGTTCCTTTTTGCATTGATCTCGTATATATGTAGCACTCTTGACAAAGTTAGTTATTTGACGGTGTGATACTTTGCTCCATAATTATGGCTATAACCTGATGTCTACTGTAGTATCATTACTGAATTACCACCTGTTTCACTGCAAAAATTGTAAATTTGGTGTGGGCCTGATTGAACAATGATTGATTGATTGGTGGTTGCTTTACACCGTGTCGGCAGCATAGGCCATATTCACGGCGAGAAATGTTTGTTTACATGTAAAAGCATAATATACATTTTTTGTCAATGAACACTCATGAATTTTGTAAACTCACAATCATATATTTTCTGGTCAAGCTAAATAAAATTCTAAATGATAGTACTATTCACTGATGAAATTTGTTTAAAAAACTATATGAGATCCAAATGTTTTCTTGCTTTACTTTAGTAAAAAGGTCATGCATGCTGTTTGCAGTATAAAATTGTTGGCGCAGGGCCATGAAATACACACAGTTTAATAATGTGTGTTTCAATGGCAGTGGGTACTGACATCCAATACATTCAGGGGGAGGGTCCCCCTTTGAGCAGTGTGTTAGCCACGAATGGCCAATACAGCATCTTGTTAAAACAACTTGGTCGTGTCGCCCTTCCTGGGGGATCTGCGGCAGTGCGTTCACGGAGGGGGTAATTCTATGGAGTTTGTTTTTTGGGTGTTCATCCCATTCGATCTGCCATAGGTTCCAGATGTATTTTTGAATGGTAGGTTTCAGATCAGAGTGGGGAATATGACAGTGTTCCAAAGGAGCAGTCAGGGCTTGAGTGGCCACTTGATCTGCTCTCTCATTTCCTGGGATACCCACATGACTGGGCACCCAACATAGGTGAATGTCAAATTTTGCCATTGAAAGAGAGTTTAGTTTAATGAGTACTTTAAGTAGTATTGGGTGGTCCAGTTTCCTGTTGTTTAAAGCCTGAAGGCAGGAAAAAGAGCCAGTGAAAATGATGAATTTATGACTGGCTGAGGTTTCGATGCACTCTAACGTGAATAGGAGTGCTCGTGCCTCAGCAGTAAAGATGGAACTCTGATCTGGAATACGCATACCTAATTCATGTCTGTGGATGATTGCTGCCACAGACACTCTGTTGTCTGTCTTTGACCCATCTGTGTAAACGGCTAGGTGGGAACTAAAAGCACTTCGCACATCGATAAAGCTTTCATGATATGAAAGTGGGTACGTTTGAGATTTCTTCGACATGGCCAGCTGGAGGATGATGTTTGGTTTCCTCAGCTGCCAGGGAGGAACATCTGAATATTGTGAGGGTGCTATATTAATTAGATTTGCTCCCAGTGCCTCCAAATGAGGCTTTATTCTGAGGCCTAACGGCTTTATGTATGTTGGCCATACTTCATAGAGGTGTTCATATGGTGGCATAAAAATGCACTTATATGCAGGATTTTAAATATTTCCTTTTAATTTGACCACATATTGCATAGACAGTTTGAGCCTTCTACTCTTAAGGGAAGGCTCTCGGCCTTCGACATAGAGGCTCTGGATGGGCGAGGTTCTAAAAGCCCCCAGGGCCAGCTGAAGGCCTTGGTGGTGTATAGTGTCTAACTGTGATATGTATGATTTTCTGGCTGAACCATAAACAGTACAGCCATAGTCCAATTTTGAACGTATTAATGTTCTATATAATTGGAGCAGGACAGTGCTGTCTGCTCCCCACTGTGTGTGGGCTAGAACTTTTAAAATGTCCAGTGCCTTAAGGCATCTAGACTTTATATACTTAATATGAGGGATAAAAGACAATTTGTTGTCAAATATGATTCCCAAGAACTTGGTCTCTTTGACAACTTTGATGGGTTCATTTCCAATTGTTAAATTAGGGTCATGGTGCAAAGTCTGTAAAAGACAAAAGTGCATGCAAACGGTTTTCGATTTGGAAAATCGAAAACCATTTTCCATTGCCCATGAGGAAAGGCTATTTATGTTCAATTGGAGTTGCCGTTCTATAGCGTTCATATTTTTACCTTCATAACATATTAAAAAGTCATCTACATAGAGACTACAGGATACAGTACTCTTTATGGATTTTACTATATTGTTAATTTTAATGCCAAAAAGGCTAACAGATAGAATGCTACCCTGAGGTATTCCCATCTCTTGATCAAAAGGATCAGAGAGGGTAGATTGACCCAAATTCTAAAGTTTCGGTGTGATACAAATTTAGAAATGAAAATGGGCAAGCGCCCTCCAAACCCCATATTGAACAAATCCTTCAGGGTCGAAAAAGACGGACACAACATGTTCTTTGTTTATGAAGGCATTTCGAACAAACGACTCCAATCGGACCAAGTGGTCGAGGGTACTCCTCCCCCGGCTGAAACCACACTGGAAGTCTGTCAGATGGTGCTCCAACTCCAGGATCCAGACGAGGCGATCGTTAATCATTCGTTCAAAAGTTTTACAAATGCAACTTGTAAGCGCTATCGGGCGGTAGTTCGCGGGCTCGCTATGGTCTTTCCCCGGTTTGGGGATGGGAATAATGATGGCCTCTTGCCAGGAGGTTGGGATGTCTCCTGTGCGCCAGATATTATTACAAAGTTGCAGAAGCAGTTCAACTGCTGGTGGTGGGAGGTGTTTTAAAAATTGGTAGTGTATTTTATCTGGACCTATTGCAGTGTTGTGCGACCTATTTAAAGGGTGCTTTAATTCATCTATTGTGAAGAAACTATTGTAGTGCTCAGTGTTATTAGATTTGAAATTGATTGGATGTTGCTCCATATGAAACTTCATCTGTGCAAAGGCCGGAAGGCAGTTTTGTAACAATGATGTTTCCATCAGAAATGTATGTGGTACATACAAATATGATCATGATGAAAAGGCCAAAGCAAATAAAAACCTAAGGACCAGTTTGCCTAATTTATGATAATTTATGACAGGAATACAATATTTACTTTCTCTTATATTCTACAAACACATGGACACAAGTTTTTATATGCCAAATTATGGATATAGCTGAATAGTATGTTGACATGAAACTGAACGTAAATCATTTTTCATGACAGCAATTGGTACTTTGCATAATTCATGAGTATAAATTCATTAGAATTGTTCATAAATGTGTTTATCATGTTTCTTACCCATGAAAACATGTATAAACAGCGTTTTTGTGCTAATTGGATGTTCCATTGCCAAGTTATTGCAGGAAAACTGATTTTTCACCCATGTCCACCAATTTCAACGGCCTAGACTTTTGATATGTTCCAAAGGGGATAAAACTTAGATGCATGGTGGTGAAACAAATTCTGTTGTAATTAGTGTGATGTTTAACCACAAATTGACTGGACTAGTCCACGCTATACTCATGCCGACACGCTGCGTCCAGTGTGGCCATAAGGAGGGAGGTGCCCATCGCAACCATACAAACGGCATCCGAATCGACGGGCAAAACAACATTTAGAATGTTCTACGATAGGATGGTAGCCACAGTGGGAGGCATCGCCAACCTCATACCAAACATTTGGGTATAGACAATGTATAAATTACAGAACACTGATGAACTAGTTGTAGACTCAAACTGATACATATATATATCCAAGTGAAACGGAGGGTGACTGGCATGTAGACAGTGATTAACACAGAAACTAAATAAAAAGCTGTAAGCAACAATATCGTGTCACATGCTTTATATGTTTATGAAAAAGAGAAGCCAATATGGGAATGCAGTCGGAATACAAAGCAGCGCTGGCCCTCATGGCCCCTTCTTACCATAATAATCCATATTCTGCTGCATATTAATAACAACATTTAATATTGTATCAACAAACTGAATTTCCAGGTATTTCCCCAACCTCTATACCGACTGGCCAATATTGCAGAAAATCCAATCATAGGGTTAGGAAACTTACAACTCCTGAGAGAAGAGCCATATGAAGATTATATCTCTCTAAATCCCCTGAAATTAGTATTTATGTATAGTAATGTTCTACTCTTTAAAACATTTAACCAATCGCCTGTGCTCAAATTTTCCATTTCAAAAGGTAACAAATAATGTGTGTTGATTAAAATCATAGCTATGATCCAACTTTCACCACCCGCTAATTTTTCTTTTAAGCGACTGAGAGAAGCGTAATATCAGGATGATAGCTTTAAATACTTTAAGCACTTCTTGTGTTGTCAATGTCTCTTCTAGACAACGTGGTCCTCCCCTCATAGTTTCTGCTCCCTCTCAGACGGATGTCCAATGCTGTGATATTGTATCATTGCATAGAGTTTATGAAGGTTGTTCATGCAGTATGAATTTTGTTCTTAACTAAACTCATTTCATACAATTACTATATGTTTTATGTAATCATTAAATAAATGCTCTTTCCAGGTCCAGCTAAAGTTCAGTCCCCCATTGAAGAAGGTAAAACATTTTTGTTGCTGAACAAAGCAACAGCTCTGGTCAGTTGATACTACATGGTATTACAGAAGTTACATAGTCCGAGAGCAAAAGAAACTATTCTACCCAGGTTCTCCATGTGGGGATTTTTGCTAAAAATGAAAATCCAGCCTTAGTCAGCAAATATTGCATAGTACTCCTTTGATCTGGTAAATCTGTTGCTGATAGAACAAGCCAGTATTTGGGCATTTATTTATGTCATTTTGACACTGAACAACATCCAATGTAATAGAGAATGTAGTGTCCAAGATAACATTTGTTTTAATTAATATATTTCTGAAATAAACTGAACTCAGTAATGTAATTTATTATATTTTCATTATTTAGTCATTTCCAAACAATTCTCAGTTCCAGGTGCAGACACAACGTGATTGCCCAGCACATGAGGTAAAACAATATTCTTGGCGATCTAAAGAACAGGTTTGGTCAGCTAATCTTGCAAACTAAGGGTTTGAGCCAGGTGCTCCACTGCTGATTGAAGACAATATACTACTACCACACTGATCCTTGTAACGAATAAGTGGCACAATGTATACTTAAAGCTACAGTTTGATGAAACTAGAAACAGATGTAATATAGAAACAAATCTTGAAGCTCCTAAGCATAACTGGCCAATTTTGCCTCCCGTAATTATGTCTTTATGCCAGCACTAAAAACCGTTGGGTTGCACAACTGTATACTGTAATAAGTAAGTAGCCAACTATGTTTCAAACCATGGGTTCGCAGCTGTTTCTGAGGTAAGGTTAATAATAGTGGACAGGTGTATTTACCATATCTTTCAAGATGGCTGCCTCTGACTTATGCCTATTTTATTGTTTTTAAAGATGTGCAACATGAATGTGCAGTATAGGAGCACAAGTGAATGAACAGTGGATAGCACTGGATGGTTAGATTCCAACTTAAAATGGAAATACCGCCAACTGCATTGGGGAAACCTATGTGTCCATGAGTTTATTCCTCAGGGATGAAAGATCTCCGCGATTTCGCGGATTTCAGGGATTTTTCCTGTAGCTATAAGTGTATACTAATAGGTTGCGGCCATCCTGATATGACCTTAGATGTTGCCAGGATGTATAACTCCAACAACCAACCAACCAATACTTTATTATACACTGCAGCACCATCAGCGTATACTAATATGTGGTGCAAACGCCGCAGCACTAGCAGCATATACTACTAATGCATTCAAATGCCGCAGCAGGGTCAGCGTATACCGATATGTGGTGCAAACGCCACAGTACTAGCAGTGTATACTACTAATACATGCTTCAAATGCCGCAGCACTATCAGCGTATACTACTAAGACATGCTTCTAATGCCGCAGCACTATCAGCGTATACCTATATGTGGTGCAAACGCCGCAGCACTAGCAGCATATACTACTAATACATGCTTCAAACGCCACAGCACTATCAGCGTATACCAATATGTATGAAACCCGACTTCCGGGAATTTTCAGCGGTTCCCTGACAATGCTAAGCCTATGGGAGAATATCAGCATTTCCGCTTTTTTTCCCAGAGACCACTTTCATCCCGGATTCCTTTAAAATGATGCAATTCCTTCTACAACCACCAAAAAGATGTTGGCCTGTTTACATGGGTAGCGTTGTGTAAATGCAGAGGCCCTGCAAAATGACACTGAATGTACTCCCGGCAGCTGTCAGCCAATTGTGAAAACATAAACTATATGATATGCTAACATAGATTTGAAAATAAGCAATATAACCTGATAAATGAAGTAACTATAACAGTAAATTAATTATGATTCACTAGACATTGAGTATAAATCAAATCTTAGGAATGAACACAAATAAATATCACTAATTTACTTCTTATGTAGTGCATCTGTCAATGTATCTCATTCTGTCAATGCTATCCTCCTACCTGAGGTGGCGCGACATGCAGATTGGTTGTACACTAAATTCAATACACCCTCCAGCATCCGCCCACACTTGGCTCATCAAGACATGTTTCATATATGCTTTTCAGTGATACATGTTCTAAGGTTCTATGCTCGAGACTTGTATATAATAGGTGGAGAATGTATTGAAGAACCCATGAAACACCTCTCTAGGTGAGGTTGCTAGCTTTACAGTTTGTCCACACATTTATGCAATTACCTTGACCCTTCCCCGCACATCAGTATTCCATGAACACTTATTTCATTCTCATTATTGTACCTTCATTAAATATCAAGAGATTTTACTAAATCAATTAATATAATTATAGGCTGAAACTCTTATAATACAAGTATGGCTTTCTTCTCCTTACCTGCCAGTCAACCATGACTAAAGACCCAACTTCAATTATATTTCTAGCAAATGAGTTATAGTGGTTGAAAATTGGCTAACCACAGTGGGGATTAAGCAATGGGTTCATTATGACATAAGGGATGCCAATTACACAAGACCATCTGACTCAGTGCAGATGTCCCATGTGTCAGTTATAGGTCATTGACCATCGACTGTGAACACATTGCAAACTTGTTCTTGTTGATGACGGAAGCTGGGTTACAATTCCCTTACAGTGATTATCATGTCAGCAACTAGGTCTTCATAGACACAGTAGATTTTGTATAAATATTTGTATACTCCAGATTTCTGCTCTGGATGGACACTACATCAGACACACCTCAAGTGTCGAACAATTTTACCAATATTCAAAGTAACTATTACTGTCTCGCTACAAAAACAAGTAAATAGACATAACCCTTATGGGCTGCATACAAAAACACACTTGAGGCATCCCAAATCCCACCCAGATTTGTGAGGATCAGTGCGATAAATAAGATCAGTGTTGAAATAGGTTCTAAGCTAATTACATGCATAACATATATAACAGTGCATTCAGTGAGGAAACATTCATCTTATGATTATGAACCTTGATGTAATCTTATGCTGTTTTTATGTAGCTTAGAAAAGGTTCATATATATTAATTCAATTAAGGCCGAGACAGAAGTATATGTATATAGTGGGTCTTTATTACACGGAAGAACTCAATGAACGTTATACAGTTTTGGTCAGTAAGAAGCCAGATCAGATTCTCTCGTCATCTCGGGTCAGCTCTGATGGTGAGCTCCCGGACTCGAACCCTCAGCCCTACCTGTTTTCCTTATTTTTCGGTGTGGGTGGGTGGGCAAAGAAATGTTGGTGGTTCAATGGCGATGGCTGCAGCAGTTGTGATTGGTCTGAACTGAGGCTCTAGGGTTTCTGGGAAAACTCCCAGTGTCGCCTCCTGGTGCCAAACTCGCTTACAGGCTTTAGTTCAGGCAAGATCCATAAGGGGGCGCCAGTGCAGTTCGGCGGCCACTATGTTAGTGGCAATGCGTAGTGCGGGGGAGTTTTATACAGATGGTGTCGCCGGCGGGTCAGTGGGTTCAATAATGTCCCGTCTCGCCCAAGAATTATCCATGTTAACAATAACATGTACAATTCAATTAAGGCCGAGACAGAAGTATATGTATATAGTGAGTCTTTGTTACACGGAAGAACTCAATGAACGTTATACAGTTTTGGTCAGTAAGAAGCCAGATCAGTATCTCTCGTCATCTCGGGTCAGCTCTGATGGTGAGCTCCCGGACTCGAACCCTCAGCCAATTACAAGGAGGGGGCGGGACGGGAGCGTATCTGGGCCTTAGGGACATAGGTATGTACTGCAGCTGATGACCATGAGCCAAGCTCCATAATCTCTCTTAGTGACCCGCCTGCCGCGGCACAAGCCTGTGCCCTTCCCCGCCTGAGGCTGTGGAGAGTGTATGCCTGGGGGTGTGCATGGCCGGTCGCCGCCAGGGACAGGCGCAGTGTGGCGAGCAAGGTGGAGGCCGTCAGTGGTGATCCTTCTCGGAGGAGAAAGGCCGGCCCTTCTAGTGGGGGCCTTTGTAACCTCACATAGCTGGTCCAGGCTGCCGCTGGGCAGCAGGCTGACCGAGGGAGAGGAGGGAGTAGCACTGTGTATGCTTCTCCGGGCCTCCAGCGAGTCTTAGCGGAGCGGACCGTAACAATGAGTCCTTCCGACGTAGTGGTGATGTCGCTGCGTTTGAGCGTGTGGCCCTAGTCGGAGTGGGCGTGGCTGGTGACGAGGTTCCCTTGTCTGAGTAGGGTATTGTATCCTATCAGTATTGCGGCCACTATAACGGCCGCGTTGGGTCCTATAGTTGCAAGGTGCCTCACCACCCGTTTAATGCTGTTCGGTGTCAGAGGGGGTGCTTGTGAGGTGACATGAGTGGAGAGCCTGAGGACACCCCTCTTCATCAACGTGACAGGGTATGAATCAAAACCAGAGGTGACACCACCAAAGAGGAGGACCCAAGTCCTGGCCCCACTCAGGTAGTTGAGCACGGTGCCTGGTGCGTTTAGGGTATCGTTGAGGTGAAGGATGTATGCTAATAGATCATACTGCGCCGGCGCCAGGGGGTCGAAGTTTTGCCTGTCTGCAAACTGGATGTATTTCTTCGTCTGCACAGATTTGTTCTTCCAAGTCCCCAGAGCCAGGCCAGCAGTGTAGACCTCGAGCAGTCGTTCGTGCAGGCGGGAAGGGTAACCTGGGGACAGAGAGCCAAGTAAATGCGATGTACCCAGGCTATCCTACAATCCTACAGTGAAGATATCATCAAATTTAACTACCCGTTCGGTTAAGTTGAGGCTATGTGTCATGCATACAGCCCTAGCGTTAAGTGCAGCGTCTGTGGTTCTCCGACTTAGGGCATCTGCAAGGACCAGGTCTTTGCCCGGCTTATGAAGTATCTCGATTTGGCAACAGTTTGTGGCAGCAAATAGCCAGATTTCTCTGGCGCATGCCGTAAGGACCCGATCTTTACCAGCGCCGGATGAAAGTACTTGCTGGCTTGCTGAGTTATCAGTGTTGATAATGATTTTGTAGTCTTCAGGGCTGCTGGGGGCGAGAGTCCTCATTGCCACGAGGAGGTTTATAGCCTCCAGGTGCGCGATGTTTGTATGTCTGTGTATCATGTGGTCCGGGTAGGTTTGGGAGTAGAAGTATTCTTTCGAGAAGGCACCCCCGGCGACGAGCGAAGAATCACACTCTATCACCCAGGTTTCCTTCTCAACAGGCTTGAGTAGCACTATCCCATTCGATCGTTCGGCGAACCGAAGGAACCATTCAACGTCGTTGAGGAGGTCCTTGGGTACATCGTGTTTGCCGTTATGTGGGGCGGCCCGGAGTGCAGAGAGGATTTGTGACATGAACCTCCTGGCGGGCTCCACACACTTTGCTATGTGTTGGAGCCTGCCTACCAGTGTCTGGAGATCCCTCCTTGAGGCCTTCTTTTTGTTTGTCCAGTTCTGACACTCGGTCAGTGTGTCGTTGAGCTTGTCAGTGGGGATGGTCACTGTCATGGTCTCTGAGGATATCACAAATCCAAGCCACACGAGTGTCTTTGTGGGCGGCACACACTTGCCTGGCGAGAGGGTGAGCCCAAGAGTCGCTGCTAGCTCGGTGAAGCCATCGTATGCTGCCTGGGCCCCGCTGTGGTTTTGGGCCACGCCCACAAAGTCATCCAGGTAGCAGTGCATGTGATGCCCCTTCTTCCGTAGTAGGTAGACCAGGGCATTGGTCGTCCTGGCGCATGCCAGTGAGGACGTTCTACATCCGAAGGCAGGAGCTATGTCGGTGTAATGGCTGCCGTTGAGTGTGATGCCAAGCAGAGGGTTAGACAAGGGGCATGTGCGAAGCTGCCTGTAAGCATGGGCAAGGTCCGCGCACCACAGGTAGCAGTCCGAGCCCAGGCGCGCCACCTCATCCGCTGCATCCATCACGTTGGGAAGGCTGTAGGAGGTCTGCCTTCCTTGGTAGAATCCCCTTCTTATCCTGGTGTTGATGCTGGCATCTCTTGGCCAGCTAAGGTCGATGATGACGCGTCTGTTGGTGGTGTTCTTTTTGGGGCGCGTCATCATCAGACTCATCTGTGACCAGGGTGCGAAGGGTGGTCCCGGGAAGGGGCCTAGTAGGGCACCGTGTTGGAGCTCCGTAGACACGTAGTTCTCAATGTGTACCAATGTGTATCATTGTGGTTGCCGGTGGTGGAGGTGGGGGGCGTGTCTGCGGTATAATCTACCGGCCACCCAAACTCCAGGAACTCGACGACCTGTCTATCATGGTATCCCACCAGGAGGCGCCTCCAGGCGCTGATGTTGAGGCCGGAAGGTACTGGTATCCTCGCCTTCAGGTAGTTAGGGAGAGCTGTCAGTCTCACCTTCACATAAGTGTCAAGATAGTCTGGGTATTTGTAGCATAGTCCACAGGTTGGGTATGGCCATATCCTGTGTAGTGTCGGCCTGTAGGCCATGGGGGATGGGGGTGGTCGTGGCTCAACTTCCCCACCAGATGCAACAACATCGAAGGAAATATCAGCATGGTCATTAAATTGTTCACGTAGTTGAGTCTCGCTCACGATCGCTTCACCGAGTAGTGATCCGGGTGCTTGACCGCTGTTGTGTATGTCCCAACACCGTGCACTCACTCCAGTGGGAACATGTCTCGCAAGGTGGGCGTGTTGTTGTTTACTGTCAGCTGTCACTCTCGGCGGTCATTGTTTTTATAGGGCCTGCGCCGATTAGCGCGTGGGCACGGCGGCTATCTTGATTGCAGCCTAGGGCTTTTGCGGTTTGGGCCGGAACTTTGGCGTCCTTGCCCGACGGCCATCTTGACTGTGGATAGGGATTGGCGGGAAGGCCGCTATCCGTGTCAGTCGGCCATCTTGGATGGCGGTTGGTGTTGGCGGGAGGCCCGTCGTCTCCATCAGTCGGCCCTCTTGGATGGTTGTTGGTGGTGGCGGAAGCATCCCGTTCACCAGCGATCGGGCGTCTTGAAGTGGCGCCGTTTTGAACGTGGCATGTCTCGCTGCTCATGGTGTCAACATTACATGTAGTCGAGGATTCTACGCAGCAGACCTTGCCACCATTCTGTGAATTTTGGGGGTGGCTTCGTCCTTCCTTTGTCAATAACTGATCACTCCGGCGCTCTGTGCCAAGTGTGACATCATGATTATTATTCACAATTATTTTGGCAAGGGATGCAATACGTGTTCTCCTGATTATCTCCCTCACACAGGCGGTAACCTGTGCAGGGGATGCGCAGTTCTCAATGAGATTATCGGCTGGGAGTTTACTCACTGTGAACGGTTTCTTGTGGGTCCTGGTCGTCGCGGCTATAGGAGGGTGGTTTATTAAGGGGCTCCATGTCAGGTTCTCCGTCCTCTACAATGGAGCCGCACCTCAAAAACCCTGTCCTGACTGTTGGCTCTGTGCACTAGTCTGGCCAGCCTTCTTCTCCTGGAACCGTTTTTTATTCATACAGTCTTTCTCCTTGTGATGGTTAGCGCGGTGATACTTATTGGCACACCATGCACACAGGTGTGCCTTCTTGTCGGAGCGTTCACCATGCGAGGCGCTAAATCCACACTCATTCCCCCAGTTCCAGGGGTTGCAGGGTTTTCCGTCCGTTTCCTGGTTAAAGTCTTGCTTGTTCTCGTGTGTCGAGGTGTGGATATTATCCGTTGAGCCAGTGCCTGCAATCATGTTGATGTTACGGGTGTGGGTAACGTTGTAGCGCGCGCTGGTGCGCGTTCCAACTCTAATCCCTACTGCGAATGCATCGCGTTGTACGTCCTTAATGGCATAACCGTCGCTCCAGCCGTGAGGAAGGCGGCCATCATCAAACATTGCGAAAATCCTCTCAGACCACAGGCGACATGTCTCCCATTCCCAGTCTGCTGCCATTGTAACTATCTGGTGAATGTGTTCTATGATCGGCTTCCTCCATGATGCTGGTACCTCCACCACCTTTGTCATTTTACACAACGCACCGATGTATTCATGCCACGTAGCCTCACCAACCCCAACTTTCTCTCGCTTCTCCCCCCGCATAACAAACAAGTGAGGCAATAGTGCAACTTTACCTCGCTTCCTTTTAATGGTGGTTCCGGCGGCGTCCAGGATATCCTTTATGGCGTCGGCGTGGTCATCTTGGGCTGCCCGATCTCCGATTCGGGCAGACTGCAGGTGCATTGGTGAGGTGTCGTAAGTGTCGTTATTGTGATAGTCATCCTGGTATGTGAAGTCCTCGTATCGGTGGCTTTTGTTGGCCTTTCGTAGTTTCCGTGTGTCCTTTTTGTTTACCGTAGTCGGGTTAGGCATGACAAAGCCTTTCACTCCTGGTCGCCTCCTGAAATGTTGTTGGTGGTTCAATGGCGATGGCTGCAGCAGTTGTGTCCTGGTCTGAACTGAGGCTCTAGGGTTTCTGGGAAAACTCCCAGTGTCGCCTCCTGGTGCCAAACTCGCTTACAGGCTTTAGTTCAGGCAAGATCCATAAGGGGGCGCCAGTGCAGTTCGGCGGCCACTATGTTAGTGGCAATGCGTAGTGCGGGGGAGTTTTATACAGATGGTGTCGCCGGCGGGTCAGTGGGTTCAATAATGTCCCGTCTCGCCCAAGAATTATCCATGTTAACAATAACATGTACAATTTAGTGATGGAACTTACCCGCTTTGGACTTTGTAACCGTGCCTTGCCATTGGGACCACTGTGCAAACTGGGAGAGGTGATGTAGGCTATAAACAAGGGTTTTTACCATGACCTTAGTCTCTACCTAATCACCCTTATGCTGACTGTGTCACTCTGAATTATCTATTATAAACAGCCTGGTGTGTTTCATCATATATGACTGAATAAAATAGGGGTTTTTTTGAGTCATGATTCATTTGACTGACTTGAGAATAGTATGATCATTACATTGATCTCGATTGCTTTTAAATTTTGCTGTGAAGATATTTCATTTCGACAGGTACTAAGAAAAATACTAGCAGCAAATTTAGGATAATAATTTATTACTTTCTTCACAGGTTCCATATGCAGGCACCTTTCTACAAAAGTGGCACCTCCTAATAATTGAAGAACATCCACCAGCATCAGGAAAGGCTACCTTGAAAAGGAAATTAATATGACTGATGCAACTCAAGAGATCCTTTAGTTAAAAACCATGATGTTCCAAATGTATGCAAATATTGTTACTTGTTGTCTAGCTCAAAGACACTTACATTTCCTGTTGATGCATAAATAATATCTTCTTCACATGTACAAATACTGTCCAGATACAGAGACATATGTAGGATGTGAACCTTAGGGTGCCTCACATTGATTGTTGAATGTGGTGTGTTACTGAATCACATTGTGTTATTAGAACAATAGGATGGTGGCTTAATTTAATGCACATTTTATTAGCGAATGATCTAAACAAAGTGCACACTTTCCATGTACAGGGCTTATTAGAATTTGCCATGGACTAAACAATATCAACGTCAGTAAAAAGATGAAAACTGATGGATCCTTCATTCCAAGAGGTGCATTATTTGAATCAAGTGGTCTGAAATTATTGCCCTTATTGAATCTGACAATAAGTGGTAACTAGAAATTGTTATTTTTAGAATTGCAATGCTTGTTTCTATGATCCAAAACCTTGAATACAAATAGGATCATGGCCTAAAATAAGAATTATGAATTTAAATAGTCACAGTGTTAAAAAGCTACATTGACACAGACATTAATTTAATTGGGGTAACTTTAAATGAAAACTAGAATGTTCTAAATGTATGCAGATATTATTACTTGCTGTGCATTAATAATATCTTTTTCAGACTAATTGTGTGCGATTTCAAATGACAATTCATTTATATGTAGAACGCAATCATATTATAATACCACTACTCCCTATTTGTTGACCATTGAGCTGATCGTGACTGATGCTACACATCCATTTCATACATAGAATTGAAGCTGCATTCGTTTCAGGTCGAGTTATATTTGATCTTTGTAGATTGCAATAGTTTCATCAGCTGGTAATATTTGTAATAAATTATAAGCGTGGAAAAGCATCACTTCATATTTGTGGATATTGAACTGTGTAATTGAACTTACAATTCCATTTATTGAAACACCGATGCAAGCCAGGATACCACACCCTATGACATTGTTGTTGGTGGAAAAGGATTTTGTAAATCAAGAAATTAAAAGACTTTTATGTAAAGAAGTACTTAGAAATGTGTATCATTGCCCAGGAGAACGGATTTCGAATATATTTCTGAGGTTAAAAACGACTGGTAACTATTATTTAATCGAATATCAACATTTTAAGATGTTCAGTTTGTATACAGCACTAGAATTGATGGAAAAGGGTTTGTATGGCTATGGTTGACTTGACAGATGTATGCTATTTGGTACCCATCTTGGAACAACATAATAAATATTAGAGACTTTTCTGGGAAGGCCAATTGTTTGAGTATCAACCTTCTCCCTAATGGATTGTCGCCAGGGACTAGAATCTTTAACAAATTATTAAAGCCAAGGTGTGGAGAGTAATGGGTACATTTGCTTCCCATATATTGATCATTCTTACTTCATCTTCCGAATGCCGGAAGTTAAGTACCTGGGGATAGGTCAGCCCACGCTGACCCGATATGGCTTCAGTTCGCAACTCGGCAGCGGACAGGTAACAGCGAGTTGGAGGATGATTTACTTTTGGTAACTATTCTATGGGAAAACCTGGAGTTTTTTAATTTATTGATGGAAAATTACACAATAAGATGTTCAGATTGTGTTGGTATATGGATATATGGTGATTAATGGTATAAGCATGTTATCCCATCCTAATGTGTTGTTCATGCTGTCATGGCAGAGTGACAACATACAGAAGTGCAAGACTGAAAGCATGTGCACCTGACACTGTTTCCGGCTGAATCTAAACATGCATTGCACATTAATGGACGGTGTGGTCGCAAATTGCTGAGTGAACTCATGGCAGAAATTATGTCCATAGAGGACAAGCCAACATTATCGCAGAAGCTAGTGAGCGATCCTGAGGTTGAAGCTGATATAGCCAGAGCGTCTAAATCTAAACCATGCAAGAAAATGGTGGTGGACCCAAAGAAAAAAACGCAGGCAAAATTACCCGAGATGCAAATGCCAGTGGCGGCTCCAATTCCTCCCCAACTTCAACCTGATTTGGGAGATTTGAAGCGAATGTTTGAAGAGGTAGCTCTTCTTAGAAAAGAAGCGAGAGAGTTTAGTGATGAAATTCAACGGCTATGTGACAGTACAGGTGTGGTTTGTGTAGTGGCTGAACGAGATGCATCAGCGGAATGTGATGTGTGTATAGGTCACAATAGCGATGCAGACAGTGACATGTATGTGGGTCAAGATGGCGGCGCATGGACATGGCAGGATTACGAGGAGGAAGATGAGGAGTGTGAGGCTCAATACTGGGAGGAGGAGGATGACATTGATGAGGATATCAAGACAGGAGAACAACTGAAAGTGTTGAGGGTCAGCAGACACAGGTTCAGTGAATGGGACGATTAAGTGAAGGAAGTTGTTAACAACGTGGTGAAGCCATTGCCGCTTAGGTTTGTTCAAAGCACCTCCTCCACCAAAGACACTCCCGGTGGAAATGGCCAGTATGCCGGCTACAACTAGTACTACTATGCCGACAACTACTACGACCAAGACCAAGGTGAGAAGTGAGTTCAAGTTCGCCGACGGGATGCACAAAGGAGCAGCCTTAACCAAACTGCAAGAAATCTATAAGAAGGTGAAAGGTCCGGTGAGACAATAGCGGGCATGATACATCACTATTATGGTGGCCCAAATATGGGAGCGCCAAAGCATTTGAAGACCATCCGGGATGTGTTATGACACTACACTGGGCTGGTGGATGTTCCAGCAGCTAGGATTCAGATTGTTGCATGAACTACAGTGACTGTTGCTGTACATTATACAGCAGGAGCCACTCCCTTAATTCTACAGGATCGGTGCTGTAATTAATACAGCACTGATCAAACTTATTCTAATAGTAAGATGGCCGGAAGACCAGTGCCTCGGCGCTGACAAATGTCATGGTCTTGAATGAGCGAGGTCGCTCATTCGGTGTCATTGCTGGACATGGCAGGCTCAAGGCCGAAGCCCTCCCCCACCCCTGCCACTACTGTGATGGGGGGGGGGGAGTGATGTGCCACACTGTCACTCACGGTCACTCACCGCCGGCAGGGGTGGGGGATGGGGGGTGGGGGGGAGGCCTATAAAAACTCCTGCCAGCCATCATGGCCCAGCACTATCCTGGCATCTCCCGGAGCCACCAAAGCTGGTCAGTCTTCTCCAAACGCCTGCACTGACCACTTCCCACCTCCAATTTTACCCACCCACCCACACCTGCAGTTGATTGCACCCACAACAATCAACAAAACCGAAAACCAATCAAGCATTTAAAGTAAAAAATAAAGAATACCATCTAATGAGCAACTGACACCCGCGCAGTTGACAGATCACACCTACTTAAATGTCACATTTCTGATAATTTACCCTGTACTGTTATCTCATATGTTTATCATTAACTATTGCTATTCTACTTTAAGGTAATTGATTACTCGTTTGTTAAATCGTTCACATGACTCATATGCCCTCATCACATTTCATTTCCCCAATATATCGGGGCCTTCGCTCGTTCGCTTCTTGCCCGATGATACACAGTCAATGTACATGCCGCTGGGTGGGCAGCGCACAAATAAAAGCCTTGATTAACCCACTCATGCCTCTGAGTCAGCTGTGTCTGTGAGCAATGTTCAGATGAATAAATACTTTACCAAAAAAAAGAAAAGAAAAAAAAAAGAAGAAATCCATTTGGCTGAAAGCCGTAAGGAAGGCAAACATTCTTTGTTAAGTGTTAGGAATGTTAATGGCCATTTTTCCTACATTGGATTTGATTCTGCACAGAGGTGATGCAGATCCAGAGTTTGATGCACAGGCACTGCATGTGGTAAATGCGATCAAGATGTTGGTATTGACACATAGTCAGATACGTGTGGATCATCTAGCGAGTGTGGGAAAGGTGGTGGATTTCCCTTTTAGTACAGGACAGGGAACCGTTCCCTTTTAAAATGGATAGTGTAGAAAGGAACTATGTTGTGGAAGAAGCGTCTAAACTGGTAAGGAAAGGAGTGTTTAAGGAAGTCAGTCCAGTACAGGACCAATGGGTGTCAAATATTTGTCTTAGACCTAAGCCAAATGGGAAATTTAGATGATTCTAGATCTCATTAAATTAAATCTATTGATAAAATATGAATATTTTAAAATGTTAACCGTAAAACAGATATAGATCTGCTAGAGAACGGTGCATGCATGGCTAGTGCCGACCCTACAGATGATTATTATTCAGTAAATGTAAAGCAGTCCCAGCGAAAATACTTACGTTTTCGATGGGAAGATTCTCTACTTGAGTACCAAGTCCCACCCAATGGGTTAGAACCAGGGCCTAGTATTTTTACAAAGGTATTAAAACCCATCTATTCCGAAATGGGAGAGAAGGGATATATCTGTTTCTCTTACTTGAATAACAGTTTTGTCCTGGGAGGCTACCACGGCCGACACACCCACCAGAGACGACCGAGACAGGCCCACGTTGAACATGTTACCGGCAAAGAGGGGCCCTTCTCCCGACAGGGTGGTCATGATGGAGGGCTCGGGGAGGAGGCTAGTCTTGGCTTCCACCTGCACACCGCTGCCTTTGGGCAGGCTACACAGCGGGCTACGGATGGTGGTAGCTGATCTGTCACAAACCTTCAGCCCTCCACCTACGTCCCCACACCGGTGGCAGAGTTGGAGCGGTTGGAAGCACGCAAGCGCGAGCTGGAGGCGGTAATTCGGGACAGAAGGGCCAGGTACTCAATTAACTGGTCGCAGGGGCCGGCTTCCCAGGGGCCATCACCACCGGCCCTGGGAGGCGACGCGCCCCAAGCACCGGGATGTACAGTGCATAGGGCGCAGCCCACCACCTTCGGCCCGCTGAGACCCCCGGGGGGGTGGGGGGGGGCACCACGGACGGACCACCAGGTTACATGTCCCGGGCCATGAGCCCAGCAGCACGGCCATCATACACAGGGGTCATGGGGTCACGACCTCAGCCGAGCTGGTGCAGAAATTCGGGACAGAAGGGCCGGGTACTCAATTAACTGGTCGCAGGGGCCGACTTCCAAGGGGCCATCACCACCGGCACTGGGAGGTGACACGCCCCAAGCACCGGGATGTACAGTGCATAGGCCGCAGCCCACCACCTACAGCTCGCCGAGACCCCCCAGGGGGTCCACCACGGACGGACCACCAGGCTACACGTCCCGGGCCGTGACCCTAGCAGCACAGCCATCACACACAGGGCAGGGGGGTCACAACCTCAGCCGATCCCGTCGGGTCAGGGCCTGCCAGCACTGTCAACGCAGTCGCTACTAGTATGGCGCTGACAGCGCCATCGGGACCGGTGGCAATCACAGCCACTGCAGCCACAGGGTCGTTTCTGGAGCAAAGGAAAGCACCATTGGACCCAGAAGGAGAAAAACTGGCAGATAGCATGGCAAAGCTGATGCGCTGTGGGCTCATCCGATGACAAGAGTGGAAACTATTGAAATGTATGCCACCTTACCAAGGCCGGCGAATGTGGAGGCTCTCAACAAAACCCGGATCAATCGCCAGGGCACTGGACAATATAGAAATGGGCAAGACACTGGACACCAAGGATCTAGTCATGGCATTCGTGACAACCCTAAAAATACTGGCACGAACGAGCAACATGTTCAGAGAAATGAGGGGAGACAACATGAGACCAACTCTCCAGCCACAGCTGGCCAAAAAGGATGGCAACCAAGGTTTAAAGTATGCGTATGGGGAAGACGTGAATGTGCAGGTAACCTCACTGGAGGCGGTCAGGAAAAAAGAGCATGCCATAGTGAGATCACATGGAAACAGGCATAACCAGAGGAGTCATCACCGACAGCCCTACAAGCAGGGACACTTCAGAGGTGGCCAGGGGAGGAGCTGCCTACCACAAACCACCCCACGACACAGGGAGGAGCCGATGGTCTACACCCACCAGCCAAGCAGTGGAAGCCAAGCACGCCCCCAGCGAGGGGGGTGCAGCAGGGGGACTGGCAGATACAGAGGCCGCACAAGGGATCGGAGAATGTAATAAGCGAAGTAAGTAAATCATCCATACCTTCAATGCAGGGGTAGTAACCATGAAAGCACACCTGTGGGAAACCATAACTGACAATGCCTGGGTCAAACAGATGGTAAAGAGTGTGAAGATCGAGTTGATGAGTATCCCCAAACAAACTATCACACCGGTCTCATGAGACAAAGGGTCAGAGGTAATACTAAAGCAAAAGATAGGGGAGATGCTAAAGGAAGGCGTTGTAGAGGAAGCAATGGTGACCTGCCAGTGCTTTGTCTCACACTTATTCCTCAGGCCAAAGAAATACAGTGACTTTAGGCCAATATTAAACCTGTCTAAACTTAATGAACTGGTCACATACCAACATTTTAAAATGGAACAGCTATTCCACAGGGTGGCATGGCTAGCTAGCATAGATATCTCGCAAGCCTACCACAGCCTGGAAATCAGGGAGGCCGACAGACACCTACTGCAATTAATATTCGGGGATAAGAGATTCAGATTTAGAGTGTTGCCAAATGGACTCAGTTCGGGCCCCAGAATATTTCCAAAAGTAATGAAGGCGGTCATGAGCCACCTCAGAACGTGCCACATCTTGTTATGCTTCTATATAGAAGATACAATTCTGATAGGGAGAACACAGGAGGAAGTAACCACCACAGTAAATATAATGTGAGACCTCCTGACAGAGCTAGGCTTCACCATAAATAGGGAAACATTGGTGTTCACACCGACAAAGGAGTTACAATTCCTATGGTTCAGGATCAACACACTACAAGTGTAATGTGATTAAGGACCAATGACTGCACACGTTGACGTCTAGTTACTTAATGGTTTATTCATACAGCGACTCCCTACACTGCTCCCTCGGTAGCGGTGGGCTGATCCACTGCCATCGAGCTGAAGCGTCATACATAACATCTCCTTTTCCAAATATAATAATAAAACAATTCTGAAAACGAACAGATTAATACAATACAAAATTGCACAATGCAAGGTAAGATAAAGATGAATCTAAATGAACACCACTCATGATGCTGACTCAGTCCTGTGCCCGAACTGGCTACATACCACAGAAACGTGGGATGATCTGGACAGCCTCATTGAGGAGGCGCTAACCAATAACAAACTGAAAGTCAGAGACCTAGCGATGCTGGTGGGAAAACTTGTAGCCATGGATCCAGGGAACAAATGGGCCAAAATCAGATCCAAAGTAATTGTAAGGGCACTTCATTGGAACATTAGAGACTCCAGAGGGAACTATGAAGCCCTGTGCGTACTAACAAGAAGCATCAGGGAGTGTCTACAATTCTGGGTGGCCCACATGGCAAGAACCGAGAGGGAATACGGACAGAGACCGGTGGACCCCTGTATTTACACAGACACCTCTTCTCATGGGTGGGGTTACCACAACCAGACCCATATCACATATTATGGGGAGCAATGGGACAAGACAGTAAGTGAGTCCACCCATATCAATGTACTAGAATTACAAGCAGTAAAACACATGTTAGAACACACAGGCGAGATGCTGAGAGACATTCACATCAGGGTGTTCGAAGATAACACAACGATGGTGGCCTGCATAGGAAAAGGGGGATCTGCCAGATCAAAAACATGTCAGGAAGAGATGGAGCACATCTGGGAACTAACTGAGAAACATAATATATTGTTAACAGTGAGGTTCTGCCCGGGTGTAGAGAACGTAGAGGCCGAATGGGCTTCCCAAGTGTTCACGGGTGCAGGGGAGTGGTCCCTCAACAAAAACATGGTAAAAAAGATTTTCAAAGCTTTAGGCACCCCAGATATTGACATGTTCGCCTCACAAACAAACCGTCAGCTAAATAGGTACATTACAAGGGAATTGGATAGGCAGGCAGAAGGGACAGACGCACTATCACTAAATTGGCATCACTTTAAACAGCCTGTTCTTTCCACCTTTCAGCTGCTTGTCCAGAGTACTGCTCAAAGTGAGGGGAGAGCCACTGACAGGAGTGCTGATCACACCAGAGTGGCTGACACAGCCCTGGTTCCCACTGATATGACTGCTACCAGGCTACCAGGCAGGTATCAGGATACCGGTAAAATTGACAACACTCACGATCAAGGGTACGGAAGGGAAATCGTTCCTGCTAGTCAACAAGATAAACCTTATAGCAGTGAAACTCTAACGGGCATTTTCCATTCGCTAGGCATGAATGAGGTGACCGTGGAACTCCTAATGGCCTCATGGGCCAAAGCAACGAGGAGGTAGTATACCCTGATCCTGAGATGGGCACACCATTGTGATAGACAAGGCATTGATGCCAGGAAGCCCACACTCAGAGCAGGGATTGAATACGTATGTGTATATTTGTATAGGTGTATATATGTATATTACGATAATAATGACAGTCTGACCGCCAATCACTGCATGTTTTGATTTCTATAGTCGCACCTTGCATGTGCAGGAAAGTACAAGCACCCCTTCTAATGGAATGGCAAGAGTAATCATCAGGGTTAAGTCCTGATACAGTACACACATATTTAATAGTTGACTGTAGCACAGTGTAGGTCAAAGGCGTAAACCCGCCTGCCGGAGACGGCACTTGAAAGGCTGGTGCTTCACAAGACAGCGGAGTCTGCCGAAAGTGCAATTTCGTTCAATAGACCGCCCAGAGAGCCTTGTTCTGAACTATAGCCACAGGAATTAATAGCCTGCACTCAATAAATTGAATTGTTTTTGATTTCCTCACTGAAATAATCATGCCCCATGAGAAGAATTCGAAGTCAGAGCGTTGCAAGACCGAATCAGACTGCGTCAACTGACATTTACGCAACAACGCTCTGAAACCAGTCAATATGGCGGCTCTGGTAGCAATATGTCTAGGAGAATCTGATAGAAATGCAAACATGGACAGTAAATTACGCGGTAATAGAGACTTGGCAGTATGTACCGCACAACCGAGCATACGCTTAACCCCTCCCAGGGTAGTCTTTACCGTATGGTCTTTGTAATCTATGGGGGAAGCATTCTCAGCCTTTAAAAAGAAATTTAATGCGGATAAATAATTTGTTATGGAGCTGTATTTCAACAAATGTGATGGCCAAGCTATATATATATATAGCGACCTGCATTGCAGGACAGTGTTGGCGCAAGCAGACCTTGAAACTTGTCTATACATTTTCAAGTATTTACGTATCTGTATTGAGCGCGTCGCGAGACTGTTTGGCATGTAATATTGCTAGGCGATCGCCCTGATCGCCCTACCTTCAATTTGCAGTGTCGCCAGACCTAAAATATAAAGTGCCTTGTAACGCACTAGCATCTGAATAAATGAGAACAACATAAACTATCAGTTTTATCGATATTCACAATTCTGTCAAGCTGGTGAGGGCTACCCCACCAGTGCTAAGACTATCACATATAACATTATCATGTGTACCAATATGAACCACTGATATATTCAAATTAAATCGTATCAAGACCCAAAATATACGCTTCAACCATATCATTATGATCCAATTTTTGTATGTACCCTTTACCAACACAGAACGGACCGTATTGTTGTCAGTAATGAACATGATATTTTTATCCCTCCAATGGCAAGACCATCGATATACTGCTGCAACTACCGCCCACATCTCCTTAATATTTATATGTTCATGCAAAATGCTACCAAGGGTGGAAGCAACATGGTGAGTCAAACAATTAACTGCCAAGGAGTCATTGGAGATCCCTACACACCAGTCCCTCTCATGAAGAGCACCATAACCTTGTAGCGAAGCATCTGTATAAACTGCCAAAGTTTCTGCCTGATTCAACAATATTTTTTTGTTCACCATTAAATTTATCAACAAATTCAAGCCACCAACTTAGCATCTGTGAACCAAGCACAAGTGGCCTCAATTAACTCATACACTTTCAATTTCTTGACTTGCTTTCTGTCCACCGTGTGGTGTTTTACGGACGACTTACGTTCTCGTCTTCTCTCCCTGCTGGGTGTCCGACTCCCCAAACTGGACGACGACGACCTGCGACGGTGGTTACACCGGTATAGGTGACCAGACTTGCTTCTGCCGCTGTCCTCTGTCGTCATGTCTAGTCGTCTCAGCTCGTCCTCCAGTTGTTCCTGCTGCTGCAACAACGCCGCGACCCGCCGCTTCTTCTCCAATGCCTCCACTCTGTTCTTCAAAACCTGCTCCTCCACCACCAAAGTGTCGACTACCGCACCCCCTGTCGCACCACGCACCTCCGTTTTTATGTCTGTCATTATGTTGTCTTCAGTTTGGGGATGTGCACAGGTTGCCCTCTTTGTTGTTGCCGAAAGGCGCTCAGGACATAACTCGTTAACAGGCAACTTGTGCTTTTTTTTTTTTACTAAATGTATTTTATTCAGTGAATAATGTCTTTTGTCAGCGCCAGAGCACTGGTCTTCCAGCCGTTCATTACAATTTGTTGGTACATAAATGACAATATCAGTTGCAATAATAACCACATGAAAAACCTGTTCGATAATAGAAGCATAATATAAATTGACTATTTGTCGTAATAGTAACTGCATGCAATTCCAGTTTAACATATGTATTATGCACTTGGTGAGCATGCATCAATAAATGTACAAGATGACTCTAGAATTGTCTTTAAACACTTCTTTCTTCCTTTGCTTTCTCTCCTTTTTTCAAAAAGATATAACATATCTCCAATACACATATATATATTATATTGTAAATATGCAAATCAGTGGATCCAATCACCAATACCAAATGTGGAAACCTGCCCATTTTTTTGTTTAATCCCATCACAAGTGTTCCGTTCTGTGTGGCCTAATGATGCGATCGAGGTCTGAGATTGCAGTGGGGACTTACATCAGACAGGTTTTATGTCAATTTAAAGGAAAATGTTACGTAATAGGTTTTGAAAGAAGGTGTGGTAGAGGTGGGAAGGGGATCAGCATGCAGGGCTGTGTAGTGCATTTGAAAACATATATATATATATATGTACAAGGGTCAGGGCAAGGATGGCCTTTAGAATACCTATAACTGTGTCGGGGTCTGACAGGCCTGTTGTATTTCCATTAAGTTTTTAAATTCAAGGAGACTTGTGGACCGTCTTGTCCTCACTGGAAGTTTATTCCACAATGTGCCACCTCTGTAAATCGGTGCTTTAGTCAGTTTGTTTGTTAGTGGCTTGGGTGTTTTGAGAAGTGTAGCATCGCTCTGTCTGGTTACTCTGTTTGTATGGTCAACATATTGTTCATCATTGGATCTTTTATACATGAGACTGAGGAGATGTGTTTCCCTCCTTTGGCTAAGGTAGCTGACTCGTGCTTTAGCATGCATTTCCTTTACAGACAGGTTTTTCCCTCTGTAGACAGTTCTAAGTGCCCTGTTTTGAATCCTCTGTAATTTGTTTTCTTGTTGTTTTGTCAGCAGTCCATATATTAAATCATTGTAGTCAATTATTGGAAGAATAGTGGCTTTATATAGTAACAGGGCTGTATTCTTGCTCATGTAGTACCTAATTTTTCTGAAAGTTGTCATTTGTATGGCTATCATTTGATTAAGTCTTGAGAGTTGTCGATTACCATTTTGATTACCGATTACCATGCTTCTGGCCGCACGGCCCACAGTAGTCAGTGATATATTGGTGATATATTGCATAGGAGTGCGGTGCCGCACCTTGGTGTCAGTGCCGGTGTTGATGAAGACCAGCTAGAGACAAAACAGTAGTTGCGTTGGGTGCGTCTGGAGACCGAGTGACGAGTCCAGTGCAACAGGGGCGTCTGCGAGTGCAGCGCCACGAGCACCCCTGGTATCGAACCAGGGAACCACAGTGGTGTCAACAATGCAAAGTAGTATAGCCGGAGTCCTTCTTGCCTTACAGCCGCATACAACCCTGTATACGAGTTATATATGTGCATATGCATAATGGATATATATGAATATATACATGTATATAGACATATATATATATGTAAGTATATGTATATACGTTTGTGTATGTCTCTTAGTAAGTTCTTCACTTAATGTTGCAGTAATAGTGTGCATAAGATGTAGTAGATCAGGAGGCCACTTCTCCAGATCCCAGCTTCCCGCCGCTGGAAGACTGGCGACACAACCCCCTGAAACGAATTACCATGGACCTTATTTTAATTTGGTTCATATAATGACGATAATAACATTAATAATGACATCAATAATAACGACGATAATGAAATTAAGAATGACATTAATATAATAAGGATTTATGTCATTATGTATATAAGTATGCATATATATGTATGCGTACACTTAATATTACATATGTAACTTCTGAGTGAGTGGACTTATGCCCCCCATAGGGGTGGTGGTCGTCGTAATGCATTGCATTGCATTTAATTCACCTCTAGGGGATGGGGCGCGGGGTGTCTGACACTGACACCTCAAAAGCTGCTCAACCTCGAGTAAAGCTGGCCACTGCATATGGAGGGGTGTAAGGTGGGGGGGCAGAAAGATGTATGCCTACAGCATATACTCAGCGTCAAAAGGTAAAGAAAGCAATGACAGCGGTTCGCTTCAAACTTTGAAATTACAATGGCCACGTCTATATTATTAAATAATAGTAGATTTCTAGCTTTTAGCTTTAGCTTGACATGCTGTTGCGGTTTCCATACACTTTCTCCATCAGTTGCCGTCAATTCTTAATGTTAATTGTTTCCATCGGTGAAATGTCGATTTTGTCTTTGATTGAATTATATATGCCAGTGTTCTCGTATGAACTATTGCATTCGCATTGTGATATTGATGATATCGATCCATTCTTGCAGAGTCGCTATCGATCTTGGTCATCATATTCGCAGAAAGTTACCTTTCTTCATGTTAACATATATCTGAGTTTTATTCAGTACATTTTATTTGAATAATACATTTCCTCAAGTATTTTTCAACTCTCAAATCTATCCCCATAGATTATAGCATAACAATATGCATTTTCCAGCTCAAAGACAATTAATCAGATCCATAGACCAATTTTGCCAATAATGTCAATGACAGCATAAAGTTAATAAATTGTATGACAATAAATGGTTCATGTTGGTTCGCCAACATGGGTAATTTGCGCGTGAACAAGGAGTCTCACCGGTGGCGCCACCTGGTTTCGAATCCCCACCACTATACCCTACCGGATTTCTCGTGCGCCCGAGACTCCCCGTGAGACCTGTGACGTCACAGCCACCCTCCCTCGGCCTCCGAGACCCACCAGAAATCACTTCCACTCCGGCAGCCAGATGAGCAGCTCAACATCGCGTCGGGACACCGATGCCGCTACAACCCCAGCCGCCACTGTGGCAACGCCCGCCGTGACAGACATGGCCATGCCACGCACATACCTCACACATTTGTCATTCGCTGGGACCAGAAAGAGAAGGTAGGCCAGGGAGAAAGCACCTGGTATGAATACATATCGGCACTGCACAGAATGGCCAAGGACTCATCCGTCCCACAAAGTTGGGTCGCCCCACTGGCGGAACACGTGGAGCATGTAGTGGAGATGGCTGAGCAGTGTGAGTGGGACACATGTCTCGCCCTGTCCGAGCATATCTGCAATATGATTGATGATGGTAGACTCCCCAGAGCCTGGAGAGACCCAACAAGGACATACAACGAGATGCCTGCCTCACAGGATGCAGAAGCCTACATGCCCAAAAACCGCTCACGTCAGGCAGACGCCCACAGCGGTCCCCACAACACCGCGCAGACGACAAGTACCACCCAAAATCTGTATCTGCATCCACCTCCAGCTACCAACAATACAGACGGCTGGAGTTCAGCTATGAAACAGACGGTACGGTTCGCCCACATGTGCGCATGGTGCGCAAATAAATACCGACGAGCGAACCAGCATAAAGAAATGGAATGTAACAACAAGAAGAGGCAGCTGGAGAAACGGTTGCAAGGCACCACAGCTGAAAACACTGACAAGGTGGATTTGTACTGAACGGCCCGCATCGGGCCGTTAAAAACCACAGCAAAGAAGTACACGGCAGCGCACGAACCAACTCGACCCAATGCAATGGACAGAAGCTCCAGACACATACCACCACAACACACGCCTCTGGTACTAAGACCGCCGTCCATAACGAGCGGCACCGGACGGGGGGGGGGACCCCTCAGATCATGCAGGCGGCCAGCCGGCCGCGCTACAAGACACCAGAACCACCACTGGCACCGAGACAGCCCCCCTGGCGGCTATGTGCGGCAACCCCTCAGATGTCGCTGCACCAACAGATGCCACCACAGATGACGTAAACACCACCCGCCACCAAAGTGGCGCAGTCACCTCACCGCATAACACCTTGGAAGTCACCGCCTCTGAAGTCGCCGCCACTGACACTAGTGCAGAACCCGCTACTCACAACGACCGGACGCCCATGGCCAGCGCCCCCCCCCTGGCAACCCTTCAGACACCACTGCCAAACGACCCCAAGACGGCCCCCGAGCCAATGACACCTCACCATATGACACGGAAGCAACCTCATCATGAATCGAACCACAACACCATTAGATGACGCAACCATAACACAACAACACGACGGCGTGCCCTCCTCCACCTCTGATGACCGGAAACACCTCCTGGGGAGCCTTGGAGCCCATGCCGGCCACAAGCCACGCCCGACAACACACCGGCGGGGGCAGGGTGATACCACGCATTCCGTTTCACCCCTGCAGACAGCCGGTACCGGGCACGGGGACCTGGGGGGACCGCGTGGAAGGCCCGGTCCCTGCTGAGGGGGGGGGGGGGGGGGAGCGGGGCGGTGGGGTGGGTGCGCCCCTCCCCCGCACCCCCGGCCCAACTGTCTCAAACTAATGATGACGACTCGGAGGTGGAGCAGCCGGATGTCCTCCTCACTAGCGACCGTCGCGCCCATGCCACCGAGGATGTCGAGGAAATAACATCCAACACCCACACTGAACCAGCTCCCCCTTACGATCCACAGCACACCCCGATCACATACTGATCCACCCTACTCCGGATCTGGCCGACTGCAGTGGCCGACGCATGGACGAACAAGCAATACCTGGAAATCTACAACAGAGTGCGAGCCACCGGCCTGCCAAACCACATTTCAGCAAGAATAACGGCCCAGTCGGCCCTCAAAATAAACATGTGGCGGAAGCTTCTCAAAGGTTACCATGACACACAGCTGGTTGACAGCTGGCCGGCTGACTACACGGCCGACGAACCCCCCATACCTGCCTCAGCCAACCACACAGAAGACCCAGAACACCTCCAATGGATAAGAGAGCCCACCCTTTATTCCCTGGGCCCAGACTAGCCCCATGATGACCCACCCCAAAAGACAAACAGACGAGAGACGGGTCATCGTGGACCTCAGTTACCCCAGGGGGCCGAGCGTTAATGCAGGCATTCGCAAGGGCTACTTCCAGGGCAGGCCCATGGCCTACACCCTCCCCGGCATCATGGACCTCGCGGACGAGGTCACAAGGCTCGGCCAGGACTGCTACATTTGGTCCGCAGACCTGGCCCGAACCTACTGTCAGCTCAGGACCTGCTCGCTCTCGGTCCCGCGACTGGGCGTTACCATCGAAACGAAGGTCTACTTTGACGTCGCCCCAGCCTTCGGGTGTCAGACATCATCCATGGCATCCGCCCAAACCACAAACGCTGTGGTCTACCTCCTCAGCCGGAGGGGTCACTTCGCACTTTGCTACCTCGACGACTTTGTTGGGGTAGCGGAGACCAAAAAGGGAGCCAGCGCAGCTTACACCAACATGATACACATCATTGCAAACCTCGGCACTCCACCCACTCCACCCACTCCACCCACATTTCACTCTACCCACCCACCGCCTCGAATGGCTGGGATATGAAATCTGCACACAACAAATGACGGTTCGCATCCCAAACAACAAGCTGGCCGACATTGTCGAGGACTGCCAAAAGTTTGCTGGCACCGAAAAGATCACAAGGACCAGCTTGCAACGAGTAGTGGGCCGTCTCCAACACGTAAGGGCTACTTCTGGGGCAGGCCCATGACCTACACCCTCCCCGGGATCATGGACCTCGCGGACGAGCTCACAGGACCTATCGCTCTTGGTCCCGCTACTGGGCATTACCATCGACTCGAAGGTCTACTTTGACGTCGCCCCAGCCTTTGGGTGTCGGACATCATCCATGGCATGCGCCCTCACCACAAACGCTGTGGTCTACCTCCTCCACCGGAGGGGTCACTTTGCACTTTGCTACCTCAACGACTTTGTTGGGGTAGCGGAGACCAAAAAGGGAGCCAGCGCAGCTTACACCAACATGATACACATCATGGCAAACCTCGGCTTGATGCTGTCTCCCACGAAGTGCACTCCACCCACCCACCGCCTCGAATGGCTGGGATATGAAATCTGCACACAACAAATGACGGTTCGCATCCCGGACGACAGGCTGGCAGACATTGTCGAGGACTGCCAAAAGGTCGCTGGCACCACAAAGATCACAAGGACCGGCTTGCAACGAGTAGTGGGCCATCTCCAACATGTCGCCAGATGTGTGGCACCAGCCCGGCGCTTTATGAACCGTGTACTGGCAACCCTCTGGGACACACCACACACAGGCAGCTACCTAGTGACCACCAAGCTCATCCACGACATCCAATGGTTCTCCGACTATGCCAGGACCACAAACAGCATTGTCCAACTGAGAGCGCCGGCCAGGGAGTGCTGGCTAATAGAGTGCCACTCCTCCCTACTGGCCGAAGGTGCCCATTCGAAGGCGGGATATTTCTCCGAAGCTTACCCCCCCGAGTATCTAGCAAGCGGTCACCACATTAACCACCTCGAGGCTATCAACCTTGTCATGGCAATCCACACCCTCGCCCCCACAAGGCCCCAGTACTACACAATCAAGGTCAACACTGACAACCAGGTTTCGCAATCGGTCCTAGCTTCAGGGGTGGGGAGGAACCCGGTCCTCTTCGCCTGTGCCAGGGAGATGTGGCGCTTCGCCGCCCTGCACTCCACCCACATAGAGGTGGTCCACAAGCCGGGAAAGGACCTAGTCCTGGCCAATGCCCTAAGCAGGGCGCCATTCGATCAAGCGGCCCGGGAGAGAGCCCGCAGTATCTGCCAACGTCTTAGCCTTAACCGTATTTGAGTAAGCCACTCAAACACTGCAATACCAGACGCCATATAGACCTGGGATAGTAATAATTTGCTTCTATCTCCAGGTCTCCCTGACGACCCCGATGCCTGGATCGCTGTGCTCTTCACTGCTGGACTGGCGGCGGGCACTTGGTGGAACAAATCGCGCCAGGTGGCCCGATACATACAACACTCACACGACCACCGGTACGATCCCCGCCGACCAACACAGTACCATGTGATGGCCTTCCTGGCGGCCCTCACCGGCAACCTCAGATCCCAGTCTGTCGTACTAAACTACCTGAGTGGGGCACGGACCTGGGTGCGTCTTGTGGGGGGCACCACCGAGGCCTTCGACACATCCCGTGTCGGTGCTGAAGCGCGTGGGGTGGTCCGGTCATCCATACACATCTCCAGACAGGCACCCCTACTCACCCCCAACCTCCTCATACACATCACCGGATACTTCCTCTCTGCGGGGCCCATAGGTCGGGTCCTTGTCGCCACCATCCTTATCAGATACTTCACTCTCCTTAGGCAAGGAAACCTCCTCCACACAGGACAGCGGGGCGAAATCGGACACACCATAACGGGTGCTGACGTAGTCGACAGCGGCTCATACCTGGCCGTATGCATGCGCTCGACCAAGACCACCTGATCGCACGCCGATGCTTTCTCCATCCTAGTACGACCCATGCCCGGGAGCCCCATCTGCCCTGTCCATGCTTCTGACATTTCGGCATGACCTACCAACATCTGACATTTACTCATGATAGACCAAGATGATCATATTCCTAACCAACTGTGACTATTGTGTATTGAATAAAATCCCGATTCAATGAGCTGCCTGTTTGTGTTGTAAATTGCAATATTCGACACATTCCCATGTCCATGAACCTTCAAATGAACCAGCCTTTCATGAATAAATGGCAATATTCAACATATTTTTATGTCCATGAATTTTCAAATGAACCAACCTTTCATGAATAATGCACTATTTGACACATTTTTATGTCCATGAATTTTCAACTGAACCAACCTTTCATGAAGAATGGCAATATTTGACACATTTTTATGTCCATGAATTTTCAAATGAACCAACCTTTGATGAATAAATGGCAATATTTGACACATTTTTATGTCCATGAATTTTCAAATGAACCAACCTTTCATGAATAAATGGCAATATTCCACACATTTTTCTGTCCATGAATTTTCAAATGAAAATGTTATTTTATAGTATTTCTTGGCCAGATCCAAGCAACAATTTATATGCAAATTTAGTAATCTAGTTGTCCATCTACTGTATGTTATTACTGGTCAACAGTTTTGCGGTCTCAATATAGTTTGGCAAAGTCTAATATAGCTTTGTAGTTGAACAACAGTTTGTAGATGAAATGTTCTGTATGGATAATTTAAGAAGGAACAAATTCATCACCTTTTACCTGAGTTGTCCCCACAGACTTGCTTCTGTAAAGTGATTAAGGATGTCAAGAAAAAATGTCATCACCTTTTAGCCGAGCTGTCCTTACAGACTCACTTCTGTAAAGTGATCACGGATATCAAGAACAAATTTCATCACCTTTTAGATGAGCTGTCCCTACAGACTCGCTTTTGTAATGTGATTAACAAAGAAAAAGGAAATCCTTCTAATCATTTGAGCTGAGCTCCCAACAGACATTCACTTTTGTAAAGTGATTAAAGTTCATTCAATACCCTAGGCATTACCTTTACCTCCCCAGGCAGTCTCTCTGCCAAAACGCCGTGGAAAGAATCAATAGGAAAAAAAGGAAAAATCTGTCTAATCATTTCAGCTGAGCTGCCAACAGACACTCGCTTTTGTAAAAATGATGAAGACTTCTTCATGGCCTAGGCATTACTTATGCCTCCCCTATTACCCTCGCCTTGTTAAAGAGGAGAGTATTTTTGAAAATTGTACCTATACGTTCGATCATTTCAATCCAACTCTGTAACGCTCCAGTGTCTGGCCCAGATAATAGGGAAACAGACTGATCAGTGTCTGGCCTGGTTCATCGGGAAACAGACTTGTTCGCTTTTAATGATCTACTGGTACTACTCTCTGCCTATGTTTAACCTGTAAAATTCTTCAAAAATATATATGATTTTATATTTATTAAATAAACAATTGTTGTTAATATATATTATATTATTATATTTATTAAGTAATATCAATATATAGAATAATTTGTCATAGAAAGAGAAAGTGTTTTAAGAAATTTAACTTAATTAGTATTATTTAATATTTTTATATATGTTTTTTATGTTTTGTAATACATATAGTAATATAGAATAGATTCTCTAGATATCATAGTTATCTTATTTCATGTTTCTAAGTGTCATAGGTATTTAGTTATGCATTTCAAACAATATAAACATATGTATGGAACTAGATCATAGTTCTGATCAATGACGTCATGCCTGCGCCAATCTTTTGTCATCCGCAACAAAAATAATCTAATGCGTGACAAAACTCTCATATACATCATGTTTTGTTGAATTTCGCTTCAACCGCCGGCGAATTAACTGTAAATGCAGCTTCAGTCAAGCTTGACGAAAAACGGTAGTCACTTCGTGCGCTTGGCCGTCGACACCTGATAAGAATAGAGTAGCGCCAAGCGTCTGATTATTTATACATGGTTATTGTATACTCACAAAAAAGTTACCCCTTCCCGGGTAGAAGAACTGTATCTGCTATTCGCATTCACCATTCTCCAATTGAGTATGATGAGTACGAAAAGAGTACATAGATTAGTAGTCTAGAATAAATTTTCAGGATTTGCGAAATTACTAGGATTATTGCGGTAATGCATGAATCAAGGTGTTGTGCTATGCGGTCTTGGTCCTCCATGCATCTGCCAAGTAAGATTTTTGTAACTAGAAAAGTTAATACATACTCAATGCTGTCTCTCAAGCACTAGCATGCAACATCTTGAATTCCTTGCATTCGTCTCCGCATCCAGAGTTTCATTTCTCCACCTGCTTAGTCTACCCCGAAAACGAATCCAGGGTTCCTAAGTTTTAACAGAGCTATCTGATGTACAGTTTTAAAGACCCCAGAGCATTTCCGTCATTACTGTGATAGTTCTGAGGTTTTCCAGGAGATAAACAAGTTTCAGCTCGATCACGTTACGTAATATGCCAAGTGCACATGTGCACTAGACCTGGCTACAAACAATTAACCTAGCTAAATAGAAAGTCAATGGGAAAATAATTCATATGTTAATTGTTAGTGTGACATCACGCTCACCAGCGGTGTACATTTTACTGTCTATATCCCGATAGAATAACAAGTTTTATTTGGTACATGGATGTACACGACAATGTCTATAAAACTCAGTCCATGTTTATACCATTTCTTCATTTTATACAAATCTTCCATCTTGAAATGTAAGTAGAAGCATCAGTAAGTAAAAGTGTCAATAATCTTACTATAGCAATGCTACTGTGGAGTCTATCCCATCTCCAACATGTCTGTAACTCCATTGAATTAGTAATGTTTATTAGTGGCGCAACTTACGTTACTATGCACAAACTATGGCGCAAGTTTAGTTAGGAAGATAAACATTTCTTATGACTAAACCTCGTAAACCCTGTCGATCAGTTCGAAAGCTGTTGACTTGCACTATTTTTAGTTCATGCTTCATATTAGCTAATTGCGTAATTTTCTACCCCGACCGGCTGCCCTATCCTTTTGTGCTGCAATCCACTACATATGCCTTGGTTGTAAGAACTGACACGCGAAGGTGTAGCAGCGTTCACATCATGAATCGCTGAATGGTCAGAAACACCACTGCCTAACGACAAGTTACCTATGCACTTTCTAAGAGACTTAATCTCACTTTGAACAGTCGTCAGAATCTGACTATTTGAACGAGAGGATTTAGAACCTCTGTGAGAAGAGAAAGACTTCGAAAAATCCAAAGTACCATTGAGACTATCTATTTGTTCACAAATAGCTAAATTACCAAGATGTGATTTAGCAGGTCTCTGCTTCCTAATAACAGACCTATCACTGAGAATAGACATTTCGAAGGCTTCTTCAAGAGTTTTTGGTCGGTCCGTCTCTACATACCACACAGTATTATCATCAAGTAAGGAGTCAAGAAATCTCCAAAGGAGTATCTCGAAGGAATCAGTGCCAAAACATGCAGTTGGAAGATCCCAACCTTTAGCTGCAGCAGTCTTAAACCGCTGACAGTATGCAGCTCCTGTTTCCCTGCTTCTTGTTTCATAGCCAACACTATCCCCTTCAAATGACTACATTCATCCACAGTCAAAAGAGTTTATGATATCACTTCCTTAATTTATCTCTAGGAGCTAGCATTTTTATGCTGAAAAGCTGTGAAAAGAACCTCATGCAGCATTCATGTTGCATTGGACAAAGCAAAACGAATAATGTCCAGGTCTCAAACGTCAGCAAGAGTCCCTATACATTCGATCAAATCAATCAAATTATGTAATGCTCCTCTGTCTGACCTGCCCAACAAGGGAACAGACTTGCTGTATGCATTTAAAGATCGACACCGTATCTCTCTCTGCCTATGTTCTACCCGTAACAATTCCTGTGCTTCCCTGTGGTCTTCTCTATCCTCCCTCATTTCTGTCCTATCCCTTATTTCTGCCAATCGCCCCTCCTGCTCCTCTCTAAGAGTATCCAACCTATTACCATAAACTTAGCCCATGCTTCTCCCTCTCCCATTTCAGATGAATAATTGGCCAGTGTACACTCACCTTGGAACCATACAAGGAATCCTCCCTTGAGTGTGTGCGTGGCATCTTCAAGCTGCTGTTGTATGTGGTGGTAGAAAAGATTAGCAGAATTGAATTCATGTATAGAATTGTCTATAAAGAAGGAGAAATAGTAAAAAACCGTTGTAGTGTAACACTACCTTCCCCACCTCTGTGGTAAGGTTACTTAAAGAAAAGCCAAAAGTAGTCTCTTATGAATAAATATTTTGGTGATGATGCAAGGCTTCAATGACGGCATGCTACAGACATAGCTTCAAATAAAGTCTAACGAACCTTCCAAAATAGTGACTACTCGGAAAAAGTCATCAACAACTCAAATTCCTAAAATTGTCAAACCCTTACAGAGTCAAAGGAAGAAGAAAAAACACTACCTACACATCACACCACCCAAGCACCAGTACCAGCAAGCTCTACCATCAATTTAACACTTTGTGTTAATAATCGCCGTGGTCACCAGTTTTGTAGAGTCTTATGCTAGGATCTGTGGCTGTGTACGTAGGCTATAAGAAAAACAATACAGACAAAGAGAGAGTAAGGGAGTAAAGCATGAGACAGAGAGTCCAGCCCTCTGGTGTATTCCTATATAGTCACATGGGTTCTTGGTTAGTATCATACCACCTCCTTCCACGAATAGGAATCTAGCATTCCAGGAATCCAGCAGTCCTGGTCTTTATAGATAGCAGTGGTCTGCCCACCACCAGTAGCTGTCTGGCCCCTTTGAAATGTTTGTATTTCTTTTTATATATCCCTTAATCCATTATCTACTTCTGCTATCCTGGTAGGCTCAGTGTTTGAAACATCCACAAGACAACATTGTAGTCACATGGTTTCTACAGACATATGTGTACATGGTCTGGACTGGCTGGTGGCTCTGGTGAAAGAGAGCATGTGACTTTCACCCTTATTTATAGGTTTAAATCCAGGTGACAGTCAGGTGACCCTAGCTTGTACGCGGCAGCTTATTGGCTGCAGAGTACCAATGCAGCCTGGTTAGATGACCTAGTCAGCTGGTACCCGGCAGCCTGTTGGCTGCATGGCACTAAATAAAAGTCACCCAGAAATTCCAAAATATTTTATACCTTGGCCACCACCGACCTTGACCTTTTGAGTGTGCTGACCCCGAACCCAGTGCAATCACAACTAGACCTGCCAGCAGCACTAGGTCTATTTACATCCCACTCAGGCAACACCAACCCATATATATGCACCTGGCCAAGTATACCGATCAGTAATAGAACAATTGCATTCCCTCCTTGCCGAATATCGGAATATTTTACATGTGTATGTGGGTCATGGTCACTGAGCTATGACTACATCCAAACCTTTTCTATATGCATTGAATATATGGGTCCAGTCTCGTGCAACGTGAGTGTGTGGGTGTTTTATGGGAGTGAGTATGGAAAGAGGTAGCTGGGGTATGGGACTGGGGGTAGTTTACTAGTTCCATAATGACCAGGAATTTCTGTGCATAATTATGGTTATTAATTATATTATTTGTCTATCACACTGAACACTACTACTAAATTATATTTAAGATTTAATTGACATGAATTATTTTTATATACAATACATTTCACAAGGTGGTGCAGTGATGATGATAATAATAACGATAATACCAGAATAATATTATTTTTCGAATAACTGTAGAAAAAAGAGGAAATTTACAATAAATCTATGATAATAATTTACTACGAAACACAAGCGGTATAAGTGGCCTTTATTCAGTCAGGTCATCTGGGGCAGTAATGATACCTTCAGGCTAAGGATCAATATGGTCAGCATCAATTAAGGTCAACAGTTAAGAGCACTACTGGAACAATGAAGAATACAATCGGGGCAATACGACAAACAGCAATGAGAACAATAGAGGCAATGAAGAGGACAATGTAGACCGAGCAATGAGGACCTTTCAGTTTGCACGAGTCTCTCACCAGATGGCGACTCATGCCGGTCTCTGTAATGCTTTGGTTGAATAGAAGCAAACACACAGCTCAGGTGTGTGGTGGGATGTAGGTGTGTGGTGGGGCTGTAGTTGTGTGGTGAGGGTTTAGGAATGTGGTGGGGGTGTAGGTGTGTGGTGGGATGTAGGTGTGTGGTGGGGGTGTTGTGGGGTGTAGGGATGCTAAAGATTGTGAGGTGCCACTCTGCAAGACAACCCTACACCTCCACCACAAACCACCTACACCCCCACCACACACACCGTCAATCCCCACCACACACACCTACACCCCCACCACATCCCTAAGCCCCGACCACACACCCCTAAATCCCCACACATACCATACACCTACAACACCAAACACATACCACACACCTACACCCCACCACACCCCCACCACACACCTACATCTCCACCACACACAAGCTGTCACCACACACCTACACCCCCACCACACACCTACACCACCAAACAGACACCACACACCTACACCCCACCACATCCCTAAACCCCCACCACACACCTACACCCCCATCACACAGCTACACCCCCACCACACAGCTACACCCACCACACACCTACACCCCCACCACACACCTACACCATCGCCATGCACCTAAACCCTCACCACACACCTACACCCCCACCACACACACACCACACACATACACCCCCACCACATCCCTAAACCCTCACCACACACCTACACCCCCACCACACACCTACACCACACACCTACACCCCAACAACACACACACACCTACACCCTCAACACACACCTACACCCTCACCACACACCTACACCTCCACCACACACCTACACCCCCACCACACACCTACAGCCCCACCACACACCTACAGCCCCATCACACACCTACATCCCCACCACACATCTACACCCCCACCACACACCTACACCCCAACCACACACATCTACACCTTCCCTACACCCCCACCCCACCACACACACACCACACCTACACCCCGAAGACACACACACACCACACACCTACACCCCACCACACACCTACACCCCACCACACACCTACACCCGACAATACACACACACCTACACCCTCACCACACACCCACACCTTCACCACACACCTACACCCTCACCACACACCTACACCCCCACCACACACCTACACCCCCACCACACCCCTAAACCCCCACCACACACACCTACAACCCCACCACACCCTTAAACCCTCACCACACACCTACACCCCCACCACATCCCGAAACCCCCACCACACACCTACACCCTCACCACACACCCAACACACACCTACACCCCCACCACACACCACCACGACGAACACACACACACACACACCTACACCCTTCTATCCAACCATGATCGCCGACTTTGACCGGGAACGGGTGCTGCCACCTATTGTATAGCGAGAGAACTGGCTCATGAAAGCTCCCCATTGGATGATGGACAATCAGTGCTCTCAACTCCCCCCCCCCCCCCCCCCCCCCCCCCCCTTTAAGTGTTTTTTGTTAGTTGAGGGGGGGGGGGGTGGCAGCATATCACGGGCGATCAATCTGACTTTACGGGCTCGTGTCCAGGTGGCAAGTAAGCGAGTGAGCAGTTCGGGTGACGTCAGCGCAAGCAGGGACCCATAAGGGAAGGGGGCGACACGATGAGATATTAGTTCAAGGTTTTACTGAAGGTGGCGCGACCATAGATGTTAGTAGCCTGTGACACCGGTCAGGTGGAAGCAATGGGAAATGCGGGTGTTTGACGGAAGAGGGCCGCCACTGTAGACGAGCGCGGCGCTCGGCTTCCGACATGTGGCGACAAAGGCGGTCCCCTACCACCAGGTAGGGGCCACGACTTGGATTTCAAAACGTCTTGAGACAGCAAGACGTTTTGAAAAACCAAGACAGTTTACATATAGAAACAAATAGGGGTGAGCTGTCACAGTCTGCCACTACTTTAATATTGAGGATGGAACCTAACAAAATACATCATTAAAATGGCTCTTCAAAGTTTATATGAAGAAAATGCTCCTGTGTATAGTATGTTCATAATAGTTGTCATATATGTACATGTATGGAGGGCAGAACATTCCCGTGACACACAGGGGGAAATAAACCACTCTCTACTCAACACACAACGTGTACGGACGTCCATCTTGTATCACTCTTACATGGTGTCAGATGTAAAATGGTTGACTCAAGTAAACATCTCTGACTGGCCTCAGACCACTAGGCCCACTAATTCTCGACAAAAATGCAGCCAGTAATTGGAAAATATGGTACCGGGCCTACAAAATTTATGCCACGGCAGCGGGAGTCAAGACCAAACCGGAGGAGGTACAATGCTGCATATTCCTGCACGTGGCTGGGCAGGAAGCTCAGAAAGTGCACGCTACTTTCCAATTCACACACAGCGAGGAGGACAAGATGGAGCCATTGTTAAATGCGTTTCGTGAATACTGTACAGGCAGAGCCAACATAATTATCACGAGATATCGGTTCAACACACACAATCAGACCACGGAGGATACTGCCACTTACATCACCACCTTCCGTGACCGGGTGACAGACTGTCAATATGGGGAGATGGAAGAGACCCTGCTACGCGACAGGATAGTAGCAGGCGTCCGCAACATGGAACTACGGGACAAACTACTCCAAACGGCCGACCTAACGCTGCAAAAGGGCCTGGAGATATGTCAACTAAGTGAGTTCAAAGCCAGGCATTTGGAGGAGAAACAAGACGAGCTATCCCAAGAAGTGGACACCACTGCAGCCAGAGATGCCGGTGCCGGGTCGCGACCGCCAACCAAACCAGGAGTGCCATCTTGGAATCAGCGTGGCAGGTACGACAACAACAACACAGCCCGCAACATGTGCGGCAACTGCGGGTTCGAGCACTGTAGAGGAGTATGTGCAGCACGCGGGAAAACATGCAACTCATGTCGTAAATTAGGACACTTTGCGAGTGTGTGCCGAAGCAAGCCAACGCCAGTCCATGGAGTTACGTGGGATCATCAGGACAGACAACCAGACATGGAACAACAGGGAGCAGCCATTGCCCTAGTGGATCAGCTGGATGCGGACCTGTTCGTCGGGTCCATGGGCAATGATCACGACGATCAAGAGGAGACATGGCACAAAGACCTTCGCGTGGAGGATCGAGTCATCCGATTCAAGTTGGATACAGGCTCGCAAGCCAACCTGATCCCCAGGAAAATCTTCGACCAACTAAAAGAAGCGATGGTAACGGCGCGTAAATGTCGACTCATCACATACTCCGGACACAAGATCATCCCTGACGGCGAGACAAACCTGAACATCAATGGACATCAACTGAGGTTCCAGGTGGTGCAGCAGGGTGACCCGATCCTGGGAGAGCGAGCGTGTACCCAGTTACGGATTTTAGCCAGGGTCGATGAGATACACGAGGCAGGAACTCAGGGATCCCTCAGTGAACGTGCGGACAAAATGGTGAGCAAATACTCTGATGTGTTTACTGGGCTAGGCCTAATAAATACTGATGCTGTAATATACACTGATCCAAATGTGAGGCCTATAGTCGATCCACCACGACGTATTCCATTCGCAATTCAGGGTAAAGTTCACGACGAGATTAAACAAATGGTTAAGCTAGGAGTAATCATAGAGCAACATGAGCCCACCAAATGGGTGAACTCTATCACCATTGTACGCAAACCGAATAAGCTAAGAATTTGTCTCGACCCCACAAAGTTCAACAAAGCGATCATGAGAGGCCCCTACCCCAGTAAGACTATCGATGAAGTTTTAGCCAACACTGCCCATGCAAAATACTTTTCTGTGTTAGACGCAAAGTCAGGGTACTGGCAGATCGAGCTTAGCAAAGAAAGTTCACTCCACTGCACATTCAACACCCCCTGGGGGCGGTTTAGATATACCCGCCTGCCCTTCGGCATTAAGACAGCCGGGGATATCTTTATCGAGGAGATGCAGCGCATTATGGGGGATCTGCCAGGTGTAGGTGTGGTGACGGACGACATATTGATATACGGGTCCACGATAGAGGAGCAGAACAGCAGGTTGCAAGCAGTACTGTAGCGGGCAAGATCAGTCAACTTAAGACTTAACTCTGACAAAACTAAGATATGCCAAACATGAATTTCATATGTAGGCCATTTGCTCACACAAGATGGAGTAAATACGCTGCCGTTGACAATGCATTGAGTTTGCCTCAATGCATTGTCAATGGTCGTGTGCAATCTTCATACAGAAAAAGTGAAATATCTCTAAAACCACATCACCTAGAAACAAATCGCTTGGTACACATATAGAAACCATGTTTACCAAAAACATCATATTAAATTTATACGGTTAGGGTTCTGGATTTCTATTAATTTTGAATAAAACTAACGTTTTGCACTGCATGTACCGGCAAACTCAAGGCTTGTTCAACAATAACCGCGAGAGGCGCCACTGTAGCCTGTGTTACAGATTTTTGCCGGAGTTTTCCCTCTCATTTATATACATGCTCTCTGACGTTAGGTCGGGTGAAGTCGGGACGGGTGAAGTCGAGTCGGGTGAAGTCTGGTCAGGTAACGTCGAGGCGGGTAACATCGAGGCGGGTAACATCGAAGTGGGTAACGTCGAGGCGAGTAACGTTGAGGCGGGTAATGTCGAGGCGAGTAACGTTGAGGCAGGTAATGCTGAGGCAGGTAACTTCAAGGCGGGTAATGTTGAGGTGGGTAATGTCGAGGCGGGTAACGTCGAGGCGGGTAAAGTGTAGTCGGGTAAAGTCGGGTCGGGTAAAGTCATGTCGGGTCAACTTGGGTTGGGTGACCTTGGGTCAGGTGAACTCGGGTCGGGTGAAGTCGGGTCGGGTGAAGCCTGGTGGGGTGAAGTCGAGTCGGGTACAGCCGAGCCGGGTAAAGCCAAGCCAGGTAAAGCCGAGCGGGGTAAAGCCGAGCTGGGTAAAGCCCAGTCAGATAACGTCGTGCAATGTTGAGTTAGGTAAAGGCATATTTATTAATATTGATATAATTAAGCATTACAAAAAAAGTAGTAGGCCATTCTTTTATAAAAAGGTATTGCAGTTCCAAGATTCGAATCGGTGACATCACAGACTGGACAGGAACCCACAAGGTGGCAGCATCGGTTCGAATTAAGTTAGAAAGTTAGAATATAAGTGGGACGGTTGTATGGTGTGAGGCCTGAAAGTATCTGCGATTGACGCTAGGGGGCAGCAAGCAGTGTGGTTCAGGTTTAATCGCTAGGTGGGTGAATGTCGTATGGTGGCTTAAGGCCCTACCCCTCCCGTCCCGTTGTAAATTACCCATGTTATGCTAACATGAACAATATTATAGGCAAAATAAGGTTGTCTCTTTATTTTAATGTAATTTCAACTGAATATTATCAACATACTATTCATATACACTGCACAGAGCTAATGAAGCCCATTCGAAACATATATTTAGTTAGGTTACTTATTCAAGTAAGTTATATACTGTAACAGGTCACCTCTATATGAAAACTGTCTTGGTCTTTCAATACGCATTGAGAAATTGAGACAGCTTGACATTCAAGGGTTGGCCACTAGCTGATAACTTGTATTTAGTGTAGAACTGAATGAGCAGCTGACCATCTAACATGGACGCCTAAGCAAAGGTCATGTGACCTATGACATCACCCATGCAAGTGCGGAATAGTTGGATCACTCGCCATGTAATATGGGTGTCAAGCAGGCTTTTACTATAGGTATAAGACCCAAACCGACCCAAATGCTCTCAATGCGCAGTAACACACTTATACAATTAATTATATTATGGCAATAGCAGGGGAGATAAATATTTGACCAGTCATATTAGATATCAGTTAATAAGCAAAACGTGCCGTGCTTCATGCTAAATTCATCACAATTAGGAAAAACTGAGGCAGGTGGGAGTGCATTAATAATTTATTGAAATCATTGTGAAATTCACTCATAATTCAAAAGTATGGATGATTTGGGGAGGACAGACAGTTGCTCTTAAGCCCCCCCCCCGCCCCCCCGCCCCCCCCGCGCCCCCCCGCGCCCCCCCCCCCCCCGCAGCTTCTTCCCCGCCCCTACCAGCCCCATCCAGCTCCAACCCCCTCCTTTCCCCCTCCCCTATATTTCTTATCATAAAGGGCTCACGTGTGATGCAACAAGGTCTAAATATCATACATATTAACAAATCAGCAACAAATCAGATAAATACAAGATAGGTCAGGTATGACTTCAGATAAGTACAAATCGGTCAGGTATGATACACCATTGATAACTGGCAGTACAGAGCATTAGCCGTAGGAGTCAAATGGTTAAGGCCCTGGACTCAAACTGTCGACCCTATCGATACTCCTCAATTAAAGATGTGGGTGTGTGGACAAATACTTGAGGGGTGCTGAGATGATGGCGGATGTGGCAGTTATGTTCAAAACCGTTGGAGTCACATGACCAAAAGGGCGGGTAAATGCCCTGGTCGCCACCTGGAGGAATTTCCGGAAACCAAGTTATACTTCATAGTGTCTTCGGTTTGCTGCTAGGTGGCGCGACCATGCCGAGAGAGCCACTGGTCGATGGAGGAGGTCCCAGCCGTCGGGCCTGGGCCTACTAGGTTCTGGTGTAAGTCAATTTGTGTCGATCCTGTCTCCCTCATGAATTACCAATGTTATGCATAACATACACAATTTATTGAAGTCATTGTGAAATTTGCTCATAATTCAAAATTATGAATGATTTGGGGAGGACAGATATTTTGCTCTCAAGCCCCCTGCCCGCGGATTCTTCCCAACCCAACCTGCCCCGTCCAGCTCCAAACCCCTCCTTTCCCCCTGTCCTCTCTCCACTAAACTCCTAACACCCTGCTTTCCACCTTGTAATGTTACATATACTGCCCTCGCAATACAGCCTGAAAGCTTCCCTGAGTGGAACAATTTTATCCGTGTCTCCCGGAGTAAAGTTCTTCGACTGGTGTACTTTCTGTGCTTCAGCTCCAGCGACATGGAGAAATACACAACATTGTACTTTCTCGCTCCTGCTTAACCCTCCGGCTGCTGTGGCGTAAATACTCTATGAGTGAATCCAGGCTTTCCAGTTTGCTGCTATATTGTCATCCAGGTTTAGAGGACTGGGCGGTTTCAAACCCGAGAGAACCATGGCGTATCAAAAGGTCCGCTTCTGACACCATGTAATGTTACGTAAATAACTGACTACACACATTGACATCTCGTTGCATAATGATGTTTATTCGGGTGCCCACCAGACTGCGCTGGTCGCCCGCTCGCTGGTTCCCAGCACACTTGCATACGGCGCGCACTCAGTTAACCCCATACATCACACCCCTCAGCTCCCAACCGTACATGTTCCCCTCCGCTCGCTCCACTCAGTTCCAACCCTCTCCTTTCCCCATCCCCCCACTCCACTGTACGAGGGGATGAGGAGACTCCTTTCTCCCTCCTGTGTCCTGTGTATCTGCTCAGCTCCAAACCCCCTCCTTTGCCCTTCACCTAGCTCCGCTCAGTTACAACCCGTTCCTTTACCCCTCCCCCCCCATTCCGTTCAGCTCCAATACCGTCCTGCCCCTCCTCTCACTCTGCTCAGCTCCAACCCCTCCTTTCCCTCTCCCCCCCCCCCCTCTCCCCGCTTAGCTTCAACCCCTTCCTTTCCCCTTCCCCCAAGTCCGTGCATCTCTAACACCGTCCTGCCCCTCCCCTCACTCTCCTCAGCTGTAACCCCTCATTCCCCCCTCCCTTCTCCTCCCTCCACCCTCACCTCTCTCCACTCTGCTCCAACCCCCTCCTTTGCCCTGCATCTAGCTCCGCTCACGTTCAACCCCTTCCTTTCCCCTTCCCCCCATTCCGTTCAAGTCCATCACCGTCCTGCCCCTCCCCTCACTCCTCTCAGCTCCCTTCTCCATACCACCCTCTTTCATGCACTACCTTAGCATAAGTAGTCCCAGACAACACTCCCGCCTCACCTTTCCAGCCCTACCACTCGGCCTTTTCTCATTCTCTCCACCACTAGCCTACCCGCCCTCCCCAAGCACTAGCCCCTACCGCATCTTTCCATGACAGCACCCTTCCCAGCCTTTTCCCTTGTCGTGCCACACCTCCCTTTACCCTCGTTGCATTAACCTCATTTATTGTGCGTTAGCCTATATTCCTAACATTTATTAAACTCTGCATGTGGAAAGTGATAGCTGCTAAAGAAGTGCTGTGGAGAGGCTGGGGAGAGCAGTTTGTGTGGTGAAAGCGATAGCAGATAAAGGAGTGTTAAGAGGGTGGGAAGAAAAACTCTGAGTGGTGAAATGGATGCAGCAGGATCTGATAGAAGTTGTGTTGACCTCGGCATCAAGATTGCTGCACACTGTAATACATACAACATTTCGACAGGATGGGGTGTGCGCATGGCAGGGGAGCAGGAAAGCGGTGACCCAATGAATTTTGACTATGGACGAGTAGCCCAATTAGTAGGGGGAGGTGACAATGATGAGGCAGACTGTGGAGTAGACTGAGGCTGCCAACTTACTCCTCAGTGCTTCAAGATATTCTAGACTATTGCAAGTAGCACGCATAACAAACTAAAATGGCGGGGAGGAGAGCCAGAGGATTAAGGGAATAATTAAATACATGTCTATGAGATGCGGGCAGAGGGTCAATCCGTAGCTCTATGCTGTATCCGATATGCAATTGTATCCCGGTAGTAGATTGAGATCTCTGTCAGTACATCTAATTCCTACTATAGGTATAGCATATATTTCTCTTTACGGTACGTTATGTCCTTTCTTTGTAGTAGATTCACTGAGCTTTGATATGCTCATAGGTACAGATGTAATGGAAATTTGTGCAGCTGAAATTAGTTATAGAGATAAATTTGTTTCCATGTGTAATATTCCACATCCTTGGCTAGGTTTAGAGTTCATAAATAGAGGAATTGCAGGGATACTTCTAGCATTCGACTATTGGAAGAACAATGTCCTTCTTTATTTCCTGAATCTGATCTTAAACTAAGAGCTACTAAGGTTGTAGAAATGCATATCGATACGGGTAGTGCATATCCTATAAATCAGAGAGAGAGACCTTATAGGATATCTTTGAGTAGAAGGCATCTTGTAGAAAAAGAGTTCAAAGGAATGGTTGAAGATGATATTATAGAGGCAAGTTGTAGTCCTTGGGGTTCACCAGTCACAATAGTGATGAAAAAGGATGGTACCATTCTTCTTTGTGGGGACTCTCCTACGCTAAATGCAGTGACAACTAAAGATGCTTATCCTCTGCCCAGGATGCAGGATATTTGTTATCAACTTCATGGAGCTAAAATTGTTACCACTGTAGACCTAAAATCTGGTTATTGGCCAGTAATGATAGACGAGGAAAGTAGACCTAAAACAGCTATTAACACTCATATTGCTCACAGTCTATCAGAACAGCACAACATCGGGACAAGTGGAGAACCATTGCATCCAACCCTCGACTAGAGGATGGAACTATTGATTGATTGATTGATTGATTGATTGCACTATTTCAATTTAAATGCATGCAGTTTGGATTATCTAATTCATGACGAGACGGAAATGGTATATAAGTGCCTTTATTAATCAATAAATAGCTGAGGACTGGAAGTACATATGAGTCAATAAGTAAAGTATACTTATAGGAACCTTATAATAACCGTTAATAGGGGTAAAGTAATCTAATTAATTATGTAGCAATGTGGTAACCAGGTTGGAGTGCTTACCTCGTTTGGGCTATGGCGGTTAAATACCTGATAACCTCGTTAAGAATCAAGGTCTTCGCGGGTTCGTGTCCAGGCGCCGAGTGACAGCGCCGCGAGCAGTAGGGGAGGGAAGTTACACCAGGTGGCAGCATGCGCAGTGGCAGTTTAATACGTTAATTGTTCAGAACAAGGCGGCAGGGGGCGACAAAGGCGGCATGCTTGATGGGAGTTAGTGCTAAAGGATCCGCAAGGTGGCGGGAGGGGTGACTTAGGGGTTGGGGGTTCGAGTCCAAGCCGCTTGATGGCGGGGGGAGTATGGAGTGGTGAAAGCCATCCAGCTCCCACCCCAGTGAGAATTACCCATGTTAGGCTAAGGTGTACAATGCACCAGCTGTTCCAAAGAATGATGAATGTTATTTTCTCAGAGTTTTTGGGAAAATATTATTTCATTTATTTAGATGATATCATAATTTATTCGCCTGACTAGGAAAGTCATCAACAAGATGTAGCTAACATTTTGGCCATATTAAGGAATCTAAATGTTAATTTGCAGTGTCTGAAGTAAAACTGTTAGGTTACATTGTATGTAAAGCAGGTTTAAAACCGGATCCTGAAAAAATGACTGCAATTAGGGATATGGCTTCTCCAACTAGTAAAAAGGAAGTAAGACATTTGCTAGGATCGGCAGGATATTATCAACAATTAATTTCTAATTATGCTGATGCCATAGCACCTATTACTTATTTAACTAGTAATAAATGTATATTTGTTTGGACTGTAGAATGTGAAAATGCTTGGAATGAGTTAACAAATATATTATTAGAATGTGTCCTTCTAAAATTTCCTGATCCTTCTAAGCCTTATGAATTGTACACAGATGCTTCTGAGTACAGTTTGGGTGCTGTCCTAGTGCATGAAGACGAAAAAGGGATAGATAGGCCTGGGCATTTAATAAGTACTAGATTTTCTTCTGCTCAGTGTAATTATCCTACAATAGAAAAAGAAGCATTTGCTATGATTTATTAATTAATTAAACCTTACTTATATGGTGCTGAATTTACTTTTACACAGACCATGCTCCACTAAAATGTTTTTTCACTAAGGAAATCCGCAATACACATATTCAACGTTGGGAAGTATTATTAGCAGAATTGTTAGCACCAATTGTCTTTATGAAAGGAGTAGATAATGTATGGGCTAACATGCTGTCTAGATTGAGACCTAATGCAGAATCCAAGGAGCTAGTAGAGATGTTTGTATTTGAGTCTATGTTGGCAGAAGAGTCAATTCCATTTGAGCACTATAAACTGTCATTCGATGAAGTCATGAATGAGCAGAACAAAAATTCCCAAACATGCATTAGGGAGGAATGAAGAAAATAATTATTTGCTAATGGATGATCTCTTCAATCATTGCTCCTATACGTAAAGATACGGATCCTCGACTAGTTTTGCCGGAGAGATACAGGGATCCTGTAATTAAAATAGCCTATACTGAAGTAGGGCATATGGCTATATCCCCGCCTCCTCCCTCCCATGAAATAATATGAATAGAAATGAAAAAAAGTAACCCAAAATCAAATATAAATGGAATAATCAGGTAGGGACCATGACTGGGAATTCAAAACGTCTTGGTTTATCAAGTCGTAGTGAAAAACCAAAACAGTTTTCAAGTAGAAACAAATAACGGTGTCTTGTCACAGTCTATAAGTTCTTTAATATTGATGAGAAAACCTAACACAATATACCATTAGAACAGGCTTAAGTAGCTCATTGCAGTTTATAGAAAGAAAATGCTCCCATGAATAGTATATTCATAATATTCAATTCAAATTGTCCATATTGCCGGTAACGTGCATAATTAAAAAACCCTGACTACGGGCTTGATATTATGAATACCATAGCTACCGTTCATAGCACGCGTCGCTATGTACAAAGTTAACTTCCGGTAGTAGATTTTAAGGCTACTCCAGTCCTTACCTGGCCACCGTCGACAACAGTTCATTGAGTTTCAATAAGAAATTTTGTGGCTGCTTGAGATGCCTAAGGTTGGAAAAGTTTGGAGTGTGGTCGGGGAGTATTCCAAGGCACTACTGGAGTCTATGGATTTATCGTGCGAGTCAAATTCGGTGTTGCAAAGCTGGGATTCAGTTAGTCATCCATCGTCATCGACAAGAATTTGACGCGAAGACCTGCAGACGGTGTCCCCGGTGATGCCGTCATCTTCGAATCAACAGGCGACTCTGGAGGATATCTCACGCCTCCTTGATATAAAGCTGGCTGCAGCTCAGGAGCCGTTACTGGCTCAGATTGTGTAGTTGGAATCAACAAATGGGCAAAATTCGCCTTATATAGGTCATACACTGAGTGGGCCGGATGTCCACTCTGATGACATCATCGCGGAGGAGGGTGTAATGGTTATGGACACAGCAGAAAATTCTCCAGTTCGTCCGGCGCCCTCGTGTGATTCCTGTGGTTTGAAGGCCATTTTTCACAGAGAAAGGTAAACATTCAGTTTCTTCCGAGTTGTTGTGGGTCCGTAAACGCACGTTGTGTAATTTATCTTATCTGACGGGTCTGATAGTGATGACTCAATGATGCGTGACTTGATTCGCATAGCGGGTAAGAAAGCAAGGCTGGCTGGTAAAGTAACATTGTTGCCACATAATTATGTGATCCGTGATGAAAAAAAGGGAAAGGTGGCCCAGGGTGAGGTGAAGTGGTATGAGTACTTGGCTGCCATCCGTCGCATGATAAAGAGGGGTGATGTGCCGACAGACTGGGTTCCAAACATGGAAGATCAAGTTGATTCCATCCTTGATATGGCACACAACTATATATGGCAGACTTGTTTGGACTATAGCGAGAAAGTGTTTAGTATGATCGCGGATAAGCGTTTACCAGACGGATCGGAAGATAATGGTCATATTGTTGAAGTTTGTAGAGACATTTGCGGAATAGGTAAACTTGTAGATGTGTCTTCTAATAAAGCAGGCCAGGGTAGCAGTTCTGCTGATTACAGAAAAGGCATTGACTCTCATCCTTGTGTTATTTGGAATAAAGGCAACTCGTGTTGTTTTTCGCATGACCATGGTGAAGGTAGTAATAGGTTTATGCATATACGTGCGTACTGTGCGTATAAGCTATGCTGTAAACATGCGCATAAGGAAGTGGACTGTAAGGAAAAATTGCGAGCATGGGAGGTTCAAAATGATGAAAATGATCGTACAAAGGATTTTTAAGTTGCAGTTGGCCAGGGGCTGCGGCTACCATTGAGAATGTGCGTATACCTGTTGGCGTCAATCGCAGGTGCAAGCTCAAGTCTTCAGATGGCGCCACCGTCCAGTCGTCATATGGTGACCCAGTCAGTCAGTGCTCAAATCAGGTCGGTGATAATGTTTCGTCGGTGTCAACCTGTATGTCAAATTTATTGCTGTCGCCTTCCGTAGCGGATCCCACTCTTAGCTCTCAGTCTATATTAAATAATTGCTCTGGATTGAAGCAATCCTATGAGTTGCAGTCAAGTAGGCCCATTGCCTTATAGCCTCCCCCCCCGAATGACTATGGTGAAGGTAGTAATAGGTTTATGCATATATGTGCGTATAATGATTATTCGGTGAATTTTAGAAAAAGATGTCATACGCCATCTAGTGTTTCACGGCGGAGGCGCACGTTCTCTAAATACTCACGTGGGGGCACCACCAGTAATAATTTGGGCAATTTAAAAGGCTATCGTGAAAAGTATAGCGCAAATGATCGATTTCGTGCAAATCGTGGTCTTAAATGGTTTAATAATGCGTTGAGGAGGTTCAATCATAATTGTTTATCTAATGTGAAGGAAGGTGACGGTGCTGAGGTAAATTTGACTATGGTGACGCAACGGACACCACTGTCATTGGATTTGGCCATGACTGGGTTCCTACATCGCCATTGGCATGGTTACGGCATGACAACAGCCGTTGCTTCCCACCGACTGGGACCTGATTCTGACTTGACTTCTCTGCCCCGAGAGTTACTTCTTGCTACTTCGAATATGCTTATTCGACAGTCTTGTGGTTCCGACACTACCAGTGAGAGCTGTGTTTCTCTCACTTGGGATGGCCTTGAGCTCCCTACAAAGCCTAAATCTAGTCCTGCCACTAGTTTAGTTAACATTTCTCCTAATAGCCCATGTCTTGATATGTTTGTTACTTTGCCTACTCCTGTGTTGCCTGTTCCTGTTGCAAATGAGTTCATGGTTGATGTCCCTCAAGATATAGGCTATCACGCTCTTAGTGCTTCGGACATTAATGGTCCTCGTTGTGTTGACAAGAACACCGGCTCTGGCTGTGTTTCCATTACCCGGGGGCATGTGATGGTTCCAAAAGACTTTATAGCTACTAATAGGGGCAGACAAATTGGTACAGTCAGTGCAAGACTTTGAATTCAATTAGTGAAGATTAAAATTTGTTGAATTTGATAGTTGATGTCGTTGATCAGTTAGAGTGTGATAAATGTACTAGTAAATCTGATGTGCTTAGTAATGGTTTAATTAACAACTGTGATGCTTTGGAATCTATTGAAGTTACTAAAAAAGATTTTTATGATAAGTCACCGTTAGACTGTAGATTATATATGTTGAAACACTGGCCTAACCTAACACATAACTCTGGGTTATTTTTGGAGTATGCATCAATTTATGCAAGAGTCAGGGAAACTGGGTTACCTAATCACTTCCAGGGTAGAGTGCCTGTTCCGTCCGGGCTTATAATACCTAAATGGAAAGAATTATTGGTTAATTATACTGATAATGAAATTGTTCAATATTTAGAATTTGGTTGGCCATCTAATTTTACTGGTACTTTTATTCCTACTGCATCTAATTGCAATCATACGTGTAATGAGAAAGATTTGTTTTGGATTAACAGATACGTATATACTGAATTATCTTACAATGCAATGTTGGGACCGTTTAATGATCTTCCTTGTTCTCCATGGGCTCAAATTAGTCCTATCATGACCCGCCCCAAAAAGAACACTGATGAACGTAGAATTATAGTGGATCTTAGTTTCCCAAAGGGGCATAGTGTTAATGCAGGTATAGTGAGGGGGTTTTATCAGGTGAAGCCATATAAATATAATTTGCCTACAATAATGACATTGGCTAAGGAGGTTACTAAATTAAGGGATGGTTGCTTCATTTGGTCCATAGATTTGGCGAGGGCATACAGACAATTAAGAACCTGCCCCTTGAGTGTGCCTTTATTCGGAATAAAGGTTAATGACAATTTTTTTGTTTACGCTGCTCCACCATTCGGTTGTAGGACATCCAGTATGGCTTGTGGTAGGACTACAGCAGCTGTCGTCTATTTAATGAAAAAAAGGGTTTTTTGCTTTGTGTTACTTGGATGATTTTTTAGGGGTAGAGAGAACTTTGGCTAGGGCACAGAAAGCTTATGATTACATTTTGGAGCTGACTGATATACTGGGATTGAAACTTTCTATTAAAAAATGTAGCCATCCTACTAAAAAATTAATTTGGCTGGGGTATGAAATAGATTCAGTACAGATGGTAGTTAGAATCCCTAATGACAAATTATTAGATATTTTGCTTGAATGTAAAAAATGGGTAGTTAATAGGAAGGTTACACGAAAGAAAGTTCGGCGATTAGTGGGTCGGCTACAGTTTATTTCTAAATGTGTATTATCTTCTAGGATTTTTAAGAACAGAATTTTGGATTTCCTTAGGGCCATTCCCTTTATAGGTAAGATAAGTGTTACTCAGGATTTGGTGAGGGATATAGCTTGGTTTTTACTTTTTGCAGAAGGTATTAATAGACTAGTTTTGCTCAAACATTTTCCGGAGAAAAAATGGATTATTGAGTGTGACTCTTCCTTGCAGGGTGGGGGATCATTTAGTATTACTCATTTTTACTCCAGCTTATATTCTCAAGTTTTTTTTAATAATAATTTTCATATTGCCCAATTAGAGGCCATAAATTTAGTGGTAGCTTTGAAAAATGTATCCACACCTGACCCGCATAATTATCAAATTATCATTAATACTGATAATGCTGCTTCCCAACAGGTTCTATCTTCTGGTGCTGGAAAGGATCCTGTCTTGTGTGCATGCGCAAGGGAAATTTGGAGGTTCGCTGCAATAAATAATTGCGATGTCCAGGTGGTACACAAGCCAGGAAAGGATCTAGTGCTAGCAGATGCCCTCAGTAGCTTGTTTTTTTATAAGAAATATAAATTAATTGCTGACGAATTATGTCAGGCTAAGCTGTTGTCTAAACTACATGTTTCTCATACAGATGATGTTCTTGATTTGTTCCTGTAATTGTACTGCTAGTTGATAATTTGTTGTTTTGGCTTTATCAACTTGCAGATGATAATCGTGCAATAGTGAATAAGCTAAGCGTGTATTTTACGGCAGGACTGTCGGAGGGAATGTGGCATAATAAGAGGGTACAATTTAGGGAATATTTAAAGTTTTGTAGTAACATTAAAGATGACCCTAAGAAACCCACACCTAAAACGGTAATGTTATATGCTTTATATCTAAATGATAAACTAAAGAGAGAAGGGGCAATAACAAATTACATGAGTGGGGCAGGAACATGGATAAGGCTGTTGAGGGGTAACACGGAGGTATTTGATTGTTATGCAATGTCAATAATTAAGTCTGGCATGTTTAAGTTAAAGAATAACACTGTGAAGAGGGCATTCCCTTTGAAGATTGAGCACATTAAAATGATGATTGTAAAATTCAAAAAGATTGGAGATGATGGATTGGTGTTGATTATTGTATTATTAATAGGTTACTTATGTGTACTAAGACAGTCAAATTTGTTTTATTCCGAGGTGTCGGGGGATGGCGGTCACATGCTGCTCATATCAGGTATGTGTCAAGGCACATGACACATACCTTACAGTAACAGTCAGGAGCACAAATACTACATATAGGCCTGAGGACAGATACAGCATTGATCTACCTAGACTACCAAGTTCTAACTTCTGCGCTTTACGTGCATGGAATAAGTACAGTCATCGATTCCCAGTGCATGAGGGCGCCCCAGCATTTGTGATGTCGAATGGGGGACCTCTGACTGCTCGATTGTTCAACAAGTGAACGCAAGTTGCATTGAAAGCGTCTGTACTTCCCTGTTGGCCATTGGTGACTTGTCATAGCCTACGGCGAGGGGGTGCGCAGGAGTATGCAAGAGTCGGAATGCCACTCGACTGCATAAAGGCACTTGGGAGATGGAAGTCTGACAGTGTGTTTAATTATGGGAATAAAAATGTATTTTAGGAAGGGACTATCAGCTCTCCTGTTCCAATTTGGCTGAGAGCATATGGTCCCTATGTCCATTGATAGGAATGATGATGTGTGCTATAAAAGTGTGTTTGTGTGAGTGTGCCAGATGTGAGCTGACCGTGTGACCGTGATCTGCCCTAGTTGATGTATCATGTCTTCAATTTTCAAGCCTCTTCAATGAAATTAATACCTGTCCATCTGGATTTGATCATACAAATATTATGATAGTACAATCAAATATATGCCCTGCACATAAGTAATGAAATATAGTGAAGATAGATCTCTATAGCTATCTGACCTGCACATAAGTAATAATATCAGAAATATGATAGTGTCACAGGTTGTACTACCTGAGAATAGATAGAGTAGTTAAAAGCTAATAGTCTCAATTGTACTATTGAGTAAAGCTTATATAACAAAATAATATGTTCACAAAGGTGTAGTCTATAAGGCTTTTGTACAAATTTATTAAGCCTGATTAATACATTTATTAGCCCAAAAAGTGATTATCTGTGTCTAGTTTTGAATTACACTAAAATATAGAGATACTTTTATTTTGCATATAACATAGTGTTGCTTGTATTCTGCATTTAGTCATTTTTCCTGGTGGACCACCAGGATCTATTCTTAAAATGACTTTTCTTAGAATCAAATCCCAGACATAATTGATGAAAAATAACCAAGAATATGAAAAAATCATGATATATGGAATCACATAAGCCATTACTGTAATACACACATGGGTAGATGGGTTGTTGTTGGAGCAGTCTACACAATGATGCCCACTTGAGGTGGGTATGGGTGGGGAGTGGGATGTCTATGTATGTGGTGTATATTCCGCACACAGGGTATGTGCATGCATGCGACCCTACCCTCGGGACTTGTGCATGTGAGCTCTAGGTCCTTGCCACTGCCGGCTCCTTCAACTTTACCATCCTCCACAATCCTGGCGCCTGGGCTGAGGTGGCTTGCCTCGCACTATCCTGTATCAGCCCCTGCCACGACGATTCCCCCTACAATCCTGGCCGCTGAGCCCCTAGAGCCCTCGCCTCTCTTTTGGTGGAGGGCTCTTCGGGCTCTCTCCATATACCTGACATTCTTCCTCCTACTGACCTTGCCCCATATTTGGCTGGTCGATACATTTATACTACTGACATTTTTACAGTATTGCTACTTGACATTTCCTTATTTACTTATTCATACTTAACATTTAGACATTAGCATTTTATACTTGGGAAAATAAAATGCTTATTTCCCACCACCGCCTCCTAGTTCTTCCTTCGTGTATCGGTTGTAATACTTGCATTGCATTTGATTCGCAGGAAGGAAGACCCCCCCCCCACCTCTCCCTCCTCCTGCCACCCGACTCCACCCCACGTGGCTTCCTTCCACTCCACATCCTGCCACCTGCAGCTCCACGACTCTACTTTTTCTACCCACAACCCTTACTTGTTCTTGTTCTTCTCTTTATAGGGTGAAGGGCTGTTCGGGGCTCTCTCCATCTTCCTGCTGACCTTGCCCCATATTTGGCTGGTCGAGACATTTACACTACTGAAATTGTTTACCTTATTGTTACTTTTTTTTTTTTTTACTAAATGTATTTTATTCAGCGAATAATGTCTTTTGTCAGCGCCAGAGCACTGGTCTTCCGGCCGTTCATTACAATTTGTTGGTACATAAATGACAATATCAGTTGCAATAATAACAACACACACATATACATATTATATTGTAAATATGCAAATCAGTGGATCCAATCACCAATACCAAATGCGAGAAACCTGCCCATCTTTTAAAATCCCATCACAAGTGTTCCGTTTTGTGTGGCCTAATGATGGGATCGAGGTCTGAGATGGGATGGAGGGCTGTGTAGTGCATTTGCAAACATTTATATATATATATGTATGTACAAGGGTCAGGGCAAGGACGGCCTTTAGAAAACCTATAACTGTGGAGGGGTCTGACAGGCCTGTTGTATTTTCATTAAGTTTTTTAATTCAAGGAGACTTGTGGACTGCCTTGTCCTCACTGGAAGTTTATTCCACAATGTGCCACCTCTGTAAATCAGTGTCTGGTTACTCTGTTTGTATGGTCAAGATATTGTTCATCATTGGATCTTTTATACATGAGACTGAGGAGATGTGTGTCCCTCCTTTGGCTAAGGTAGCAGCTGACTTGTGCTTTAGCATGCATTTCCTTTACAGACAGGTTGTTTCCTCTGTAGATAGTTCTAAGTGCCCTCTTTTGAATCCTCTGTAATTAGTTTTCTTGTTGTTTTGTCAGCAGTCCATATATTAAATCATTATAGTCAATTATTGGAAGAATAGTGACTTTATATAGTAACAGGGCTGTTATCCCGCTCATGTAGTACCTAATTTTTCTGAAAGTTGTCATTTTTATGGCTATCATTTGATTAAGTCTAATGAGTTGTTGATTACCATTTTGTGTAGAATCGAGGGTGGTCCCTAAATATTTGTATGTGTCTACCTCATGCAATACTGCATCACCTAAATGTAAATTGATAGGTTGTGCTCTGGATTTACCTGCAACTAAGAGCTGCCGGATGCGAAGGCCACGGTTGATGCGGCCTTCCTTATCGCGTGCAGTGTGTATGGTGATGTGACTCCAATGGTGAGCTGTGCGTCCCGCCATACCCTCGCCATGTGTGGGATGGCCACTGTGCCGCCATCGCCTGGGAAAGTCAGTAGCGGCTGGTTAAGCGTGGTGGTGGGGGTCTCGGCGATCATCGCCCGATATGCCACCACCGAGCAGAATCACGTATCATATGATGAGGCCAGCCACCTATCCCGTGACTGGTGGCCGGCCTGCATGTTCTTAACCCATGTTTGGTGTATTAGGAGCATCCCATCCCGGATCTGTACATCTGCGCGGGTGGTCTGGCGGTTGAGGTCAAATGTGGTGGCCGATCTCAACGCCACCTTCGACTGCCGCGCCCCCATGAAAAACATTATTATGATGTCGGTAGCGACCACCCACCCCTGTGGCATTGCTTGCAGGTGGTTCACCACTGCCTTCCTCACCGGTATTGGCACCTGGGGCGCCGGTGATGGTGTGTGGGACTTGGAGCGCCTCCGAGCATCGAGGGCCAGTCACACCATTTTGTGCTCCATTGCCGCTGTCGGGACCTCCATTTTGGGGAGGAAGAGGCGGAGGTGAGAAGCGGAGTTGGCGACGAAGGATGGGCACATTCGGGCTGCCCGCTCCTCTAGCCAGCACTGTATCTTGAGTGATGTGGGCCGGAGGGGTTCCACCGCGAACCTCCTGCAGTGTGCCTCGTATTTCCGGACTGTCATGCGGTAGTTGGCCCATGTGCTGGGGGCCCATGCTGCCTCCTGCCGTTCCTCTGCTGCTGTGGTGAGGGTCTGATACTCCGGGTCTGCGGGGTAAAAGAGGGTCAAGCTGTCGGTATTCATTGGTGCAAGGCTGTACTGGTTTGATGCTTCGTTCTACACAAATTCTGATGGCCTTGTCTCTGTAGGCGTTACTTATGTGAGCCCTGCTTAGTGCATCGGCCAGTTCATTGTCTACCCCGGGTATATGCCTATATGTTAATACTGTGCACTGCATGGAACATCCAGGCTGCCCGGGCTATCTGTTTGAGTCTGGGCTCATGACCCCGTCCGGTGGCAAGCACCTCTACAGTGGCTGTGTTGTCACAATTGACCACTATGTGGCAGCCTGCATCCTCGACCCGTATGAGCGTGTGTAGGGCTATAAGCACATTAGCGGCCTCGAGTTGATTAATGCTGTCAGGGTCATCCCCTGTGTCGTGGGGTAGTTGGGCGGAGTATGCCACATACCGGTCTGCCCCGCCCACACCCACCATGCATGCGTCAACCACTATCTCCCCCATGGGGTGTATAGGCGGTATGATGGAGGTGCCATTCCAGTCACTGGTGAAGTCTGGGAACCATGCTAGATCCTGCCTCATGTCATAGGTCACCACAGTGCGGTTAGTTTCCATATACCGCGCACATTTTGCGAGCTGAAGTAGCTTCCCCTGGAGCGACTGCAGTTGCTTACGAGTGACATGCGTTCGGTCCGCAGTCTTGTGGACCATCCTGATGGTGCATTTTATATTGTCGCCTGGCATTGTGAGGGTCATGGTCGGGGCATCAATGCCTATGCCCAACGATCTCACTGACCTGGCCGGGATCTGGGTATTTTCAGTCACCTCGGGCAGCCCCAGGCCCGCGAACACCTTGTGTGCGGCTTCAAACTTGGCCCAGCATGTGTGCATGGATGCCCTTGTGTATCATCGAAGCCCTTGTTCCTCAATATATATACCACCGCCTTTGAATGTGGCAGCTTGATCCTTGTGCCCCAAACGGGACGGATATATCGAGGTAGTAGGAGTCGCGCCATTCTGCCCCGAGTAGGGGCCAGTCGAGGGGGCATGACCGAAAGTTCTTGTACGCCCTGCTAATGTCCATGGTGAACATGTCACTACCTTTTCCGGTCGCCCTGAGCTCGTTAGTAAATCCCTCCACCGTTGGCAAGCAGTGTTCGATTGTGTGGCCGAGAGCGGTGTTCTTGATTATATATGTTTAACCGTTAGGCCATTTCGCCCTCTGCCTACGGCGAGCCTAAGTGTTATTTTCTATAATAATTTCCGGGTGAATTTCCTGGGCCTGCCGCGGGTCGCCGCCGCCTCTCGTCCCGCCTTCGTTGGTGTGTTCCCGGGCTAAGGGCGGACAGCCAGAGTGACATAGAGGTACAGATTGACCCTCTCCCCGCATCTTATAGACGTGTATTTAATTATTCCCTTAATCCTCTGGCTCTACTCCCCGCCATTGTAGTGTGTTATGTGTGCTGCTTGCAATAGTCTAGATCCAAAACAGACACCCAATATTTAGTGTCACCGCTGTCACTGGTAAGGGACAGACTAGATAGTAATTTGTTTAATATTGCAATTTGTACCTTTATTCCGAAGGTGGTTACGGTGTTGGGTTGATCGGCTGCTTAAGGCCTGCCAGGCAGAAGGCCCTAAATTACATATAGAATAATGAAATATCAATATCAAGTTGACCATAGCAGTTAATATACTTAAGGACTGAAGAATAGTAAAGGATGCAAGGAACGTTCCAATCACTTTTAAGAGCTCACAACTTTATTCATGTTCCTACTGCTACAATCCAGGTTCTCGAATCATGATCGACTCTCACCCTGCCATGCACACATGGAAGAATGCCAAGATCCAATATAAGTACGCTTCGCCTTGGTTTATTGAACCAATCTGCTCTCCGTGGCATCCACAGTCATCTGACCCGCTCCCTGACTCGCTAGGTCCCACATCGACTCTATAGGTGGGTGGGGTGGTGAGCTAGCCAAACACAGTAGTGGGCAGCCGAGTCGGGGTCTGCCCAGTGGCTCGCCTGCCGCGCAGTTCAGTGTAACTGCGAAGGTGTGCGGCGTAGTCTCTGCCGCTACCGCGTGGTAATAGGGCTCATGTACAGACTACTACAATACTAATAAATACATCCCCTTCCAGTTTATTAAGTTAGAATAATTCAGAATTCCGACAATTAAAGCGTAAATCTTGTCTAAAAGATCAGAGCGTGCAAAAACACGTCTGATTGGTCTGAGCCCGAGCGCTCGACCTTCCCTTGTTGATAGGAAAGTCGCAATCTGCATCCTAGCACCGCATTACAGCCGTGAACCCGGCCCTGCATTTGATGGCCGATGCGGGTCTGACCCGGTGAGCAGCCCGCATTTCAAAATGCGGGATGCTCGGCCCAAGCCCGCAACGGTCATAGCTCGAGTATAGTCTTGCCCACTTCACATGCATTGACCGATGTCTGCTTGGGGAATGACATATTGGCTATTACCCTCCACTTGTTAGGGTTTGCCTTTTCCCGTGTCATTAATGGGGAGCAGTGGCACCATTCCCTGAATGGGGGTTGGTTGTATGGGCCGTATAGGGCACCACAGGTGATCTCTTTCTGTATGTACTGACCCACTGCCGCCGGGTGCTGGCATGCGCTTGGATGGTTCGTTGCGCCGGCAGTGTCAGAGGTGGTGCCCATATATACAAGTGGGAAGCCATATTCAATAAAGTCTATGAGCTGGCGGTGATCTTGTGTGCCGGAGAGGCTTTCCCTCCACCTGTCGACATTAAGCCCAGATGGGACGGGAACCCGTGCACCTATCGCATTCAGGAGGCCCGTGCATTGTACGGTGGTGTATATGCTCGCAATATCGTTGTGTATGCCCTCGGCAGGGCTGGGCCAGCACTCACGGCGGTGCTGACTGAACGGTTCGGGGTGCGGATCAATATTGCTGCCATGGATCATGTTGACATTCATTGTGCATTGCCTTCTTATGACCTCAAAGTCGAGGCCGTGTGAACGGCATGGGGTGTCGGCTGTGCCAGGTCGTGCCCGAGGTTGGGGTGCGGGCCGGCACCCCTCCCCCTTATTTTGTTTAGATCGGTCGTGGCCCCCCTGGGCGCGTCCGCCAGTGGCTGTAGGGGTGGCCAGTGTTGTAGGGGTGGCCGGTTGATGCCCCCCCACGGCGGCCCTTCCGCGATGAGCACAGCTGTTGCCGGGGGGTGGTGCCCCCTCTCTGCCGCCACCCGTGAGTGTGTGGTGGGGGGTCTGGCACCATCCCGTCTCTCGGCCCGGCCCGCCGTTATCTGTCTGGTGATGTGTGCCTGCTGTTGGCCGGCTGGTGGGGCCGCCGCCCATGGGATCGCCCGGTGCGGCCCCGCCGGGGGTTATGTGTGGGGGACGGGTGGGGGACGGAGGGGCCTCCCTGCGGTCCGGTCCGTCCTCCAGGTCAAGGTCGGCCTCCAGGTGGGCACTGTTGTTAATTAGGTCAGCGCATGCATGCCATGTGGTCAGTCCACCATGTGGCTGTTGCATAGTCCATGGGCGTTCGTGTGTGTTATCGTGCGGGGGCCGTTCCCAGGTCCTGGAGCTGTGCTGCGGGTAGCCGCTCCGGTGTTGGGAGATCGACTCTCACCCATTAGCCTAGTTTTTTGTATTGTTTTTTTTTGTATTGGGGTCCCAAGCCTAGTTTTTTGTATTGGGGTAGCGCGCCTTCCTCTGGCAGCTCTGTTCGGAATGTTCATAGTAAGCATGTGTGAGTTTGTAGCAGTATGCACATGCGTGTATCACGTCCAGGGGCTTCTCCTGATGGTGCTGCTTTTGGCTGCACCTCCTGGTGGAATTGAATACGGAGCATGGGCGCTCATGTGTCTCAGCCTCAATACTGCCCCTCGCCGCCTTGTTGTCTGCCAATACGGCAAGGGGGCCACGCTAATCCCTGGTGGGGGTGGGGTTGCTGGCCAGCTCAGTGGTGAAGTTGGCCCAGTCATTTTGTATCTCCTGTCGGTCCCTCCATTCGATGTCCTCCTTCTCAATTTTGTCAAATATATTCTGGAACCACTCGTGCACGGCTGGCCAGGGCTTGCGCGAGCAGTCATCCATGAGGCATCCGAGGTGCGGGAAGTCCTGGGCCTCGAATGCCCTCTGGTCCGCCATGAGTGCCATGGATGCCCTCATATACTCCCTCTTGGTCATCGTGGTTCGTGCCGCCAGCTTCTGCGCGGCCGAACTACATGCGTCCCGTAGGAGGGGTGAGGGGGTGGGTGAGTGCAGCCTCACCGTCTCTGCGCCCAGTAATCACCACGAATGAGCATCCCCACTCATTATACCCAATGTGCCAGATTTTCTGCAGTAAAGAAATCTATGAAGTCAGTCGCCATTTCAAATTGCTTTGCATATGCAATGAGTCCTCTGATTGGCTTGGCATGACCACCCCCGAAACCAACTTGAAAAGGTAGCCTATATTTTATTGGGTCCGAACGATAGCTGGGAAAATTCTCAAAATTGTACCAAGCGACAGCAGAAATTTGTGTCAAATAATAGCAAGACATACTATATGTTGTTATAGGAATCTAAAAGAAAATGCGCTTCTAATTTCCATTGGGAAAGAGGTCTTGCAAACGATTTACATTCAAATGTTGTTGGCCTAAGGTCCAGAGGTCATGAACTCTACAGACTTCAGCAGAATGTCCAAGTGTCAGTGTTTAGAGGGCATTATAATCCAATTTTTGTTGTTGTAAATATAGTTTATTCATTGAATAAAGTCTTTTGTCAGCGCCATGGCACTGGTCTTATATGCAGCTAGCCCAAATCAGCTGAAATAACAATATCAAACATTCAAAGACTTACATATGGTATAGTTTGACAATTCACATACAAAAATAGCAGTTATATTTTGATACATACATGTGTATTGATTAGACCTTTACATTACGGAGTGGTTAGGTGCATAGTTTTCCTTCATAGGTTTGTATGCCTACTATGTTGTGAATTGCAAAACTATCATGTTGTTGGAGTTAACATTTTGAGATGGAGTGAGTGTTAGTAGAATGGTTTGTTTATTCTGTTTGATAGTGTGGTGAGCTTATAGGGTTATGCTTAAAAGGTTAATACCTCAGGTGTGTTTTTTGACTACATGAAGTAGTTTGAGTAAGTAGGTTGTTAGTAATGATGGGATAAACAATGCTTGGAGGATTGTATGTTTCAGTCATTTAGTAGTCTAGTACAGACTTTATTAGTGTCTATGTTTGTGCCCTCAGTCAGCTTCCAGTGTTCTTCAATGGATGGGATTAGGTTATGCAACTTATTGATTAGATGCTCATCCCATTAACTATATCGTATATATTATATATACCTGAGAATAATATCTCAGATCCGACATTTTAAAAACACTTTTCAGAGCTGCTTTCGTAGCATGAATGTAATAAGTTATGGATGTAATAAGTTCAACAAGTAGGATTTACTTTGGATAAAATGTTTATTTATAATACACCAATTTCAATTGCCCTTATTAGTGATTCATATGTTACGACTAGAATCAACACCTGGGCAACATGATTGGCGAACATGAATGCAGGTACATGTAGGTCAATTCTTACACAGCCATAATTTGAGTTTCCTTATTATGTGTATAAGCAGGTGGTGAGTGAGCATTTGTGAAACTATTGCTACTTGCACTATGCAACGATAACATACAAGTTAACTGGATTAACCAATGAAACAGATGCACCATTCACATAAGGAAATGATTGTTTGGCATCAGTTACAATCAGTTGAACGGTAAACAAATATAAATCCATTAATAAGAGTATCTTCACAGACAAGAGCGTATGTGTATTAGCATATGCTTATGTTCTTCATATAAATGTATTAGCATTTGAGATCTCACAAATTTAGTGAGGTAGCATATAACAAATAGCAGTTGTAGGTGACACTATGCCCACATATTCTTGTTTCGTTCAGTGATTATCATATAGACATATAGTGACAGCCATCTGATGTTGCATAAATATCCCACTTGTTGCAGATTACTTTCTTAAATATACAACAGACCAACACAACCATATTCACATTATTATTTTAGTCCTTGATGCTTTTTGTATTCAAGGTTTGGACCATAGAAACAACCGTTCCAATTCTAAAAATAACAATGTCTAACTACCCTCAGATTCCATAGGGGGCATATTCTCAGACCACTTGATTAAAATAATTCACCTCTTTGAATGAAGGCTCCATCTTTTTTAGTGAAGTTGATATTGTCTAGTATATGTCTAATTCTGTAACAGAAAGAGAGGGCGCCCTCATCTCCGGTTCAAGGATACCATCAAGAGAAACCTGAAGCTGAGAGACATTAAGACCGACTCATGGACATCACTCTCACAGCAGAGAGCTAAATGGAGAGCGGCAGTCAAGTAATGAAAGCAGTCTTTGTCGCATCGCGACCGACAGCAAATTGATGTCTAATTCTAATGATCTGCATATGAAAATTCTTCACTTTGTTTACATGATGCAACCAGATAATAAATTGTGCCTTAAATTTAAGCCCTCATCTTCTTTTGTTCTAATAACACACAACGTGATCAAGTAACACCACATTCAACAATCAATTTGAGGCAGCTGAAGACAGTATTTATGCACATACAGGTTTTGTCTATGAGACAGACAGCGAGTAAAAACATCTTCATGCATTTTGAACATGCTTGTTTATAACTAATGGATCTCTTGAGTTGCCTCAGTTATATTAATTTCCTTGTCAAGGTAGTGTGTCCTGATGCTGGTAGATGTTCTTCAATTCTTACAAGGTGCCACTTTTTGTAGAGAGCTGCTATGGATCAATCCGGTTGAAACCTGAGAAGAGCCACAAATAAGTTCTGTAAATTTAGTAAAATTATAATGGTGTTGAATGACCTCGTGCTCATTTGAGATCATTGCAGGGCACACTAGACAGCGAAGCCATTGGGGGCCCATGTCCCCCCTCCTCTCCTCACCCTCTCCTCCCCCCATTTTCTCCCTCCACTGCCCCTCCCCCCGCCCGCCACCCTCCGGATGGGACCCTGGCGGCAGGGTGCGGGGGGAAGGTGATTTCAAACATTACCACATGCCAATCATACCACGCCTCCTCTTTCCACTACTCTCATTTGTCAGCACCCCTGACACACCCTCTGTCAAACACCCAATCACAAACCACCCAAGCTGGGCCCTATCAGTTTATCACCTCAAATGGTCACTCCGCTCCTCGCCACTGGACTGACCACAAACCTCCTTTTTCCCCAGCAACCCACTCCTCCAATATTTTAAAGACATTACATTAAATCATTTTAATAACCGATTTAATTAATAACTTTTAACATTAAATAGATATATCATTACTGGCATGGGCAGGGAGGAACACGGAAGCTGGAGTGGGAATAACATAGCTTTATTCTCAAGAGAATCGTCATCAACAGGTCTTTCGGCTTACGGTTGTACACGGTTGCGCTAGCCCGCAGGCGAAGTCTCACATGAGCATGAAGTTATGACACAATGGTAAATCGATCATCAACATATCTACAGTGCTTTTTTATGAACGGACAAGTCAATACAGTAGTGAGATAACTTAAACAGGAGTTTGTGATGATTAATTGTGAGTGAAGGAAGTTAATGGAGTATTGAGATAAATCATGTAGTGTGGTGATGATTGATTGTCAGTCAATTGGAGAGTGTTTTGATCATTCCATCTATGAGTAGTGATGGAGTAGTGATATGATCGGATGCCGTTATCTAACGTATTGGTAAATCATAAGTGAAGATATATGCATCTCATCATATTTTAACAGCTATAAGTTTTTTGCGTATTAAGCATTTTGGTTTTAATTTTTTGTCTCGTTATTATTCATTTTTAATCGAGACAAGTGCAAAGGCCAAGTTGTGTGTGTGTGTTGTTAGTTCATGGCCGTTATTAGGGTTTTGTTGACCTTTGAGTGTGCGGTGCTGATGTATGTTCGGTGGGCCTCTGCACTTCTAGTTCCGTGCTGCCTGATGTGTACGCCACCGTGGCTGCTGTTCTCCTTATTGCGTGCAGGGTGGAGGGGTCGGTAACGCCTAGTGCCACTTGGGTGTCCTTCCATACTCACGCTATGTAGGGTATGGTCATGGTGTGTCCGTTGTTTGGGTACACCAGGAGCGGCTGGTTGGGCCGTCGTGTGGGGTCCTCCCTTATCATGCATGTGTATGGCTGTGACTGGACATAATGCAGGGTTGGGTGCTGGGGCCAGTGTCAGTGTCCTCGACTGAGCGTTGCCCTGGAGATTCTTCGCCCACTTCTGCCGTATCTCGAGGTTGGGCCCGAGCACCATCACGTCGTCTCTTGTTGTATGGCGTGTGCGGTCGAATGCGCTCGCTGCTCTGGTGGCCACCTCCGATTGTCTCACTCCCCCGAAGTACATTACTAGGATGGCGAATGCCACCACCCTGTGTTTCTGGTTGCCGTGCAACTCGTTCACCACGTCCTTTATTGTGTTGATCGGGGAGTGGATCGTGGCTTGTGGTCCTTTGATCTCTTCAGGGCATCCATAGCCAGCTTGACCCTGATATCGTCGAGTGGGTCGAGCGGGGCTCTGTTCAGGCGGAAGTGCATGCGGATGTGTGATACTGTGTTGGCCACTGATGATGGACACTGTCGGACGCCACGTCTTCTATCCAACATCGGATCTTGTGTGGGGTGGGTTCCATCTCGTTGACCCCGAACCTGTTGCAGTGGTCCCTGTAGGCTCTCACCGCGGCCCGTTGGTTGGCCCATGTGCCCGGTGCCCGGGCCTGTGTCTGCCTCGTCTCCACCGCTGCCATCAGTCATGCATAGACCGGATCTGGAGGGGAGAAGACAGTCATGTTGTCTATATGCTAGCAGGCAAGGTTGTACAGGGATTAGGCAGTGTTGTGAACATATTCGAATTGCATTTTGCTTATGTCGCTCGCTTATGTGGGCCCGACTCAGGGCGTCGGCAAGGGTGTTGTCGACGCCTGGGATATGGCGTAATGTTACTTTAACCTGGAGGACCGCCTGTAGCATCCAGGCTGCCCGGGCTGCCTCGAGGAGACGTGCGTCGTGGGTGCGGCCTGTGGTGAGCACTTGGACGGCTGCCTGGTTATCACGCATTACCCGTATGTGTCCTCCTTGGTCACCTTCGTGTACGAATGTGTATAGTGCGACTATGACATTGAGAGCCTCGAGATGGTTGATGTTGGTTTCGGGATCATCATCAAGGGTGCCTTGGAGCTGCATGGAAGAGGCTCTTGTTGAGTCAGCTCCACCTATGCCTCCCATGCATGCATCAACCTCAATGGTCCTGTGAGGGGCCGCCGAGGGTATCAGCGATGTACCATTCCATTTGCGTGCAAATTGGGGAAACCATGACAGGTTGGCACGCATGTTGTCGGTTATGGGGGTGGGGCCGTCCCCCATTCCGTGGAGGGTGTCGAGTAGGCGACCTACGAATATGCGAGCCGGCTGTATGCATTTGGCGAGGTGGAAGAGCTTGCCGAGCAGGGACTGGAGGTGCTTTTTTGTGATCTTGTGATTCCTGATTGTGGCATTGACCAGCCTTATGGTGCCTCGCAGTTTGTCTATCGGTATCGATAGAGTCATGTCGGGCGCATTCATGCTTATTCCCAGCCATCTAACGACTTGTGCTGGTGGCTGAGTTTTCTCGGTGGCTTCTGGGAGTCCCAATTGGTGGAATAGGTCTCTGGTTAAGGCAAAGTGGGCGTGGGCCATGGCTGCGTCTGGCGCCACCACGATGAGATCTTGAAGGTACATAATTGCGTTCACATTTTGTTGCTTGAGCATGTATACCACTGCCTCCGCGACGCGTTGAATGTGGCAGCTGGAACCCCTTGCACCGAAGGGGAAGGATATGTTGAGATAGAAACTGTCCCACCACCTGGCGCCTAGGAGGGGCCAGTCAAGCGGACATGTGACAACATTTTTATATGCTTGACTTATGTCCATTGTGAACATGTAGCTGCTCTCTCCCATGGACCTAAGCTCACGGGTGAAATGGTCGAGGGCCATGTTTTTCATAATGTAAGCATTGGTGGAAGTTCTTACCAGGTGAAGGGGGCTTGGCTGTACGGGCCATAGACTGCGCCTAGTTGCTTTTCCTTCTCGATGTAGGCATCTACTGCCTCCGGGTGGTGTCTGGCGCTCGGGTGGTTGGGGCAGCCGGAGGTGGGCCCGATGTATCCGAGGGGGAAGCCGTGGGCGATGAAGTCGAGTAGCTGGGTGTGCTGGCCCATTCGTGGTGGTTTAAGGATGAAGGTACGGGTATGCGGGCTTGGACGGCGTTGGGGAGGCCGGTGGCCTTAACGTTGTTGTATATGGTAGCAATGTCCGGGTGTAGTGCGGGGGTGGGGGAGGGCCAGTTGGCGCGTCGGTGGTCGCTGAATGCATGGGGGCTGGGATCAATCACACTGTGGAGGAGGGCGGTTGATGCTGTTTGATGTACCGGCTGTGTGTTCACCAGCACTCTTGGTGTCGGAGGGGGCTTTGTGGCAGTAGGCACTGGGTAGGTCGTTGTGTGTGATTGTCGCTGCTACGGTGTCGACGGTGGTTTGGCTGTCGCTGCCGACGCCGGGGATTCTATCAGCCATGACTCCATTGTCTGTTTTGGCCGTCGCCTGGTGGTGGGTGTGGGTGCTTGTGTTGGGGGGTTGGGGTGTGATGTCACTGAGCCTTGTATATACTGCCTGTGGTCCTCCTTTGTGAGCTGGGGGTGTCCGCTGCTCTGTGTGCATTGTTATCACTACCTCTGGCGTGTTGTGTGGGGGGGTTTGCTTTGCCTCCCCGTGTGTGCGGATCCGTAATCGCGGGAGGGCGCGTGGGGTGTGATGAGGGCGGGTGCCATCTTGGTTTGTGCACCGTGGTTTTCGTGTTTGGCATCGGTTTTGTTGCCATGATGGAGTTTGATGGGGTTTTTGTTCGCGTTTTGTAGTAAAGTGGGCTGGTGGTTGACGGGGGCATGGGCGTGCTCGCTGTTTGCTTTTCACATGTTCTGCGGTCCGGCCCCCATTTTTAGTTTTTTTAAACATTGGCCCTGGTCTTCTTCCTACACTGCTGTTTGGTGTGTTCAGTATATTTGTGTGGTGCGAATGCAATATGCGCATGCATGCACCAGGTCATTTGGTCCATCCTGGTGATGCTGAGGCTGAGCGCACCTCCTCCCTGAGTTGTATACCTTGGACGGCCTCTCGTGGGGCTCGGCCTCCAGCCGCGCCCTGCCATTCTTATTATCTACATAGTGTGTGGTCGCTCGCTCATCCCTTGTGGTGGTATTATTGTGATAGTTGTTGCTGAATCCGAACCTTGCCCTCTCATTGTGCAGGCCCTGCTCATTCCCCCAGGATAGCTTGTTCTTCTATATTTTGTCGAATACTTTCTGGCTCCATGCCCTGATGGCGTGCCATGGGCTATATATCGTATCCTCCCGCGATAATCCGCAGGTGGTCGAGCATGGCGTCAAAGTCTTTCAGGTCATACACCTCCTTATCGTCGAGCATTGTGAGATAGGCCGCTATATACTCCCTCTCCGTCATGGTGTGCCTGGTGGTGATTTTGTGGGCGAGGGAGACGCAGTTATGCCTGTCGAGATACAAAAATGGCTTTGCTATTGGGTTCTTAATGAACATATCATGGAGTATGGCCTTCCTACCTTCTATTCGGCAGTACAGCGCCCTCCTGCGGTCCATCTCGTCATCGAGGTTATCGGTCTGCTCCTGGTGCTGCTTGTGGTGGGTCTGTCACACGTTCCTGTGGGGTGATGGGTCCGCCGGGGGCGCCGTCGGCCGGGTGGCTTTTCGGCTGTTGCAGGGGGGCGTCCTCCCGCCGGGGGCGTGCCTGGGGCTCGGCCGCCTCGTCTTCCGATGTTGATGGCGTCCTCTGCTGCGTCCTCCTCCGTGGGGGCAGAATGGGGGGGTGAGGGCGAGCGCAGGCGTGGAGCTTCCCACGGTCTGTGCTGGGCGGGCGTGGGTGGTGGCGGTGCGGGGGCCGTATCCCTCGGTGCCGTCTGTATCACAAGCTGCCGAAGGGTGGCCTGGATGGTGGCCATCTGCTCCTCCATGGCTGCCATCTTGGTCCTCATCTGATCATCTTTCGGCCTCTGTGGTGGTTGGGCTGCCGGCGGGTAGGATAGGTCGGTCTCCGATCCGCTGTCGATCGTGTTGGGCTCCCCGTGGGAGTCCGCTGCCGACGATGCAGGAGTGCTGCTAGTAATTTCCCGGTTGTCGCCCCGGTGTATGGGGAGGGTTGCCGAGGCGCCGGCCGGGCATGCCGGTGCCGCGGGCCATCCCCAACCTCTCTTTTTCGACGATGTGTTAGCGTGCCTAGGCATCTTGTTGGTCCCGGAGGGTTTTTTAGAAGAGATGTGCAGCTGACGAGTGTCAGTGGTAGAGTGGAGAGGTAGGGGAAGGCAGAGGCCGAGGAAGAGTGGGAGGGGGCCTCTGATTGGCTGGTAGGGAGTGCACCACCTGGCATGAGGTGAGTGTGTGAGGGGGGGGGGGGTGTCAGCTTCCCAGCTACCTCCCCGCCCCCAGTAATGACAGCAAATGACCACCTCCGTGGTCATTTAACCCAATTATTACTGGTAATAATTAAGTAACTGTTGCAAACCCTAGTTGCTATGTCATTTATTCAACTCCACTCAATTGCTCATATGTCTCATCTCCCCTAACCTCACTAACATCGCTCACCACTCCGATCACCACATGACCTTTTCCCTGCAACATTCGGACCCCACACCTCAAAAATGTAATACTCCCGGTGGCTGCCCGGAATAAAGCCATGTCCTCCTAATAGTTAGGAATCCTTAGATTGAAGTTGCTCATCTAGAGACTGCAAATGCAAAACAGAGATATAGGACTCTGTAATAATGATCAGAGTTTGTTGTCTAACTCCTAAGACAGAGCAATCACTGAACATTCCATTTACTTGTAAAATTGAAAGTCAATTAGGAACCTACATTTGCTGCTTGTAATTTTCTTAGACCAGTTGATATAAAATATCAAATATAAAAGCAATCGAGATCAATCTAGTGATCATACTATTCTCAAGTCAGTCAAATAAATCATCAATGACTCAAAAATAGCTTATTTTATTCAGTCAGATATGATGAAACCCACCAGGCTTTGTATATAATAGCTAATTCAGAGTGACACAGTCAGCATAAGGGTGATTATGTAGAGACTAAGGTCATGATGACAACCCTTGTTTATAGCCTACATTACCTCTCCCAGTTTGCACAGTGGCCCCACCAGCAAGCCAGGGTTACAAAATCCAAAGCAGGTAAGTTCCAGCAGTTGTAGTATATATATTACATCAGGTTCATAATCATCAGATGAATGTTTCCTCACTGCAGACACTTATATTATGCATGTTATTAGTTTAGAACCTATTTCAATACCCATCTTATTATTTACATATGATGAATAGATCCTCAAATTTCTGGACGGGTGTGATTTGGGATGCATCAAGTCACTTTTTGTGGGGTTTTTATGCTGCTTATATGGGTTAAGTCTAATGACTTGTTTTTGTCCCTAGACAATAATAATCTTGTGGTTCTCCTTGTTTTGTTACTTTCAATGTTGGTAAAATAATTGACACTTGACGTGTGTCTGATGGAATCTCCATCCAGAGTAGAAATTTGGAGCATACAAATAATTATACTTAGAATCTCCTGTCTCTATGAAGACCTAGTTTCTGACATGATAATCACTGTAACAAAGTTGTAACCCAGCTTCTGTCATCAACAAGAACAAGTTTGCACATGTGTGCACAATCAATGGCCAATGACCTAGTACTGACACATGGGACATATGCCCTGAGTCATCTTGGGTCATTTCATGGTTGACTGGCAGGTAAGGAACTATAATTACATTAAATTATTTAGTTAACCATCTTTATATTTAGTAAATGACATAAGTATTTAGGGACAAATTTCTGTGTGAGGAAGGGTTAACATAATTGCATAAATGTGTGGGAAAACTACAAAGCTAGCAACGTCACTTAGAGATTGGGTTTGTCATGGGTTCTTCAATGCATGCTCCACCTATTGTATACAAGTCTCACGGATACAGCCTCAGAACAAGTATTACCAAAAAATGTCTTGGTGGAAATGAGCCAAGTGAAGGCTGATGCTGGAGGGTGTATTGAATGCAGTGGATAACCAAACTCCAGGTCGTGCCATTTCAGGTCGGAGGATAGCATTGATAGAATGAGCTACATTGCATAGGAAGTAAATTTGTGATGTTTATTTGTGTGCATTCCTATTAATTTACTGTTATATTTTCTTCATTTATCAGATTATATTGCTTATTTTCAATTCTATGTTAGCATATCATGTAGTTTATGTTTTCACAATTGGCTGAAAGCTACCGGGAGAGGTATGTTCAGTGTCATTTTGCATGGTTTCTACACTTACCCAACACTATCCGATGTAAATAGGCCAACAGATAGTTTGAGGTTCTAGAAGGAGTTGCATCAGTTTGAAAGAATAACCCATGAACAAAAATGTTTCCCCAACGCTAAAGGACTCAGAATCTAAGCTTCCAGTGCTATCCACCGTTCATTCATTTGTGCTCCTACTGCACATTCATCATGATGCACATCCTTAAACCAATAAACTAACCATAAGTCAGAGGCAACCATCTTGAAACATATGGTAAATACACATGTCCTCTATTATTAAAGTTGCATGGTCCGATGAAATATAATTTTGTCAAAATTAAAACAACTACTTACATTTGATCCTGTATATCCAACTTAGATACTGGTGTATTAGCTAATGATTTGGGACAGCATATACAGCATAACCAGTGAATTTATAAGCTCACCCCTTTGAACACTCAGTTTGAAACACCCATTATGCAGGGAGGCCATTAACCAATTAGGCCAATCTCGTGACCTCATTAGCCCCCCCCCACCAAGTAGGCCTACTGTGCAGGGTCATGGAGGGGAAGGGGAAATGAGGTGGATGTTGCCCCTCCCCTCCATGTTGGATATTCAATGCTGTTTGGTCAATTCTATGAATATAATTAATCAATTTGGGTAATTTAAATTTAGAAATTTATATATATATATATATCAGTATTGTCTGATCAATATATATATATTTGTTGGTCCATGCCCCTACCCCTTCTCCCTGGAGCTTCCCAGAATGTTCAGACCCTAAACAGAAAAACCTACCTACATCCCTGTCAGGTTCCAGGATTAGTAGGTCATCTCACATCACATGGCGACTGCGAGATGACCATCTAGGTCATAGCCACAGGAATTTTGGCAAGCTTATCAACATTATTTTGGGTTCCTTCAGCTCAAATTGGTTCAAAACTAGTCATTTTTCATCAAAATGACTCCAGACTAATGATTACCAGCTCATAATTAAGACACAGGACACGAACTGGTATATAGTGGTAATTTATTTGTCTTTTTAGGATGGTATTCTTAGGTACAGTTCATCAGTGTTCAGTTAAGATGTTATTTTGGCCCAGGGCGCTCAGCCAAAGGTAGTGGAGAGCGCGGTGGGGCAGGATCAGATGGCGTCACAGGGGACGTAGAGGAGGTCCTGCGGAGGAGGTCCAATGTCTGGATGTCGTCCAGGGTGGATCCGAGCGCAGCGCATGCCTGAGCGCCCCCATGGCGCAGGCTGTGCAGTGTGACAACTCGTGGGGCCGGGTGGCCCAACGTCGCAAAGCGGAGCGGCAAAGTGGCGTGCCCGATGTGGTCAGGAAGGCAGGGCCTCGAAATGGCGGCTGGGTACGAGTCGCGTACCGCAGCCAGGCGGCGATCGGGCAATAAGGTGAGCCCGGCATCGCCGAGACGGCTATGTCCGTGTGTTGACCCGCTGTCCAACGGGTTTTGGTGGAGGCTACGTGGACGTTCATCCCCGTCGCCGTGATGGTGATGTCCTTGGCCCGGAGTGCATGCCCGCGCGTCACGGGGTGGGTGGACTCGAATAAGTTTGATTGGCGTAGTATGGTGAAGTAGCCCATGAGCGTCACCGCCGCAAGGACCTCACCTTTCGGACCCGCCGGGCGGAAGAATCCGATGACGCGCTTGATGTCATTGGGGGTCAGTGGCGGTGCCTGGGTCGTCTCGTGTGTGGATGCGTGCTGGACGCCGCGTTTGAGTAGGGCGACTGGGTAAGTGTCGAATGCCGGGGTGTTGCCCCCAACCGCCCTGACCCATGTGCGAGCGCCACTGAAGTAGTTGAGGGCGGCCCCCGTTGATTTGAGGACGTCCGCGAGTTCGAGTAAGTAAGAGAGTATGAGGTACTGCGTGGGCATCCTTGGGTCGTCTCCGTGATGTTGTGCGTAGCTGATGTACTTGGCCACCTGTCTGTTTTTGTTGCGCCAGGTCTCGGGCGCCAGCCCGGCGGCTATCATGGTCGTCAATCGTCGATGGTGTTATGACGTGAAACCTGGGGACGAAACCAAAAGATGAGATACGGACCCAGGTTATAGCCTTGGCGTGAGCACATTGATCAGGTCGACATGGACTTGTATTAGGCCGCGCTCTGCGACCAGGGTCTCGGCCATTCGACGAGCGGGGAGCTCATCGTGACAGCTGCTCAGGGCGTCGGCCAGAACCAAGTCCTTGCCAGCCTTATGGTGAATCTGTATATCCGTGCTTAGGTTAGCCGCAAGGAGCCATATCTCTCTCGCACATGCGGTCAAGACGGGGTCATGGCCGCATCCCATGGACAGGACCTGTTGTACGGCTGAGTTGTCCATGTTGACATTGATGGTGTGGTGGTGGGGGTGCTTGGGCAGGAGGGCCTTGATGGCCGCGACCAAGTTTATGGCTTCAAGCTGGGCTATGGTCATCCCTTTCTCGCGGACCTCGTCGGGGTATTGTTCCGTGTAGAAGTGGGTGGGGGAGGGCGTGCCCGCCCTGGTGAGGGACGAGTCACACTCGATGGTCCATCCGATTCTTGAGGCCGATTGTAGGAGGACATAACCGTTGATCATCTCGGCGAACCTGTCGAACCAACAGATGTCGTCGACGAGGTCCTCCGGGATCGGGGGTTTGCCGGTTAGGGGTGCGTTCCTGATTGGGGCGAGTATTCTCTACATGAATCGCCTGGCCGGCCTCACGCACTTCACCACGTGCTGCAGTCTGCCGACCAGCCTCTGTATGTCACGCCGGGATGCCTTGCCTCCGACGGTCCATAGGCCGCACTCGGCCAACACCTCTGCCAGCTTGTCACGGGGAATCTGGAGCCTCATGGTGTTCGTGGATAGCTGGTGGTGTGCACTTCGTGGGAGCAAGGTCAAGGCCGAGGTCGCGCGCCAGTCTGATGAAGTCTGTGTACGCCTCCTGTGCCTGCTGGTGGGTGGCCGCTGCGCCCACGAAGTCATCCAGGTAGCACATTGTGAAATGCCCTTTTTTCCACATTAGGTGGACTACCGCATTTGTGGTTCGGGCGCAGGCCATGGAGGATGTCCTGCACCCGAACGGGGGGGCCGCATCTATGTAGTATCATCCACCGTATGTTATACCGAGGAGGGGGGCCAATAGTGGGCATGTGCGCAGCTGGCGGTACGCCCTAGCGAGGTCAACATCCCAGAGGTATGAGCCGGTGCCGAGGCGTGTGACCTCGTCAGAGAGGTCGATCATGCTTGGTAGTGTATAGGTCGTGGGGACGCCCTGGTACTGCACGCGTCGTATGCCCGCGTTGATGCTCGCCTTCCCAGGGTAAGACAGGTCGACGATAATGCACCGTTCAGCTGAAATCCGCTTCGGCCGCGTCATCATCAGACTAATCTGTGTCCAGGGCTTGAAGGGGGATTTGTCAAAAGGGCCCAGGAGGGCGCCGAGTTCCACCTCCCTGTATACATAGTTCGCAATGTGGACGTCATGGGCGGGGTGCTCCGAGTGGTTGGCTGTTGCGGGAACTGGTGGCAGGAGACCGGTATAATCAGCTGGCCAGCCAAACGCGTGCAGTGTAGGTCTGTACTCGGTTGGGGTGAGTGGGGGGTTGTATGGCGGGGCGCCCACCACGTCGCAGTCGTCTAGGATAGTATCCAAGTCGTCTGGCTGCCTGTGGCGCAGTAGACCATCGGTTGGGAGGGCGTGTGCGCTGTCGATGTTGTCGTAGTGGTCCTCCGCGGCATATGTGATACGTCTCGTTGCAACGCGTTGGCGGGGATGTGCATCCGCAGCCGACCTCTGGTTGGGGCGGCGGGTGGGGGCGGTGATGGCGGTCAGGTGGCGTTGGTGTGAGGGTGGGTGAGCGTGTCGATCGGTCTGGGTGGGGGTGGAAGGGCTGGGATAGGGTGTGCCGGGGAGGGGGGGCGTGGCATGTTTGTTATTGTTTTGGTTTGTGTGGGTGTCATGACCGCCGTTGGTGCTGCCACCTATCGTCGCTCCAGGGCAGCAAGATGGCGGCTGGCCGCTTGGGCTGAGTCCGCTGGTGGCGCCGCCTTGCGTATCCTGGGCGCGGGCGGTGTGGGCAGTGGCTTCTGTAAGTGGGTCACGGGGCATGGCAGCAGGCTCGGGAGGGGTGGGCTGTGGGGGTGAGGAGGGGCAGTGAGTTGGCGGCGCGCCGATGGCGTAGGGGAAGCTACCATGCAGATTGTTTACGGTAGTCCGCTCGTCGTTGAGCGTGCCGTCAACTGACCGGGTGGCGGTGTCCGGTCCAAGTTCAGTGTGGTTGCATGGGCGGCCGCCTAGCGAAAACCGCCTTTGGGTGTGACCTCTCAGGCCCGTTTTTTCTCTCGTTGAAGCGTCGCTTGTTTTGACAGTCCTTCTCCGGGTGTGGGTTCGCTCTTGTGTATTTAGATGCGCACCAGGCACATAGCTGGCAGCTACGGTCCATGGGGATTCGATGTGAGGTTGAGAATCCGCAGTCGTTTCCCCAATAGACCGGCCGTACATAGTCGGGCCTGTCGTTGCGTGTTACGGCGCTCACCGGTTTGCGGGTCTTTGAGGCCATGCGACCCGTTCTCTTTGTATCTAGTTTCGTGCCCTCCACGCAGGCATCCCGCTGTATATCCTTTATGGCGTACTGGTCAGCCCATCCGTGTTGGAGTCTCCCATCATTAATCATGGTGAAGACGCTCTCGGACCAGCACCTACAAGTCTGCCAGTCATAGTGTTGGGCCATAGTGGCGAGTTGGTGTAGGTGGTGGAACAGCGGCTCAACCCAGCTTGTCGGCATGGCCTTGTCATGTATCATTCTGCAGAGCGCGGCGAAATACTCAGCCCACGTCGCCTGATCAAGGCCCACTTTTGTGCTACGGTGGCCTCTGATAACGTATCGGTGAGGTGCAATGATGTTATTACCTTTTTTGTCGCCCAATGCCATACCCGCCACGGCCAGCAACTCGTTGACAACATCGCTGCGATCCGTTTCGTTGTGGTCGGCGTTTGCAATCACATCGTAGAACGGGGTGCGGGCATTCGCCCTATCACTGGCCAATGCAGCCGGGGTACGGAATGGGTTGATGAACTCATGGTTTTTGGTGTGGGCGGCCTCAGCGGTGCGGGGGCGGTCCCTGCTGCGGCTGCGGCGGCGGCGCGGGGCCGTCTCATGGTGCCCCACCCGGGGTTCCCTGCTGCGGCCCCGGCGCGGTGAGCGCGCCCGGGGAGGTAAGGTGCCCGGGGAGGCCTCGTGGCAGTTATCCGTCGGGTGCGTGGGTCGGCGGCCATCTTGGTTCTCGCGAGGTGACTCAGTCCGGCGCAGTTTCGCTGCCGTCAGCTCGAAGCTGTCCATCCTGCGAGCTATCCGGTCCAGTCTTTTGTCCATGTTAACTTGGAAACTATTTAACGCCGTTAGTAGCGTATCGCTGGCTGAGCTCGATATCTGACGGTTGTTATTGTTGGTCGGTAGTGGGTCACGTGTGTTGCTGCTCTCGCGCCGCTCCTCGGTGCGGCTAGAACGTGAGCGTGTTTTCTTTGTCTGGTCCTCGTGTGAGATGACAGATTTCGGTCTCCCCCGGGGTTTCCGCGTAGGCGTGGGTTCAACCGGAGCTGGGGATTCGGGAATTGGATCCATAGCACGCTTGTTGCGAGTGGCCGGCATGTTGAGGCAGAAATATCTAGAAAAGGACACAAGGCTCCAGTAGCCACGCGGCAGGTTTGGGCTCTCTGGTCGGTGTGAGCTGCTCAGGCTCCGCCGCTGCCGGGTGTGGGTGAGATCTGCCAGGCGGCAGGGCAGAGTAGAGTGTTTGTAAATATAGATGGTGCCAGGGTAGCGTGGGTAAGCCGAATGAGGTCGATCCCGCATCTCAATTACCCATGTTGCCGCCACAACATGCACAATGATCACTATGATATATTTATCTAAAAAATAAGACACAAATTCAAATGCCATCGGACCATGCAACCTTAACCATACCTCGAATTCATGGTTTGAACAATATTTGGCTATTTATTTATTACTTTCAAGTCTAAAGTTGCATAGGCTGATCGTTTTTAGTGCTACCAGAAAGGCATAATTACGAGGAGTGATATTGGTCAGCTATGCTTAAGAACTTTAAGATTTGTTTCTATGTTCCATTGTTAAAGAAAATAAGTTGGATATGTAAATTGTAAGATCACATCTCGGTAAATGCTTTCGTTTTGACAATTTGATGGTTTCATCAAACTGTCTAGCTTTAAGTATAGAGTGTGTTACTTATTCTTTAGATGTATTAGTCTGTGGCTGAACAAAATTGCTTAGTGTGCAGGATTAGCTGACCAAACCTGTTCTTTAGATCGCCAAGAAAATTGTTTTACCTTAAGTGCTGGGTAGATATTTTGTCTTTGCTCCTAGAAATAAAGATAGTTTGGAAATGATTAAATAATGAAAATATAATAAATTACATTACTTAGTTAATCTCAGAAATATTTCAGAGCCTTAATATTAAAAAATGTTATCTTGGACACTATATACTCAATTACATTGGATGCAATTCAGTGTCAAAATCACATAACTAAAGATGTCCAAATTGTGGCTTGTGAAACAACAGCAGATTTACCAGATCACAGGTGTACAATGCAAAATTTGCTGAACAAGGCTGGAATTTTCAGCAACGGGAACCACATGGGGAACTGGGGTAGAATAGTTCCTTTTTCACTTATACTATGCAACTTTCTGTAATACCATGTAGTATCAATTGACCAAAGATGTGCCTTTGTTTAGCAACCTGAATGTTTTATCTTCTGCAAAGGACAGATGAGTTTTAGCTGCACTTGGAACAAACATTTCTTTAATGATTACATGAAACATAATAAATGTATGAAATGAGTTTTGTTAAGAACAAAATATATTTGATTCTAATAGGGTGAAACACATCCAGAAACTCTATGCAATGCTACAATATCACAGCATTGGACATCCATCTAAGCAGATTGGAGAGCTTACCTCGTTTGGGCTATGGTGGTTATATACCTAATTCGACCCCCTGTTCAATTACCAAGGTCAAATTGTATATAGGATTAATGGGCAGGTTCAAAAATATGGTTTTGGGACGTTTTCATATTGGAATACATCACTAGAAAGCAAACGTGTATATCTAATTTCCTAAATATTTCCAGTACATTTAGTTCGGACCGGGTTGAGTAAATTAACTGTGAATATTAGGAAATAATTCATTAGTTACAACACATGGCTCCAGGCCTCAACTGCCCATTAGAGTACTGTGTTGGTGTATACATTCATCCCAAACAATAGAGGAACCTCCAGCCGAGCATGGGGGTATATGCTGGTCTGCGGCCCAGTCATATACTTCCACTTGCCATTGGGGGAGTTCCTTTGGGGCCTGTTGTACATCATTTAGATATATTTTGTGCATACCAATAAATATAGGCATAATAAATCATTCACTGTGTTTATGCATCTGATGCATAATCACCACAAATATAGATTGTCTTGCTGGTACAACATTAAGAAAAACTTACCTTAAATATTATTGTATTTGATTTATTTTATTGTTGGTTATCACTTTTTATTTCTATTCATATTATTTAAGGGAAGGTCAGTACCAGGAGGCCTGGTGCCAGGCGGCCAGTAAGCTATACTCATAAATAACACTGTAATTATGCATCTGATGCATAATCCCCACAAATATGGCATTTCTTGATCGTACAGCAACATTAATTAAAACCCAACTTTGTATATTATTGTATTTATATTTAATTTATTTTATTGTTGGTTATCACATTTTATTTCTGTTTATATTATTTGAATTTAAAGCCCAGTGCCGGGTGTCTCGGCGCTGGGAGGCCGGGAACCCTGGCGCGGGGAACGCTGCTGTCTCCTCCCCCCGATCCCCCTATGACTATTCTAAATGTCATACATATACCTATATATACATATACATAAACATACATATACGTACATATACATAAATATACATACATAAAGATACATATACATAAATATACATACATATACATACATACATATACAGTAAAACCTCTCTATACCGACCCCTCCACAGATCGACCACTTCCCTATATCGATCGCTTTATTTGGGTCCAAACGATACAATTGTAAGGATATTCTAACTCTAAACGGTCCACTTTAAAAAAATATAAATAAATTTATTGAGGCTGTATTTATACTGTCCATAGCATGTAAGCCCGGGTACCCAGGCTTGTTTTCAATGCTGACCAGCTGTAGTGTTGGTGTTGTCTTACCAAGCAGTAGCTGCTGATAAATTATTTGATTGTCTGCATTTCAGTAGCAGATAGATAGTCTGTTGGTACGTTTAGTAGACTATGTTAGTTTTTGTTGGCCCTCTTGGCATTGTATTTTTGTTCTATTCTTATTACTATGTTAGTTGTTTTCTTAAGGTTCTATGTTAGTGTTTTGGGGTTTTCTTGGGAAGAGTTTTCCACTTTTTTCTACTTAATTCTATACTAGCCTATTTCATTTATATGTGCATAGGCCTGTATGTAATAGGTGGTTGAGTTATGTTTGTTTGAATTTGATTTGATTTATATTGTTGTTGGATATGTTATCTGGCTTTTATATTTCCAGTTATCCCGCCCTGGGCTGTCCAGTTGGTGGGCCATGACATGTCACCTGCCCCCTTGTGGTGCAGTTCAGTTGGGGTTTCCAGTTTTTATTTTGCACAGATATCTTTTGTACGTTTTTAGGTCAGCGATTTGTCTTTCTTTCACCGTTTGCACATTCCAGGCCATTTCCAGTGTGCTCCTTTCATGGGCTTTGATCTGGCTTCTGGTCTGCCTTAATAGTGGTGCCTTGCTTGCTCTGGTGTCCCTTAGTGGTTGGGTTAGACGCTTAATGTCTTGGCTATATCCATATGCTAATGTTTTTAGGTGGATTATCCTTCTGTTTTCTAGTAGCTTCACTTTCGTTCTTTTGTGTAGGTCATAAGTGGGGTGTAGTTTGTCTACTCTCAGGCAGATTTTCAGTGCCCTATTTTGTAGTATCTGTAATTTTTTATGTAGCTCTTTTTTAGCACCCGTGTAAATTATATCCCCATAGTCAAAGTAGGGGAGTACCATGCCGTTGAAGATTTTTATTGACATATCTTGTGTCATATAGTTTCTTAGTTTAACAAAGAGTTTGTGATTTACTTTTTGTATGATTTTTGTTACACACAGATTGTAGTTTAGCTGGCTATCTAGTTCTAGGGCTAGGTATTTGTAGTGATTTACACTTTCCAGTGTTTGGTTTCCTAGTGTACATTGTAGCTTTCTTCCTGTGATTGCTGTATGTGAGAAGAGAACAGTTTTAGATTTATTTACATTAATGGTTATTTTATTGGATTCACACCAGCCGTCCAGCTTTAGCAGGAGGTTGTTCAGTTTGGTTGCTACCTCCTCTACTGTGCTTCCTTCTGCATATACGACAGTGTCATCCTCATATAGCTGGAGACATTATGTCTCCAGCCATTTTTCTAGGTCATTTATGTATAGTATAAATAGTAGTCGTCCCAGGACTGATCCTTGGGGTACACCACAGGTGACAGTTTGTTGGTCTGAGAGTGTACCATTTACTTTAGTTTGTTGCTGCCTGTTGTTTAGGTAGCATTTTATCCAGTTTATTGATTTGGATTTAATGCCCATGTTGTTTAATTTTCTTATTAATATGCTGTGGTCTACAGTGTCAAAGGCTTTACTGAAGTCGATGAAGGCTGCTCCAACTAATTTCTTTTGGTTCAATGATGCCAGCACAACACTTGTTAGGTTAGCTATTGTTTTTGATGTGGAGTGTAGTTTTCTGAAACCTCCTTGCCTCTTGTTTAGTATATTGTTTTTTTCCAGGTGCTCATTTATGTGCCTGTGGAATATTGTTTCAATTAGCTTGCCTGGTGTTTGCAAGATTGATATTGGTCTGCAGTTCCCATGTTTTGTTTGTCACCACTTTTGTAGATGGGGGTGATGGTTGCCATCTTCCATGCTGTGATGAAGTGTCCCTGCTCAAATGATATGTTGAACAGGTCGACCATGGTATTTGGGAGTATTTTTGTTGGGATTCCATCTATTCCACTTGGTTTGTTTTCATATATGTCATTTATTAGTTGTGTTAGTTCTTTTAGATCAATTTTGCAGGTAGGGATTTCATCCTGGATAGTTTCTGACTTGTTTTCCCAGATTCTTGTGAATTTTTTTGATAACCTTTGTCCTACCGTGGCAAAGTGGGTATTTAGTTTGTTTGCTGAATCACTATCTGTGTGCGTATTTCCATCCTTATCCTGGAAGCCTATGCGTTCTTCTATCTTATTTTTGGGGAATAGTAAGCTTACATTTTTCCAGAACTTATTTGCGCTGCTTCCCCAGTCCTTATCTTGTTTTATTATATATTTCTTTTTTGCTGTCCTTACTGCTTTGAGGGAGTTGTTTCTGGCAGTATTATAGGCCCTTTTATCCTCTGGGTCTTTAGTATGTTTCACTTTGTCACCTAGCTTTCGTTTTGTTGCGATATGCGTTAACAGTTCCCTGTCTACCCACGGGTCTGGGTTTCTCTGTATTTTTTGTTTCTTTATGGGACACATCTCATCTAATGATTGTTTTATTTCTGTGACAATGTTATTCCAGTAGATATCAGTGTCATCTCTGTCTGTTGTGAGGTTGTCTATATTTTCATATAGGTGGTTTTTTAGTGTTTCTTTTGAGTAGTTTGTTAGGGATCCGCCCATCTTATATTTATATTGGCTTGTGTTTTTGAGTTTTTTCCTTGTTACATATATTAGCTCATGGTCACTTATACCCCAGCTTCTAATGCCCCATTTTGTCGCATGGTTTGAGTTGGTTAGTATTAGGTCAATTGTTGAGCTATTGTTTCCTAGTCTTGTGCTGTCTGTAATAAGTTGCTGTAGCCCTAGGATGTTGATAGTGGTTTGTAGCATTAGTTTATTTTTGTCGTTGCTACTGTAGTTTATGTTGAAGTCCCCTAGCACAAAGATTTCTGCATTTGTTAGTTTTCTCACTGTATTTATGCTTTTGTCTAGAGTTTCAAGGAATGCTTCAATATCCCCGGATGGTGGTCTGTAGAGGCTTGCTATGGTTAGACTGCTTCTCGTTTTTTATTAGGCACCATAGTAGCTCCAGGTGTTCATTTGAGTTGTTTGCTATTTTTAGGGCCTCAGTGTCTAGATTTTTTTAGGTTTTGCAGTAGATTGCAACACCTCCACCTTTTTTTGTTTGGTTTGCTATGTTAATTTGCTGTCTGTCATTACGTACAAGCATATATCCTTCTATGTTGAGGGTTTTGTCTTGATGTCTGTCTGTGAACCATGTTTCTGATAGTATTAAATCATCAAGATTTTCATTTTTTAGGTGCATTTTTATTGTGTCTATTTTATTGGATGCACTCTGGCAGTTTAGGTGGGCAAAGTGCGTGCCCCTTCCCAGCCTGCATTCAATTTCATCTACCATCTTTCTTTACCTTTTGGTTTGGCGTTTGTTAGATTTCGCGAGTTTTTAACTTTCTTTAGATTATTTTATGGGTGTATGGGCTGGTGCATACAGGACATATGCCCTGTTTTGTTATATAGTTTCATACATTAGCGTAGACTGCACCTGTGCGAGTGGAGCGGAGGTACATGCCCTGGAATGGGTGTTAGTTATACACAGTATTTATAGTGCTTTAAATTTTGGTTAGTGGTATTTTATGAAAAGTTTGTGATACTCATGATTTGGAGCCCTGGTGTTGTTTCTGCCAGTGATGCTCCTTTACTTTTTGGAGGATGTCTCCCATCTTAATTTTTTGCATAATTTTTTAGGCTTTCCTTGATTTTTTGGAGGATTTCTCCCATTTTATTTCTGTATCCTTGTTTGACAATTTCCCCTTCGTTTGCATTGTTTAAGAAAATTCTGGTTCCCCAATATGGGCATCTGGTGCATTCTCTGCTTTAATTCTTCGCTTTGCATGAACTTGGCCCTGACATTGTCCTCTAGGACTTTCTCGTTTGTTTTACACCATTCTGGTGTCCTCCACACTTTCTTTGCAATCACCTTCACTGTGTAGGGGTTTTCCGTGTTGTCAATGAGTCTCATTAGGTCATACTTGTCATGGAACTTGGCAGTGATTGAACAGTAGTACTGTTCAGCAGATGAGTATATTTTCCCATCTTTTCCTGTTATTTTACACTTGTAGAGGTTGCTGAAAGGAGAGTTGTGTCTTTGGAAGGACACTCCCTGTTTATGCTCTCTGGTAGCTGCTTTTTCAGGGCTTATTTCTTTGAATTCTATCTTATAAAATTCTTGGGGTTTGTAGGTTTTCCCATTTATCTCTATGTTGCAGCCCTTCATTTTGATCGATTGGATTTTTTCGTGTTTTTGTTTCCTGCGCGAGTGTGTACATTTGCTGCACCGTTATTTCATTCAGCATTTCGTTTTCTGTCCTGACAGGCCTGATCGTTACCTTTTCATAGTTTTTTTTCCGTCTGTAGTGTTTTCTTTTTTTGGATGAGCTCTTTTTTGTGTGCTTCCTTTTCTAGTTGTATTCTTATACTTCTGGGTCTTTCAGTGGATTTTGTTGCTGTCTGATTTGAATGGTTCTGCAGTCTCCTGATTTTTGTTGTCACCTATTTCCTGTTCATTTTCCAGTTTGTCTGTTCCTTGTGTTTTTTCTTTTTTTGTCTTGTTTTTTTTCCTAGACGGTAGGCTTTTGTTACTACCATCCAACCAAAATTACAGTCAGCTTCGCTTAATATGTCAGTGAATGTGGATTCTATTTTTTCGTCCTCTTTTTCAGGAACCCCATGTATCACGACACTGAGTTTTCTGTTCTCAGGTCCTGGTTTCTTTTTTGGGGTAGTTTCGGTAGCAGTTTTTGTCTCGGTGGTTGTTTTGGTTTCAGTTCTTTGTTGGGGGGTGCTGTTTTCCCCATCTTGTTTGCTTTTCACCTTTTCATATTCAGCTTTGGACCAGGCATACTCAATTTTTAGAGTGTTGTATTCTACTTCGAGCTCCTGGAGCTTGTTCCAGTTTAGGTCTGTATTTTTAGCCGTGCTGTTCCGTCCATTGTCCCTTTCGTTTGTTTTTTGTCCATTGTTGTTGGTTTTTTGGGGCATGTTTTCCCGTCTCAATTCTATTTTAACCATCTCTATCACGAGACTGATTATCTCCTCTTTCGTCATGTTTTTTTTCTTCAGTTGTCATGGTGTTATCGTTTGTGTCTCACTGTTGCTGTGTTTTTTTTTTGTTTTTTTTTGTGTGTGTGTGTTTTTTGTTTTATTTTGTTGTTGATTTATTTTCCTCCTTTATTCCTCCTTATATGTTATTCTATTTTGTTGTTGATTTATTTTCCTCCTTTATTCCTCCTACATGTGTTTGCATTCGGCGCTTTCAGCGTCCACCTCCTGTCGCCATCCCGGTGATGCGGATTCCGAGGGACACCAGTTTGCCAGGGACACTTCCATTCAAATGCATTGTTAACGGCCGTGAGCAAATCTTCATACAGAAGAAGTCAAATATCTCCCAAATTACACCATCTAGAAACAAATCGCTTGGTACACATATAGAAAACATCTTTACCATGAAGACTATATTAAATTTATATGGTTAGGGCTCTTGAATTCTATTAATTTTGAATAAAACTAACGTTTTGCACTGCGCGTACCGTCAAACTCAAGGCATTGTCAATGGTCGTGAGCAATCTTCATACAGAAAATACAGAAAAAGTCAAATATCTGTCAAATTACACCATCTAGAAACAAATCGTTTGGTACACATGTAGAAAACATCTTTACCAAAAACATTATATTAAATTAATAAGGTTAGTGACGATGCTGTTCGATGTTGACGCATGTGCAGAAGCGATGTGTCCCTCGCAAACTGGTGTCCCTCGTAATCCGCAACAGCGGCCGTTTCCCGCCGTGTTTAACGGTCTCGCTGTTGTTTTGTTTTTATTTTTAGTAGATTCCTTGCCACTTAAAGTCGGTCCCATGTTTGGTCGATTTAGTGAGGGTGTACTGTACATACATATACATACATTTACCTACATACATATACATATATACATATACATATGAGTGATTCTCCAGAATTGGAGACCCGATTGTTGCATTAGTGTAAACAATTAAAATGTATTCTGAACATCTATTGTATACCATTTATAAACTTCGACGTGAGTGAAATCATCAACCAAAAACAAAAAATCACTACCACCGCTGGTTTTGATGTAATTAGGCTTCAAAGAATGTTGATGCACAGAGTGTCCTGTGCATTACAATGTGACACCATCATCATTTAAGTACAGTATAACAGATGGTGACCAGATTATTGGTATAGGATGTTGAAGTACAACAGGAAAGAAACTTTTAAAGCACAGAGTGCAGTATTTACATTAAACACTGATCACAAAAAAACTCAATTTAATTTGTGACACCGTAATGCATGTCCCATCACAAATCAAATGTTTTCGATCTTCTTCATATATAACAATGTTTTGTTGTGTTATCAAAAGAATTATTCCATATAATATACTCATTATATGTGTAGGTCCTTAAAAGCAGATCATACATATTTGTCAGAGAATAGCTAAGTTAGTAGTTTGTGGGACAGTATTACATGTGACACCACTAGGTGAAGACATAGATTGGTCATTTCAACTTTAGTATTTTTTTTTCTAGTCAAAAAACAAAACCTATTCACATCAAAATATCAAGACTAGACTTTAAAAGTATTGTAGAATTTTGTTCGGATTTTGATCGTAGCAATGAATCGCACATTTTGGAGCAGTGCGTACATGTGCACAAAAACGTGACACATCATCAATTATTGCAGTTTATGTCACTTTCTGTTGGAGTTTCCATCTAAAACATCACCAATCTGTCTGCTACAATGGTGCGTTTAGGCTGGAGTCTTCACTTCCCTCATTATGACATTTCAGGTCTTAAATATTGAATTTGTAAATTGGTTGTCCTATACATTACAAATGTGACACGATCAATAAAACCACCCCCTGGGCCTCCTCTGTGGACGCCATGGAACGCCTCACCTCCCTGGTTCAGGCAATGGTCATCACCCCGGCCCCGGCGCCGGCTGCCACACCTCCCTCGGCCTTGGATTGACTAGCCGACATCGTCCAGGAACTCGCTCTCGGCTCCGAGGCCGCCGCCGCCCCCACGACCCATCGCCACCTTCCCACCCTGGCTGGGCCCCATATTGATGTCCACCCCCTCTACAGACGGTACACCAGGCAGGGCGGCAACGCGACCCAGCGGGCCGCCTCTGCGGCCTGCCTCCCACCCAACCGCCCCCGACCAGAGCCCCACCTCCGCCGGCGAGGCGGTCCGGAGTCCGCCAAGGTGCAGAACACAAGGACGCCGAAAAGGTATTCCATCAGGATACATCTTCACCCCCTCCCTCCCCCCTCCCCCCCCCTGCCTCCCCTCGGTGACCTGGGACTGTTTATGTGTCTGGTTTTGATACTAGTGTTTGCTTCGTATATTCCCTATAGGTATATGAACAAATTGTTTTTCTGAATTGTTTTGAAGAGTTTAGTGATTATTAATGAAGCACAAACCAATGGGTCTCCAATTCTGGAGAACTACTCACATATATACATATACATCCATATACATATATGCAGAGATATACATATATGTATACATAAATATACAGATATATACACATGACTATATAGGTTAAGTTAGACGAGACTTACCTGGGTATAGTTGAAGGATAACTTCTGTTTTACCGAGGGCTGTGCCCCTTGGTAGTCGCAGAACAGGGAGATGAAGCAGTTCCGGTCTCAAGTCAATTTTTACCTAATTTGGAGGGTTAAATATGAGCTAATTGTCTATCTAGCTGTCTTACCTGAAACTAATTTTTTCTTTGTAAGCTTATTTAATTTTTCATTAATTTGCAAATGAATACTTCTGTATCGCAAGGAGCGGGTTGGGAGGGCCCTGTACTGCGACTACCAAGGGGCACAGCCCTCGGTAAAACAGAAGTTATCCTTCAACTATACCCAGGTAAGTCTCGTCTAACTTAACCTATTTTACCTCGGGCTGTTGCCACCAAGGCATTCACAGCCCAGGGAGATTTTTACGTACCGAGTATTTAACCCGACTACTATTTAATTCCCATCTCATAAAAGAACCATGATCGACATTGTAATAGCTTGCGCTTAACCTTTCTTTATTGAGTTTATAACCAGAGTAACTCTGAACGATGTTTACAAGTTTACCAATAAATTGTTACACATACTTGTAATATTTGTCGTCGTATTACTTCATACAGACTAAACTCGCTTGTTTTTAGCGTTGTCCAACAACCTTTTGGCTACTTTGTTATGTTTCTCCACCTTCTTGTTATAGTGAAGAGCAAAAGATCTGGCCGTCTTCCAGCCTGCATGTTTTAGGATAGTGTTAACTGAAATTCCCAATGCTCTAGCCTTTGAAGCTGCCGCCCCTCGAGTTGAGTGCGGCCTAAACTCTTTTGTATTAACACCTGCCCTGTCAAGTAATTGAACAGTCCAACGTGCCAAAGTGTCCCTTGAAATTGGCGCATGTGGTCTTATGTAGCTAACTAAAAGTTGCTTTCCTATCCTTATATCTTTTGTACGCCCTAAGTATGCTTTAAGAGCTCTAACAATGGGCACTCATCGTATGCATACAAAGATATTGACGACAATGGATCTCCGAGTCTATTTGACTTAAGTAATTTTTTCAGATGAAAAGTCACTTCTTTCTCCTGTTCCTCCAACCCCTCAATGGAGAGAGCAACAATGGTTTGTCCTCTGTGTCCAGTTACCAAAAGTAACAGGATGACCAATTTTAACGTGAGTTCCTTGAGATTCAAATTCCTGTTTCCCGGCCAATTTTGTAGTAAATCAAACACTTTATTCACATCCCAAAACCTGGAGTACCTTGGTTTTGGCGGATTTTTTTAATACACTGACCGCATAAGCCAATGCACCAGCTGATGTTTGCCAATTGTTTGTCCATCCTCCCTGGGTAAAACCACTGACAAAGCACACCTTGCTGTGTTAATTGCACCAAACCCCAGCCCTTCCTCCGCTAGAGTCCTTAGGAACCGGCAAACTTGTGCCACTGAAGGTGCTAACGGTTTAACACCTTTCGTAATGCAAAACAGTCCCCACTTTCTTAACGCATTTGCATAAAGCTTAACTGTCCCTTCACGCCAAGTCGATGACACAATGAATTCCATCGTCGTTGGGTCTAACCCAAACGGTTGAAGATATCTTCTTAAAAACGGAATACCGCCAAGGGGGTTGTTGACACGTCTCCCTTTTCCTCCAGTGGCCCCTGTGGGGCCAGATTGTTTAGTGCTCGAGGCAGAAATCGCTGTTCTCGACTCCACCTGTTGAGTGCAGCAAACCATGGTTGGCTTGGCCAATGCGGCGTTACTAGGATAGCATTGGCTTCCTCTATCCACAGTTTCCGGGCGACTCTTGCAATCATGCTGAATGGTGGAAACACATAGAAAAAATGAAGTGACCATCCAAAGGTAAATGCATCTACCCTCCAAGACTCAGGTTCTGGTTTCCACGACATATATTTAGGAATTTTGAAATTTTTTCGCGAGGCAAACAAGTCTACCTCTGGTTTTCCCCAGAACCCACAAATTTTCTTGAAGATTTTTGGGGACAGTGCCCATTCAAGATGGTCCTTAAACTCCCGACTGTGCTTATCTGCTAAGACATTAAGCGAACCTGGGATGTAGGCCGCTGTGAGCCAAATCCGTTTCGCCTCCGCCCAATGCCAAATTAGCTGGGCCACTGCATTACATTCTGGAGACCTTGTGCCTCCCATTCTGTTTATATACGCCAACGTAGTCGTGTTGTCTGTATAAATCTGAATGTGTACTTCCTTTTCTGTTATCAAACTTTGCAATCCCAGCCATACGGCCCTTAATTCCAACACATTAATATGCGCGTTTAATTCAACTTGCAACCATCTACCTCCTGTGGCTGTGTCTCCCCTGTGAGCACCCCAGCCTTGGAGTGAGGCATCCGTTGTAATTTCGATCGATGGGTTGTCTAACCTAATTGGAGATGGGGAATTTCCCACTGCTTCCTCCCACCAACGGATGTCCTTCCACCCCTCTTCTGAAATGTTCATGGACCTTTCAAAGTTTCCCTTACTCAATTTTAATGCTTTATTTTTATTTATTTCTAATCCCTTAACATGAGCCTGCCCATAAAGCACAGCTGGCATGTAAGCCGTCATGAGTCCCAGCATTGCTGCTACTCTTCTTATTTTTAATTTCTTTCCTTTTCCCAAATTTTCGACAAAAGTGTAAAATTTATTAATCTTGTCGGGTGTTAAGGAAACCTGCATTTTTACGGTATCCAGTTGGAACCCCAGAAACTTAATCATTTGAGTAGGTGTCTTTACCGATTTCGTCTCGTGGATGTGAAACCCCACCTCAGTCAGGATAGAGCACAGGTCATTAACCGCTTTTTTGCATTTGTCATAGCTGTCAGCAATGATAAACGAATCATCTATGTAAGGAAAAAGTACATGCCCTCTAGTTGCTAATTCAGCGAAAATCGGCTTAATTATGCGTGTAAACATGCGTGGGGCTGGTGATAACCCATTGGGGAGACAGGTGTATTCAAACAGCTGCCCCTGCCATAAGAACCTCAGGAATTTCCTATGTTCTTGTGCTATCGGTATAGTATAATAAGCGTCCTTAAGGTCTATGCTGGCCATAAATGCCCCTGGTGTAATAAGGTCAATAGCCGTATTAAGTGAAAACATTTTGAAGTGTTGATATTCTACTAATTTATTTAACGTTGTTAAATCTAAAATAATTCTGAATGACCCATCTGGCTTCGGCCTCGGAAAAACATTAGAAATAAATTCTCCCTGCGTGTGTGTTGCCTTCACCACCACCCCTTTTTCACACAGTTTAACAACCTCGTTTGTTAACTGCAACCTCTCCTCTTCAGAAAATCTGAACGGGAACGCAGTCCTTGTTTGAACAGGGATTTCCAGAAAGGGTATAAACACTCCTTCTATAGCCGACAAGACCCAACGACAATTTGTTAACCTTTTCCAAACCTTAGTATGATTCATTACATTACCTGCCAATTTATGAACAGTTACCCTATCCAAATCTGAGGGGGTTTCTTGAGCAGATGAAGTAAGGCGCACTACTTCATTCCCCCTCTGTGGAAACCCTGATGTTTCTGTCCGTTGGGTGTTTGCTGACGGTTCTGTGGGGTATGGTTGTAATCGTTCCAGTTGGTAGTGGCTCTGCCTACTCCCCTACCCCTGAAAGAGGGCGAGAAGTGTCTGGCCCCTCTAAATGCCTGCCTTTTCCTGAAGTCATTTCTGCCTCGCTTACCGCGTCCAAAGCCCAGGCTGTCACTTCTGCGTGTGGCTGGTGCCATCTGTCTTCCGCATTTACTTCCCGATTCTACCCGCTTCAGTAGTTGTGGTATCTGGCCCCCAAACATCTTGCTTTTGTCAAAGGCTTTGCCCTTAATCGCTTTCGGGGCGAGGAAGAGTGTGAACTCTTTCCCGTTCTTATCTTTAACCTTCTTCGAACGTGTTATTTCCTTGCCTGCCTCTGTTGTGACCGCCTTGAACACATTCTCGTACCTTCTGTACGTCAAGAAAGTACTGGCTGCAGCCAGTAGCTCAATCGCCTTGTTAAGGTCTGAGGCAAGTGAAGTGAAAACCTTCTCCTTCAGCATACGGTTGGCCACCGGAAGAATAGCCGTCAGAGCTGCTAACACTGCCCTCTGGCTTGTGTACATCACATTCTCTATTTTCTTTTTGTCCTCCGACATTGGGACTTCACTGTCCATTTCTTTAGGGCAAGACGCCTCGATGCCCTTAACGCCTGTGAATTTCTCCGCCCCTCTGAGTATCACCTCAGCTGGCTTGAAGGTGTGGAAGTGACCTTCCAACGCCCTCCTCAACAAAGTGCACAGTCTCACTTTCTTGTCCGGTTTCGTTGGCCTATTCTTAGCCGCCAGATCAAACTCTTTTGCCAGTGCTCCCGTGTGATTAGTGTCAGAATGAGAATCCTCTGATGACGAAGAGCTGGAGCTTGAGGAAGAAGACGAGGATACGCGCCTCCTCTTTTTCTTGCCCTTTTTTGTCTTCTTATCCTTCCTTTTTCCCCGATTAACTCTTTTTCTGGCCTTATTATACTCGTCACCCTCCGACACCTCAGAGTTTACTTTCTCCACTGATTTAACGTGTCTACTATTCAGAGAAGACTCTGACTCACTAGTGCCTGGTGACAACTCATCCCGCCACATGGACTCATCTTCTGACTGTAAGTCTTGCGAGCCTGTCTGATCTCCCCAATTGGTCGACGGTTCTGCCAGTCTTTTCTCCAACAGAGAAGTGAGCCTGTCTTCCAGACTGGCAAGCTGTGCAGCATCAACAAAATGATTCACCAATTGGTCCTGGGCCGTCTGAGTCTGCGATGTAGAAGGGCCCGGATTCTCACTCGGGCCATGCACCGCAATGTTATTACTGTCCGAATTACCAGACTGCCCCTGCCCAGACTCAGTGACAGCAGCCCCTTGCTGCGCTCTTCGTGAACTCTGTCTCGCCGCCATCTACAATATACAAGCGTAGAACCAAATCAGCGCTAATTGTGACGGTAACGGCAATTGCAACCATCTACACTCATAATATTACCTCTCTAATGCAATGCCAGGCGACACGATGTGTGACACCAATCGAGAACTTCAGTGGTCTTGAAGTTTTTTGGGTAAATAGTTTCCTATAAACCACCCGAACCATCCCAGTCAAACACCCATGCCGACCTAGTCGAACACGCACATTGACAATGGAAGTCGAGCCAACTCGATCAATAAGCCTGGTGGTGACCATTGGGTCCCCTAACCTCTATTCCGTCAGCCGAAAATGAATTTCATAGTCGCACTTCAAGAGTGTAGGTATAACCAAGACTAAGTTCATAGAGAACTCCCCAAACCGCCGTCATTCAGCCGTACGCTAAACATGCGAACGCACCAAAACAGCGGCCATATTCACCCAACGGCAAAACACGCCGTCACCCGATCCGGTAACCTACATAATTAACTAGGTCATAACGTTAACGTTTTACGGGTGCAGCGCGCTAATCCTCCGGCGCTATTTTAATAATACCCACTCATATCCTCCGGATCGGTATAACCATGTAATTACCACATGTCTTTAATCTATAACCCTTAATAAAGTTATATAACACTTTTTGGGGTTTAAGACCAACTTAAACTCCCATAAAAAGATAAAAACGTACCTTGAAACAACTCAGCGTAATGTCTGAGTCTGTTGAATTTATGCTAATTGACTTGAGACCGGAACTGCTTCATCTCCATGGGCTGTGAATGCCTTGGTGGCAACAGCCCGAGGTAAAATATATATATATGTATATAAATACATATTGTATTTAGAGATGACTGTGTAAGTATGTGAGTGGGCCACAGACGAGTATATACCCCTATGGTTGACTGGAGGTGCCCTATTGTTAGGGATTTATGGCTATGCCAACAGAGTACTATCATGGGCAGTTCTGGCCTGTAGCCATTTGTTGTAACCAATTAATTATCGATCCGGTCCCAACTAAATATCCTGGAAATATCCAGGAAATTAGATATTATTTGTTTCTTTCTAGTGATGTATTCCAATATGGAAACATCCCAAAACCCAGTGTGTCACTGCCAAAACTGTCAAACTGCACATTAATCTTATATAAAATTTGACCTTGGTATTTAACTCAGCAGTCATTTGACCACCGTAGTTAAAATGAGGTAAGCTCTCCAACAGGCTAAGAGGGTGCAGAAACTGAAGCAATCCTGTAAATTACTATGAGGAGAGGATCACGTTGTGTAGAAGAGACATTGAGAACACAAGAAGTGGTTCCAGTATTGAAAACATTGATAGATTCAACTATCAGGAAACAATAATACTGAAGAGAAATTCCCAAACATACAGAACTACGTTACTTTCTCTTCAACACTATACAGATCTAGATTCTGTACACATCTGTCAAGTGGCTTATTTAAGATCTAGAAGGAAACACCCTGAATGGATGCTAACATGTATAGACTGCAATGCACACAAAATGAACACTGAGGCAAAGTCTTGTGCAGCATGCTACATTATCTAAGAAGCTGTCCAACTATCTTAAGGCCCTGTCACATTATGATGTATATAGCATTAGCAGATGCCACCATATGCACATTTTTGCCCACAAGTAGGCGTATGCTATGGATACATGCAACATACGTCGACATACGTTGTCATATGCTTGCATACCGTGGCCTAAAGGGACGCACGCCAGTGGTCCAAAAGAATGTTAGGTGTACATTATCCATATGTTGTCAGTAGATGGACTGTACGTTCCCACTGCCTTTAAAGTAGGTAAACATAGTGCAACGTAGTGAACAACGTTTGACTAACATAGTCTAACGTACATGGACATACGCCTAACGCATACATAACGTACACCGTACATAAAATCCACACGTTGTCAAACGTTGTACGTCAAAAGTTTTGTGCATGCGCACAACTTTGCCGACTCCCTGACGTGCGACGCCGTATCTCGACCAACGTCGACGTAGATTGACGTAACACATAACAATGTATCCTGACATAGCGGCAAAAATTCACATACGTCGACGTACGTTTGCGTGATGCATCATAATGTGACAGCACCATAACTTGTCTTGACAAATTTAATGTATGAGGCGTTCTTCTGATGATCGAATAACGTATACGTTTGCTGGCGTTCTTTGAACGTTACATGAGCGTGTGAAAGCATTTTTCAAGCCAATGTATAGCCAACGTACAACCAATGCGCCTCCCACTTGGGATAGGTTACTCATATGCTAAGCATACACTGGCCATACGCCTAGAACGTGGGAAGCACATTTTGAAACATTTGGCCATACTTTCTATGATACGCTCTCATAGGCTGCCATACGTTAGCCATACACTACGTATACATTCACATACATTCTTCATATTTGCAACTTTGCGCCCCCCCGCGCCGAAAAGTTAGACGAATCTTGACGTGTTGGGACCATCTCAGCCGTTGGGCATACGCTGACGCAATACATTGTAGTGTGACAGGACAATTAGAGACAGTAACACTTGCAGTCCAACTGAGGACATTTGTGAAATTTGCAGCTGATGATCTCCCCATTGTGAAAAGGAACTACTGAGATGGAAAAGGCAGATTTAATGTTACTCAGATGACTGCATTTCAGCAGGTCCATACATATTGGGGATAATCCACCCATACTCACAGAGTACAAAGCAAATATCTGCTGCTGTTGGGAGCATGATCGATGATAACTGGTTACTAATCACGTAGGACATAGCAATTTAATCATGACCTGCATAGTAGGAGCGAGACCTACCTATTGAGAGGATGAAAAAGTGGATTGTAATAAAGAAAGTTGAAGCCAATTACATGATGGTTGGCTGGCTCCTTGGCATATGATTGAGATTAATTTGTTTATGCTCTGGGATACAAAGCAATTACTTCCCCCCCACCCCTCCAAAGAAAACCACAAAAACACATGCACTGCGAAACAAACCTACTATACTATTGAAACTGGGCAAGAGAGTAGTTCCCAGGGGTAGAGCATGGGAGATCAAGGATACTTGTGGGTGGTTGATTGTCGGACCAAGCCAGAGGGTGAAGCCAGGGGCATCGCATGAAGTGGTGAGGGTATTTGCATGCGATTGACCTGGATGCTAACCATGAACTGCTTATAAATAATGTTTGGAGGAATTCAAGGCTTTTAAGTAGTAACCCAAACTTTATGTTGTGTTGTGAGTATCAGACCTATATGCTGTAGTGGACCCATCCTGAGGGGGGATTGTTGTATAGAATGTCATCCTTATAACACATTCCGAGTTAATATGAATTCAGATATAACACAATGAATGATTCATTAGACCAATGGGTATTTATATGTACTGGCCCAGATTTAGTGAAATGGGAGAGAATGCAAATAGACAAGATGGGGACCACAGAGTGCTCTAAATTATACATTTAAATTGTATTTTTAATATCCATGATTTAATTAAAGAACTGATTCTCTACCAGGATGCTGTGTTATCAGGTATGTGTGTTGTATTCTGTTGGACTGTCATTATCATTCATAATGGACTCATGAGCATACTGATGGGGTTTAGTAAAAACACATGACAGGCAGTAAGGTAATATTACCAAACTTCATTGAATACCTGGCTTGTCCAGATGTATCAAATCAAATACTTTAGTATAAACAATTTCCTGGCCTCAATCAAAAAGATATTTACCTCCTGAAATTGATGTTATTCCCTTCTATTGAGCAAATAATACATAATAAGTAGTCCCATAACAAAGTTTGATATGTAGGATAATATCTAGATAACTAGTTTTGGTCTGAAATGCTATGCTTCATGGAGCTATGCACAAAATGCTTACACATATTTCAATCTTAGAAAGGCTGAATTCAATTTGGAATGCACATTTAGTATAAAACATTCCCTACCCAAAGATGTTGGGTTGGTTATTCAAAAGGTTGTTTTACCTCCTGAAACCAACATTTTGCTTTCAGGGGTACCTCCAAAAGAACACTTTAAAAATGCATTCAAGAAAAATAATAATAAACATGAGTTCAGTTAATTTAGAGATATAGGTTTGTTCCGACAAAAGCAGAGGAACTAAATGAAATAAGCAGCCTGTTAACGTTATCTGACCAAAACTGTTAACTTCTGGCTTGTTTTGACAAAAGAGGAGTTACCTTACCTGCCCACCTCTGCTGGTTTTATTATTGAATGAGTTCCACTGGTTGCATCAGCACCTGCAAAATCATGCCCTTATGATTTGAATACATGAAACAGATACGATGTTGAGTTCAATTAATTTGGTACATAATTTCCGAATTGTGGTTGATTCAGAGATGGAAGTCTGATACCCACCATGTCCCAAAGCAGACAGAATGAACATCACTGCTCCTGATACCTCACCCCACGCTAGCTCACCATTCAGCCTTTCTATACAATATCGGTTACAACAATTTACCACACCCACTCACCCACTGTTTTAAGGGCTCTACTTCGTAGAGGTCATCTTGGGTAGCCTCCAAGGTCCAGATTCTCGGGAAAGGCCTGCTTGACTTGGATAACGTTGACTAAGTGTCTTCTCATTGTGCTCCAATAAATTAAACCCCTCAAACTCCCACATAGGCATAAGCCTCCCGTTTCCCTTCTTCAAATCAGACATATATTAAGATCATGTCCTCTAATGACATACAATTTCATATTGAGTACTACATGATGGATTACACTGGATGTAATGTTGACCATGTAATATTGGTACGATGGTAAATGTTACATCATATCTAGTTTTGTTTTATTGATGGTTTACTTACCCTGTCCACAGGTTGGAGAGCTTACCTCGTTTGAGCTACGATGGTTAAAGTACCTAATTCGAGCCCCGGTTCAATTTCGAAGGTCGAATTTCATATAAGATTAAAGTGCAGGTTCAAAAATATGGTTGCGGAACACTGAGTTTTGGGTTGTTTTCATATTAGAATACATCACTAGAAAGCACAAAATTATATCTAATTTCCTGAATATTCATAGGACATTTAGTTGGGACCGGATCGAGTAAATTAACAGTGAATATTAGGAAATAATTCAGTAAATAATTCAGTAGTTACAACACATGTCTACAGGACAGAACTGCCCATGGTAGTACTGTGATGGTATAGCCATCAATCCTAAACAATAGAGGAAACTCCAGTCAACCATGGTGGGTATATCCTGGTCTGTGGCCCACTCATATACTTCTACTTGCCACTGGAGGAGTTCCTGTGGGGACTGTTGTACATCATTTAGATATATTTTTTGCATACCAATATATATATGCATAATAAATAATTAACTGTGATTATGCATCTGATGCATTACCACCACAAATATGGCTAGTCTTGCTGGTACAACATTAAGAAAAACCTACCTTAAATATTATTGTATTTGATTTATTTTATTGTTGGTTATCACTTTTTATTTCTATTCATATTATTTAAGGGAAGACCGGTGCCGGGAGGCCTGGCGCTGGCAGGCCGAGAGTCCCGGCCCCGGCAGGCCGAGAGTCCCGGCGCCGGCAGGCCGAGAGTCCCGGCGCCGGCAGGCCGAGAGTCCCAGTGCTGGCAGGCCGAGAGTCCAGGCGCCAGCAGGCCGAGAGTCCCGGCGCCGGCAGGCCGAGAGTCACGGTGCCGTCATTATTATTACCGTATTATTTTAATTATTATTGGAATTATTTGTTTATGTTCATATACATGTATACACATATATAATATATATATATCGATATAAATATACATATACATATGTGTATACATATAAATATACATATATAATTATTACATATGCACCTATATATTATATATAATCTATTATATACATATAAACGCTCGGAGAATTAATTATTATTTATTAGTGTCGATTCTAACCGACTGAATATTGGCCAATCGGCGTCGTCCACTGTCCCCTGCTGCGCTGCTGCGGCCCTCGACTCGGCCCGATCGGTTTGAATCGTCACTTGCCTCCTGTTTTTTGCAGGGGTATTAAGCGTCTATCCACCATAGACATTAAGGATGCTTATAGAGCTGTCTCCATTCATCCTTGCGACAAACCTTGTCAGGGGCTTGCTATCGCTAGGGTGCTTGGTGATGACGGAGCCTATTACCTGGACAATAGACTTAGCATGGGCCTTTCCTCTAGCCCTTACATATTTTCTAAAATATCAGACTTTATTGTAAGATGTGCGGTAAGGGAGGGCGTTACTCGAGTCATTAATTACCTCGATGATTTCTGTGTCTTAGGTCAGAGTGAGTTTGAGGCCATGAGGGCCCAGAGGTTAGTGCTAGGCATTATCCGCAGCTATAAGAAGGTGAGCAAGGCTGGACGGAGAGTTCGGTTCCTGGGAATCATCATTGATTCGGACAATTTGGAGCTCACCCTTCCAATAGATAAGTTGGATAAAATGAGACGGACACTTGTAACAATGAGGGATCGGAAGAAAGCTTCAAAGAGGGATCTCGAACAGGTCGGGGGAATCCTAGCCCACTGTGCAAAGGTGATATGGGGCGGGCGAACCTTTACTAGGAGGATATTTGATATGTCAGCAGCACTCAAGGAGGGCCACCATAGGGTTAGGCTAACTAAGGGGGTACGCGAAGATCTTGAATGGTGGATAACATTTTCCGCCCAGTTTAATGACAAGGCACAAATTCTGGGTCGGTTTGCCCCCCTCATTGCCTCCTACAGTGATGCTTCGGGATGGGGTCTGGGTGCCCTTCACCGTAACGACTGGCTGGTCGGCTCTTTCATTGAGGCCGACGATAGATTGCTCGCTGGCTACGTGGGTCACCATCACGTTAGTCCAGAGGGCCATGTAGCTGCTTCCCATATAAATATTAGGGAGATGGCTGCGGTCTATGCCGCCTGCGAGAGGTGGTCACATAAGTGGGCTGATGCAACTGTTGTGATGGTTACTGATAGCGCTGTCGTTCAGGCTGCCCTGAGCACAGGCAGATCAAGGTCTGGGGGAATCATGTATTATCTCAGGAGATTGTTTTGGATGGCGGTGAGCAGGAATTTTGAGTTCAAGTCGGTTTACATTCGTAGTAAGGATAATGTGATCTGTGACTCCCTGAGCTGCCTCGACGACAGTGCTAGCAACACCAGGATCTTAGAAGCTGACCTTGAGGGTTTGCTCTGCTGTAGGGCTAAACTTGTTCATACTCTATTCTCTTACAGAAAGGTCTCAGCTGAGAAGGGAGCAAAAGAGCTTTCAGGAGCAGTTCTACGCGCCAAACTCGATAACAACAAGGGCTGTCCAAGTCAAGAGATACTTGGCCTTTGTTGAGACTTTTAGTTCTACTCGTGCTCCTGTTCCATGTTCGGATGCAACTTGGCTCACCCGCTCTATGAAGTATAGCTCAATCACTAATTACCTGAGCGGTTTAAACTACTTTCTAAAACAGACTGGTGCTCAGCCAATTGACTACAACAGTTTCATTATATATTCTACACTGAGGGGTATTAAGCGGGTCAAGGGTGATGCCCCACGTCGGGCCAGGCCTCTGCTTCCTTCTATGATGAGGAAGATATTTGCTATGCTGCGCTCGTCCCCGGGCCATACATCGTGGAGAGCGGCTATACTAGTTTCCTTTAGAGCCCTTCTGCGGAAGGCGCAGGTCACCCTCTCGGACTCAACGCTTCGGAGGGACGATTTCAAAATCTTTGACTGGGGCATGGTCATAACGATTAGGAAAAGTAAGACCATTCAGTTCCCTGAGAGACTATTGGGAGTCCCCGTTGCTTGATGTGCCGATCCGGGGATGTGCGCAGTCCACTGGGTTGAACTGCACTTCGCCCAGCTTCCCGCTGGACCCGGGGAGGAAGCATTCAGGCTTCCTGATGGGTCGGGCGGCTCTACGCCAATGACATATGCTATTTACCAGCAGACTCTAAAGAACTTTGCAGCAAGGGCAGGTATTGATTGCGACGACTTATCATCACATTCACTTCGCCGAGGTGGCTGCACCTTTTTAGCCTTATGTGGGGCCACGGTAGAGGAAATTAAGGTACGGGGGGACTGGGCATCCGACACAGTTTACGCATATCTGAAAACCCCCTTATCTGTCCGGATTATGGACGACATGAGGGTGGCAGCCACCTTGTGCTCCGAGACGGCTTGATTGGTTTGGGTGGGAGTCGTGCGGCTCCCTTTGGCATTTATCGCTCAGCCCGGAGTCAATAAACGAACCAACCCAATCTGCCGTCTCTCTCTTCAATTCGTAGGGGAGGCTTATATATATGTATATTTATATTGGTATGCAAAAAATGTATCTAAATGATGTACAACAGTCCCCACAGGACCTCCCCCAGTGGCAAGTGGAAGTATATGAGTGGGCCACAGATCAGCATATACCCCATGGAGTTTCCTCTATTGTTTAGGATTCATGGCTATACCAACACAGTACTATCATGGGCAGTTCTGTCCTGTAGACATGTGTTGTAACTACTGAATTATTTCCTAATATTCACTGTTAATTTACTCAATCCGGTCCCAACTAAATGTCCTAGGAATATCCAGGAAATTAGATAGTGCTGTATTCCAATATGAAAACCTCCTAAAACTCAGTGTTCCATAACCATATTTGTGAACCTGCACCGTAATCCTATATGAAATTCGACCTTGGAAATTGCACCGGGGCTCGAATGAGGTATTTAACCACCATAGCCCGATCGAGGTAAGCTCTCCAACCTGGTCCATAACATACAAGTTCACGATAGAACTTATTTTCAAAGCTGAATAGCTTCAGTTATTAGTTTCTGTCTAATTGTCTTGCACAGTTTGTTAATACGTTGCAAGTGTGTTTATCTCAGAGGTACTCGTTTTGTAAATGAGTGTCTTAAAGAAACATGATAGGCATCCGTTGGGGTGGTCAGCGGGGGGGGGAGATGGTAGCCATCACTGACTCACATGCCTACCGGCCTCTCCAAGAAAGGGGCTAACTAACAACCATAAGTGTGGCACCTTTCTTTGAGCAGTTTTTGTTAACAAATGGATGACTGCTATACAATATGTGCTGCAGTTATCTTTAATGCAGGAACACTAGTTCATTTTCAAGTTATACTTAGGACAGGAACATAAGCATATCACCTGGAACAAATTGCTAACAAGCTGACAAGATACCTTAAAGTATGATAAATATCACATAAAAAGTCCCCGGAAATGCTCCTTGAGCCAACCCGGTAATTCAAGATGCCATTTTAATTGTTGTCATATGCTTGGAACAAATTACTGTAGAAATGAAACTAAAGTGCCTAAATATAGGTTTTCACAAAGAGGGAATCCATTGAAACCATTTGGTAATGGATTAAACAAACATGATTATCCAAAATCAAGATGGCGTCCAAGATGGCCATCGTATTTATATTACAATATGTTTTTAACCAGATAATAGAGAAATGCAAAAAGTGTACCTAATTTTAGGAATTCTTACACTAGCAATCAAATTATATCATTACTCATTTGATTAAAAATACAGAAATATAAATAAAAAACAAGCGGAGACTAATCAATGGCTGCAAATGGGAGAAAAACACGAACCATGAAATGATATGTAAAGTCTAGGAAATAAAACCACTCATGTCGTATAAGTCAGGAAATATTTATTAAGTGAATAGTACATTAAATAATGATGCAAATTATTATGTTGCATCATGATTGCTTATTGTTATCATGTTAATCCAATTTGGTGCAGTATCTTTATCATTGTCATCGCTATTCAAGGAAAAGTGTGTATGCAAAAGGATCGTGAGAAAGTGTGTATGCAAAAGGATTGGTTGTACATATGTTAAATGGTCACACCTTCTCCGGTGTGCTTCGCGCTAACATTGTTACCTTATCAGCCCTAATCTATGTCTTAATTCAGGCACCTGGTCATCTAGACAACATCGACACAGATCGCTTGGGGAACCCGTAAGAAGCCCTTCTGAACCAGGAACATAATGCTCTTGATGTAGCCGATGATGAATGCACCAAACAGCTATGCCACATCATTTCAAAGCTCCTGGACCAGGTTGCAACAAGAAAGTTCTGGGTGCAGTATATCAGCCAAGTATCTCTCCTACAACTCTTCATTTGTGCTGAAAGGACAGGGGACTGGAGACTCCACCTCCACTGTGTGAGGGAAATTATTCCACATTTCCATGCTGCCAGGCATCTGCCTTATGCAAAGTCTGCTCATCTATATCTGCAACACATGGAAACCTTAAAACAAACCATGCCAGTAGACGAACACACACTATTTACAGAGAAAGGTTACTTTACCATCCGCTCTTGTGATGAATTCTGTAGTGACAACTTCTCAGACCAGACCATCAAACAGTTTGTGATGAGTATGCTGAAAACATCTGGAGGAATGACATATGGTCGAGGTATCACAGACAGTATGCTAATAAAGTGTGTCCATGCGCTACCTCACTGTGCTCATGTGTGTGATGCCTTGGAGCAGTTCACAAGGGTGCACACTGCTACCTCAGAGCAACATAAAGACCTGCCCAGTCAAAAGACAACAATGATCATGCCATCTTTGTGCATTGGTCACAGTCACAGCCACCATTTGCTGGATATACACCAGATTGCTTGCTGTCCTTGTCGACTGGCATTGTTACTGACATATTTGTGAACTGTGAGGATGCTAAAGCAATAATTCATGCAGCACCATCGAAAATGACTGATAAAAAGTTCACAGATATCACACCACACCATAATGACAAAGTGGTGACAATGGGTGCTAAGGCAACAACCATCAAAGTCAGGGGAGAAGATGCAATAGTAAACCCTGGTCTGCTATGGAACAGAATCATATGTATTCTCAAGGTAGTTCTGAGATGGAGGCGTTCCTGGTGTATGAACTTGCTCCTCAGCCAAGTGCCCTTTTCCATGATGGTGTGATGTGGAAGCCAGCAAAGAGTGCTCTAGGTGACATGTTGAAATCTATGATTACCCAGGAATCCGATATGCTAGAACAATGCATTTTTGTTCTAGATGGTGGTCACCTACTTAGAGCAGTGTTTGACCCCCAACCATCCACCTACTCAGGAGTATGTCCTACAAACTGAAACATTATGGAGCAGCATCAACTGTGCTGATTAATAGATATGGTAGCATCGCATCAACAACGGTTGCTGAGCAGAGGAGAGCCCAGAAGTGTACATCTAGTGATATCATATTTGATGATAATATGGTAACCTGGTAACCACCACTATTCAAGCTCCAATGGAAACAAGAAGAGACTAATACAGACCCTCCATGATGCAATACTTACTGCTTGCATTTGTGTCAAGCAGGCCGAGGCTAACACAGACACAATGTTCATCTCAACTGCACTAATCATAGCAGAGTCAGAGCAGCTGCCAGTTGTTGTTGTTGGGACGGACACTAACTTACTGGTCATGCTGGTAGCTCGAGCAACCACTTCTACAGACATGTCCCTGTCATACTGCAGCAAGCCTACAACATTGTCCATGTTGATTTCAACATGGGTAATTGAACCCACGAGAAAGTACATACAATACTTGGACGTGACTACTGGCACCACCTATAATGTCTTTTTTACTAATAAATGCTCGCCGACTGTGGCGCCATCTGCTGTAATTCTCCGTAACAAGTTATGACGCAGTTTCATTCTAGACACTTCGACCAGAGCATTTCGATCGATAGGACGTGTTTCTCTACCTTGGATTTAAGATTCAATAAAGATGCCATTCGCCAAGAACACACGATTCAAAGATCGAGACAGAAGGCTTTGGAGAAATGAGCTGTAATTCTTAAAGAAAAAGGTAGGACGAGGTCAGTGGCTATACCCAATGAATCTACGCCAAAAAATAACTGCTCGTGTTGTCGAACAAAGGATCGGCGCGAGCCCCGGAGAGACTACAACATGATCAACGCACGAATACAACTTCGACGCTACGGACGTCGGATTAACGTGGACTGGCTACTTTGCAGAAACGGATGGACGTATCAATGATGGGATCGATGCTCGGATCGATCAGCTTCAGAAAACTCTGAGCATCAGGGTCGAGGCCTGTCACGTCATGCCAGGTGAGGCGGCCATGACACCATGCTCATCTATCACGACAAAGATGGCCAGTTGCTCCGACTATCCACCCTATTCACCAGCATTTGTCAATACCACAGGTAGTCATACTGCCATATACTTAACTCAGCATGTGATGCCCTGTTATAATAACATTCAAGGCCGCACGTCAAAGAGTTTGTGCTCGGGCTGGTCATTCTCGATGTCGGACATCCGGGCACTTTTGGGGTTCACGGCGTGCGAAGGGTAAAACAAATGCTACTCCCATAGAAACAACATTAGAACTACCCTATCTATCACAGTGCTTCTGCTTTTTGTGCCCAGTCTCCAGACAGACAAGTAGCTACACTGACACTACTGTCTACTCAAAACTACTATTCCCTCATAATAACAATCTCAAGCCCGGAAATTGGAACAGCTCGTGCTAGGGTTGGTCCTACTCTAATTAAACGGACAAGTGGCAGCTATGCTCATTACTTACGCTGCCATATCTTTAACTCAGCACGTTAGGTGCTGTCATAATAATATTGTCAAGGCTCGCACATGGAAAGAGCTTGTGCTTGGGCTGGTCCCACTCAGTCATAAAAACGGACAACTACCCATAGCCACAAGTAAACATATGCTTCTACCTCTGGCTGCTGCACTCCCCAAACAGACTGGCTGATGATATTTATAACATCGTTTCAGCAAAGTTATGCATGGCGCTCTGGCTTACTGTTTCACTAAACAGACAAGTAGCAGCTACGCTCATTACTGACACTGCCATATCCTTAACTCAGCATGATATGCCTGTCATAATAACACTGTCAGGGCCCGCACATCGTAACAGCTCGTTCTTGGGCTGGTCTAACTCAGTCCTCAAACGGACAAGTAGCCATAGCAACAAGTAATATCACCCTTCAGGGGTACTTTATGATGCTTCGACAGATAGGCTCATATCGCCATTACACCCATACGGACGATCTTGAAGATGCTCTATTCAGACAAGTAGCCATAGCTACAAAGCAAATAACACTCTCAAGGCCCGAAAATTAAGCATACTTAATGGGCCCGAAAATGGAAAGAGCTTGTGCTCGGGTTACTCCTACTCTCGCCAACAGACGTGTGGCCATAGCCACAAGGGCAATGTCACTCATGCAGGGGTGCATTATTACATTCGCCACATGGGCTTCACATCGCCATTACACCCATACGGACGGTATTCGATCTAGTCTTCAGAACAAAGGTGACACATCGCCACTACACACATACGGACGATGTTCATATACTTAAATAGGCCACGAGGCCGTTATCACCATGGCACTCCTCTAACAACCGGGTGGCTATAGGTAAAAGAGCAATGTCCCTCATGCAAAGGTGCGTTATGACATTCGCCACACGGGCTTCACATCGCCATTACACCCATACGGACGGTATTCGATCTAATCTTGACAACAAAGGTGACACATCACCATTACCCCAATACGGACGATGTTCATATAGCTAATATAGGCCACAAAGCCTTATCACCATGGCACTCCTCTAACAACCACAGGCACACGCACATTAAGCAATCACCAATGGGGAACTGGTTACGATCAACCGGTGCCACCAAAAAAGGCCCGCACATCAAAGAGCTTGTGCTTGGGCTGGTCCTACTCAGTCACCAAATGGACAAGTAGCCATAGCCACAAGTAAATATCCCCCTACAGGGATACGTTATGATGCTTCGACATAGGCTCATATCTCCTTTACACCCATACAGACAATGTTGATATATTCTTGAGAACAGGGTGACGATCTACCACTGCCCAAATAGATTCGCTCTCAATACTTATACCATCGCTTCAACAAAGGTCTCTACAACACTCGTGGCTCATTACCTCATAAACCACCCTGACTCTCTAGTTTGGTTGCCTGGCATTACACGGCTGACTGTCCACCAACTGCATCGGTCACTGACCATTGCTCTGACCCCAGTGTGTGCTTCACATGGAGGATTCTATAAGACTTGACGATTCGCCAGACAGGTTTCACATCGTATTACACCCATGGCTACGCTCATTACTGACACTGCCATACCCTCAACTCAGCACGTTATGCCCTGTCTTAATAACACTGTCAAGGCCCGCACATCAAAAGGGCTCGTGCTTGGGATGGTCTCACTCAGTCGCCAACGGGCAAGTAGCCATAGCCACAACTAATTCCCTCATACAGGTTTACGTTATGATGTTTTGACAGATAGGCTCATATCGCCATTACACCTATACAGACAGCTCGTGCTTGGGTTGACCTACTCTCACTAAACAAACAAGTGGCAGCTATGATCATTACTGACGCTGCCATATAAAGCCCACACATCAAAGAGCTTGTGCTTGGGCTGGTCCTACTCAGTCACCAAACGGACAAGCAGCCATACTCACAAGTAAATATCACCCAACAAGGGTACGTTATGATGCTTCGACATAGGCTCATATCTCCCTTACACCCATATAGACGATGTTGATATATTGTTGAGAAGAGGGTGATGATCATTTCATCATCATCATCATCATGCTGTCGGTCGCGATGCGACAAAGACTGCTTTCATTACTTGACTGCCGCTCTCCATTTAGCTCTCTGCTGTGAGAGTTGTGTCCATGAGTCAGTCTTAATGTCTCTCAGCTTCAGGTTTCTCTTGATGGTATCTTTGAACCGGAGACGGGGGCGCCCTCTCTTTCTGTAGCCAAAAGACAGTTGAGAATAGAGGATCTGCTTTGGTAGCCTGTCTGATGACATCCTCATGAGGTGTCCAGTCCACCGGAGATTCTTTTTGATCAGAAGATCTTCCATAGAGGGCAGCCCCATCCGTTCGAGTATTTCCTTATTCGTCACTTTGTCCTTCCAGGTTAGCCTCATGATTGAACGCAGATGTCGCATCATGAAGGCATGCAGCTTGTTCACCTGCTCTCTGTACGCTGTCCAGGCCTCGGCTCCGTATAGTAGGGTGGATAGCACGATTGCGCGGTAGATCTTACCTTTGACCCGAATGGACACATGGTGGTTGTTCCAGAGTCTCTGGCGTAGTCGGCCGAAAGATGCGCTAGCCTTGGCCATCCTCCTCTGTATCTCAGCATCAATGCGTCCATCACTTGATATTGTGCATCCGAGATAGGTGAATTCCGGAACAGAGTTCAGCTTGTTTCCGTCAACCATGATCTCCTCCTCTCGGGTTCTTGTAGAGTTGGGTTGGTACAGCACCTCCGTCTTCTTGATGTTAATTTTCAGGCCAAACTTCTTTGATGCATCGGAGAAAGCGTCCACTATTTTCTGGGTCTCTTCAGCAGAGTGGGCAACCAGTGCATCTGTCATCTGCGAATAGTAGCTCTCTCACCAGTATCTGAGTAGTCTTGGTCTTCGCTCTGAAGTGTGCGACATTGAATAGGTCAGCGCTCTGTCTGGACTGTATATAGATGCCATCCCCCATGTCTCGGAAAGCCTCGTCTAGCATTGCTGATAGGAAGATGGAGAAGAGCGTGGGGGCCAGTACACAACCTTGCTTGACCCCATTGGTAACCCCAAACGATTCCGAGACTTCCCCTCCAGCACTAACGTTCGCCATCATTCCTGTATGTAGAGCCTCGATCATAGTTGTGAACTTCTCTGGGCATCCGTACTTCCTCAGTAGCTGCCATAGCCCGGTCCTCCCGACTGTATCAAATGCCTTAGTGAAATCGACAAATACCATGTACAGTGGTCGGTCCTGCTCAATGCACTTTTCTTGTAGCTGTCGGAGACAAAATATCATATCCACATGATCATTTACCACTGCCCAAATAGATTCGCTCTCAATACTTATACCATTGCTTCAACAAAGGTCTCTACAACATTTGTGTTCATTACCTCATAAACCACCCTCGATTCTCTGGTTGGTTGCCTGGCATTGCACGGCTGACTGTCCACCAACTGCATCGGTCGCTAACCATTGTTCTGACCCCAGGGGGTGCTTTACATGGGGCATTTGGTGCCATGATCGGGCCATCTGAGGTGCAGTCTACAGCTATACACGCAATTTAGCCTCATTCATAATAACAATACCATCGCATAACTCCAACATATCATCAAGGAGTGTCAACTCAAAACAGGTATCATCGCATCACGGGGAGACCTCGCGGCGAGGGTTGGTGGCTCCAGTACATTGCAAGGTGTATAGGGCCCACTACTAAACCACCGTCACGCACAACCCCCACATTATAACCTGGGATTCGACTGACTTAATTTTGCCTTCTCTCCCCAGGTTATCTACAATACCACACCAGTGCCTGCTACACACCATAGCAGTCGGCCTCACGGCTGTTCCTGGAGGAATAAGGCACCGCAGAGCAATCTGTTTCCGACATCCGGTGGCCTTTCCTGGTCACTCACGTTGCGCTAAGGATCTGAGGCTAACACCCCTGGGCATCAATGTCCATGTCGTCATCCAAGACACAACTCAAGTCATCGTCTCCCAGAGACATCACATTCCAGCAATACCTGGTTCGCCTTCTGCCCAGCACGTGCGTGGGGGAGTATGTGTCCAGGACACCACTTCAACACGATGGCCGGCCTTCTTGACTCATGTGGCTACCCGTCACCTGCTCATGGATTAATTGCAATCATAAGACTCCCGGTGCTATAATGCTCCACAGCTGCGTTGAAGTGGTGCTCAAGTGTCTGCCCAGCAGGGGTCATCGATGCAGGATATAAGACAACTGGTCACTGGACCTCTGCTGCTGTGTTCAACATACCAAACTCCAGTCTCATCGGCTCCCATGCGCTATACTTTTGGTTACGTGCCTGGAATCCTCGAACTCCTAACCAATCAAAGATCTCATGACTTAACTGTAACAAGTAACTAGTAAGAATAAATGCCACTTTATATACTGTACTTGTCTTGCATTGGTTCAATTGTCCATGTTGATTTCAACATGGGTAATTGAACCCGCGAGAAAGTACATACAATACTTAGACACTACTACTGGCGACACCTATAATGTCCTTTTTAACTAATAAATGCTCGCCGACTGTGGCACCATCTGCGGTAATTCTCCGTAATGAGCTATGACACAGTTTCATTCTAGACACTTTGACCAGAGCATTTCGATCGATAGGACGTGTTTCACTACTTTGGATTTACTGTCACACCCAGCCCAACTAGAGGATATGTTCATAGGGTTATGTGCCTGGAATCATCGAACTCTTAATCAATCAAAGATCTCATGACTTAACTGTAACAAGTAACTAATAAGAATAAATGCCACTTTATATACTGTACTTGTCTTGCGTTGGTTCAATTATACAACATTCATGAAATTCAGAATGACATCGGCAACACCACACAGACTGCGATACTGTATGCGCAATGTATCAGCAAGGTAAGCTCAAAGCGTTCAACATAGTATACACAAAGAAGGACTATGACCAGTTGGATACCTTCACAAACACTGGAAGCACTTATGATGAGGTGAAAACTGCAGGTTAAAGCTTCATTCTCAAAGTGTATGGGGCCGGAAACTTTAAGTCACTAGATGAATATCACTACAGAGCATACAAACTGGCAATCGGTCGAAGATCTTTGAGTTCAGAGTTCCAGTTAGTAAGTCAATCGCCAAGTGCTGCAGCAAACCAACATTCATACTGGACGGATCACACTCTCCAGGAATGGATGGAAAATCAGCTACCACCAACAGAATGCAGATGGAGATCAAAGGATGGTAACCATGCACCAGTGGAAACTGACATCACAGTTGCCCCTGACAGTTTACTACACATGGTATCATGCGGATGTAAAACTGATGGTTGTGGGAAGCAGTCATATGGGTGCAAACAAGTTTTGCAGCTCAATGTGCACCAAATGCATGGGTAAACCCTGCAAAAATACTGCACTCATGTCTTTGAATAGCGATGACAATGATGACGATATTGTACCAACATTGGATTAACATGATTACAATAATCAGTCATGATGAAACAGAATAATTTGCATAATTATTTAATGTACTATTCAGTTAATAAATACTTCCTGACTTACATGACATGAGTGGTTTTATTTCCTAGAATTTACATATCATTCTGTTGTTTGTGTTTCTCTCCAATTTGCAGTGATATTGATTGCCATTGATTAGTCTACACTTGTTTTTTTTATATTTCTGTATTTTTAATCAAGTTAGTAATGATATAATTGGATACTGGGTGTGAGAACACCTACAATTATATACCCTTTTTGTATTGCTCTCATGTCTGGTTGAAAACATATATTCCAGCAGAAATACAAAGGCCATCTTGGATGCCATCTTGATTTTGGATAGTTGTGTTTGTTTAATCAGTTAGCAAATGGTTTCATTGTATTCTCTGGGTTCGAAAATGCATATTTAGACACTTCAGTTTGATTTCTTCGATGGTTGGTTCCAAAGATATGGTAAAAATGAAAATGCTGGCCATCTTGGATGCCATCTTGAATTCCCGGGTTGGCTTAAGGAGAATTTCTGGGGACTTTTTATATGCTATGTGTCATACTTTAAGTGTCGTTCCTGACATTTTCAGCTTGTTACCAATTTGTTCCAGCTTTGGGGCTTATATATATGTACATGTATGTTATCTCGGGCGTAAGTGACAGTGTAGCATCCAGGATAGAGGTGTGCCGGAAGTGGAGCCACCGGTCACGTGGCTGGAGGGGGGGCCATACATCAAGTAAGCCACCCCATCAGTATTTAGGGTAGGAAATAAACATATAATCCCTTCCGTGCATTTATACTCGCATAATGCTTGAACATCACATATAGTGAGTATATCCAGAAATGTGTATAAATCTTCGGCTGGAGGTATTTGTTATTATGTATTATTATATATTGTATGCATCTATTTCATTATGTACCAATGCGATATCATCTAAGCTTTTGCAAATCCAGGTACCTATGTGCCAAATGTAGCTGATTCACTCGCTTGGAAAAGGTTGTATTGTCAACATTGTTCTGATCTACTCTGATCGCTTCGCTGGGGTGTTACGCAACGCAATGCAAATGCATAAACACGTCACCTACATGCCCCCCCCAGCTGAGCGGACTCCCTCCAACACCGGTATGTGTGAGGTCGATGCCGAGGCCTAAACCCTATTGTTCGCAGTGCAGGCTAAAACATAGGTCTACGGATGACAGTATGTCTAGGGTTCAGACAAGAGTCATGCGGTTGGCAACAGCAACAGCCAGGAAAATGGCTATGTCTATGCCTAAAACCGAACCTGAAAAGCTGCAACAGAGTGAAACAGATGAGACGGATGACTACGAAGGTCTGGAGAGTGATTTCAAGTCATTATCATTATACAACCAGGAGAAGGTCATAGCGGCAGATATTGAGCGCCTACAGTATGAAGAGAGAGTGGCGCAGCTATGCTCAAAGCACCAGGCGCTTATCTCACAATGAACCAGGAGGACGACAGGCGAACCGGGTGCAAAAATGAGGGAGGACTGTCCACAAGAATCAGCGGTGCAGAGGGTGCAGGATGAACGCAGGATGCTGGCAGAGACACAGGGACACTCATCCTATGGCGTGGCTCGCTCGAGAACACACTGTAGGCATTCCTCGGACGGTCGAAGAAGATGACACAGGTGCTCACAGTCATCCAGCGGAAGGGCCAGTAGAAGCACCCCCTCGACACACCGGAGAAGACGTAAGTGGGAATTGAAGCGTCATATTGTGGACTCGAAGACCTTGAAGAAACTAACTGCTTATGAATTGATTGAGGCAGCAGTACGTTGGATCTTAGACTTCCCAAATCTCGCCCTACCTGAATGACTACAAAGCATTTATTCAACTCGTTGGATTAATTTGTAACAGGGCTAAATCAGATGAATTTAAAGACACAGCCCATACAGAATATGATCCCGATATAAAAACCCTTGCAGAAACAATAGGTTCTGCCGCTTTCGGTAAAGCCTATACCGGAGAAAGCTTCCTCTACTATGGCTCGTCCACTACCCATGCCAAAAAGTATAATTGCACAAAGGAGACCTATCAGAAGAAGGGGACAACTGGGAAATGTCCATGTTTCCACTACAACAAGGAGGGAAGATATGACCTATCAGAGGACAAATGTGGTGTTGGTCATTGGTATTGAAAATGTTCATCCAAATCACACGGGAAGCATATCTGCCCCAAAAACTGATGGCCCCAATTCTTGTGTGAATCAGCAGTTGAGACATCAAACGCACCGGCTACAAGTGCCGGCACTATACATGTTAGTGCTGACTCTAACAACACACTTAGTGCTATTGCGTTGGCACCCACTATTATTTGCATGCCTATTAACTTGACTCATGCCAGAGGTATTGCATTTAGCATTGGTAACGAACAGCTGATTGATACATCTTGTGACCTACATGAGACTGTATCTGTAACCCAAACTTTATAAATGACTTATGCCTGAATACGTTTGAGGAATTCAATTGTACTAATAATGACAATTGTACTAACAATAACCTTATGTTACTACAGGAGACCAGGAGAATTTACCCTGTTATGAATAATATAATAGTGTCAAAGGACACAACCATGTTGAATAATGTTAACATTTAAGAAAATATAGGAGACTCTGTAGTGCTGCATAATGTTGATAATATGTCTATTCACCAGCAAGCTGTTGCCCCTCTGCTCATTAATGTGCATGGTAATGCGCCGGAGGCACATATTGATGCCGGAAAAAAGACCCGAAGGGCTTCAAATGACAGTTGTGAAACAATACTTTCTGAACCGGCATGCTGGATTAAACCAGACTCTGATAATGACTTACTAACTGTAAGAAACATTTTTGATAAGGACATTTATTTTCGGGTGGAATTCCGAAAAGAAACAGGTGGGACACCCATGAATTTCAATATATCCCGGAACTGCGGGGCAGGGAATTGCAACTGTAACTACAATAGTGATGGCTCTCTAACTCAATTGAAACCGAATAGATTCTTTGTAGAACTATTCCTTAGGGGGGGGGGGGGGCGTCGACCCGGACTGGATTTTCCTCCTGAAATGAGTTTGCTGCGGGTTCGAAGTGATAACCTCTGATTGCAAGTTAGAATACCCTGCAAAAATGAAAAATATAAATAACCATGAGCATTATGAAATAATAACCGAAAAACTTACTTTGGAAATAAACCTGGGTATATAGAAGATAGTTAATCTTAAGCTCCTATGTACGCACAATGTGTTTTGTGTCCCTAAGGATGGGGGGGTGGGAGAACAATTGTAGACTGCAACCACCCGAAGCAAGTTTCTGTAAATCTCTTTATTGACTCTACCTGTAGGCGATTCAGCTACAACACCGTCGACGCTATCGCGGAATATCTTGAACCTGGTGATTGGATGGCAACTATTGATATCAAAGATGCCTACCGGGTCGTCTGGATCGACCCTCACAACAGATTAAGACAGGGGCAAGTATAGGTATTTGAAAAATGCCCAACTTATATAACTGATACTAGATTATGCATGAATTTATCCTTGAGCCCCTATATTTTCCTAAAAATATTGGACTTGGTTGTCTGCTGCACCTCTCGAGAAGGCATAAGGCGAGTAGTAAATTACTTAGATGACTACTGTCTCATAGAAGGCAGTAGATTGGTGGCTTCCAGGTCGCAACTGAAAATGATAAGGATATTGAGAAGACTCGGTTTCTATGTCAGTTATAACAAATTAATACCCCCCACCATAGCTATTAGATTCCTAGGCATACTAATTAATTCTGTTGCACTCGAAAAGACCTTGCCTAGGGAGAAACTTGAAAAATTAATTAAAATACTAGAATGTTTTTCGGATAGAAGGAAAGCTACCAGGAAAGACCTTGAGAGGCTTGGTGGACTTTTGGCTCACTGAGCCAAGGTGGTGAGAGGGGGCAGGACCTTCACTCGCTGCATATACGATCTGATGGGGTCCGTGAAGAAATCATACTATAAAGTAAGACTAAATTCAGGATTCAGAGAGGACGTGAACTGGTGGTTACAGTTCGCGAGAATATTTAATGGTAGGGCCCAAATGCTCGGAAAATTTGCTCCGACTTATTCAGTCTACACCGACACCTCCTGTTGGGGGTTTGGAGCATTATACAGCAGGGACTGGCTGGCAGGTACATTCGCAGAGAAAGACTCCACTGATTTGGCAAATTATCTGGATCACGATCATTCAATGGCACCCGGATCCCTACTAGGTAGCCACATTAACACACTTGACATGTGGGCAGTTTTTGCAGCAGCCAACAAATGGGCCAATACTTGACATAATGTGAACATTCTAGTTATGACAAATAATACTACCATCCTCGCAGCCCTATGTACAGGCACATCCAGGTCCCAGCCATTAATCCCTATCTTACGGGATACAGTTCTGGTATTCTGTAGAATATAATTTTACCCTATCAGCAGCCTATGTAAAAAGTTGTGATATTGTTGATGTTTGTTTGTTTGTTATTGTTTTGCATCTTAGTAACATCTAAGGTCATATCAGGACAGGTAATGTTGACTGTGACTGCATAAGCAGACTAAATAATGACACCAGTAATGACATACTACTGCACTCTACCATGCTCGATAATCTATGTTGTGGTCAAACACTGACACACAGTTTGTCTAATTTCAGGAAACAAACTTCGGGAACAGCAGAGGGGATTCCAGGCCATGGCCTATTCCCATAATTCCCTTATAACTAGGAAAACCCAAATACAAAAATATTTCAAGTTTATAGAAGATTTTTCAGCGACTTTATCGCCTCTGCCTTGTGACGCCTCCCAAACGGCGCCACCTGGCTCGTGAGAACCTTGCGATATAGCTCCGTAATTAACTACCTATGTGGCCTTAATAATTTTCTGAAAGAGAACTCATTTGATGTTATTGGTGACAAGAATTACATTCTTGGAAGTACCCTTAAAGAGATCTGCTGGGTAAAAGGCGATGAGGTACAGCAAACGCCCCCCCGCTCCTTCCATGTATGATGTTAAGCATCTTCTCCTTTCTAACGCTTAACCCTGGGCACGTTTCATGGAGTGTGGCTTTGTTATGTTCCTTGCAGGGACTTCTTAGGAAATGTCAAGTGTCCGAGTCTGATTCGACTTTAAGAGGTCAAGACTTTTCTTTCTATAATTGGGGCATGGTCATTAATATCCGGAAGACTAAAACAATTCAATTTAAACAAAGGGTCTTGCAAATTCCTCTAGCTAGATGCCAGGACATCTGCCTTTGTTCGGTATATTTGACAAACCCAGTTTAAATCACTTATCTATGTGTGGGGTGACCCTCGAGGTGTTACATACCAGAGGAGATTGGTCCTCGGACACCATTTGTTCTTACCTCAGCACTCCATTAACTCAAAGAGTCCTTAATGATATGAGTATCGCCTCACCTCTTGCTTGTTCGGAGTACTACCTTGAGTTGGAGGGCGCTATTGGAAATTTCTCCTGTGTCAAGAGAAAATAAAGACACTCAACCCATGTAGCTGTGTTCACCATATCGCTGGCCGTCCTGCCCAGCTTCGCCCTTGCCGGGTCTTCTCCGAACATTTTCTTCGCGGTGACACAGACCATGACTTCAATTATATTCTCAGGGGTGTTTGTTTTGGTTTTAGGGTGATAAACGCTACTTGTGATCTTGACTATGACTCCCACCCAGAGGTCTATCCGTGACAAGAGTGACAGGGCCACAGTTGATGCCAAAACTTGCGCCGAGATTGACCATGGCTCATCTACATCGTCGATAGTAGACCCATCTGCGTGCACGACGTCTTCTTCATCCCCAAGGAGGCGGGCGGTGGTAGGACGATCGTCGACTGCAGCAAACCCCGGGTCATTCTGTCAATATCTGTACTGACCAGGTCTGTGTAAAACTCAGGTATAATTCTGTTGACTCCATCGCTGAACTGATGGAGGCTGGCAACCATATGTGTACCATCGACATCAAGGATGCCTACCATGCCGTCTCCATCCACCCGGACGACCTGAGAGATAATATACTTTCCTCCAGCCCTTATGTCTTCAGCAAAATGTCTGACTTTGTCGTTCGCTGTGCTACACATGAGGGAGTCGGCAGGGTCGTCAACTACCTTGATGACTTCTGCGTCATCAGCAGTGATTTTGACAGTGGATACTGGGACCAGGGGAAGCTGATCGCCATCCTCCGCAGGGTAGGCTTCCTGGTCAGCTTAAAAACAACTTTCATCTCCTAACACCGTGGTATGCTTCCTCAGCATATACATTGACTCTGTTAACCTTGATATGAGCCTCCCAGACGATAAGCTCGCCCGCCTCCTTCTCACCTTCAGGAAGAAGGTGACCCAAAAAACACTTGAGCGCCTTGCCGGTGTCCTCGCCCACTGCAGTAAGGTCGTCACGGGGGGGGGGGGGGGGGGGGGGGGGGGGGGGCGCACCTTCTGTCGCATGGTTTCTGACAGCATCGGCAGGGGGTTCGCTGCGAGGTTCAATGGCAAAGCATGGATTCTTGGTAGCTTTGTCCCTCATGTGTCCACCTACAGTCACGCCTCTGACTATGCCTATGGTGCCACTGACTCTGATGGCTGGGTCGCCGGTGCATTCCGGGACGATGATGATGCGGGGCTCGGCAAGGACCTGGGGCACCACCACCTCGCCCCTCATCCGGTCTGGCCCGAGGCACACATAACTGTTAAAGAAATGTGGGCTGCCTATGCCACTGCACTCACATGGGCTGCTGTTGGAGGGATACCTCCCTTGTTCTGGTCACTGATAGCACCACCGTCCGTGCTACTTTAAATACAGGCCGCTCCAATTCTCCCAAAATGATGTTCTTCCTACACTGGCTGTTCTGGCTTGCCACTGAGTATAACTTTCCATTTCATCTGTTTATATTAGGAGCGGTGACAATAGGATTGCTGATGCTCTCAGCAGCTTGAACATCCCGGGAAGTGCTGGGCACCTCTGTGATGGCGATCATGGCAGAACCATGTGCTGCACGCACCTATTTGACGGTGACCGATTATGTTTTTCCAGAGTTCACGGAGCTGGTCAGGGAGAAGCGCCTGTTCCAAAGCAAGTCGTACACGCCAAACTCTGTGACGACCAGGGCGGTACAACTGCGCAAGTATTTGGAATTTGTGGGGGAGTTCGAGGAGACCCACTCCCCACTCCCCTGTTCTTCCCCCCAGGTCGCACTCTATGCAACCTGGCTAGCCAGGTTGCTCAAATATTAGTTGGTACTCAATTACTTGAGTGGCCTCAATAACTTTCTAAGACAGCATGGCTTCCCTCCGATAGTCTACACAGACTACGAGATAGTCTCCACCCTTCATGAGCGCTCCTTTGCTCCTCGCCAGGCCCTGCCCTGCTCCGCTTCATACTTCTCAAGATGCTGGCCCTCCTGACTTCCAACCCAGGCCACGTTGCCTGGCACGCTGCACTGCTGTGCAGTTTTAGGGCCCCCCCTTCGCAAATGCCAAGTGAAGCTCCGCAAGGATTTTTCATTCTTCCTCTGGGGCCTCATTATATTTATACGCCGCTCTAAGACAATACAGTTTCAAGACGATACAGTTTCATGAGCGTGTGCTCCAGGTCCCTCGCCCGATGTCTGAATACCAACATTTGCGCAGTCCATTGGACTGAGCAGGAATTTAGGGAGGTTCCTACTCCTCTGGATGCTATGGCCTTCCGATTCCCCCTCCCGGATGGGGGCTCAGCCCCCCCCCCCCCCTTCCTTACCCCTACTACCAGGCAACCCTGAAGTTGATCTCCGAGAAGGCGGGCCTTGCTCCTGATCAGGTCTCCTCCCACTCCCTCTGCCGGGGGATGGTTGTACCTTTCTCTCTATTACCGGGTCTTCCCTGCAGGACCTCTGTCCTAGGGGGGATTGGTCAACTGACACTGTCTTCACATACCTAACACTCAGGATAGTCAATGATATGAAGGTTGGCACCGATCTGCTGGTCTCAGCTGAGCAGACTGATGAACTATATTTACTTACCACTCTGGTAGACAGACTGATGAACAGACAGTATCCTTTAGCATTCTTCCTCTAGCCTCTCACCTACTATCATGTCTTCCTCTTGTTCATTATGTAGGCAATGTAGGTTATGCTGTACAAGAATTATATGAGTATAATAACCCAGAATATCCCTCCTCTCCCTCATCACTCACTCAGCTCCATGGACTGTGGGAATTTCTCATAGTCATCTACTGCTCCAGCCTCCCCACCTCAGCTCTGAGTGTGTCACCACCACCCCTTTCACACTGTAACCACCACTCACTGTACCGCTGAAAATGTCCCTTATGCAAGGGGCATTGTTCCTCTAGCCAGAGTAAATACACTCTTACCCATTATCATGTCTTGGTCTTGATCATTATGTAGGCAAAATATTATATACATATATACATGCATGCATATATATACATACCTGTATATATATATATATATATATATATATATATATAGGTCTGTATTTGAATCATGTTGGAGAGTTTACCTCGTTGGGGCTACGTTTTTTTTTTTATGTCCGATTGAATTAGGAAGGTCAAATTTTATATAAGCTTAATGTGAAGTTTGACAAATCTAGTTGTGGTGCAGTGAGTTTCGGGATGTTTTCATAATCGAATACATCACCAGAAAGGAAAACAATTTTACACTGACAAATTTACATGTCAGTTATTAAATTGGGTGGGGATGATTACTTATAAACTGACAAATTTACATGTCACTTATTCATTTGGGTGGAGAAAGTTACTTTATGGGGAAGTTTAATTACTTTATAAGGGCCAAATTTAACATGTCACTTATTTAAAGGGGGAGCAGCGTTCTTATTTAGTTACATTTCAGATTACTTTTTGTAAAGTAGGCTAACTGGGCAAAGGCCTAAATTACTTTAAGTTTCATAACATTTATTTTAACCACATTGTATTTGTATAATAAGGACAAGTAATGTTTACAAAGAATTAGACTCAGAGACCAAAATCTGGATTAAATTACAGATTTTATTTACCAACATTTTATGAATATTATAGAGGCACATAATAATTACATTTTAACAAACATACATATATACAATATTTACAAACTACAAACGATAAATATATACACATATATACCGCATCAACATAACAGTCACTCCTCCATGTCCTTTGATGGGGGGGGGTGTCCATTTCCCCAGCAGGAGGAAACAGCTCCTGCACCTCGATGTTCAAGTTGGAAATCCCCGACAGCCCGGACAGATTCAACAAACTGTCCGCTGCTGTCGTAGTACTGGACTGGTTCAGCACCACTTGGACTGCAACCCACGCCCCAACAGCAGAGCTGCCGCTTGGTTGTGGCGCTGCTGCCAGTGCTGGACATGCTGTTGGTGCTGGACATGCTGTCGGTGCTGGACGTGCTGTCGGTGGTGAAGGCATCCCCACCAGTGGAGGGGACCCATGGGAAAACAGAGCCTGTGGCTGCAGTAGCGGTTGCAGTACCTGCACCGTGAGATGGTGCTGCGTCAGTCCCATCGGCTGGTGCATCGTCACCGCCGGTGCAGGCAGCACCGGCTGCACCATGTACTGCTGCATATACTTGTGGCTCTGTGATGCCCATGGGGATCCTGGTGGTGGTTGGTGTCTCCAGTGGTGGGGATCTTGCTGGTACATTTCGCTCGGCGATGGACAGGAGGATGCATGCGACAACATCGACTGCCATGATGTCACAGACGGGGGTCGCAAAGGACACACCGTGGAGGGGGGGGACCTGGCTGGCTCCCCCTGCATGCGTCCCCCTTCATTGTCTACCTCTTCATCCAGCACCTCCGTCAAGACAAGACAAATCCTGGCCGCACCTTCTTTCCTTGGACCTTGGACATAGTCTCCATCTCGTCCCTGACAAAATTCCCAAATGCTGCCCCCATTGTCATGGTCTGTGATGCAATGAGCTTCAGGTTCTCCAGCAGCTCCCACGACTCATCGACATGCTGATGGAGAGTTGTCAGCAGGCTGCTGTCCGCCTTCGCTCTGCCTCAGGCCGCGGCTATGGGTCTGGGTCTGCCCGGCTGCTCGTCCAGCCCGATCTGCAGCTCAGCACAGGCTAACTCTGCAGCCCCCAGATGGCCCTGAGCTGTCTATGGTGGCAAGCACCTGCAAGACACAATAATAAAGCACCATAAGTAACATGAATACAAATTGATTGGCCAAAATGAGGTAAAGAATACAAAAAAGCCCATCATTGCAAATTATAATGCCATTACAATATATACATGGTATGCTGGTATTGCAATACCTCAGCGAGTTTGACGCCCCTGCCCTACAAAGTTGTAAACCACTGCCTTGTGGTACAGGTTCTTGACAGAACCAAAGGCTAAGGGAGCAAACCCTGACCAGAAAACCATGTCACTGTGGCAGCATCAAGGTATGGAACTCCCAACATCTCTCAACCAGCCACTGCAGGGACAAATAGGTTTGCGCCTGCCTAGTCATGTTCTTGCCCGTGTGAAACCTTTATTTGCTCCTTGAGAGAGTGCCGCTGGTAACTTGCGATAGCCAGCAGCACTTCAACACTTTTGCAGGCAGCTTTCAAGAAATGTACAAGCGCACAACAGAGCAGCAGTCAAGTAATGAAAGCAGTCTTTGTCGCATCGCGACTGACAGCATGATAATGATGATGATGATGACAATATATACATAGATTCATCCTGATTGAGGTCTATAATGAATAAAATCCACATCATTGCAAATCATAATGCCATTAAAATAAATACATAGATTTATCCAGAATGAGGTGTAAGATGAATCAAATCCACATCATTGCAAGTTACAATGTCAGTAAAATATATAGTACTTACAGATCTGCAGTTACTCAGGAACCCAAACTTGTCCAATATCCACTGCTCCCTCTCGGTGCACAGGGGAGCCCCATCACTGCTTTTCATCTTGTGCATCTGTGTGTTGCTATCGCGTAGGGACTTGAACCAGTCCTGGAGATGAGCCGCAGTTTTGCCCATGCTTTCGCTCTGGTTCTCCCAAAGCTTCCTTTCTTTGTCCGTCTGCCTGTAGTCACTCATCCTGACATTCCATATGACGGGGTTGTCATGCAGGAACTCCAGCATCAGCTCCTCATCTGCTGCGAGCAGAGTGCAGTCACACTTCCTCACCCTCATCTTGTTTGGCACCGGCTGCATGTTTGATGAGGTGGAGGCGATGGATGAGGGGCGTGACCGAGGAGACGATGGAGATGTGGAGTGCGTCTCCATTGTCTCTTTGGGCTGGCTAGATCGTGCAGGAAGAGATGCTGGAGATTGTGGTGGAGATGGTGATGTCTCCTCCGTCATCCTCTTCCTGCTTTTCCCTTTCCCTTTCTCATTGCCGCGTCCCTGGCCAAAATGGCTGTGTGCTGATGAGGTCTTCTTCCCTGGCATGCTGGAGGAGTTGTACGGAGAGCGCCAGACTGCAGCCTTATTTATACCCAAGGCCTTATTTATACCCAAGGCGCAAGTCGGCATGAGTTACTGACGCGTTAGGCCAACATCGTGTGCGCTGCGGTTACGCTTGTGCAATGCCGAAACACGCTGGACTGTCGTTGGACATGCATCACTAATGCACTGCCACTATGCTCTCATACGTTGTGCAGCACGTTTGACGGTGGCTAGCGGAACGTTGTGAGGGCGTTCAGCCAAAGCTAGGTAAATGCTGCACGTGTCAGAGGCACGTTAGCCACACGTTGTGCCAAACTTTTTTGGTTTTTTTCTCACAGGTCGACATACCTTATCACAACGTTGGGTGGACACTACGCTACATTGCGCTGACATCCACTACATTGCGCTGACATCCACAAGTTTGATGCATCTCGACTTAAAAAAGTGATTTCCCACGGTTACGTTGTGGTGGCGAGATGCATTGTAATGTGAAAGGGCCATTAGAGATGACTGCATCACATATTGCATATCAGTCATCCATTTTTTTACTCGAAAAACTTTCCAAAGAAAGCTTCCACAATAGGGTGGTAAGTTACACCTCCAGTGGCAGGCTGAACTCACTGAGTGTCAGAGTCTGAGCGTATGCCCCATGCAATAGGTGTGACAATGGATTGGATTTGGGATGCAAGGGCCAGTGCCATAGTGCACTGCACACACATACACCAGTCAACTTGTTTAGTTGCAAATGGATTACTACTGTGCAGCATCTGACACAGTCATCCCTACATTTAGGAATACTGGTAAGTTATTCTTCACCTGATGTTGCAATGTAATATATGCATAGATGTATGTATATATGTATATATATATATTTGATTACATATATATATATATATCATATAGTCATGGTTTTGTTATCTATGTAGATTCGTCAGGAATATAGAACACATACAGGGCTCAGTGTTCATTGTATATGAAGCTTCAGTTTTACAATGTTTGTTTATTTGTTTGATATGGTTTTACCTCCTAGCTACGTCGATGGTCATACTAGCAATCTCAGTTTTATAATAACTAGTGAGTGCTGACCTCACTGTGATGCATACATGCACGTATATATATATGTATGTCTATATAAGTATCAATTTGATAGGGCAGTGGTTTGACTTGGCTGGGATTCGAACTCCCTACCTTCGCATGGGATGCCTGTGCTCTACTGATTAGGCCACCGCGTACGGTCTATATATACATATATGTATATGCATATACATGCCAGAAGTCCGCCTTCAACTCTCCTCGTGGTGACTATTATTGCTCATACCTAGCTCTTTCTTTATTGGGTTTTATATTCTAGCACCATAGAATGGGACATCTATGATCCAAACTAACCAATTGCTGTCATATACATCCCGATTCCTTGCCATTTTGTTTGCTGTTAATAGGTCAAATATAAAAAATTGTGGAAATCCGCGAAATCGCGGAGATATTTCATCTCTGCCATGTATGTATTAGAATGTCCATATCCCATGTTGATAGACCATGGGATCGTGCGTTCGAACCCTGTTCGAGTCAAACCAATGACGTAAAAATTGATACTTGTTGCTTCCTAGCCAGGTGCTCGGCATTATTAGGATAGGGCAAGCACTGGTTGGCTCAGTGTCAGGATGATGTGACTGAGTGGGATATCAGGTCATGGAGCTGGCGGACTAGTCTCCCAATGGGGCAGCACTATAAAATCTGAGTGCGCACTGTCACAAGCCGGTACCCGTCCTGATATGACTTTAGATGTTGCTAGGATGTAAGACATCAACAAACAATTATCTATATATGCGGATAGGTATATAGGTCTATATACACCACCCGGTGCTGGGACTCCCAGTCTCCTCACGCCGGGACTCTCGACCTCCCGACACCGGCACTACCAGCATCCTGACACAGTGATTTCCGGCCTCCCGAATCCAGGCCTTCCCTCACTCCCCCCAAATAATATGAACAGAAATAACAAATAATAAAATGGTAAGCCAAATGCTCGCCTTTGCTGACAAAAGCAAATGTATGATATCAAATATTTTAGTATAAAACATTCCCTGGCCAAGACATTTAGTTTCATAACTCAGAATGTTGTTTTGCCTCCAGAAAGCATCATTTTCCTCATTTTGTTATCTGCAAAACAATTCATTTCTTAAATGAGTGACATAAAGAAACATAACAATACATATGAGTTATGGAGACATATATGGTTTGTTCTCAGAAAAACCACTGCCTTGTGGTACAAGTTCTTGATAAAACCAAAGGCTAAGGGAGCAAACCCTAACAGAAAACAATGTTACCGTGGCAGCATTAAGGGCGGTGATGAATGGAACTCCCTACATCTCCCGACCAGCCACTGCAGGGACAAGTAGTTTGCGCCTGTTTTGAAGTGTTCTTGCCGGTGTGAGACCCCTATTTGCTCCCCGAGAGAGTGCTGCCAGTAACTTGCAAAAGCCAGCAGCACTTCAAGGCTTTGCAAGCAGCTTTTATGAAATGCACAACCACACGTGGTAATGAAAGCAGTCTTTGTCGCATTGCGACTGACAGCATGATGATGATGATGATCTCACAAAAACATAGAACGTAAATGAAATCTGCACCATGTTACATGGCTGTTAAAACATTTGTCTAATGGTAAGCCAAATGCTCGCCTGTGCTGACAAAAGGAAATGTATCAAATTAAATATTTTAGTATAAAACATTCCCTGGCCAAAGCAATTAGTTTAACCACTGAACAAGTTATTTTACCTCCTGAAATCGACTTTCTTGTTCCATCGATACCTGCAAAAGAATTCTTTTCTTAATTGAGTGTATTAAAAAATAAAACATAATAAACATGGGTTCAGTTAATGTAGCCATGTATGGATTGTTCTCACAAAAGCATAGGAACTAAACAAAATCTACAGCATGTTACAGGGCTATTAAAATATTAGGGTGATGGTAAGCCGTATGCTGGCTTGTGCTGACAAAAGCAAATGTATCAAATGAAATATTTTAGTATAAAATATTCCCTGGCCAAAGCTGTTAGTTTCATCACTCAGAAAGTTGTTTTACCTCCTGAAAGCGTCATTTTCCTCATTTCGGTACCTGCAAAAGAATTCAATTCTTAATTTAGTATATTAGAGAAACATAATAAACATGAGTTCAGTTAATGTAGCTATATATGGTTTGCTCTCACAAAAGCATAGGAACTAAACATAATCTACAGCATGTTACAGGGCTGTTCAAACTGTGGTCTAATGGTAAGCCAAATGCTCGCCTGTGCTGACAAAAGAAAATGTATGATATAAAATATTTTAGTATAAAACATTCCCTGACCAAAGCATTTAGTTTTGTATTGTATAACACATTATGCTCATATTATTTAGGCTGCAGGGCCTTAGCTATCTTCCACCGTCGGGCGGGTGGGCGCTGTACCACCTGTACTCTCCAGGTGATCATCCAATCAGGTGGGAGCGCTTCCGGGAGAGCCGACCTCGGGCGGTGCAGTCTCTATTCGGCCTCCATTCGGTCGGAAATTTGACTTGAAGGCAGTCATGCTTTCTACAGTACACTACCACGCTTCAACGCACTGGCAACGCAGGTATCTGCGGGACGCTAGTCATGGTACTGGATATCTGCCAAGCGTGTGGTGATGAACACGAACCACCACGAGGAAGTAAGTGTAAAGGGGCGAAAGCAAAAGTGGGCTGTAGGACGGTCAAGCTGGAGCAGACGGAGGACGACCACATGGTGGCGGTAAGTGGCGAGGAATGTATAACCGACAATATGCTAAAGATGGCACTGTCGGACGCGGGCGATGGAAAGCAGCAGGCTACGGTAGCCGCCCGAGTCAAGGTAGAACCAAACGCGGAAGAGATGGAGCTGCGTCGGAATCTGGAGTCATGAGTGCTTGTGCGACGGAAAGCAGAACTGAAGGGGGTGCTGGATAAAGAAATCGCAGCGGAGGACCGGGCAGCGCGGGTGGCGGCGAAATCGTCGAAATGGAGAAAGGCGAAATCCAAGCCGAAAAAGAAATCATCAAAGAGGAAGGACCAGGACACCAGTGAGACAAGGACACCAGTGAGACAAGGACACCAGTGAGAGCTTGGGGATTCATCACCCTCGTCACAGTCGTCATCAGACTCATCGGACTCGGAGGACAGCGGGGATAGCAGTCGGGAGAGTCATAGACACAGGAGGAAAAGGAAAAGTAAGTTTGCCCTTGATTGTTACACAAAGGGAAAGAAGAGCGAGAGGCGCCTTAATTTTAATGAGTTACTCTATGCTGGTCTTGTGTGGGGCATCAAGAGGGCGACAAAGATGAACTTGGATGTGGATGACCTAAAAGGGTACATGGGACATTTGGCATATATGACAATGCACTCCACCACTAACAATTACACTGACGAGGCCTATCGGGGGCTATGATGAAGCGGTGAGGGATAAGGCAAAGGAGAAGGGAGTGCGCGCATTCAAAATGGGGGACAATGGGCTCTCATTATTGCACTTTAATATGGACAATTCAAGGTCGTACAAAGCGGGAGGCAAAAGTCGGGGAAGCGCGGCTAGACCGAGTATGGAGACGGCTAGGAGTGGTGCGAGTAAGATGAAAGGGGTGGGTTTTGGTCACAATTACAACAAAGAAGGTTGTACACGTGAAAAATGTGAGTGGGACCATCACTGTTTGTCTTGCAAAAGTAAAAGCCACATCGTGGATGCCTGTCCAAACAAAAAATACTGACTTGTGCCAGGTGCGGGCGGCGGCCATGCAGGACAGCATTTGGCGGGCGATTTCGCACCTGGGAGTGGGACTCGTCAAAGAGCTATACCCACAACGGAGGCCCGCATGCCAGTCAGGGAGTGTGATGGGAGTGATCGAGGTGCCAAGCCTCTGATGTCACCGAGCGTTTGCCATGGGGAACCGCCCCAAACAAACAACCAGAGCGGGGGGCACAGACAGCCATGGATAATGTCGGAACTGATGATGGTCAACCAGGCAGGGATCTCGTGACGGAGACTGCCCACCGCGGAGGGAACATCAACAAGGTGGTTATCACTAAATCGACCAGTGAATATGCTGCGGGGCCATTGGGTGGCCGCACATCAGGACAATTTGGTGTCAAGCACCCGGAGCTCAGTGAACGCAATGATGATTGGTTCCGGGTCATTGGACGCAAACCAAATAGCAAAGAGGTAAATGCTGCTATCTGTACATTATTGGTTATAAATCGAGATGATGCGCACACTCGGTGCGAATGCGTCATAGACATTTTCGAAGATTGCATAAACGGTTGTTGTAACTGTGTTTACCTAATTGAGGGCGTACGTGCCCAAATAAAACCATGTCGGGTATATGTTGAATGTTTTTGCCGGGGGGATGTGGATCCAGACTGGAACTATATCCTACGCGGGGCTTGCTTCGGTTTCAAGGTCATTGACAGTGACTGTGATAACAGCTATCACAATGATAACTATGGCTCCATAACAAAAGGTGCAGTCGGCATTGCCATGTCGGGCCGGTTACAGTTAGAAATTGATACAGAATGCTTGACAAATGTTGATGATCCATGTACCTGTATTCATGCTTTAGGTAGTGTCCCGAAAGGTCAGGATGACTTTTGGGCAATTGTAGATTGTTCGAGCCCAACTGGCAATTGTGTCAATGACAACACTCAAGGTTGTCGGGTTAACTTCAGCTATAACTCTGTGGAATCAGTCACAGAAATACTGCAGGAGGGAGATTATTGTGCCACTGTGGATATTAGTAATGCATATCGTGTGATCAATATACATCCGGGCTGCAGAGAGCATCAGGGCCTAGCATGGGACTTTGGGGAGGGTACCATCTTTCTCAGGGATAACCGCTTATGCATGGGCCTGAGCAGCAGCCCTTATGTATTTTCAAAAATGAGTGACTTTGTAGTTAGATGCATGGTCCTCGAGGGGCATTCAGAATGCATTAATTACCTGGACGACTTCTGTGTCGTCGCTCGGATGAAGAAAGCCTGCAGGGAGGGACAGCTCAGGTTAGTGGCAGTCCTGCGCCATTTAGGCTTCTACGTGAGATTAAAAAAACTAACATACCCAAACCCGGTAGCCAGGTTCCTGTGGATTGAAGTAGACTCTATCAACATGGAACTAAGACTCCCCGAGGATAAATTACTGAAATTAAACGATCAACTCAGGCTGTTCCTGCATCACAGGAAAGCCACAAAGCATGAGCTTAGAGAGCCTCACTGGTGTACTGGCGCACTGTTGTAAAGTAGTCCATGGGGGCCGCATGTTCTTGGGCAGGGTGTACGATCTTGTCGCCTCGGTGCATAATAGAGATCACAAGGTGAGACTCAATGAAGAATTCCGCCTAGAGTTGCAATGGGGGCTGGAATTCGCCGCCACCTTTAACGGGAAAGCTAATATAATTCAATTGGCCCTCCCCTACATCTCAGTCTACAGTGACGCCTCGTTATTCGAGTTTGGGGCTACACATGATAGTGACTGGCTCGCAGGAGCATTCAGTTTTGGGGAGTCAAAAACCCTGCAAGCATGGCTAGGCCATCATTTCGAAGGGGCTAAAGACGCCGGCTGTAAAACAGACAACATTAACATCCTGGAATTATGGCCTATCTTAGCGGCGGTGCGGCATTGGGCCCATCTATGGGAGAATAGGACTGTCATATTTGTCACCAACAATACTCAAGTTAGAGCAGCTTTAAACTCAGGAAGAAGCAGAAAAAAAAAAACAATGTCATGGTTACGTCTAATATTCTGGAGCTCGATCATGAATAACTTTGATGTACAGTCAGTCTACATTAACACCAGGGATAACGTAATATGCGACAGCCTCAGTAGGTTGGACAATTTCAAGAGTATAGCTCGGGTAAGGGACGTGGATGTAGCTCTGGCAATGTGCTGCCATGATTTATTCTATTGTTGATTCAGACTGGTCAAGGCTGCGGAGGGAGTGTGGCGCCTTAGAGGACACACACTATGCAGAGGCAACTAAACAAATGCGCTCGGTCCAATTCAGAGCATACCTGTAATTCTGTGAGGTGTTTTCAGATACGGTTTCACCATACCCTTGTCGATCTGATCAAATCTGCATGTACATGTCATATCTAGCATGTCGTATGTGCTATAGCTCGACAAAACAGTATTTTAGTGCTCTGAACAATCACCTAAAAGATCTGGGCTGCCCGCCGATAGACTACAAAAATCACCATATAAGGAAATGCATGTCAGGGATAGAAGGTCTTTGGGGGACGCGCCTAGGCAAGCGCCTCCTCTTTTGCCGCATCAGTTGATAAAATTGTTCCGCAGTAATGTTTCTCTGACTCCGGTCATGTGGCACTATGTGCTGCCATCCTGCTGTCATTCCGGGCCCTTCTAAGGAAGTTTCATGTATCGGATTCGGACTCGTCCCTACTCAGACCAGACTTCACCTTCCACAGGTGGGGGATGATGGTCAGGGTGAGGACATCTAAAACAATACAGTATCGGGAAAGAATGCACCAAATACCGGTGTTCTATGTGTTGAACCCAGCGCTGTGTGCAGTAAACTGGGTGCGCAGGCATTAATCTAGCTATATATGGTTTGTTCTCACAAAAGCATAGGAACTAAACAGAATCTACAGCATGTTACATGGCTGTTCAAACTGTGGTCTAATGGTAAGCCAAATGCTCGCCTGTGCTGACAAAAGCAAATGTATCAAATACAATATTTTAGTATAAAACATTCTCTGGCCAAAGCAGTTAGTTTAGCCACTCAACAGGTTATTTTACATCCTGAAATTTACTTTCTCGTTCCATCGATACCTGCAAAAGAATTCTTTTCCTAACTGAGTGTATTAAGGAATCATAATAAACATCAGTTCAGTTAATGTAGCTATATATGGTTTGTTCTCACAAAAGCATTGGAACTAAACAAAATCTACAGCATGCTACAATCTACAGCATGTTAGATCGGACTTCACCTTCCACAGGTGGGGGATGATGGTCAGGGTGAGGAAATCTAAAACAATACAGTATCGAGAAAGAACGCACCAAATACCGGTGTCCTATGTGTTCAACCCAGCACTGTGTACAGTATACTGGGTGCACAGGCATTTTCTCGAAATAGCCGCACTGCCCGACAGCCGGGCGTTCAGGATTCCGCGATTGGGGGGCTCCATCCCTATGCCTTATAGCTTCTATTTGGCATCGCTGAAGTTGCTATGTACCAGGGCTGGCATCCAGCTGGTCAACTTCACTACCCATAGCCTGCGCAGAGGAGGCGGCTACCTTTCTAAGGAGGTGTGGGGTGTCCATACTGGAAATCAAGGAGAGGGGGACTGGAAATCGGACGCTGTGTTCGAATACCTACAGGCGCCGATTGAGCAAAGGCTCGAATCAGATATCAGGGTAGCCGCTATGTTGTCGAACGGGTGAGATAATCCGTAATTTTTGGGTGTGGTTGGGCCTTTCGAGGTTCAGCCAGAGATATTCTCATACAACTATATATCCGTGTGTTGTTGAATTTTGTGTTCTGTCCGTAAGAATATGAATAATGTATTGTATAACACGTTATGCTCATATTATTTAGGCTGCAGGGCCTTAGCTGTCTTCCACCGTCGGGCGGATGGGGGCTGTACCGCCTGTACTCTCCCAGCTAGGGGCCCCCCTGCCTGAGGCGATCATCCAATCAGGTGGGAACGCTTCCGGGAGAGCCGACCTTGGGTGGTGCAGTCTCTATTCGGCCTCCATTCGGTCGGAAATTTGACTTTATGCAACTACTATCTGTTATTAAACGGAGGTGCCTTTCGAGGTTCGGCCAGAGATATTCTCATCCAACTATATATCCATTTGTTGTTGTCTTTTGTGTTCTGTCCGTAAGAATATGAATAATATAACTCAGAAAGTTGTTTTCCCTCCTGAAAGCATCGTTTTCCTCATTTTGTTACCTGCAAAAGAATTCATTTCTTAAATGAGTGTCTTAAAGAAACATCACAATACATATGAGTTATGGAGACATATATGGTTTGTTCTCACAACATTCTCTGGCCAAAGCAGTTAGTTAAACCACTCAACAGGTTGTTTTACATCCTGAAATGTACTTTCTCGTTCCATCGATACCTGCAAAAGAATACTTTTGAGTGCATTAAGGAATCATAATAAACATGAGTTCAGTTAATGTAGCTATATATGGTTTGTTCTCACAAAAGCATTGGAACTAAACAAAATCTACAACATGTTACAGGGCCTTTAAAACATTGGTCTAATTGTAAGCCGAATGCTCGCCTGTGCTGACAAAAGCATATGTATCAATTACAATATTTTAGTATAAAACATTCTCTGGCCAAAGCAGTTAGTTTAACCACTCAACAGGTTATTTTACCTCCTGAAATCGACTTTCTCGTTTCATCGATACTTGCAAAAGAATACCTTTCTTAATTTAGTGAATTAAAGAAACATAATAAACATGAGTTCAGGTTATGTAGCTATATATGGTTTGTTCTCACAAAGGCATAGGAACTAAACAAAATCTACAGTATGTTACAGGGCTATTAAAATATTATTCTGATGGTAAGCCATATGCTGGCTGGTGCTGACAAATGCAAATGTATCGAATGTAATATTTTAGTATAAAATATTCCCTGGCCAAAGCTGTTAGTTTCATCACCCAGAAACTTGTTTTACCTCCTAAAAGTGTCATTTTCCTCATATTGGTACCTGCAAAAGAATTCATTTCTTAGATGAGTGTCTTAAAGAAACCTAACAATACGTATGAGTTATGGACACATATGGTTTGTTCTCACAAAAACATAGGAACTAAATGAAATCTGCACCACGTTAAATGGCTGTTAAAACATTGGTCAAATGGTAAGCCAAATGCTTGCCTGTGCTGACAAAAGCAAATGTATCATGCAGTTAGTTTAACCACTCAACAGGTTATTTTACCTCCTGAAATTGACTTTCTCGTTCCATCGATACCTACAAAAGAATACTTTTCTTAATTGAGTGTATTAAGGAATCATAATAAATATGAGTTCAGTTAATGTAGCTATATATGGGTTGTTCTTACAAAAGCATTGGAACTAAACAAAATCTACAGCTTGTTACAGGGCTGTTAAAACATTGGTCTAATCGTAAGCCAAATGGTTGCCTGTGCTGACAAAAGCATATGTATCAAATACAATATTTTAGTATAAAACATTCTTCGGCCAAAGCAGTTAGTTTAACCACTCAACAGGTTATTTTACCTCCTGAAATTGACTTTCTCGTTTCATCTATACTTGCAAAAGAATACCTTTCTTAATTTAGTGTATTAAAGAAACCTAATAAACATGAGTTCAGTTTATGTAGCTATATATGGTTTGTTCTCACAAAGGCAGAGGAACTAAACAAAATCTACAGCATGTTACACAGATATTAAAATATTATGGTGATGGTAAGCCATATGCTGGCTTGTGCTAACAAAAGCAAATGTATCGAATGAACTATTTTAGTATAAAACATTCCCTGGCCAAAGCTGTTAGTTTCATCACTCAGAAAGTTGTTTTACCTAATGAAAGCGTCATTCTCCTCATGTCGGTACCTGCAAAAGAATTCAATTCTTAATTTAGTGTATTAAAGAAACATAATAAACATGAGTTCAGTTTATGTAGCTATACATGGTTTGTTCTCACAAAAACATAGGAACTAAACAAAATCTGCACCACGTTAAATGGCTGTTAAAACATTCGTCAAATGGTAAGCCAAATGCTCACCTGTGCTGACAAAAGCAAATGTATCATGCAATTAGTTTAACCACTCAACAGGTTATTTTACCTCCTGAAATTGACTTTCTCGTTCCATCGATACCTGCAAAAGAATACTTTTCTTAATTGAGTGTATTAAGTAAACATAATAAACATGAGTTCAGTTAATGTAGCTATATATGGTTTGTTCTCACAAAAGCATTGGAACTAAACAAAATCTACAGCATCTTACAGGGCTGTTAAAACATTGGTCTAATGGTAAGCCAAATGCTAGCCTGTGCTGACAAAAGCAAATGTATGAGATACAATATTTTAGTATAAAACATTCTCTGGCCAAACCAGTTAGTTTAACCACTCAACACGTTATTTTACCTCCTGAAATTGACTTTCTCGTTTCATCTATACTTGCAAAAGAATACTTTTCTTAATTTAGTGTATTAAAGAAACATAATAAACATGAGTTCAGTTAATTGAGCGACACAAGACCAATACAGTATAAAGTGGCATTTATTTTACTTTCTAGTTCATTACATTTTCTGAGTCAAAATGTTGATCTTAGAGTTTTTGAGGTCTCCATGCCGGCACTTAACCCTATAGAGACAAATTTCCACAGTAGTAGGGTTGGGTGGGAGGTGAATCTACGCTGGAGAAATACAGGTCCGATCGATTGAAACGCTCTGGTCGAAGTAACTTAGCATTGTAATACATCACGATTTGTTTATGAGAATTACGCTAGATGGTGGGTTGGCTGTGGCCATTTACTCAGTTAGTGAGACAATGGTAGAGGGCGCAGCAATCGCGTCCATAGTTACTGAGTGGTGTGGTTTCGCGCTCTCAATTACCCATGTTGCAATCAACATGGACAATTGAGCGACACAAGACCAATACAGTATAAAGTGGCATTTATTTTTCTTTCTAGTTTGTTACAGTTTCTGAGTCACAATGTTGATCTTAGAGTTTTGGAGGTTTCCAGGCACTTAACCAAAACAATAGAGCAAGTGTCCTGGGAGCCGATGACGCTGGGTATTTTGGTACATATTCATACACTGTATCAGATGTCCAGTGACCCAATTGCCTAATGTCCTGGAGAGGTGATCCTCATTGCGCACAGGCCTGGGTGCCGCCTCAGTACATGCTGTGTGGCCCACCACAGACAGGGTTAGTCTTATGATTGCGATGAGTCCGCGACCGTGGAGAGGAGACCCATATGTAATCAGGAATGCTGGGCCATCGGGGTAGGGGGGTGTCCTGGACACGTAATATCTCCAAGCATGCACTGGAGAGAAGGTGGTTCCAGACGTGACGTTGATACCCAGAGGTGTCATCATTACGTCCCTGGCTCATAGTGAGTGAACAGGGTCAGCACGGCCTGACGCTGGGAAGAGCTTGCTCTTGCGGAGGAGAGTGAAGCACCCGACGAAGGTGGCAGCTGCCAGCATGAGGCCATTAGGACCAATCATTCTGAAGAACCTGACAGCATTACGTATATCGGCGGGAGTCATCGGAGGGGCCTGAGCAGGCACGTGTCGGGATGTTTGCTGAATGCCTCGTTTGAGGAGGCCCACAAGGTATGTGTCAAAAGCTGTTGTCATACCGGAGAAAGTTAGAACCCATGTTCGTGCCCCGCTGAAGTAGTTTAGGATGGCACCCAGTGACATGAGTCAGTACTGAAGGTGCATCAGGTATGACATGATGTGGTTTTGAGTCGGCTGAAGTGGGTCAACATAGTGCGATCTCATGTATGTGTAGTACTCTCTTGCCTGAGCTGTCTTATTCCTCCAGGTCCCAGCCACCAAGCCGGCCGCCACGGCATGCAGCAGCTGGTGGTGGTAGTGTTGTGTATAACCTGGGAAGAGAAGGCAAAATTAAACACACAAATCCCAGGTTATAAGGTGGGGGTCAGGACGTGGTTGTGATTGACAAATACTGGCTGAAGGCCGCTCTGTCATCATGGCAATTGCAACCTTTCTGGCATGTACATCAAAGTACATGCGGCTCAAGGCATCGGCAAGCACAATGTCTTTTCCTGGTTTATGAGTAACCAGAATGTCTGTACTTCTCCATGCGGCGAAGAGCCAGATCTCATGGGCGCAGGCACAGATGATTGGGTCGCGGCCTGCACTAGTGCTGAGAACTTGCTGAGATGCAGAGTGATCGGTATTGATGATGATGGTGTAGTGTTGTGGGTCGTCCGGCGAGAGGTTTTTTAATGCAACAACAAGGTTCAGAGCCTCAAGTTGGGCAATGTTATACTGCTTGGCACAGAGTTGTTGTGAGTAATTGGCAGCGAAGAAGTGAGGCTCAGAATGCGCCCCTCCAGCGCAGGGGGAGGAGTCCCACTCTATGACCCATGTCTCTCGATCGCCGGTGGGGAGGAGCACAATGCCATTCGACTCCGCTGCATACCGAGTGAACCAGTCAACATCCAAAGCAAGCTCTGGTGGTATGATGTGTTTCCCTCTGTATGGCGAGTTTCTGAGTGCAGACAGGATCCTTGACATAAACCTCCTCGCCGGGCGTATGCATTTTGCTACTTGATGGAGTCGTCCGACCAGCCTCTGGAGATCTCTCCGTGATGCCAGCACCTTACTCTTCCAGATTTCACACTCTTTGATGACATATTGGAGTTTGTCGGGTGGTATTGTTATTGTCATAGTGGTGGTGGAGATGATAAAACACAACCACTTGACCTCAGTTGTCGGGTGCCAAGTCAAGGCCCAGTTGATCAGCGAGACCAAAGATCTCGTCATAAGCTCGCTCCACTTTGTGGCATGAGTTTGCCGTCCCAACGAAGTCGTCGAGGTAGCAGAGAACATGATGACCCCGACTTCTCATGAGATAGACTACAACATTTGTTGTGCAGGCGCAAGCCATAGATGATGTGCGATATCCGAATGGTGGCACGACATCGATGTCGATTTTTCCATTTAGTGTTATCCCTAGTAGAGGAGTGGATCGGGGGCAGGTGCGGAGCTGGCGGTATGCCCTGGCCAGTTCAACGCACCATATGAGCGCTTCCTTCCCAATGCGGGTAACTTAATCTGCTAGATCGATTATACCAGGGAGGGTATATGTAGCCAGCTGTCCTTGGTACTGGGCTTTCCTGATCCCAGCATTGACAATGACGCCCACCGGATAACTCAAGTCAACAATGACACGGCGCTTGTTTGTACCACGCTTTGGGCGAGTCATAATTGGACTACCTTGTGTCCATGGCCGGAAAGGTTGTGTCACAAATGGCCCTATCATGGCATCATGGGATAGTTCAGTCTTTATGTAGTCCTCCATTTGGGCTACATTATCGGGGTCAGATTGATGGTTAGCGACAGATACGATGGGTGGACGGTCCGCCGTGTAGTCCACCGGCCAGCCAAATTCCAAGAAGTCAAGAAGCTGTTTATCATGATAGATGGCCAGCAGTGTTCTCCATACGCTTATGTTCAGGCCCGATGGTATGGGTATTCTGGGGCCGATGTAGTTTGGTACTGCGCCACCCCTGACCTGCATGTATACGTCCAGGTATTTAAGGTGCCTCGTCGCCCAGATGTTATCAACAGGGTTAGGCCATATGTCGTCAAGTATATGCTTATATATTGCAGGCATATGTGGGGGGTTATAGGGTGGTAACTGATCGTCATCGATGTTTTCAAGTATATATTCTGTGTCGGTATGGTCGGCGGTGAGAAGCCTGTCTGGTGATCGATGACCATAATGTACCCCTATATGAGTCATGTTAATCTTTGTGGCTATGGCTACCTTTCTACATGTTGGCTTAGCAGGAGCAGCATGGCATATCGCCCGTTCTCCATACGGGCCATTTTTAATGTTGTTATCAACGTCCATAATGTGCTCATTTATGTTTATGCCATCAGTATCAGTGTTGTCGGTGTAACTTTTTTGTTTACCTTGTTCTCGTCGATCCGGTTGTTTGTGTCCAGTTCCCTAACATCCCACATGCTGGAGTGTTCCACCACACCTCCCACTGTCACCATCTTTTGGAGCACCAGGATCATGCCCCTTTGGATATGGCGCAAATACAAACCGTCTCGTGCGTATCATTGGTACATTCTCAGATCCTGCATTGCTTGTGGCAGCGGTGACGCGGTTAGTTCCAAAGTCCGCCTTCACCGGTGCACCATCTGTGTTGCAATCAGCTAAGCTTAAGGCGTGTGCGCATGTATGGTAAGTGTGTTGCTAAGTGGTCATCGTGTTCCATAATGGCCCCATGGTGCACTTCTGGGAGTAGGTCAGCAGTCAGCTGTTGTTTTTTGGTGTGATGGGTATGAGCTGCCTGGTCGGACAACTGTGCGGGGTCAGCTCGGCCGCCCATTAAAAATCCTTCACTTCGCCCTTGTTAGCTGCATTCATCTTGTTGTTATACCTCTTTTTGTTCTGACATACTTTTTCCTGGTGCGGGTTCGCGTTCTTATTTTTATTTGCACACTAGGCACACAAGTGGTAGCGCCTGTCAGCCTGCAAGCAATGGGATGTAGCAAAACCAGTCATTGCCCCGGTTCCATGGCTGACAGGGCTTGCAATCTACATCTTTGTTTTACTCAGGTATTGTGTATTCGCCAGTCGGCTTCGCACCAGCAGGCGTCTCCGATGACACCGTGGTTGCGGATGTGTCGTTGCGATGGTTACCGCAGCTGTTCTTGGTCTTATCAAGGCATGTACCGAGTGCGCAGATACCCCTCTGGACATCTTTAATTGCGTATGAGTTGTTCCATGCCTGGGGAAGACGGCCGTCGAAAATCATCGTGAAGACGGTCTCTGACCACAACATGTGTGCCAATCCCAGTTTGTCGCCATAGTCAGAGCCTGATGCGTATGTTCAAACACGTCATCCGACCAGTTGGTGGGAAGCTTTTTGTGCTTGCACATCCGACAGAGAGCAGCCATATATTCAGGCCACGTGGCCCCCTCCATGCGTATGTTATCATTTTTACTCCCACGAATGACAGATCTGTGGGGAGCAAGTATTTTATTACCCCTTCTGTTCCTGAGTGCTGAGCTGGCGGCGACCAGGAGTTCATTGACTGCATCATTTTCCTCATTTCAATATGTGCAAAAGAATTCAATTCTTAATTGATTGTCTTAAAGAAACAATAAACATGAGTTCAGTTAACGGAGACATATATGGTTTGTTTTCACAAAAACATAGGAACTAAACGAAATCTGTACCATCTTAAATGGTTGTTAAAACATTGGTCTAATGGTAAGCCAAATGATCGCCTGTACTGACAAAAGCAAATGTATCAAATACAATATTTTAGAATAAAACAATCCATTGGCAAAGATGTTAGTTTCATAATTCAGAAAGCCTTATCAAGCCATGCAAAACAATTGTTTATGCATAATTATTTGTGAAAAGTGAAAATGCAAAATTCAATTTGAAATACCCATATATTATGAAACATTCCCTGGCCAAAGCTGTTAGTTTTATTAATCAAAGGGTTGTGTTAGCTCCTGAACTCGATGTTTTGATTTTAGATGTACCTCTACAAGCACTCTTTTTTCATTTATTTTTCTAAATCAGTGCACTCAAGAAACATTATAAATATGAGTTCAATTAATATAGACTTATATGTTTGTTGGGACAAAAGCAGAGGAACTAAAAGATATCTGTAGCATGTTACATTAGCTGACCAAAACAGTTTAATGTTGGCTCGTTCTAACAAAAGGAGAATACTAAAGTGTTAGCATGTTACATTACCTGACCAAATTTATTAGTTTGATTAATCAAAGAGGTGTTTACCTGGTGCAATCGATGTTCTCCTTACACCATCAGCATCTGCAAAAAAATGCTCTCTTCATTTGAATACATTAACCAAATATAATAATTTAAGCCATCAACATCTGCAAAAAAATGCTCTCTTAATTTGAATACATTAACCAAATATATTAATGAGCTCAACTGATCTAGAGATATGGGTCATTCTCAGAAACTGTATACCACATGTTTGATTTCAACGTTATATTGTTATTGATTTTGCCTTCTTTTTGGATGGTAGTAATTCAAATAAGTACTGTTGAATCTGTGTATTAAGTATGTCAACAATACTACATATATTTGATCTAACCCACACAAATTATCCAAATTCACTTATATGATTTTTTGTTAAATTTGAAAATGTCCATATTGACACCAGACTACCGAAATATTTTTCTTGTAAGAAACAAATCTTTTCGCTTAAATGTAATCAATAAACAATTTGTTTGATGCGCGAAAAGGAAGAAGGCAAGGCGGAGGTTGAAAAACAAGGCGTTTATTGGACGCCTCGGGAAAGAAATCATACAGAGGAGCAAACAACAACAGTAAAGAGAGGGGCTCATGAGGAGCAGGAACATGGGTAGAAAGGAAAGGGCTCATGAGGAGCAACGAGCAAGTAAATGTACAGGGGCCCTCAGGGGGCAAAGTCAGAGTCCGAGAGTGAGTCTGGAATGAGTCAGTGAGGGTGGCCGAGGAGCCCTCCACCAAGGCGGTGCAGAGGGCTCGAGGCGCGCCCGAGGGGGCGAGGCGGGGCACGGTGCGCGCACCGCCTCAGAGGTCAGGTTCCCTGTGTGGGCGGCGAGTGTCCGTCGCCTACGTCGACAAGGGGCGGGCAGCCAAAGAGAGAGGAGGCCCGCTCCTTGGAGAGATCCGGTGAGGAGGTCCGGCGAGGGTCGAGCAGGGGGGGCAGCGAAGTCCTCAGGGCTGGGTGGGGTGGGTGGGGGTCGGGTCGGGCGGGTTGACGAAGGCGGTGTCGTGAAGGTCGGCGGCTGTGCTATCTGAGGAGGGTTCCTCGTGAGGCTGGGCTGTGTCTGAGGCGTGAGGTGTGAGGTGATGATCCCCGGCTCTGTTCCCCGGCTCTGTCTGGGCGGCGTTTCGATCGGTGGTCGCTGGGAGGTTGTCGGTGGAGGTCACGGGGCTGTCGGCAGTGGTGTGGGCGAGGCGCCGGGGAGGGCCCCCCGGGCCGGCCCGGGGGGGGGATCAAAAATCCGCCGAGGCGGCCGGGGTCTGGCGCTCACAGGCTTGCTTGGTGAGGCAGCCGGCCTCGCTGTGCATCGTCAGGAGGCGCCGGACGTTTGCGCAGTAGGCGCACACGTGCCGGCGCCTATCCCCTCCCTCGCCGTGGGCCTCCCCGATGGGGGCCCGATCGCACGAGGCGGGGTCCTGGACGGAGTGGGCGGGGAAGTTGGGGTGGTCGATCAGGGTGAGAAGGGCGAGGCTGTACTCGTCTTTAGTCGCCTCGCCCCTCTTCACCGGCTTCCTCTCGGGCCCCCTCTCCACGAGGTCTGAGGGGAAGATGTAGTCTGCCGGAGTACCTTGCCGCCTTACGGAGTGCGGCGCCTCGGCGGAAGCCAGTATCTCCCGCACGGCGTCGGCTGCGGATGCTGGGCTATGCTGGGGCGGCTCCTCGTAGTAGCTAGGCGTCGGAGCAGGGGCGGCTTGTCCGGCGAGGTGGTGGTACCGCTGGTACTGGGGGTGTACCGCCCCCGGCAGAGTCGCTTCAGGTGGGGGTGGGGGACGGGCCCCGGCCGGGGCGCGCGCCCGAGGTGCCGGGGCGCGCGCTGTGGTGTAGGTGAACTGGGGCCTTGGTGCAGGCGGTGGCGTCTCCGGCGAGGCTGGGGGCCCCCCTGACTCCAGGGCGTCCATGCGGGCGTCCATGCGGGCGGTTGTCTCGCGCTGCTGGGTCTGGAGGTGCTGGATGGCCTCGATGATCGCCGTCGTGTCGGCGCCCGAGGTGCGGTCCGAGGTCGCCGAGGGGGACGCCGGGGCCGAGGAGGGTGAGGCGCCCCGCGGTGATCTTGAGGAGGGTCCCGGCGTGGCCAGGGCGGCCGCCCGGGAGCCCTTGCGGCCCTTGCCCTTGCCTTGCCCTTGCCTTTGCCTTGCCCTTGCCTTGCCTTGCCCTGGCATGCTTGGAGTGGCCTGAGGAGTTGCAGCGGTCCGAGGTGGAGTCGGCGAGGTGAAGTCCAAAGCAGGAAAAAGGGCAGAGCGGCTAGGAGGCTGGAGGGCGAGTGACTGAGGGTGGCCGGCGGGCGGCCTTATTAGGGAGGGCCGGAGGCCGACAGCAGGTGAGGTGTGAATGCAGCCGGCCCGGGGGAGGGCGAGGTGAGCAGCGGGCGTCGGGTGAGGCGAGAATGCTGCGCGACAGCCCGGGGCGGGGGAGGGTCTCTTCCTCTCCACGCATCAAACGCAATGCTTCGCATTACGACCAATTTGTTGTATGTGTTACAATGCTGTTATAGATGTGCATTAAAATGATATTATGGATGGATGTTACAGGATTACTTTTACCCGCTTTAAGCCCCAGTCACACATACCCGGATCATGGGCCGGACAAGCCCCGGACCGCCATCCGGGGTGATCCGGGGTGATCCGTGGCTCGTCCGTGGCTCGTCCGTGCCGACACCCCCTGATCTGGCCTGATCCGTAGCTCGTCCGGCACCATCCGGGCTCAGCCCGGATGTTTTGAAATGTCTAAAACATCCGGGGCGGTCTGGGGGATTTTGCGATCCGGGCTCAATCCGGCCTGATCCGGCCTGATCCGGGTATTTTGGGGGTGGTCCGGGGTGGACCGGGCCTGTCCGGGGGTGGTATGGGGTCATTTTGAGCCACGGTTTGACCCGGACCATCCCTGGACTATCCAGGACTACCCCCGGCCTAGCCACGGACCACTCCCGGACTGCCCCCGTAAGACCGAGGGTGATCCAGGATAGTCCGGGGGTGGTCCGGGGCAGTCCGGGGGTGGTCCGGCCTCGTCCGGGGCCGGTCCGGCAGAGTCCGGGGGGCAGTCCAGGGGTGGTACGGGGCGGTCCGGGGGCTCATCCGGGAAAGTGTGACCATGTGGCAAAAATCGACAAAAACAGTGATTTTTATCCGTGGTGGTCCGGGACAGTCCGGGTCGTTGGTCCGTGGGTGGTCCGGCTCAAAATCCGGGGCTCGTCCGGCTATGTGTGACTGGGGCTTTAACTATTTGTATATGATCAAAATAAAAATCAAAAAGTGAAATTAAATTCTGACAACATATATATATACCTTGAGTCTGGATTCTACAATTGATATGCAACGGGGAAAGAGAGGGAAGGCGAGAAAGCCCCAGGGGCCACCAGCGGGAACGTGAGAGGCAGCAGGTGGGGGGTGGGGGGGGAAAGCAGAGGCGGTCAGGTGTCAGGGGTGTGAGCCGCGAGGTGTCAGCAACACTTTATTACAGGAAGAACATGTTTAGGCAGGAAGAGAACAATATCACTCAAAACACTCACAAATCAGGCATCACTCACAACGCAAAGGGGGGTAACAGGTCATAGAGCGAAGTGAGCGGAAATGAATGTCGGAGAGAGGCTATGGGTGGGGGAGAGAGAGCCCTGAAGAGCCCTGCACCAAAAGAGGGGAGAGGGCTTGAGGGGCTCCAGCAGGGGCAAGGCGAGGGATGTAGGCATATACAGCATCTGAGGTCCAAGTTCCTTGCGCCTTTACGTCCGCGAGGGGGATGCCGGCGTGCTGGCAGGCCTGCGCTGCTCCACGTCAAAGGCTGTGGAGGGTAAAGGAGTCTGGCGAGGGGATGACTCGGAGACTGTCGACTGCGGCAACCTTGGCAGGGGAGAAACCAGGACTTAGAGACCAGGCTTGTAGGAGAAGTCATCATGGCAGGGCTCGAGACAGGCTAGACCAAGGCGGGCCGGGACACCTCAGTGTGGGCTACCTCCGCCCAGGGGAGTTCATGGATGTTTGGGAAACATGCCTGGAAGCTGTGAATGTAGGCCCGGGAGAAGTACACCCCTGGTGAGCTGGAATCACACCTCATCACGAAGCTCCTGACCTTGGACTTGCGGAGGAGGTGGAGCCCGTTGGAAGCTCGCCCATACAAAGCGAATCACCGCAGTGTAAAATATTCCGATAATGATGCATTGGTGGGGGAATGCAAATGTTCTATCTGTGAAACAGGTATATAGAGCCAGGTGCATATATGTGTTTATGTAGTTGCTGGTGGTACTTGATTGATTGGTAAATAGACATTGTGTTAAGATAGTGTGTAAGGGGCACCCACTCCCCTCTCTGCTAGTCATGGATCACCACACACTCAGCTCAAGACAGGTGGTACCCAGGGGAGCCACACAGCTTGGTGGTGGTGGGCAGATCACTGTAACCGTGGGTGACCGGAAATGCTTTTTCTCATTGGTGGAGCTAGAAATGCTTGTTTCTCATTGGGAGAATTGGGTGAGGTGATACACTATACTATATAAATAAGAAACCTGAGGGCTTGTCTCTCTCTCTCTCTTCTTTCACTCTTCCTTTCTCTTTTTGCCTGTATTGATTTCACTATAGCCTGCCTACACAACCACAGATTTAAGCCGTGGACTTTACAACAGGTTGGGGCAGGCCTCCTCCCTGAGAGTTAGAGATCGGGCCGTAGCAGCTCCGGATGGCGGCCAGGAACCAGGCCATGAACTTTCGGGCTGGGAGCATGCAATTGCCCACGTGATTAAGGCGTTTGAGGATGCTTTGCAGATCGCGACGCCCGAGGGTCCAGTGGGTTACCTGGGCCTCACAATCGGTGATGAGAGCTTCGATCTTGTCTGAGACCGCCATGGCCTCGCTGTCGAGGGCAAAGCCGAGCAAGGTGAGGGGGACAGCGTGGGGGGTGGCACTTCGCTGGGGCTACATCAAGGCCAAGGGTAGCTGCGAGGGCGAAGAAGGCGTCAAAGGTTTGCAGGCTTTAAACAGGTGCGCTCGCAACTGATGTAGTCGTCTACGTAGACGAGGGTATGGTAATCCAACCCGCGCTCATACCCCTTGCTGACTCGTAGTATAAAAGTCAAATGTTGACTGAGTTGGCCAGCGTAGCAAAGACTCACTGGGAGGTATGCCACCAGCTTTATACCAAGGCTAACTATCGTCACGGGCAGCAGTTGGATTCTTGACAATTCTTACTTGACCAACTCAGGAAAGTCAGCCAGTCCACAAATTGTTGAAAAAGAAGCACTGGTGCCAAGGACAGTTTCTGCCATAAAAGAAAAGTTGCATGGATAGTGATGCATAAACAGTTGAAATGATGCGATGCGATGCGTAATAACCTTGTTCGGTGTGTTTTTAAGAACTTGAGGGGCCTCGTACCCATTCATGAAGAACAACAACATTTCATTCACACTAGGTGGTGCCATCATTAATGTTGTGGAATATATCTCAATACATCCAGGTGGCAGCACTTTACCACTGGTGCACTGCAGCCACAATGATGATGTTGTGATATTTATTTAAACTAGATTGAATCAATATTTAAATTCATTTATTACCTTTACTATTTAATTGTGTTCATATTATTTCTATCCATATTGTTTGCTCGTTATTGACATGCCATCAGGACCTCCCAGCATTCTGGCACCAGTTGGACCATTATGGGTTGCAGTTCCTCTGTAGCTCAGATGGCAGAGTGTTTGTCTCAAGATCTGAGGGTAACTGGTTCAAATCTTGGAACTGTAATACTTTTTTTTAAAGAATGTCTTACCACTTTTTTTTTAATGCATAATTATATCAATATTAATAAATATGCCTTTACCTAACTCGACATTGCTCAACATTACCTGGCTTAACATTACCGACTTTACCCGACTACACTTTACCGGACTACACCTTACCCAGCTCGACTTTACCCGTATTCTCGATGTCGGACACTTTTTGCGTTCAGAACGCGTGAAGGGTAAAACAAATGCCACTGTCTAAAGCCGTGTTCACACCGGAAAATTATAAATCGATTTAGACAAGGCGAATACTAGGAATCTAATTAGCGGCCCGTTCACACGGGCAGTACTTGGGCCGGAAATCGATATCTGCGCATGAGCAAGTCCAGTCTGACCAGTGCCAGTTTTCGGTTAGGCGACGTCACCACGAGAGAGTGGGTTCAACCTAGATATGTAGTAACTGAATCGTATTGGTTTGGAACGGTCAAAACTTCTGCTGGGCAGTGAAACCCTAAAAATAAATGATGAACAATCTGTGCACAGCTAGCGGTTTCATAGACTAAATTATATAATATGCGCTTTTGATCGACCAGAAAGTGTGACCTCCTTAATCCGCCTCAGTGCGTCCACACGGGCAAAATAAATCGATTTACAGAAATCAATTCCCGTAATCGACCTCCACAAGTGGTTTACAGTATTAGGATCACAGGATTCGATTCAGGTGTAATCCGCCTCAGCCTCCCATTCACACGCGATATGTAACCCAAACTACACAAGTCAAAATCTAGGATTCGATTTACATTCCCCGTGTGAACACGGCTATAGAGACAACATTAAAACCACCCTAACTATCACAGTAATTTGTGATTTTTGGTGCTTTGAAAGCAAATTTCTCTTGTTTCTATTAAATAGTTCAGTTCAGTGCATTAAGATATTTTTAATCGATCCAATGAAAGTTTTAAAATTTATTTTACAAAAATAAATGCTCCGCATAGACATAGCACTGCTGCAGCACACATCACTGCGGTATTTTACCCTTCGCAGGCTAGTTTCAAGGGTTGTAACGTCATGCCGACATCGAGAATATATGTGGATGGGGGGTAGTCAGCTGATATCACACTAGATAAAGGATTCACCCAGTACTTGCAGTACACAGTTGAAGACCAGCCTTATATAAAAACATGTGGACAAATTGGGCTAATGAAATGCGTCTTTGTGAGAGCCTAATTTAACAATCTATTCTTTGTATATTTCGGGAGATGTCGTTACACGTTGGTACACCTTGATGGACGTCGACGGTCGGTGAGGAACGGCGGCGTGCGTTGTGGCGCGTCGAAAGTTTTGTGCTTGCACAAAACTTTCGACGACCGACAACGCGCGTCAACGTGTGGGTGCGGACGTTATGGGGACGTATTTTGTGCATTGGCCACATGCCGGCGAGAAGCGTCGTAATGTGACAGCACCATTACAACCGGTTGGCGAGTGGTCACCAACCAGTTCTGGTCATTTTGGTCACAAACCGGTCGCAAAGTAAATGCAGCCATAGTGTGACTATGGCTTCAAGATAAAGACTATGGAACTGAGTTGAGCTTATGGGGTGGTTGCTGTAAGAAATGAATAGAGTGGGAATGGAAGAGGGGGGACGAAAATAGCTTTTCGGATGGTTGCTTTAAGAAATGAATAGAGCAGTGCTGCCACCTACTGTAGGAGGCATGAGGTAATGAGGTGACAGCTATAGTGTAGATAGTTGTAAGTAAGCCAGGGCAGTGCCAGTTGCTTCATGTACTAATATTGTATTGGAGAAAGGGACTTGAATGTTGCATTTTGCTTCATAATCCAGATTTGAAGATAATTGAATCGAACGTTAGCTTACTAAATATGTGGAGAAATGATTTAAATTGTTTAAATTATATAAATATGTTGTGAAGATGTAAGGGGCCCCAGGCAGTGTGTTCATGGACATGTAAACAGTAAACACAGCATACAAAACGGCAATGAAAGAAGGAATTGAAGGATTCTAATGTTTTCATTTTCGCTTCACAATCCAGATTTGAAAATAATTGATTGGAAGGTTAGCTTAGTAAATATGTAGAGAAATGTAGAGAAATGTATTAAATTGATCAAATTTGTTGTGAAGATGCAAGGGGCCCCAGGCAGTGTGTTGGTGACCAAGTAAACAGTAAAAACGGCATACAAAACGGCGTTGAAAAAAGGAATTGAAGGGTTCTAATGTTTTTGTTTTCACTTCATTATCAACATTTGAAGACAATTGAATCGTAGATCTGGTTGAAGAATACATAGATAAACACCAATGCACCACATTAAGTTATTTATTTTGTCGTTAATAGCTTGAGGGGCCGGCCTAAGTGAAAGGTTGACCGCGAAAGTCCACCGGCTGGACTGCTGCAAGTAACAACAGTAGGTAGTAGCCACCACTCAGTGGTGGGTACGCCGTTCTGACTATAGTATGACTGTGCCGTTGCTGATAGTATGTGTTACAGGTGCGCCAGAGGATCCAGGTGAGGGTGGCTGTGCTGCAGACACAGGCTGCCCCAGAGAAGCACCATCCAAAGGTCAGGGTGAGGTGTACGTAGATGGCTCCATCCAGGGTTATGCAGTACAGCGGGCAGGCCAGAGGGTGGGCAAGGAGGTGCCAGAAGGCCCTGGAGATGTCGGCCATCCACATGTAGGCCCTGGGGCCCTCATGGCGGAGGCGCTGGTTCAGGTCGGTGTTCTGGTGTTGACAGTCCTGCCCAGAGGGTAGGACAGGTCAATGATGACCTTCCGTTTGCCCCGGTCGGTCTTGGCCCAGGTCATCATGGGGGATACCTGAGCCCAGGGAGTGAATGGGGGCATGTGGAAGGGCCCCCACGAGGGCGCCATGGGCCAGCTCGGAGGTGATGAATTCCCGGAGGTGGGCCTCGCGCTTTCATGCTTCCCGGTGGTTGTTATTGGTCTCCACCGAGTGGTTGGCGAGGAAACCAAAGTCGAGGAAGTCGGCGAGTTTGTGGGCCAGGTAGTCGCACAGGGAACGTTGAGGCCTGAGGGGGATGCCCGATTGCGGGCTGGTGCTTGGGTGATGACGTTGTGGGCTGAGGTGTCGGGGGTTTCGTTGCGTGTCATCCTGGCGGTCCGATGGTGGGCGCCGCAGGCTAATGGCTGCTTTTTCGCTGTGTTAGGTGAGGATGCGTTGTCCAGTGAGTGTAGGGGGTATGGGGTTCGGCGACCGGTGGGCAGTTGGGGGGCTTGGCGCGGGCCGGCTTGGCGGTTCGGGATGCGGCGCCAGAGGTGGTGCCAATGGTGATCATCTCGAGGTGGAGGGCGTTGATGGTGACGGGCAGCTTTCGGTCTGCTATCCAAGTGAAGATGGTCGCCAGGTTGTCTCGGAGGAGGGTGGTGATATGTTGAGAGGGTGGGGGAACAGTCAGGGGGACTGGACTGTTGGGTGGGTCTCGAGGCACCTGAGAACCAAGCTATACTCGGTCTTGGTCGCCTCGGCCTTCTTCACGGGATTACCCTCGCTCTACTAGATCGTGGGGAAATATATAATTGCTAGGAATACCTTTCCAGGTGACGCTGTGGTGCGCCTCGGCAGAAGCGAGGATCTCTCGGATGTCATCAGCAGCAGAGGAGGGCGCGTGGGTTGTCTGGTGGTGGAGGGTGGGCATCCCAGCAGGCGTTGAGTTCCTGACATGGCAATGGTCCTCGGGGTGAAGGGCGGCGGCCTTCTGTGGAGGGTACGCCATCGTGGGCAGCGGGGGGTAGGCCTAGGCCCCAGACTGTGCAGCGGGGGCCGGCGCGGGAGGTGGGGGCAGGGCGGCCGGCGTCTTGGCGAGGATGAAGTTCTCCATATGGCGAGCCTGTTGAGCATGCTGTTGTGGCAGTCGAGTGACGCTCAGATGGAGGCGGCCCATTGCTCGTCGGCTTCATCCGACGATCGGCGGGGCGTGGCGTGGCCTTCTGCTGCTTCTGGCGACGCCATGATGGTAGCTGAAGCAGCGTGAAGAGGTCTGGCGAGGTGAACCCCAAGAAAGAAGAGACGTGGAGCAGGAGGCAGCAGGACGCGGGATGGCTGGAGGAAGTGACGGCCAGGGTTATAAGGGGGAGAGAGAGGTAAGGCAAAAAAGCCCAAGGGGCGACCAGCACGAAGGTGAGAGGCGGCAGGCGGGGGTGTGAGCAGAGGCGGTCAGGTGTCAGGGTAGGGGTGTGAGCCGCAAGGTGTCAGTGACAGCGAAAGGAGAGGGGGGTCTTCTCCCACTGTGAATCAACCGTAATGCAAGCATTACGACCATTTGATATTCACGAGGCGAGAACACAAATCGGTGAATATAGTGGCATTTATTTTACTTTCTCGATGGGTGTTAGTGTTTGTGAGGCATGGTTGGCTTATGGTTCAGTTTGGCTAAATGTCTTTTTAGTGTCTCTTTGTGTGGTACCCCTCCCCGCACAGACCCCTGAATGCCCCTCCCTGAGTCAGATGGTTGGTGGAGAATGCCAGACTCGAACCCTCAATGAACCAAGCAGCGAAGGTTCAGTGGTGACCCGGTCTTTTGGAACATAGTGGTGGACCGCCGATGAGGACCACATACCCAGTTCCATGATGTCTTGAAGGGACTCACCTGCTGCACATGCCTGGGCATGGAGCATGTAGTCAAACATCTAGTCCAACTGCAAAGGCCGGACAGTGGTCATCAGGGTGGGTGGGCAGATCGGGTCTCCTGAGGGGAGCAGAAAGGCAGGGCCGGAGCGGGGAGGGGCCACAAAAGCCTTGTACTGTTCCTATGCTGTCATCGTGCAGCATAGCGTGTCACAGTGTCTTGGGAGTAGGATGGAGAGGGCTTGGCCTGGACTCCAACGTGTCTTTCTTGACCATACATACAGGAAAGGCCCGCTCGGAGATAGAGATGTCCCTTGCCTGGAGTGTGTGGCTCGGGCCATCACCTGTGGCTGTGGTGACGAGGTTACCCTGAGGAGCAAGGTGTTGTACCCAATTAGGAGGGCCATCACAAGGACCCAGGGGTCGGGGCCTGATGATTCATCATTGAAAAGACTCTCTCGGACCAGAGCCGGAGTTCCAGTTTTAAAGCGCACCCAGTTTAAAACATGGCTTTTCACAATGCGCATGCATTTCTGCCTGATTGAGATTGTAGCCATGTTAATTCATTTGTTAATTGCTTGATAACATGTTAGTGCAGACGAAAATATATAGTATCAAACATACAATAATCACTACAATGATTCCTGAAGGAATCCTTGCTTGTCTCGCCCTAGAATTCCAGAGCGCACCCCCACAGACAGAGCCAGAAATTCAGATAGGTTTTCAGGCTTGCCATTCAACTTTGACGCATGTGAAAAGCCCCATATCAAACTGGGTCCTTTTTAAACTGTAACACCGGCAGGACTCCCAGTCCCCCCATTTGGGTCATTGTGGCAAGTTGGTGGATGTGTTCCACCAGCCGTGGCTTACATCCAATAGGTATAGTTGATGTCTTTGAGGTATAGTTGATGGACTCGGTGAGTGTTGCTTCTCCCATTCCCACCTTTTCTCTTATGTCTCCCATATGATGCAGGTATGTGGAAACAGTTGTTCCTTACCTCTCTTTCTTCCTAGGGCATTGCAGGCGGCTGTGATGACCTCAATGATGGGGTCAGTGTGTTGTCTGTCATCATAATGGTCAATGTGGCTTGCCTGGTGGCCATGCACTGGCCGGAAGACATCGGCCATGTTCATTATCCACATGGTCATTCCTTGTGGGCCTTGGAGGAGTGACTGGAGAGAGTTGCTTGTGGCGGACCAAAAAATGATGGCCAATGCAACAAGCAACTACCAAACGTCTGCCAAAGGTGCACATGAGATGATGCACCCCAGACCCGCACCGAGGAGGCCACTACACCGCATTACAATGTCGGGATGAATTCTTTCATTTTGGTTCATGACGTTTTTTTCATAGCTAACATTGTGTTGTGCATGTGGTCCTGGTATCTGTTGTTGGACAAAGGAATACAGGAGGGCTTCGATGGCATGTTGTTTGGCAACTGCTTGCATCCCAAGACTGGAGTGTGGGTATTGTTTCCAGTGTTTCGCGGCCTTCAGTGCTGTTTTGGTGGAGTCAACGTTCTGCTTCCCTGCTGCATTCTGAGCGAGTTTTCTTTGCGCTGGCATAGTGTGCTTTGGTTTACTTGACGTAGCGTGGTGTGTGGCTGCATGGCATAATGTCTCGTGGAGGCAGAGCAAATTTTGGAGCTGTGAAATCAGGTAGGCTCGGTCCAACCAATCGGATGGTCACGCCAAACCCTTAGATTAGAAGAATGAATATATGTATTTATAGTCCAACTCTATCGATATATATATGATACACATCACTGTAAGTCATTCTTCACTTCCTAGAAGGTGGTGGCTAGGGTCAATCTAATACTGGTTAGTGCAACCATGCTTGTATACCTGGTGTGTATCTGTTGGTTACCGCAGTGCTACACCCCCAATTTTTAGGGCTCTGTGGTCGATGGGGGACGAGGATGACAAAACATAAATAACCTAATATGGCTACTCAACCCCCCCCCCCCCCCCAACAAACAAAAAAAAACCTTTGGAAACAAACTAAGACTTGGATTCTGACTCAGGTCCGAACGCTGATGATTGGCCACAATTTATTATGACTGAATGATGAGGCATCAGTTGCCAAACCTTCCCCTTTTCCCATTCACAAGGGCATTATGGGAAACACCAGCACAGTGAAAGACATGAAGAAGCTGGAATATTCTGGTGGATTGTGTTAAGAAAGCGCATGCCGACAATCTGCTATATGCAAACATGCTAGCAGGAGTCAGCATCAAAGCCTCTCCAACTAGACGGTTGAATGCCAGACCAAAGTGACATAGTTGACTGGGCAGAGCCGGCGATGCCCAAAAAGAAAAAGAAAAATTTCTTGGACCGAGTTCCGAAAGGATCTTTGACCCCTACGGACAAAACTTCAAGGGTGTCATCGATCTAAACAATTGTGCCTAAGATTGTGGAAACTTGCAGTTGAAGTCTCTCCCAAACCAAAGAGGAGGGGGAGAATACCTGTCCGTGCTCCGAAATGACAGTGACAGGTGGATCTCTAATTCAATGGACCTGTCATGGTTTTAGGAGCAACATCGAAGAGTTAGCTCTGCTTTGTTGCAACCTCAATCCTCTTGCTGTTTGTCTACACAAGGAACTTATATTAAAGCTTCTGAGAGCTGTAGTCTTAAGGGCTACACCATTTATGACAAGCATGCACCAGATGGAGACCAAGCTGCTGGCAGCTCATCCATCTTGGTCAGATGTAATATAGTATGTATGTCAGTGCCGTTAGACACAACACTACAGGCTGTAGCTGTTCGTCTGAGGCTACATAAAACTGTAACTCTCTGTTTCATTATATTCCTCCTAGCTCCGTTCTCACTTTAGAACTGGATGCCCTTGTGGGCTAGTTACCATCTCCATATTTACATATGGGTGACTTTAACGGCCTCAATCCACTATGGGGGAGGGGAGGCGGGACAGAACAAATACTAAAGGCAAGAGAATTGAGGACTTTGAGGCCGGACTTTGAGTAGGTTGTTTTGTTTTATGTACATGATGTTGTATACCTTAATGGGTTTCATGTTTCTGGTTGTGCTTGGGTGTTCATGCCAGATGTCTGCTGCCACATATATGACATTTTATTCAGCACAATTTCTTTTTCACCTACTACAAGGGAATATGCATTTTCTTGCTGATAAGCTCCAAAGACAGTTGGTTAAATAGCTTTTAGTTTTAATCCATTTGATTAAAATATGCAAAAATGATAAGTTCAATGGGTTTTGAAAGCCATCATCCTCATATTGCTCTTCTCTCAGTGCCATAAGAAATATATATATTAGCCGGTGGTAAAAGTTAGTTCATAGCTATTATTTCAATGAACAACAATTTGTTTTTACCTTGTGCAACGGAAAATATATATGCTCCTGGACCTGCAACGACATTTGGATGAATCAGTTTTAAACAGAAGAAAATTAATATACATAAATAATAATTTCAGGTATTTCAGGAGATTTTGAAACATATAATCTTCATATGGCTCTTCTCTCGGTAGTTTTTAAGTTTCTCAACTGCATTATTAGATTTTCAGACATATTTTCGCAGTGGGTACATTATGTAAATTATTGGAATGCACTTTATTTTACCGTGAAGTAGCAGGGTTAAAGTTGAGAGTTTCTGACATTTTTCTTACATAAATATCAATGGTTATGACTAGCTGCTTTAGTTTGAAGTCATTTTGATAATAAATAGCTAAATTTAGATATATGTGATTTGCAAACATGCAAGATTAATCTTGAGAGGCATATCAAATTTTGGATACAACACGCTTCATCAACACAAACAGATTGACACAGTATTTCTGACACAGGCACTTAATTTTTGTGTCTGATTAATATATGATATTTACAAGAGATCAGGCAGCCAAGCCAAATGAGATGGAGAGTCTTTTTGTTTTTTTACGTTGATATAGCTTTGATTAGTGTGGTTGACAGTTTTTGCGTCACAGGGGCATATGCATATCTTATGCACCTGTGATGCCAAGCTCCCAAACCTCTGGACCTCCATATGCAACAGTAGCTGCCATCTTTCATATTACATGTAGGGTATACCAGGGATGCTGTCCGGTAGCGATCTGTATTTCCTTCCATACTTTCACCAGGTATGGTATTGCCATTCTGGCAACATCTACCGGACACACTAATATCAGTTGATTGGCTGCTTTTGTCAGTGACTCAGCTAGCTTGATTTATGTTTCTCGAATGCGCTTCGTTGTTTGGGGCCCAAATGTGAGGAAATGTTGATGAGGATGTGGAGGGGCTTACTTATGTTTGCTAGATGTGGGTGTATGTCACAACTAGGCACAGTTGTATGTCTGATGTTGGAGCCAGGGTAGAAATTTGGTGCATTCAAAACAGATCGCCAAGTGTTCTTTATCTATGACTGCATAGCTTGATTGGCTATGATCTATAGAGTTGGGTGCTAATCTGATCAGTCTATTTTCTTGTATGAGGGAAGCGCCTAGTCCAAGTTTTGAGGCGTCCGCCTATTAGGTTATTTCTTTGTTTATGTTGTAAAATCTCAATACTGCTGCTTTGTTTAATAAAGATTTACGTTTCTCGATTGCGCTTTGTTGTTTGGGGTTCAAATGCGATGAAATTTCTTAGTTGATGAGGATGCGGAGAGGTTTACTTATGTTTACTAGATTTGGGGTGAATTTACTGACATTTCCTATCATGCCCAGAAAGTGTTGGACTGATCGATGCTATGTTTATGGCTGTGCGAAGATCGTTAATTACCAGTAGGCCTATTCTTTCCTTGTTTCGCTTTATACCCTCGCATGTAATTATGTGTCCAAAGTAATTAACTTCTAATTTGCAGATCTTCGTTTTTTTTGGGTTAAGCTTGACGTTTACCTGTCGGGCCCTATCTTACACACCTGTTAGATTTTCGTTGTATTCTGCGATCGTTCATCCATATATGAGAATGTCACCTTTTAGAATAACCCAGATTCTGTTCATCTCAAAAATAAAAATGTTGCCAATCTGGTGTACATGTACCTACCCCATGGATTATCAAAAGTACACAATTTTGAGATTGTGTCATCTAACTCTATTTTACTTCTTTGATCGAACGAGTCCTCTTTTGATAGCTCTATTCAGCTTTGTTGGATCTAAACACACTCTTATCTTGTTAGGTTTTCTGACAATAGTGATCCAATTTACCCATGGAGTATGTTCAGTTACTTCATTTGTATTTACATGTATCATATCACATGTTGTAATAGTCTCTAATCCTTCAAATACATCTGAATAGGACATTACTGTAAAAGTACAACATCTGAACACTTTGCCTTCTGGATACTGAATGCTTTATTCACCATCCAGGGTCCTGAACCGCCGGCACCCTTTGTCATGACGTCATCTCATTAGCATATTCCTTTGTTCTCCACACATGCCTGGATGCATTTATGCATATATTACATCCCCCCTCAAAGTATTTCTGAGACATGAAATGTTTCAAAATCATCATCGTCACAACGGGTCTACATGTTCAAAATACAGTGCAATAAACAATACAAGAAAATGTCCAAGTGCACAATGTCACTAATGTCCTCTGAAATGTCCAGCTGCTTAGCCTCTTATATGACATAATGTCTGGCTTGTCACAATAACAATACAATATGACTCAATAGTAATAACAATCTTAACCTACATGCAGATACTTTATACGGACCTACAGTTCCCGACTTAACTCACAGGTCTAACCTGTCTGCCGGTCTACTCACCCGGCCTGACCTAGTTAGAGTAGTCGCATTGTTTACACTCGACTGCGCCACTGACACACTTTGTGCCTGCCCGACTACCTCCATTCTGGCGCCCTTATAATTTTCACCCTGTCATATGCAACATATTTCCTGAATCATTCAAAATTTGATATTCTCTACCCGATACCCCTGTATGCTCCAGAATCACCCCTTTTTCCCACTCTCCTGCGTGATTCCTATACTTTACATTGTCACCGGTTCTCATAGGCTTGTGTGGCTTACCGCACTTATTGTCATGAAAACTTTTCTGACCCTGCTGTCGTTTCGCTCCTTGTTCTTTCTTGGGTTTTGCGTTTCGGGTATTAAATTTTCCTCCAGCGTCGGCAATCTCCCTCTCAGCCTTCTGCCCATTAGCAGCTGAGCCGGAGGTGCGTTCAAGATGGGCAACAGAGTGTTTCTGTAGTTTAGCAAAGCTAACTGAAAATCTGTCTTTGTGCCTAAAGATTTCTTTAACATGTTTTTAACCATTTGCACAAATCTTTCGACTTGGCCATTACTTTGGGGGTATTGCGGACTCGAATAGGTGTCTTGCAAAATCTTTATACTCATGGCTCTTAAACTGTGGACCATTGTCTGAAACCACCTGGCTTGGAATACCATGCCTTGCAAAGTTATCCTTTTTTTTAACAACGCTGTATCTTTTAACTTTGTGTATTAATCTACATTTATGAGGTAATTTTCATGATTTATCTCAAACAAATCTGCCCCTATTTTTTCGTAAGGTTGACATGTTATCGGGTGTTTCACCAAAGGTTTGTTGTGTAGACTTTTCCAATTATTCTGACACGTGTCACACCGACTGACTTTGTCTTCAATTTGTTTATTTATGTTAGGCCAGAACATGCAGTCACATGCCAACTGCTTGGACTTAGTGATGCCCAAGTGCGTCTCGTGCAACGCTTCAATCATTTCACCGCAGAGCTTTGGAGGTACCACAACCCGATTGCCTTTCATCACTAAGTTGTTTTCTACAGTCAGCTCGTCTTTGTATGGAATGTATTGTCTTAGACATGGAGGTGTTTGCATGCGTGTGATGTCCCAGCCATTCTCAATCTGTGTTGTTAAGATGGACATTGATACATCTCTTTCATACTCTCGGACAATTTTACTTAACAGACTGGACGATTGCATGTCCACTGCAGCGACACTGAGTGTGTCGTCAAACAGGTCAGCATGACCTACATTGGCACTGTGCGCTCGGGACAATGTGTCTGCAAAAAACATTAGAGAACCCTTAACATGACACAACTTAACATTGTAATTTTACAAACGCATTCGCATTCTCTGCAGTTTATGAATGGGTTTCTGCATTATCGCCACCAACGGTTTATGGTCCGTTTGAATTTGAACTTCCTTGCCAAAGATATAGTCATGAAATCTCTGGCATCTGAAACATATGGCAAGCATTTCTTTTTCAATAGTGGCATACCCACACTGCGCTGAGACGAGCACGCAAGATGCAAGTGCGATCCATTTGTCTCCCTGCATTAAAACAGCTCCTAACCCTGACTGACAAGCGTCTACCTGAACAACAATGGGCTTCTCGACATCATAGTACGCTAACACAGGAGCAGTCCTCAACTTTTCTTTGAGCTTGTCATATGCAACTTGTGGTTCGCTCTGCCAGTGCCACGCGATATCCTTAGCGACGAGGGTGCGCAGTGGTTTGGCAATCTCTGACATGTTAGGTATTGTAATATATGCGAGTTGCGTCTCGCCAATATGACGGTATGGTCTAGCAGCCTCCGAGCCCAGCGCGAGAGCCCACAACCCTTATGACGTAAGCGAGCCAAAGTGGCGAGGTGTGATCGAGAAATAAACCAGTTGTGAATCAGTACTCGCGGTGTTAACGTCTTGTTCTTTACATGGTGTCAGATAGACTCGGACCCTACGGACATGGCACTGACAAGCTTGAATTCACCTGCTCCGTTAAGCCTACAGGGCAATTTAGCGCTCAACTGGCGCACATGGTTACAGTCATACCACATACATGCGGTAACCACAGGAGCGGCTACAAAGACAGAAAAAATAAAGTTTTGTGTTTTTCTGCATGTTGCGGGGTTGGAAGCCCAGAAGCTGTATCAGGCGTTCAAGATAGAACAGGAACAGAAAGACAAAATACAGCCGCTAACCGACCTATTTGAGCAGTACTGCTATGGCCACACACATATAACTGTAGTGTGCTATAAATTTAATTCATACAACCAGACATCCGAAAACATGGACGCATACATTCTGGAATTGGAGCATCGAATCGCATTGTGTGATTACGAACAGCTAGAGGACTCCATGCTGTGTGACAGGTTCGTGTGTGGCGTTAAAAACAATAGGCTAAGGGACAGACTTCTAGAAACGCCAAATTTAACGCTAAGCATGTGCAGGTTGAGTGAAAACTGCCATGATCAGCTACGCAGTAGCACAGAAGTCACCAGTGAGTGTGTTGATACACTCAGCACATGCAGCAGCACCAGTCAGGCGCGCCGCGCACCACAGACAGCTTTACCACCATGTGCGCGCACATGGCCGGTGCATCGCAACCAGGTCGGCGCACCGCGCACCGCCTGTCCGAGGTGCGGGTACAACCACGCACCAAACCAATGTCCTGCTGCTAAGGACAAACAATGTCTCTGTTGAAAACGCATAGGACATTTCCAAAAAGTTTGTGGATCAAAAAACAATAGTCGGATGAAAGTGAATGAACTATACCATGCAAAACGCGGAGGAATAAGATAACGAACACAACATAGAGGACGACGAGCTCTTCATAGGAGAGTTGACAATTGCAGATATCAAACATGATTTGTGGTATGATACGCAAGTGGTGCAAAATGAACATATTATGTTCAAGCTAGACACCGGTTCACAGGCGAACATTATACCAATGGCAGTATATCGCAAAATGGACAACATGGTACTGCAACCGTCCAAGTGCTGCCTAGTTACATATTCAGGGCAGCGTATCAAGTCAGAGGGGGAGATTCACGTCGAAGTGGGAGGAATCACAATGTGTTTCTAAGTAACAGCCGACGGGAGCCCAATCCATGGCCGGGATGCGTGTGTGCAGCTGAAGTTGATCAGGCTTGTAAATGAGGTCGACGCGAGGACAGTCAGGACCAAGCCAGACAACCGCAAAGGCCGAGTGACTGCGACAGACGGAAAGTGCAAGCCTGCGCAAGAGTACAAACCCTTCCAGAAAGATGTGAACATGCTGGTAAATAAATACTATGATATCTGTTGACACGCCGTGCCGCATTCGGCATGCTGTGTCGGGCAAAGTTAAAGATGAAATTGATAAAATGTTAGAGTTAGGCGTGATAGTCCCACAGGTTGAACCTACTCCATGGGTTAGCTCAATAATGGTAGCAAAGAAAACAAACAAAATTAGAGACCCGACAAAGTTAAATAAAGCGATTTTGCGTACACCCTATCCCACGAGAACAATCAAAGAGGTAATTGCAAAAACTGCTAATGCTAAATATTTTTCTGTCCTGGATGCTAACAGCGGTTATTGGCAGATAGAGTTAAACAAAAAAAGTTCAGAACTATGTACCTTTAATACCCCATGGGGTAGGTTCCACTATACAAGACTGCCATTTGGCATAAAAACTGCCGGAGTTATATTCATTAATGAAATGAACAATATTTTATGTAACTTAGAGGGTGTCAATGTTGTCACGGACGACATTTTAGTGTATGGAGCAACGATAGCTGAGCACAATGCAAACCTAGAACAGGTATTTATTGAATATTATGAACATACTATACACTTGTGCACATACCCAACCATGCCTAGAAATCGCTGCATGCCTTGCTTGTCATGTGGCTCTGGCTGGTCCACAATCGCTTATATTCTGTCTGGATCTGGCTTCACACCTAGCTGGGTAAGTTGATGACCTACACCCTTTACTGTAGTTTTGCATAGCAAAGATTTGGATTCGTTTAATTTGACATGAACCGAGCTAGGTCAGTCCAACACTGCTCTGTCGTTGTGCTCCTCCATGGTTGACCCAAATACCAAAATGTTGTCCATGACTATACCTACACCAGGTAGATCGCCCATGATGCGGTGCATCTCCTGAATAAAAATGTCACCGGCTGTTTTGGTACCAAAAGGCAGGCGGGTGTACCTGTACCAGCCCCATGGAGTGTTAAATGTGCATACCAATGAACTTTCATAGTCCAACTTGATCTGCCAATATCCTGTCATAGCATCTAACACTGAGAAATATTTTGCATTCGCTGTCTTAGCTATAATTTTGTCAATAGAATTGGTTGGAAATGGCGCTCTCTTTGTTCAACTTAGTCGGATCCAGACAGATCCTTATCTTTTTAGTTTTTTTTACGATAGTTATAGAATTAACCCATTCAGTGGGTTCATCTTGTTTGACAATAACACCCATTTCCACGATACTCTTAAGTTTGTTGTGAACTTTGTCCGGAATTGCATATGGAATCCTCCTCGGTGGGTCAACAACAGGGTGCACAGATTTATCAACATGAATGACAGCATTTGATTTTATGAGACCTAGACCTTGAAAAACGTCTTTGTATTTGCTTACCAGATGTTCGGCTAGCAAACTGTGGTCGTTGGTTGGTGTGGAAATGTTTGTCGGCACACTAGAATGCACCTCATTGACCCACGCCAAGAAGCTCAACACAACACAAGCCTGCTAACTGAGAATCAGTTGACAGTTCTGCACCACTTGAAACGTGAAGTCTCTGTCGTCGATTTGAAGTGTTGCCTCACCGTCCGGGGTGATCCGATGCCCCGACAAAGTCAAAAGCGAACAGCGGGTGTTTGCCAGTCGGCCCGGTGCCACTCTGTCGAAGATGTTCCTTGGCAGAACTTTCGCCTCCGACCCGGTGTCGAGCTTGAACTTGACTGGATGACTGTTCACTTAGATGGTCGCATACCAGAGTTTCTCCTCCTTGTCTGCGCTGTGGTCGATGGTACCAACCCACCGATCCATAGTCGACACTTTGACTTCCGCCAGATCCGGGTCTACCTCAGCATTCTGAGGGTTGGGCTCTTCGATGGTCAATTTGTTGACTCTGCCCAGTCTGCTCCGGCAGACCTTTCCGATGTGCCCGATCTTCTGGCAAGCAATGCAAGCTTTGCCTTTCGCTGGGCAGACTCCCCAGCGGTGCTCGTATCTACAGTTCTGACAGTGGATCTTGAACTCGCCTGCACCGGAGCCACCAGCCTTCCAAGATGGCGATTTCCGAGATGGCAGCCCAGACGGACGAACCACCGGTGCACCGTATGTGCAGTCGCATATGTAATTAGAAAGTCAACTTCTTCGGTTTCAACGTCTGATTTGTTGTCCTCCAACTGATCAGAACTGAACTCATTGAGCGTGCACATGTTTATGCACTTTTCGAACGTTAGATCAGCTGTCTGCAGCATTTTGTTCCTTAAATTTGTGTTCTTCACGACAGCCACTAACCGATATCGCAACAGCGACTCCTCCACCTGTCCATACTCGCAATCTGTCACTCAGTCCCTTAACACAGTAATATACATGAACAGTAATATTCGCTAAGGGAGCAAACCCTAAGCAGAAAACCATGTGACTGTGGCAGCATTAAGGGTGGTTGATGTATGGAACTACCAACATCTCCCGACTGAATGCTTTATTCACCGTCCAGGGTTCTGAACTGCCAGCACCCTTTGTCATGATGTCATCTCATTAGCATATTCCTTTGTTCTCCACACATGCCTGGATGCCTTTATGCATATATTACAATTACCATATTGTGTGCTGACTGCACTGAGTTGTGGTCCACCGTGTTGTTGTTTTTGTTGTGGGCACCCATTGTGTCAATCTGCGTGATGAGCTGTAGTCAGACTCAGGCGTTCTTACCTAGGATAGGTGTGCCTGAGTGAACCACTTGAAAACGCATCCCATGTCATGCCAATTGGTTGAAGTCATTGGCCAGAGTGTGTCACTATAGTCTGCAACATGGGGGATCCAGCCTTGTACCTGCCATTTTGTTGAAGATCTTAGGTAGTATGTTGGCCTCTGATCCTCCTATCCAACATGAATCTCATATGTGTTTGTCCAATGTTTATGTTGGTATACCACAGGTCAGATATTGTAACTCTCTATTTATGTGCCCATGTGTTTTGTGTCTTAGTTGAACTTGAACTAGTTAGTTGAACTACGATTGAACTTGTAGCGGAGTACAGTTCTATAGAGGGAGTGCACGTGACGTCAGTACTCAGCATTCAGCGGCCAGCCATCTTGGATTACAAGCACCCTCCCTCGCCATGCTGTGAATGCATGCAGATACAGTAAAACAGAGTTTTCTTGTGTTATTGGAGGTCCTGGGCAGTTTACATCCAATGTGTTTACTTACAGCACTTTAGCAACAACTTTTGAAGCCAAAGTGCTCAAAACAGTGACAAATAAACCAACAAATCAGTAAATAAACACAGTGTAGGCAGTTGCAAGCCTTCTGTCTGTAATCCAATATGGCCACCGAAAGTTGCATTGTGACATCATTACAACCCCTCTATACTGCCGTGAATCTTCCGGTCTTCGGACCAGGCCACATGCAGGAAAATGCAGAACTGAACTTTTTCCGTCATAGGAAATAAACCAGTTTCTCCAGTTGGCTGCAAGATTGTTACCAAGTTTGAGAGGACCTGGTAGCTTTACGCCTGACAGCACCATGTCAATTTCTGGTCCTCCCGGATGGCAAAATCCAACATCTGAGTTTCAACGAGTCAAGTGAGTCAAGTGCTTTCGCTGGTTCCTCGATGGTGCCTTACCTGCCTCTACATACATATAAATACATTGCAGGCGACATGTGAAATTCAGCATTCGATACTACGCAGCACTAACGTCATCTAAGACTTTATCAGGTAGGGGCCACGACTTTGAATTCAAATCGTCTTGCTTTCTCAAGGCGTATTGAAAAACCAAGACAGTTTACATATAGAAACAAATAGCGGTGACATGTTACAGTGTATAACTTGTTTAATATTGAGGATGGAACCTAACAAAATATAACATTAAAATGGACATAAGTAGCTCTTCAAAGTTTCTATGAAGAAAATGCTCTTGTGTATAGTATGTTCATAATATTCAATTAAAACTATATTAAAATAAAGAGATAATCTTATTTTGCCTATAACATTGTGTTGGTTGTATTCTGGAATTAGTCATTTTTACTGGTGAACCACCATGGTCTATTTAGAAAAGTATTTTTCTTAGAAGCAAAATCCTGGACATAGTTAATGAGAAATAACCAAGAATATGAACAAATCATGATGCATAGCATCATATAAGCCATTACTCTAATGTACACACAGGCAGATGGGTTGTTGTTTTAGCAGTCTACACAAGGATGGCCACTGGAGCTGGGTGTGGGTGTCGGGACGGGGGTGTGTGTGGGTATGAGCGTGGGTGCAGTGGCATTTCTCTCGGTGTGGTATATCCATACAGTATATGTGTATGTGCATATACAGACAGATATATACATGTATATATATATATATATATATATATATGCATATACACACATATATATATGCGTATATAGGCATAATTATAAACATATATATGTGGACATATTTACGCATATATATATACATATATACGCATATATACGCATCGTCATCATCATGGTTTCGGTCGCGAGGCGACAAAGACTGCTTTCATTACTTGGCTGCCGCTCTCCATTTAGCTCTCTGTTGTGAGATGCGTATATACGCATATATACATATATACGCATATATATGTGTATATACACATATATACATGTAGATATGTATATATATGTGTATATATGTGTGTATATGCCCATCTATATGTGCATATATACATGTATATATATATATACATGTATATATGTGTATATATGCACATCTATATGTGATTATATATGCATATATGTATGAATGTATAGATATACTGGTACTGGTAGTAGGCCCCTACCCACATCCTCAAACTTAAAATCGAAGTTTGGAAGCAGTCATGGCTGAAGGACCATGACCCACACCCACCCTAAGTTTTTCAGTTGGACAGTTTACAAATGCATCCCCCCTAGCTTCTTTGTGTTGGTGTAACCCTGCAGCCATATAGACCAGGTTAGATGTAGTCATGCATGGTTGCCCCACCTGAAACCTCCCGCCCCCGACACCAACACACAGAAAGTAAGACACTAGCCACACCATTCTGGTCAATGATCATGTGGTGATATTATTTTAATTTTATTTAATTTTGATTTAAATTGATTTATTTATTATCCTTAATATTTATTTTTGTTCACATTATTTCTATCCATATGAGTTTCTCATTATTCACATGCTGTCAGGACCTCCCAGCATTCTGCCACCAATTGGACAAGTCTGAGATAAACAGTTCCTCTGTAGCTCAGATGGCAGAGTGTTGGTCTCAAGATCAGAGGGTAACTGGTTCGAATCTTGGAACCAGAAAACTTTTTTAATAAAAGAACGTCTTTTAAATGCATAATTATAATAATATTAATCAATATGCCTTTACCTGACTCGACATTAGTTGACTCCTGGGCTCGACTTTACCCGGCCTGACTTTACCTGGCCCGACTTTCCCCGGCCCGACTTTACCCGGCCCGAATTTACCCGGCCCGAATTTACCCCACCTGACTTTAACCGACCCGACTTTAACCGACCTGACTTTAACCGACCTGGCTTTAACCGGCTCGACTTTAACCGACCCGACTTTAACCGACCCGACTTTAACTAACTCCACTTCAACCGGCTCGACTTTACCCGGCTCGACTTTACCCGCCTCAACTTTACACGGCTTGACTTTACCGGGCTCGACTTTACCGGCTCGACTGTACCCGGCTCGACTATACCCGGCTCGAATTTACCTGGCTCGACTTTACCCGGCTGGACTTTACCCAGCTCGACTTTACCCGGCTTGACTTTGCCCGGCTCGAATTTACCCGGCTCGACTTTACCAGGCTCGACTTCACCCGGCTTGTCTCCACCCAGGTCGACTCCACCCGGCTCGACTCCACCCAGCTCGACTTCACCTGGCTCGACTTCACCCGGCTCGACTTCACCCGGCTCGACTTCACCCGGCTTGACTTACCTCGACTTTACACTGCTTGACTTTATCTCGACTTTAGGCGACTCAAAGTTTAGCCGACTCGAGTTTAGCCGACTCGAGTTTAGCCAACTCAATTTTAGCCAACTCGAGTTTAGCGCACTCTATTTTAGCCGACTCGACTTTAGTAGACTCGAGTGGAGTCAGGTAAATTTGGGTCGGGTAAACTCGGGTCAGGTAAAGTGGAGTCAGGTAAAGTGGGGTCGGGTAAAGTGGGGTCAGGTAAAGATGAGTTGGGTAAAGTAGGGTCAGGTAAAGTAGGGTCAGGTAAAGTCGGGTCGGGTAAAGTCGGGTCGGGTAAATTCGTGTTGACTGAACTCGTTTCGGGTGAAAACGGGTGGGGTGAACTCGGGTCGGGCGAAGTCTGGTGGGGTGAAGTTGAGTCGGGTGAAGTCGACTCGGGTTAAGTCGACTCGGGTGAAGTCGGGTCAGGGAAAGTTGAGGCGGGTAATGTAGAGGCGGGTAACATCGCGGCGGCTAATGTCGAGGCGGGTAATGTCATGGCGGGTAAAGTCGAGCAGGGTAAATTGGGGTCGGGTAAAGACGGATCAGGTAAAGTAGGGTCAGGTAAAGTCAGGTCGGGGAAAGCTGTGACGGGTAAAGTGTTGTCGGGTAAAGTCGGGTCGGGTAAAGTCGTGTCGGGTGAACCCGGGTAGGATGAACTATGTCGGGTGAAGTCGGGTGGGGTGAAGTCGATTCAGGTGAAGTCGAGTCGGGTGAAGTCGACTCGGGTGAAGTCGAGTCGGGTGAAGTCGGGTCGGGTAAAGTCGAGGCCGGTAAAGTCGAGGCCGGTAACGTCGAGGCCGGTAACGTCAAGGCCAGTAACATGGGGCCGGGTAAAATTGAGTCGGGTATAGTCATGTCGGGTGAACCCCGTGTAAATATATACGGATTTTCGGTTCGGAATTATATATTGGCAGTGAGCATTGTGCGTAATGCTTTGGCATTGCGGGTAATCAGGATCACGAAGACAGTACAAGGCATGCCAGTAGCCAGGACGTCTTTGGCGCCGACTAGCGGAATTCTTCAGAACTACGTATTTAACTCAGTCGCCGACTAGCGGTTTCTTTACTTAGCCTCGCCACCGTGGATCTCAGGTTCTGATGACGTAGCAGACAGTGTGCTTAAACTGTTGACGCGGTGCTTTGTGGGTACAACTTAGCTATATAAGGCGACGCAGCAGTTGGTTTGTGTCATTACGACCGGAGGAGCCAGGAGACTTTGACCAGACTTAAAAATTGGGATTCACTGCAGCCGGCCTGACCGGAGGAGCCAGGAGACGTTAAGCATGGGAATCAGTGTAGTAGCCCACTGGGACAGCACTAAATTCTCCGGCGATCGACACAGCAGGGAGCCGGCAACACACGTGCCGGTTCGCCGGCACGACGTTAAAATTCTCCGACGATTGACGAAGCAAGGAGCCGGCGAACGACGTAGCAGGGAGCCGGCAACACAGGCGCCGGTTCGCCGGCACGATGTTAAAATTCTCCCACGATTGATGAGGCAAAGAGCCGGCAACACGCGCGCTGGTTCACCGGCACGATATTGGACTCCGACGATTGACGAAGCAAGGAGCCGGCGACACGCGGGCCAGCCCGCCGGGACAACACTGTAGCAGCTGCCGTCGACCTGGAAAACACTAAATTCTCCGGCGATCGACATAGCAGGGAGCCGGCAATACACGCGCCAGGTCGCCGGCACAACGTTAAAATTCTCCGGCGATCGACGAAGCAAGGAGCCGGTGACACGCGCGCCGGGAGACATTACCAAGCCTTAAGCATGGGAATCACTGTAGCACGAGCAAGGAGCCGATAACACGGGAGCCAGGTCGCCGGTGTAATATTAATTCTCTGGCGATCGACGAAGCAAGGAGCCGGCGATACACGCGCCAGCCCGCCGGCTCAACACTAATTCTCCGACGATTGACAAGCAGGGAGCCGGCAACACGCTCGCTGGCACGATGTTAATTTCTTCGGTGATCGACGAAGCAAAGAGCCGGCGACACGCACGCTAGGAGATGTTATCAAGCCTTGAGCATGGGAATCACTGTAGCAGCTGCCGTCGACCAGGAACAAACTAATTTCGTCGACGATTGACGAAGTCGGGAGCCGGCGATATGCACGCCAGCCGGCCGGGACAATACTAATTTCTCCGGCGATCGACGTAGCAGGGAGCCGGCAACACACGCGCCGGTTCGCCGGCACGACGTTAAATTTCTCCGACGATCGACCAAGCAAGGAGCCGGCGATATGCGCGCCAGCCCGCCTGGACAATATTAAATTCTTCGGCGACCGACGTAGCAGGGCGCCGGCCACACACGTGCCCCGGTCCGCCGGCACGACGTTAAATTCTCCGGCGATTGACGAAGCAAGGAGCCGGCGATATGCGCGCCAGCCCGCCGGGACAACACTAAATTCTCAGGTGATCGATGTAGCAGGGAGCCGGCAATACACGCGCCAGTCCGCTGGCACGACGTTAAAATTCTCCGGCGATCGACGAAGCAAGGAGCCGGCGACAGGCACACCAGGAGACGTTATCAAGCCTTAAGCATGGGAATCACTGTAGCACAAGCAAGGAGCCGATAACACGGGAGCCGGGTCGCCGGTGTAATATTAATTCTCCGGCGTATTTAACTCAGTCGCCGACTAGTGGTTTCTTTACTTTGCCTCGCCACCGTGGATCTCAGGTTCTGATGACGTAGCAGGCAGTGTGCTTAAACTGTCGACGCGGTGCTTTGTGGGTACAACTTAGCTATTTAAGGCGACGCAGCAGTGGGTTTCTGTCATTACGACCGGAGGAGCCAGGAGACTTTGACCAGACTTAAAAATTGGCCTCCCACCCACCCCACGTATGACATTTAGTAGGGCCATAGCATCTCTAGCCTCGTTTATAAGCACTTGTGAGCTGACATTGTGTAACCGGACGTTTCAACCTTACCTTGATTAAAGTTACCATAATTATACTTGCTGTCTTCGTGTTTTTCCTGATTATTACTCGACTTTAGCGCACTCTATTTTAGCCGACTCGACTTTAGTAGACTCGAGTGGAGTCAGGTAAATTTGGGTCGGGTAAACTCGGGATCAGGTAAAGTGGAGTCAGGTAAAGTGGGGTCGGGTAAAGTGGGGTCAGGTAAAGATGAGTTGGGTAAAGTAGGGTCAGGTAAAGTAGGGTCAGGTAAAGTCGGGTCGGGTAAAGTCGGGTCGGGTAAAGTCGTGTTGGCTGAACTCATTTCGGGTGAAAACGGGTGGGGTGAACTCGGGTCGGGCGAAGTCTGGTGGGGTGAAGTTGAGTCGGGTGAAGTCGACTCGGGTTAAGTCGACTCGGGTGAAGTCGGGTCAGGGAAAGTCGAGGCGAGAAATGTAGAGGCGGGTAACATTGTGGCGGCTAATGTCGAGGTGGGTAATGTCATGGCGGGTAAAGTCGAGCAGGGTAAAGTGGGGTCGGGTAAAGACGGGTCAGGTAAAGTAGGGTCAGGTAAAGTCAGGTCGGGGAAAGCTGTGACGGGTAAAGTGTTGTCGGGTAAAGTCGGGTCGGGTAAAGTCGTGTCGGGTGAACCCGGGTAGGATGAACTATGTCGGGTGAAGTCGGGTGGGGTGAAGTCGATTCAGGTGAAGTCGAGTCGGGTGAAGTCGACTCGGGTGAAGTCGAGTCGGGTGAAGTCGGGTCGGGTAAAGTCGAGGCCGGTAAAGTTGAGGCCGGTAACGTCGAGGCCGGTAACGTCAAGGCCGGTAACATGGGGCCGGGTAAAATTGAGTCGGGTATAGTCATGTTGGGTGAACCCCGTGTAAATATATACGGATTTTCGGTTCGGAATTATATATTGGCAGTGAGCATTATTATTCATGGGCGACGGAGTGGGGACTAAGGTTATATAATAGACAAGCAATGAATATCCCACTAACATTATGACATGATATAAGCTATGTGAAATATATGTGCATACATGAGGCCCGAGATTATGAAGAGATGTTCCTATAAGAGACAGTACATGATTGTTGAAATGTCCCTCTATGCACCCATAAAGAGTGCAATTGGAGAAAAAGGACCTGTTTTATATATATATATATATATATATATATATATATATATATATATATATATATATATATACATATATATATACATATATATATATATGTATATATATATATATATATATTTGTAACTGTCTGCAACTACCTGTCACTACCAGACCTATGGCCAAGCACACCAGCCATTCCACATTCCTTAGGGCCACACCCTCCAGGCTGGGTTGGATGGCAGCTCCCCATATTAGGGCATTGTGCTGACCAATCTGTAGGGGGTGTCTGATTGGCTGGCTGTGGGAGGTCCAGTCACCTGCACTCTTTTGGCCCTCTGACCACACCAGCCTCACTTTGAGATTAATTATTCAAGAAACTGCTCCAGACACACTGGAGAGATCACTCTACTGCTGGTGCTTGAGTGTGACACACCTATTCTTGAGCAGGGACCCGAGACACTCTGTCTGATGCTATCAAAATTCATATATCTAAATTGAGTTGAGTGCAACAACCAAGGGACTCTGGTTCAATGGGCTGTAGGCACTGATTCATAGACAGGCTAAAGAGGTAATGAGATTCTGTGTGAACAGAAGGTAAGGGGTGAAGGTGATAGGTCACTAGTAGGTGAACAGGAGTTGATGCCAATAAAGCACAACATCTTCACTGTCAATCTTTGTCACTTGTCTTCCCTTTCTTCCTTATGAGTTTGTTTAAGGGTTTGTTTAAGAGGTGAAATGAAGGGGGAGAGTTTATGGTATTCTCTGGTGCTCTGAGCATCCCAGGCACTCAGAAATACTATACCCGGTTCGGCTGAACTCGGGTGGGGTGAGGTCGGGTGGGTCGAAGTCGAGTCGGATGAAATTGAGTCGAGTGAAGTCGAGTCAGGTAAAGTCGAGCCGAGTAAAATCAAGCTGGGAAAAGTGGGGTCGGGCAAAGATAGGTCGGGTAAAGTAGGGTCAGGTAAAGTCGGGTTGGGGAAAGTTGTGTCAGGTAAAGTGTCGTCGGGATCGGTGAACCCGGGTCGGCTGAACTCGGGTCGGCTGAAGTCGAGTCGGGTGAAGTTGAGTCGGGTGAAATCGACTTCGGTGAAGTCGGGTCGGGTGAAGTCGAGTTGGGTAACGTCAAGGCGGGTAATGTCGAGGCCGGTAACGTCGAGGTGGGTAACGTCGACGAGGGTAGCATCGAGGCGGGTATCGTCGAGCCGGGTAATGTCGAGCTGGGTAAAGTCGAGCCGCATAAAGTCAAGCCGCGTAAAGTCAAGCCGCGTGAAGTCGCACCGGGTAATGTTGCGCCGGTCAATGTCATGCCGGGTAAAGTCACGCTGGGTAAAGTTGTGCCAGGTAATTCATGACACGAGATGGAGCTATAGTATGGAATTTTATTGGAGATCATAATAGTACTCGGTAATAGTAGAACAATAGGTAATCAATTGAGAGGTAGACAATGTGGAGCAGTAGGTACAATAGGCGGAAAAGTCCATGTGGGGCAGTATGAACAGTAATAAGATGTACAGGTAGATAGTGGAGTGATATGAAGGTAGATATGAGTCCATTGGATCATGGTCAGTTCTTGGAGGGGGAGGAACAGTGGGAATGGTCGTTGCGATGTAGTCAATAATGGGGATCTGAGCTTATGATGGAGGTCTGTGTGGAGTCAGGTCGCGAAGCGGGCCTCAACCCTTTTGTCTGCTGTGTAAGTGGGGTGGGTGGGACGGTGAGAATAGAGTAGGGAGGTCTTGTCGGTGTGGTGTCTGGAGGTGAAGTGCGCCGGGCCGGTGGATGGGATGGGGAGGAAGTGAAGTCACGGTTGTCGCTGGTACCTGTCAACGTTGGGCGCTCCGGTGCCGCCGCCTTTATGGAGGCGGGGGAAGTATGGAGGCTGGAGAGGGGAGGGGAGGGGGGGAGGAAAGAGGTGGGCAGTAGGTGGGGGGGGGGAAGGGAGGTCAGCTCCGACTGGGTCCCGAATTACCCATATTACCGAGGCGGATATGAGTCCATGTGGGGCGGGCAGGTATGTTGGTTCATGGTAATATCTTGGAGTGGGAGGAAGAGGGGGAAAGGTCGTTGTCAACAATGGGGGATCTGGGCTTATGATGGAGGTCAGTGTGGAGTCAGGTCGCGATGCGGGCCTCAACCAAATAAAGTTGAGAATGCCCGGGTCGCGGCGGTGAATGCGTCGGCCCGTACATACTGGTGGACAGCGGCAGAGAGCCAATGGCCAACGTCTTGGATGTCCTTGAGGGTCGCCCCGGCGCAGGCGCATGCCTGGGCCGCCCCCCTCCGGATGCTGTGGAGAGGTAGCGGGCATGCTTGGAGTAGCCGCGAGGTGGGCAAGAGCAGCTTGGAGAGCCCGGGTCCGTGTTCCAGTCGTTAAGGGGCCGGTGTCGACTGTGATGAACACTGGGCCACCGGGGGGAGGGGCCGTCGAGGCGGCATAGCGTTGCCAGGCACGGACCGGGCAGTATCGGGAGGTCGAGATCCGAGGTCGAGATCCGAGGGATCTGGATGTTGTAGGCGTCAGAGGCCGTCCTGGATGTTTTCGTGGATCATATGCAGACGGTGAGGTGAGTGATGTTGTCCGTGATGTCCGCCCCCTGTATGGTGTATCCTGGGTCTTGTCTGTGGCCGGTGACCGGTAGGTTTCCTTGCCGCAAGAGGGTGAATGAAGTATCCCAGGAGGAGGGCGGAACTTTACCCAGCTTGACTTGACCTGGCTCCACTTTACCCAGCTCGACTTCACCCTGCTCCACTTTATTCGGCTCGACTCTACCCGACTCGGCATATATTTGCATAATTATATTCATATACATGCATATATGTGCATATATACACATACATACACGTAGATACGTATGTATACACGTATATACGCATATATACATATATTATATGCATATATACATGTAGGTACATGTATATATGTTTATATATGCGGATAGGTCCACATATATTCGCATATATGTATGTATAGATATACATATATGTATATTTTACCTCGGTATACAGCCTCAGGCTAGCCTCAGGCTAGAGGGAAGGAAGCACATCCGGGTCCAGCAATTAGCATAAACAACTCACGATTGGATTACATTTCGTTGAGTTGCTCCCGCAAATTTAGTCTACACACAAGCTAATATGCAGTAAGTATATTAAAAACTGTGGTTAGCTTATTTATGATGCATTATAGCATCAATGTGGAAAGTTCAGAACTTTTTGGACTAGTTTATTCGGTTATAAAAAACCAAGGATAGAACGCTTTAGATTCCTTGATCGAAGGAACAAAACCGATACTTAGCGGTGTTATCAACACCCGTGTGACATGGGTAGAGATGTGGGCTCTGCCTCATCTCCTGTGGAAATTCTCTCGGACTCTAATAGAGAGTGTTGTTGGAGATGCTCCTGGATTTCTTTTATAGACTCCTCACAAACTTTTTCAGGCGTTTCTCCGAGTTTCGTAGCATTTTCTCCAACCTGCTGGCACAATAGTCGCAGGATGGAGAAGTGTGCGGAACAGAGGGATGGGCGAGCCGATACACTGGTCCCGACCCCGCATGAGATTTGGGCTTGACCCACAATCTACACCAAAAATTTAGCTTATTACGCCTGTGTTAGAACGGTATAAACACGTTCTCTAACACCACTAGATGTCCAATTAAGTTATAAACAATAAGATTGTGACATTTAGAAATACCGGGACTGACCAATACTTTTGTTTCAGATCCCGATGGCCACAAAGCGGAGTAAGCGTGTTGCAGCAGCAGTGGAGGGACGCGCTCCGAGAGGCTCGGACGAGGAGTATGACTCCTCACCGGTGTTGTCGGCCATGCCCTCACCACAGCGCGGGGCGCATATCCTCTCCGATGCGGAAGAAGAGACAATGCCTGCGGGCCCGACACCTCCAGATTGGGAGTCTCGGTGGGCGTCTAAGGAGAGTCACATTCTGTCCCTCCAACCACCGCCGTCTCGGAAACGGCAAATGCCGGGATTCCACGACGAGTCGGACTGGGAAGATTTCTCAGAAACAGACTCGGCGATTGAGCCTAGGGCTCCTCCTCCTCCTAAACGGAGGAAGAAGAAGAAACAGGCCAGTTCTTCGGGTGACGATTTCACCAAAGAAAGGAACAAGACAGGGCTGCGCAAAAAGCGCAAGCCCAAGTCCAAGAAGAAGAAGAAGAAAGATTCTTCTTCCGATTCTCCCCTGATTCCACTTCGATGGAATCAGACTCAGACACAAAATACGAAGGTGTCTAGGCTGCCATCGGTGGCAAGGTGTCTAAAAAGGTGGCGAAGCCGAAAGCTAAGCGGGTGAAAACCACCACGCTTATGCGCGAGACCATTAATGGTCATTTCCGCACCTTCAAACCTGCGGAAATCATCTCCAAGTTAGGAGATGAACTGATGGGCATTAAAGGTGTCCCCAACTCCATCATTAAAGAGATGGACAGAGATGTCAACATGACGGTAGACCATAAGAAATTCGAAAGCGTGTTGCAGATAGTGCATAAGGCAGTGCTCGGTACCCTGATGGCCATCACTCGGTGGCAAATAGGATGCAAAGAGAAAACAAGTTCTCATCCTTGGCCAAAACCATGGACAAAGGCATCGCGATGCTAACAGCGGCAGGTAATTACCTGTCGTATAGAAGATACGAGAATGTCTTCAAGGCGGTTTGCACAGACGTCAGCAAAGAGGTGGCCCGCTCAAAGAAGGTCAAACACAGACTTTCCAAGTCCCCACGGCCTCTAAAACCACACAAACTGTAAGCAACTTTGTGGTTGGCAATATTCATAACCATTTTTCTGAATGGAACAAAATTACCAGTGACCAAGATATTTTAAATATAGTTAAAGGTGTTCGAATTCCCTTCATACAAATTCCGGTACAAGGGAGAGTTCCTTTTCCCTATAAAATTGAACCAATTGAACGAGAGGCACTAACTGAACAGGTACAAAAATTCTTTGACAAAGGAATTATACAAAAAGTGACACACTGCCCAGGAGAGTTTATTTCAAACATCTTCTCGAGACCGAAGCTTAACGGGGACGTTCGAATGATCCTGGATTTAACAACCCTTAATAAAATGATCGAATATCAACATTTAAAAATGTTCTCGCTAGATACGGCACGAGATCTGATTACACCAGATGTGTGGATGGCTAGTGTTGACTTACAAGATGCATATTACACGGTTCCCATAGCGGAACAGCACCAGAAATTTCTCCGCTTTCTTTGGGATGACCAACTCTATGAGTTTACCTGCATTCCGAATGGCTTAGCTTGTGCCCCTCGTTTGTTCACTAAACTGCTAAAACCTGTTTTCTGGAATGGTCACATAATGTTTCCTTACATAGATGATTCCTTTATAATGGCGTCAACACAAATTGCTTGTGTAAACGCAGTTTTGGATTTGTGTGCATTACTCACTAAATTAGAGTTTTATGTACATCCACATAAGTCAGTGCTTAAACCAACGAAACAACTAAAATGTTTAGGGTTTATTCTTGATACACAGTCCCTCACAGTGTCGATAACAGAACAGAAACTAACTAAGTTTATGACCACAGCGACCCAGCTTCTTAAGTTACCGAAACCTAAGATTAGACAGGTCGCAGTCCTCATCGGGATAATGATATCTTATGCACCCGCTATTCTATACGGGAAAGCCCATATTAAATCTCTAGAAATAGATAAAAATTTAGCGTTAGCACGGACTAAAGGCAATTTTGAACGAAAGATGTTTATTTCTGAAGAAGGGTTACAGGATATTGGATGGTGGATGCAACATATAGCAAATTCACCAAATCCAATCCGCATGGCGGAACCAAATACAGTAATTACCACTGACGCTTCGCTAGGGTTGGGGAGCCCATCGAGATGGGGTGGCAACAGGAGGTAGATGGCTACATGATGAAAAGTCAGACCACATTAATGCGCTAGAATTGAGTGCTATTTATCTTGGCCTACGTAGCTTAGTAAAGATAACTAAATCACAAGTTAGAATACTAACTGATAACACTACTGCTATGGCATATATCCGTAACATGGGTGGAACCAAGTCAAAGCCTTGCAATCAGTTTTCTAAACTGATTTGGAACTGGGCACAGGCTCAACAAGTCTGGCTGACTGTAGTGCATATCCCAGGGTCACAACATACACTTGCAGACCATAAGAGTAGAAAATTCCATGACCATTTAGAATGGTCCCTCTCTACACCCTTGTTTAACATAATCTGTGCAAAATGGGGACACCTAAAGTTGACTTATTTGCATCACGAAACAATAACAAGTTGCCCTGCTATATTTCTTGGCATCCCAAACCGGATGCTTGGAAAGTGGATGCATTTTCTATTAACTGGGCAAATAATTATTTCTATATTTTCCCACCGTTTAGCATTATCAGCCGAGTGGTGAGAAAAATCAGCATGGAGGGGACACACGCCATACTGATTGTGCCCGATTGGGACACGCAACCTTGGCTGCCAGCAGTTTCACAACTGGCAAAAGAACATATACGATTCCCAAGAAAAGCTGGGAACCTAATGCACCACGGACCGCTAGTGGTTCACGGTGACGTGTCAGCGACACCCCTATTGGCATTCCTTTTCTAAGGAAACACCTACAGCAATTTGGATTGGATAAAATTACTGAAGACAGAATAGTAGCCGATGCTTGGAGGCCAGGAAGTGTCAAAATGTACACAACATATTTAAAGAAATGGGGTGTACATTGTTTGCTAATGAAAGTCAAGCCAACAAATCCAACAATTGCACAAGTAGCCCGTTTTCTTCGCTCTCTAGAGGATGAAGGACTAGGGTTTGGGGCAGTCAATGCGGCCAGATGCGCGTTATCAATTATCTTACCTAGAATTGATGGAGATACAGTTGGTAAACATTATGTCCTACATTATCTACTTCGGTCAATTTATCAAAGGAATCCTCCAAAACCAAAGTATAGTCGCTTTTGGGATGTTTCTATAGTATTTAAGTTGTTTAAGGCTTGGCCTCAGAACTCTTTGTTAGATATAAAACAATTAGGTTTTAAGGTAGCTGTCTTGTTACTGTTAGTAACGGGACACAGAGGACAAACGATTGTTGCTCTATCCTTAAATGGACTCGAAATAGACAAGAAACAAGCTACGTTTGATTTAGCACAATTGCTAAAATCGAACACATTAGGTGACCCTTTATCTACGGTTCACTTAGACTATTTCCCAGACGATCGAAAATTATGTGTTGTGTCAGCCATACGGGATTATATATCCAAGACTAAGGACTTACGTACATCACAACAACTGTTAGTGAGCTTCATAAAGCCACATAAGGCAATTTCAAGAGACACCCTTGCCAGATGGACAATCACGGTGTTGAAATTGGCTGGAGTGGATACGGGCAAATACTCTTCCCACTCGACCAGAGGTGCCATGGTCTCCAAGGCACGTTTGCTCGGCATTTCTGTAAAAAGAATACTAGCGCACGCAGGCTGGAACACGGCTAAATCGTTTGCAAAACATTACAACAAACGACTAGAAAAGCCTACCGGTATTGCAAAGCGCCTACTCACCAACTAACAAGAATAGGTGAGAACAAAACCTTTGTATGATACAATTACTAATACGATGACACATAAACATGTTATAATAAGATTGAATGAGATTAAGGATAAAAATGAATTATGTAAAAGTCTCCCTAGCCTGAGGCTAGCCTGAGGCTGTATACCGAGGTAAAATAGTATAGTTATACGAGTCTTACCTGGGTATAGATGATGGATAACTGTTGTTTTCCCGAGGTATAAGCCTCGGATAGATGTGGGCTAGGGCCCGCCCACCACACCCTACCACGTCTATTCCGTTATTGTACCATTACGGGAAAATCATAGTATCCATTGTATTGAAACATCATTTTTATCCTGAATAAGTAGGTAAAGATTGCTGGACCCGGATGTGCTTCCTTCTCCCTAGCCCACGTCTATCCGAGGCTTATACCTCGGGAAAACAACAGTTATCCATCATCTATACCCAGGTAAGACTCGTATACAACAACAAATATTACAAGTAATGTGTAACAGTTTATTTGTAAACTTGTAAACATCTTTCAGAGTTACTCTGGTTATAAACAAAATAAAGAAAGGTTAAGCGTAAGCTATTACAATGTCATGGTTCTTTTATGAGAAGGAAATTAAGTTAGTAGTCGGGTAAAATACTCTATATAGTAAAATACTATATAACGGTATGTTTCTAAGCATAATATAATTGTTCACTTCCCCATTACCAATCTTACTTCCACAACACACCCATACACTCTCTGCCTTTCAGTTTCACTATGTTCCACACTAGTTGGGGGGGGGGGGTCCCAGTATATAGTGTTACTGATAGTACCCCTATCATCAAACTTAAAAAAAGGTTTGGCAGCAGTCATGGCTCAATGACCATGACCCACATCCACCATACATTTTTCAATTGGACAGTTTACCCACCTGACACCTCCTCACCCCCCCCCTACACACACACAAAGTAAGACAATAGCCCCACAGCAACACTGGTCTGCAACCCACACGCCCTCCAGCCCACCTCAAGCCACACCATTGATGATGTGGTGATATTTATTTAAATTAGATTGAATCTATATTTAAATTGATTTATTACCCTTACTATTTAACCTTGTTCATATTATTTCTAACCATATTGCTAGAGATGGGAGTCCTGGCCTGCTGGTGACGGGAGTCCCGGCATGCTGGATATGGGAGACCCGGCCTGCTGGGTGATGGGAGTCCCGGCCTGCTGGAGGCGGTAGTCCCTGCCTACTCCCGGCGATATATATATATATATATATATACGTATATATATATGCATACATATGCATATATATATGAGTGATTCTCCAGAATTGGAGACCCCATTGTTGCATTAGTGCAAAAATTTAAAATGTATTCTGAACATCTATTGTATACTATTTATAAACTTCCATGTGAGTGAAATCATCAACCAAAAACAAAAAATCACTACCACCTCTGGTTTAGATGTAATTAGGCTTCAAAGAATGTTGATACACAGAGTGCCCTGTGTGTTACAATGTGACGCCACCATCATTTAAGTACAGTATCACAGATATTGACCAGATTATTGGTATGGGATGTTGAAGTACAACAGGAAAGATAACTTTTAAAGCACAAAGTGCAGTATCTACATTAAACACTGATCACAAAAAAACTAAATTTAATTTGTGACACCGTAACACACATCCCATCACAAATCAAATGGTCAAGACATAGAATGGCCATTTCAACTTTGGTATATTTTGTTACGGTCAAATAACAAAACATATTCACATCAAAATATCAAGACTAGACTTTAAAAGTATTGTAGAATTTTGATCGGATTCTGATCCTAGCCATGAATCACACGTTTTGGGGACGTACTTACATGTGCACAAAAAACGTGACACCTCATCAATTATTGCAGTTTATGTCACTTCCTGTTGGAGTTTCCATCTAAAACATCACCAATCTGTCTGCTAAGATGGTTTGTTTAGTCTGGAGTCTTCCCTTCCCTCATTATGACATTTCAGCTCTCAAATTTCGAATTTGTAAATTGGTTGGGACGTACGTTACAAATGTGACACCATCAATAAAAATTGCTTTAAATCGGCCAATTTCTGATAATTCCAGATTATCTCTTATTATTTGAAAACATTATAGGTCATAGATTAAATAAAAGTACTACTGATTATGCATACCATGCTTGATAACTGATCAAACTAATGAACCATCTGTGCTGTCAGTGTGACACCAACGGTACGCACAGGACAGGTATGTTTACAGCGATATTGTCATGTACCTATGCAATGTAAAAACTAAAAGTAGTGAAAAATATCTTTATTGATATAATCTTGCCAACATAAAAGCAAATTGAATTAACTGTGCTTGATAGTTTTCTTTATTTACAGCTTCAAAGATGGTGGGCACTCCAGTGCAAATTCATTGCTGCCATTTTTTGGTCAATTTTCCACTTTATTTAATTATTTTTACACCTTGCGGACTCATGTGTTTGGTTTTGATTACTAGTGTTTGTTTAGTATATTCCCTATAGGTATATGAACAAATTGTTTTCCTGAAATTGTTTTGAAGAGTTTAGTGATTAATAATGAAGCACATCCCAACGGGTCTCCAATTCTGGAGAACTACTCATATACATATATGTGAATATATGTGTTTATATGCACAAATATACACATATATTCATGTATCTACACGTGTCTACATATATATATATATATATATATATATATATATATATATATATATATATATATATATATATATATATATATATATATATAGGTTAAGTTAGACGAGACTTACCTGGGTATAGTTGAAGGATAACTTCTGTTTTACCGAGGAATGTGCCCCTTGGTAGTCCCAGTACAGGGAGATGAAGCAGTTCCGGTCTCAAGTCAATTTTTACCTAATTTGGAGGGTTAAAATATGAGCCAATTGTCTATTTAGCTGTCTTACATGGAAATTTTAATTTCCCTTTGTAAACTTAATTAATTTTTATATTATTTCACAAATAATTTCTTCTGTATCGCAAGGAGCTGGTTGGGTTGGCCCTGTACTGCGACTACTAAGGGGCACAGCCCTCAGTAAAAGAGAAGTTATCCTTCAACTATACCCAGGTAAATCTTGTCTAACTTAACCTATTTTACCTCGGGTTGTTGCCTCCAAGGCATTCACAGCCCAGGGAGATTTTTACGTACAGAGTATTTTACCCGACTACTAACTTCATTTCCTTCTCATAAAAGAACCATGACATTGTAATAGCTTACGCTTAACCTTTCTTTATTTTGTTTATAACCAGAGTAACTCTGAAAGATGTTTACAAGTTTACAAATAAACTGTTACACATTACTTGTAATATTTGTTGTTGTATTACGTCATACAGACTAAACTCGCCTGTTTTTAGCATTGTCCAATAACCTTTTGGCTACTTTGTTATGTTTTTCCACTTTCTTGTTGTAGTGGAGAGCAAAAGATCTGGGTGTCTTCCAGCCTGCATGTTTTAGGATAGTGTTAACTGAAATTCCCAATGCTCTAGCCTTTGAAGCTGCCGCCCCTCGAGTTGAGTGTGGCCCAAACTCCTTTGTATTAACACCTGCCCTGTCAAGTAGTTGAACCGTCCAACGTGTCTTTTGTGCGCCCTAAATACGCTTTAAGAGCTCTAACTACACATAAACGTGGACACTCATCGTATGCATACAAAGATATTGATGACAATGGATCTCCAAGTCTATTTGACTTAAGTAATTCCTTCTCCTGTTCCTCCAACCCCTCAATGGAGAGAGCAACAATGGTTTGTCCTCTGTGTCCTGTTACAAAGAGTAATAAAACGACCAATTTTAACGTAAGTTCCCTGAGATTCAAGTTCCTATTTCCCGGCCAGTTTTGTAGTAAATCAAACACTTTATTCATATTCCAAAACCTGGAGTACTTTGGTTTTGGTGTTTTTTTTGCATAAACTGACCGCATAAGCCAATGCACCAGCTGATGTTTGCCAATTGTTTGTCCATCCACCCTGGGCAAAACCACCGACAAAGCGCATCTTGCTGTGTTTATTGCACCAAACCCCAGCCCTTCCTCCTCTAGGGTCCTTAGAAAACGGCAAACTTGTGCCACTGAAGGTGCTAATGGATTAACACCTTTCATAATACAAAACAGTCCCCACTTTTTTAACGCATTTGCATAAAGCTTAACTGTCCCTACACGCCAAGCCGATGACACAATAAATTACAACGTCGTTGGGTCTAGCCCAAACGGTTGAAGATATCTTCTCAAAAACGGAATACTGCCAAGGGGGTTGTTGACACGTCTCCCTTTTCCTCCAGTGGCCCCTGTGGGACCAGATTTTCCTGTGCTCGCGGCAGAAATCGCTGTTCTCGACTCCACCTGTTGAGTGCAGCAAACCATGGTTGGCTTGGCCGATGCGGCGTCACTAGGATAGCATTGGCTTCCTCTATCCACAGTTTGCAGGTGACTCTTGCAATCATGCTGAACGTTGGGAACACAATAAAGAAATGGTTTGACCATTCAAAGGTAAATGCATCTACCCTCCAAGACTCAGGTTCTGGTTTCCACGACACATATTTAGGAATTTTGAAATTCATTCGTGAAGCAAACAAGTCTACCTCTGGTTTTCCCCAGAACCCACAAATTTTATTAAAGTTTTTTGGAGACAGTGCCCATTCAAGATGGTCCTTAAACTGCCTACTGTGCTAATCTGCTAATACATTTAGTGAACCTGGGATGTAAGCCGCTGTGAGCCAATTCCGTCTCGTCTCCGCCCAATACCAAATTTGTTGGGCCACTACATTACATTCTGGAGACCTTGTGCCTCCCATTCTGTTTATGTATGCCAAGGTAGTTGTGTTGTCTGTATAGATCTGAATGTGTACTTCCTTTTCTGTTTTTAAACTTTGCAACCCCAGCCATACGGCCCTTAATTCCAACACATTACTGTGAGTTTAACTCAACTTGCAACCATCTACCTCCAGTGGCTGTCTCCCCTATGAGCCCCCCAAGCCTTGGAGTGATGCATCCGTTGTAATTTCAATCGACGGGTTGTCTAACCTAATTGGAGTAGCGGAATTTCCCACTGCCTCCTCCCACCAACGGATGTCCTTCCACCCTGCTTCTGAAATGTTCATGATCCTTTCAAAGTTACCCTTACTCAATTTCAATGCTTTATTTTTGTTTATTTCTAATCCCTTAACATGAGCCTGCCCGTAAAGCACAGCTGGCATGTAAGCTGTCATGAGTCCCAGCATTGCTGCTACTCGTCTTATTTTTAGTTTCTTTCCTTTCCCAAAATTACAGACGAAAGTGTGAAATTTATTAATCTTGTCGGGCATTAAGGAAACCTGCATTTTTAGTGTATCCAGTTAGAAACCCAGAAACTTAATCATTTGAGTAGGTGTCTTTACCGATTTCATCTCGTGGATGTGAAACCCCACCTCAGTAAGGATAGAGCACAGGTCATTTACCACTTTTTTGCATTTGTCATAGCTGTCGGCAATGATAAATGAATCATCTATGTAAGGAAAAAGTACATGCCCTCTAGTTGCTAATTCAGCGAAGATGGGCTTAATTATACGTGTAAACATACGTGGGGCTGGTGATAGCCCATTGGGGAGACAGGTGTATTCAAACAACTGTCCCTGCCATAAGAACCTCAGGAATTTCCTATGTTCTTGTACTATAGGTATAGTATAATATTACATTTCCAGCTAATTTATTAACAGTTACCCTATCCATGTCTGAGGGGGTTCTTGAGCAGATGAAGTTAGGTGCACTACTTCATTCCCCCTCTGTGGAAACCCTGGGGTTTCTGTCCGTTGGCCGCCTGCTGACGGTTCTGTGGGGTACGGTTGTACTCGTTCCAGTTGGTAGCGGCTCTGCCTACTCCCCTACCCCTGAATGTGGGTGAGAAGTGTCTGGCCCCTCTGAAAGCTTGCCGTTTTCTGAAATCATTCCTGCCTCGCTTGCCTCGCTTGTCTCGTCCGAAGCCCAAATTGTCACTTCTGCGTGTGGCTGGCGCCATCTGTCGTCCACATTTACTTCCCGATTCTACTCTCTTCAGTAGTTGTGGTATCTGCCCCCCAAACATCTTGCTTTTGTCAAAGGCCTTGCCCTTGATCGGTTTTGGGGTGAGGAAGAGTGTGAACTCTTTCCCGTTCTTATCTTTTACCTTCTTCGAACATGTAATTTCGTTGCCTGCCTCTGTTGTGACCGCCTTGTACACATTCTTGTACCTTCTGTATGTTAAGAAGGTACTGGCTTCTGCAAGGAGCTCAATCGCCTTGTTGAAGTCTGAGGCAAGTGAAGTGAAAACTTTCTCCTTCAACATACGGTTGGCCACTGGGAGAACCGCGGTCAGAGCTGCTAACACAGCCCTCTGGCTTGTGTACATCACATTCTCGATTTTCTTTTTCTCCTCCGACATCGAGACTTCACTGTCCATTTCTTTCGGACAAGATGCCTCAATGCCCTTGACACCGGTGAATTTCTCTGCCCCTCTGAGTATCACCTCAGCTGGATTGAAGGTGTGGAAGTGACCTTCCAGCACCCTCCTCAACAAAGTGCACAATCTCACTTTCTTGTCCGGTTTTGTTGGCCTGTTCTTAGCCGCCAAATCAAACTCTTTTGCCAGCGCTCCCATGTGATTTGTGTCAGAGTCTGAATCCTCTGATGATGAAGAGGTGGAACTCGAGGAAGAAGACGAGGATACATGCTTCCTCTTTTTCTTACTCTCTTTTGTCTTCTTATTCTTCCTTTTCCCCGCGTTAGCTCTCTTTCTGGCCTTATTGTACTCGTCACCCTCGGAAACCTCAGAGTTTGCTTTCTCCATTGAGTTAGCACATCTACTACCACGAGTTGATGTATTCCCCGACTCCGAAGTACTAGTGCCTGGTGACAGTTCATCCCACCACATTGACTCGTCTTCCGACTGTATGTCGTGTGAACCCGTCTGATCTCCCCAGTTGGTTGACGGTTCTGCCAGTCTTTTCTCCAGCAAGGAGGCTGGCTAGCTGGGCGGCATGAACAAATTGATTTGCCGCATGACTCGGGGTCGTCTGTGACAGAGACGTTGAGGGGCCCGAATTGTCACTCGGGTCAGGCAATGCAACGGTATTTCCATCCAAATTAATTGACTGCCCTTGCCCAGACTCAGTGGCACCAGCAACCTGCTGCGCTCTGCGTGAACTTTGTCTTGCGGCCATCTGCAAAATACAAGCGTAACACTGGTCAGTACCCCTTGTGATGGTTATTGCAGCTGCTAATATCATATTTCTATTGCAGTGCTGTGTGACACGATATGTGACTCACTATCGAGAACTTCAGTGGTTTTGAAGTTTTTTTGGTAAATAGTTTCCTTATAAACCACCCGATCCCCCAGTCGAATCTCATGTCGACAATATGGGGTCGAGATAACTCGATACCAATCTTGGTAGAAACAATGGGTCGCTAAAACCTCTCTACCATTAGCCGAAAATGAAACTCATAATCGGACCTGTGGCGTATAGCTATAACCAAGTCTTAGTTCATAGAGAACTTCAAGGCCAGCACACAATTTAAGCCATACGTATAGAGATACGCACGCGCTCAATGGGCGACCATTACAACACCACGGCGAGTACACGCCGTCAAACAAACCATACCACAATGCGCACCATGGCGAAAATACGCCGTCAATCGAACCGGACCATCAATATGTGTAAGTAGGTCATCACACCTTAACGTCTTACAATTGCACGTGCTCAATCCTCCGGCGTTGGATATTAACAATTACCCAAATACAGTCTGGCTCGGTACTCAACTACATGAATACCTGACCAAAATGGTCCATAACCCTTTATAATTAAATAATGACAATTATTTAAGTTTAAGTGAGCTACAAAAGTCACTAAAAAGATAAAAACGTACCATGAAACAACTCAGCGTTTGTCTGAGCTTTGTTGGAATATGCTAATTGACTTGAGACCGGACCTGCTTCATCTACCTGGGCGTGACTGCCTTGGAGGCAACAGCCCAAGGTAAAATATATATATATATAAGCCTCCCCTACGAATTGACAAGAGACAGCAGATTGGGTTGGTTCGTTTATTCGACTCCGGGCTGAGCGATAAATGCTCTACCTAATACAAAAGCAAAAAACTGGAGGCAAGTGACGATTCAAACCAACTCGAGCAGTGTCGAACCCGCCAGGACTGCAGCGACGGCGATTGGACAATATTAAGTCGAGTAGAATCGAAACTAATAAATAATAAATAATTCTCCGAGCATTTATATGTATATAATAGATTATATATAATATAAGCCTCCCCTACGAATTGACAAAAGACAGCAGATTGGGTTGGTTCGTTTGTTCGACTCCAGGCTGAGCGATAAATGCCAAAGGGAACCGAGCAACTCCCACCCAAACCAATCAAGCTGTCTCGGAGCACAAAGTGGCTGCAACCCTCATGTCGTCCATAATCCGGACAGATAAGGGGGTTTTTAGATATGCGTAAACTGTCTCAGACGCCCAGTCCCCCCATACCTTAATTTCCTCTACCGTGGCCCCACATAAGGCTAAAAAGGTGCAGCCACCTCGGCGAAGTGAATGTGATGATAAGTCATCGACATCCATACCTGCCCTTGCTGCAAAGGTCTTTAGAGTCTGCTGGTAAATTGCATATGTCATCGGTGTAGAGCCGCCCGACCCATCAGGAAACCTGAATGCTTCCTCTCCGGGTCCAGCGTGTAACTGCAGTTCAACCCAGTGGACTGCGCACATCAGAGGGTCGGCACAGTGAGCAACGGGGACTTCCAATAGTCTCTCAGTGAACTGAATGGTCTTACTTTTTCTAATCGTTATCACCATGCCCCAGTCAACAATTTTAAAGTCCCCCCTCCGAAGAGTTGAGTCCGAGAGGGTGACCTCCGCCTTCCACAGAAGGGCTCTAAAGGAAACTAGTATAGCCGCTTTCCACGATGTATGGCCTGGGGAGGAGCGCAGCATAGCAAATATCTTCCTCATCATAGAAGGTAGCAGGGGCCTGGCCCGGCATGGGGCATCCCCCTTGACCCGCTTAATACCCCTTAGTGTAGAAGAGATAATGAAACTGTTGTAGTCAATCGGCTGAGCAACAGTCTGTTTTAGAAAGTAGTTTAAACCGCTCAGGTAATTAGTGATTGAGCTATACTTCAAAGAGCGGGCGAGCCAAGTTGCGTAAAGGGTGACTTGCTCATCCGAACATGGCAGAGGAGCCCGAGTAGAACTAAAAGTCTCTACAAAGTCCAAGTATCTCTTGACTTGGACAGCCCTTGTTGTTCCCGAATTCGGTGCGTAGAACTGCTCCTGAAAGCTCTTTTGCTCCCTTCTCAGCTGAGACCTTTCTGTAAGAGAATAGAGTATGAAACAGTTTTGCTCTACAGCAGAGCAACCCCTCCGGGTCAGCTTCTAAAATCCTGGTGTTGCTAGCACTGTCGTCGAGGCCGCTCAGGGAGTCACAGATAACATTATCATTACTACGAATGTAAACATCCTCCCCACCGCCATCCAAAACAATCTCCTGAGATAATACATGATCCCGCCAGATCTCGATCTGCCTGTGCTCAAGGTGGCCTGAACGACAGCACTATCAGTAACCATAACGACAGTTGCATCAGCCCAATTATGTGACCACCTCTCCCAGGCGGCATAGACTGCAGCCATCTCCCTAATATTTATATGAGAAGAAGCTACATGGCCCTCGGGACTCACGTGATGGTGACCCACATAGCCAGCGAGCAATCTATCGTCCGCCTGAACAAAAGAGCCGACCAGCCAGCCGTTACCGTGAAGAGCACCCAGGCCCCATCCAGATGCATCACTATAGGAGGCAATGAGGGGGGCAAAACGGTCCAGAATTTTGGCCTTGCCATTAAACTGGGCGGAAAATGTGATCCACCATTCGAGATCTTCGCGTACCCCCTTAGTTAGCCTAACCCTATGTTGGCCCTCCTTGAGTGCTGCCGACATATCAAATATCCTCTTAGTAAAGGTTTGCCCGCCCCTGATCACCTTTGCACAGTGGTCTAGGATTCCACCAACCTGTTAGAGCTCCCTCTCTGAAGCTTTCTTCCGATCCCGCATTGTTCCCAGTGTCATTCTCATTTTCTCCAACTTATCTATAGGAAGGGTGAGTTCCAACTTGTCCGAAACAATGATGATTCCAAGGAACCGAACTCTCCATCCAGTGTTGCTCACCTTCTTATAGCTGACATAAAACCCCAACCTGCGGATAATGCCTAGAACTAACCTCTGGGCCCGCATGGCCTCAAACTCACTCCGACCTAAGACACAGAAATCATCGAGGTAATTAATGACTTGAGTAACGCCCTCCCTTACAGCACATCTTACAATAAAGTCTGAGATTTTAGAAAATATGTAAGGGCTAGACGAAAGGCCCATGCTAAGTCTATTGTCTAGGTAATAGGCTCCGTCATCACCAAGCGCCCTAGCGATAGCAAGCCCCTGACGAGGCCTGTCCCAAGGATGAATGGAGACAGCTCTATAAGCATCCTTAATGTCTATGGTAGTAGTGCAGGAGCATTAGCTACCAGAACAGTAAAACCCAGAAAAAAATAATGTCAAGCTAATTATGTGTATATAAGCTTAGTGTAGTATATTAAACAAAATATCAAAAGTCTCCTAAAATCCCACCCTTGCTTCATCGCTAAAAAGATTATGTTGCCTAGCAACCATCGATGCATGCTAATGGCCCAGATAATGACGTTATAAATGGACTTATTGCATTATGAACTTAACATATGCTTGTAATTAACCTTCTAATTAATAAGCAAGTAAGATAATACATAGAACAACACAATACATGATTATTATACATCGGTAACCAATGGCAACAGCATAGATATCAATGAAATGCTTCAATTTTGTTCATTGCATATCGATATATATATATATCTATCAGGAAAGTTATTAGCTATGTAATCCTGATGTATGAGTGATCAACTGATCAACCAACACTTGAATCTACTCGTCCTCACCAGTACCGAGTTCCTCAGCCTGTGGGGCGTTGCTGCATCCAATTCCCATACATTGTGAACACATTGCAGAACAAGCCATTCCTGCCTGTCTGCACCCACAATGACTCATGCATCCTGCCTTACAGTTGCAGCTTATGAGTTTTATTAGTTTCTGAGGTGCCGGTGGCAAGTCAGTAGGGAGGGGAAGCAATACGTTGTTATGAGTTTTCCATCCCCACTCAGTCGGTGAGGGATCCTTTCCCAACAATTGTTGCACCTGTAAGTAGGTCCACAAAGAATGTTGTCGTGCAGCTGCGCTGGTGGGTGGCAGAGTGGCTAGAGTGAACTTGGCACCCACTGACTTGCCAGCAATGTTCCTCTTATAGGCATAGTATCTGTATTCATCCAGTGTATTGAACCTTGTTCCACCATATAATGCAAGAAGAAACATTTCTCCAGCTGCTGAGACATCGGTGGGATTCAAATTTTCCGTATTGAACACTCTCATTTCCATAGCAAGCTCGTCATTTGACATGCGCAATCGAAACGCCTTTTTCTTCCCTTGTCCATACAATGCAGATGTGGTATCACACCCTGTGACGGCGTGAAGAAAATGCAAGTTGTGTTGTTTTTCTCCAACAGCTTGCTGTATCATGGTGATATTGAATAATTTTGCCGGTTTATTGTTCATACTGGGACGAAGCATGAATAGCTTTGTATTGGTTGGTGTCCGAGCAACGAGCATGACCAACCGGTCTGTGTCACTCCCAACCAACACAACTGTCTCCCCATTGAATGCAAGATCAAGAGCTGTAGACATGATCATTGTGTCATCATCAGCTGTGGCCTGTGCAACATGCATACAGGCATCACAGAGACCAGAAGATACAGCAAGAATAAGGCAGGATTTATTGTTTCCATTTCCAAGAAACCCTGCCTGTGTTGTCATAGTGAGCATGCTGCCAGTGAAGATGATATCTGCGGAGAATGCCTTGCTTGCCCTGCGATTTTGTTCAACAGATTTTGTTCAACAGATTTTGTTGAAGGAGGTCCATCATATCCATCAAAGACAACTGTTGCATTTGACTGGTAGTGCTTGAGGTACATTTGACAGATTTCATCATAAGTTGCTGGATGTGGCCAAGTCACCGAGTGAAGAAAATGTCCACCATCAACAACAAAAAGAGCCTCGCCTGGCATATTATTGTCACTGGGTACCAAGGATTCTAGCAGAGTAGCTAATGCAACCTTTGTCGATTTTCTCATTGGCACATCATCAAACAATGATGGGGGTCGTGGCGCCAGTTCATACTTCAAGAAGCTGGACAACTCGGAGCTCGAGTTAATAATGCAGGCGATTTGACTGAAGAGTTGCAGTGGATTAACGGTGACTTCATCATTGCGAATTTTTACAGTGTTTGTCATTGCTGCAAGCGGTTTTACTTTGTCATTCCGTCAAAGTTTTATTCCTGCAAACAGTTTACCAACCATTTCCTGCATAGCTTTGAATCCATGATGTTCAGCTTCATCGCAGTTAATGGTTTTGTGTGCTATAATTCCAGTAGCAAGGGAAACCAAGGTATTACCTGGTTTGTTCACAAAGGGAGGGTGTGCTTCTAGCCATTCCAGGGAGGAGTTCAAGTCATGATTGTCTCTGGTTTGTCTTGAGGTAAGAACCTCCTTATGCTCTTTGTGCTGCTCAGATGTACCTGGGTTGATGCCAGTGAATATTTCGAGGGCATTACATAGTGGTACACACAGCGGTAGAGCAAGCACCCACTGTGCAAGTGTGTTCTCACTGATTCCACGGCCACGGGTTAATCCTCCCAAGGTTTTGATAGCTCCATCAGTACCTGTTCGATGGTCATGTCAGACCAAACTCCACACCAGTACTTGTCACTTCGGCGGATTGTGAAGAAACCCCTGTTTGTGAACATGTTGTATTCTTCAGAAGTCATCCTCTTTGACAATTCTGTCATTTGCTGTACATATAGATGTGCCGATTTTGCGTATGGAAGATGTCCTACGGCATGTGGGTGTGGAAGCATTTTCGTGACAGTATAGCGGTGAAGCTCCCAGTCACCTGTCCTCTCTGCTCTGACAAATAATCGCATGTGCCAGTATAGCAGTGAAGCTCCCAGTCACCTGTCCTCTGCTCTGACAAATAATCGCATGATGTTAACTTGCTCAAAGTATTGGATCCAGAGTTTAGCTGTTTGAGACAGCTGTTTGAGAAGTTGCTTCAGTTGACTAATAACAATAGTCCCCAATCCATCTTCCAAAAGATGTTTCCTCTTTCAAAAGATCCTGATAAAGCTTCGTCAATGTACCTTTGTCATCTTCACTAAGGCAGTCTGGTGTTTGCAGAAGGATAGTGGCCAGAGTTTCTTGAGTAAGATAGTGAGCACGCAGAGCACGCGAATATGCGTGTCCAGTTGTCATGTGTGCAACAGAGGCTTTGGCATATATTGTGCTCCACAGTTCTTCTAATCCACTGCCTGACATTATGTTGCCAACAGCTCCCATATAAGACATCAATAGGTGGAAGCCACCTAATCTAACAACAACATTATCCAGTTCATCTGAGGCAGCCACGATCTCAGATGGATCGATATGCATGGGAGGATGGATGGATGGATGGATGGGCCGACGGATGGATGAACGAAAGGATGGAAGGACGAACGGACGGATTGATGGATGAAGGAAGGAATTAATTCATTAGCATATATTACACACCTAATAATAAAACCATAATATGGCGCTAAACAATGGACATGCATTTCAATTACGCTGGTTGCTATGCATATGTTCGGACATAGGTTGTCATTGATCAGCATAATTCACAGATATGAAATGGTTTCAAACAAGATATTGACCATTTGTACTGTTTATATTTTGTACTAATAATAACATGATCTACTACACTTTCATTGCGACATATTTGGATGTGGTTGCTAATATCCATGCTAGCACTACCATACTTTGGCTGCAATGTACGCTGTTGCCATTGGTTACCATGTATAATAAATATGTATGTATTGTTGTACTTGCTTATTAATCAGAATGATAATAAATACAAGTAAATGTTAGATTAATAGTGGAATTAGTTAATCCATAAGGGCATTTTCTGGGCCATTTAGCATTCAGCTATGGTTGCTAGGTAACACCAATTTTTTTAGGAATGAAGCAAGGGTGGGATTTTAGGGGACTTTTGATATGTTACTCAGCAAGATGAACTGAGCTTGTACAAACAAATTCAGCTTGACATTATTTTTTTCCGGGTTAAAACCTAATGTTCCTGGACTATAGATAGTGCAGTCTCTCCATGCAGTCTGTAACATTATCAATGCTTACTGTACTGGTTGACAGAATTCCCTTTTGGCCTGCTACAATCGACGACGGTCCTACCACCGCCATTGTCTTTCGGTACGACAAACACCGAATGTGTGCACTGAGGCTTGTCGTGGACCCTGGATATATTCCCGTCGGCTAGCTCTGCATGAAACTTCTCAAAAATTATCTCACGCTCCCAGTTGTTCCTAGCCTTCCTCTCCCTGGTGTTATAGGAGGTAGCACACTCATCATTTATTACCCTGAAACCGAATACCACTCCTAGCAATAGAAATATAGCGTCGGGATCATTATCTCCCCTAAAGAATAGTTCTAGAACAAATCTACAAGGCTTCAGCTGGGAGCTGTTTGCTGCAATAAAGTGGGTACAGTCACAATTGCCCTCAAAACATGATCGATATACTTCAAATTGGGATTTGCTACCGTCTATCCGCTCGGACAGCGATACCAATATGTGATCTCCAACATCCCGAATGTGTAAACGATCCTCGGCATCTTCTATATTAATGGTGCCCCATAATGTAAGTTTCTCATCCCCTCCTTCCTGTACATTGGAAGAAACCAAACTATCAGCAATGGTATCGATGGGCCCAATTTGGTCGCAGTGACCATCGGCTCGAGTGTCAATCATCCCTCCATCTGCAATGTCACTATTGACAACCATGTCCTCATTAAGGTCAACTCGTGTCTCTCCGTCATGAACGGTGCTGCCGCTCTCCACGGCGATGTTCGTCGATGTATATTGTCATCGCATGTGTTGCTGCTCCTACTCCTAGCGTGTATTTGCCTCTGGACACTAACCAGGGCACAGTCCTCCTTGTTGCTTGCCCTAAGCTGGCGACCTAACCGTTCAGCAACATCTCTGTTGACAGTCTCCCTGTCAACATCGACCCCCCTGATGACAGTCTCCCTGTCAACAGAGTCCCCGATCAAAACACCTATCCTGTGTCGGCTCGAGGGCTCGTGCTCTGCTGCCACAGAACTTGCTCCCGCAAGTCTTGTGAACTCTTCCTCACAAAGTCACTCTTTGCACTTATAGCGTGTGTGCCCCTTTCCGCCGCACTTCGAGCAGGTGTGCCTGAACCTGCACTCGTCCTCCTTTCGGTCGCATCCAGAGTCAGAGTTCCACGCGTAGCAGGAGCGCTTTCCAGGTCCCGAAGGCGAATTTCTCCTCGATCCCGTTGAAGTTCCGTAGCCAGTCTTTCGTTGCCTGCGGTTCTGGTCACTGTAGTGTGACATGCTTTCGCTTTGGTACTTCAACGTGAAAGCAGCGAATCCCAATGTCTCAGCTAACTTCCTGATCTCAAAATCGTACTCGACATGAAAGACGTCCTTGTAGTGATCATCCCTTGCACGATTGGTGATGAACTTAAGATGTTGTAATAACGCCTTATAGTCTTGGACGGACAAGTCCGCTAAGATGAGGCACCAAGAAGCGCTAGCGTTAATAAGTTTGTAGCAGTTTAGCTTCCTCACGCCCTTTCCCCCCAAAGTGTGTTTCTTGAGAGACTACTTACTCCGTCTTCGTCTGGAAGCGCTGCTATCACTCCGCGATCGTGTCGTCCATCGTCATCGTCCGGCGTCCCTTGAACGTCTACGCAAACGGCCGTATGAAGAGTGGCCGTCATCTTCGCTGTCCCTCGTCTTCAACTCTGGTCTTGTATCGTCTGGGATCGTGCGAATGTCTTTAGTCAATTTGCACTTCTCCGTGTTGTCTTCGCGATGAGGTTCGTCCCGAGCGAGTGGACAACCAGAACTCCTCCTGTCCCTCTCGATCTCAGGACCCCTCAAACGGTCCTGCAATCTCAACTCCGCCTCCAGATCAGCGATCGCTTTCCTCACTGCTTCCTCCTTGTCGTCATATGACAAGTCCGCAACCGAAGTCGTCCCTTGGCCCGAATCGTCTTTCGTCTTAGCGGTGGCCATCTTGGTTGTACTCCGTGTACGCACTGTCACACGTTCCCTCCGGTCATCACACGCCTTCTTGTCATCCTTTTTGGGGTTGAAGCCACAGTCGCTACAGTATGGTAGCGGCATACCAGTCGGTTGTCCGTTGGCCAAGGTTTATCAGGAAAAGGCTATCATAGTCAGTCGCGGTCGTCCGCTGGCCCTCTTGAGCGTTGAAGTTTGAGTGTGCTAATTATTCAGTCGAGCCAACATTAATTCGAAAACGAAGTCGTCCGTTGGCCTGATCAGGCGATCAATGCTGATCGACCGTTAAAGTTCGGACGAGTTTGAATCGATCGTTTGAATTACTCGCCGATATCAATGTGCAATTAGTCTATGAAAAACCCTGAAATCGACCGATATAGTAGTCACTTGGCCCAGTTTAACGGTTAAGCAGTGTTAGATTGATCGATTGTTATTGTAGAAAGCAAATATCAAGCATTTTCAGTAGCGATCAGTAAAGAATATGTTCAAAATCGACACACATGAAATTATTTTGCTTCCGTCGTCTGCTGTCCCTGTGAAAATGCTAGAATAAGGTTTAGTTATGTGCACGATACCGTTAATCTGTCGTTTGGGTGCGATCATCCTTGTTATTGCTGATCAGATCGTCGACACACAGGTAATATCAGTGCTGAAGTCGTCAGCTGGCCCCAGGTAGAACAACAGGTAGCACCGGTAGAACAAAGGAACAACAGGTAGCAGGTAGACTGTGTTCCTTCCTCAGCAAAAAACTGGAGCCAAGTGACGATTCAAACCGACTCGAGCAGCATCGAACCCACCAGGACTTCAGCAGGGCCAGCGGACGACGGCGATTGGACAATATTAAGTCGAGTAGAATCGAAACTAATAAATAATAAATAATTCTCCAAGCATTTATATGTATATAATAGATTATATATAATATATATGTGTATATACGTATCTACACGTATATATGTATAAATATGTGTATATATGCACACCTATCCACATATATGCATGCATATGCATATATATATATGTCTGGATATGCATATATATATATACATGTATGTGTGTATATGCACATATATTGTGTGCTGGATATACCACACAGAGAGAAATCCCACCCTCCACCCACACCCACACCAAATCTACACCCACACCCACCTCCACCTCCAGTGGTCATCCTTGTGTAGACTGCTAAATCAACAACCCATCTGCCTGTGTGTATATTAGAGTAATGGCTTATATCATGCCATTCATCATGATTTGTTCATATTGTTGGTTACTTCTCATTAACTATGTCCAAGATTTTGATTCTAAGAAAAGTACTTTCTTAAATAGACTATGGTGGTTCACCAGTAAAAATGAATAATTCAAGAATACAAGCTTATCTCTTTATTTTAATGTAGTTTTAATTGAATATTATGAACATACTCTACACAGGAGCATTTTCTTCATAGAAACTGTGAAGAGCTACTCACACCTATTCTAATGATATATTTTGTTAGGTTCCATTCTCAATATTACAGTAGTTGCAGACTGTGACAGCTCACCCCTATTTGTTTCTGTCTTGGTTTTTCAAGACACCTTGAGAAAGCAAGCCGTTTTGATTTGTTAGTCGTAGCCCCTACCTGTTTATCACTGACTTTTGCTGACAATAGTAGACATACCAAATCAAATGTTTAGTGTATAGTGTTCCCTGGCCAAAACTGTTAGTGTGAGCAACCGGAAAGTTATCTTACCTTCTGCAATCGACAATCTCACTGGGCCTGCTGGACCTACAAAGAACTTTGTTTTTATAACAATGAGTGTGTTCAAGAAATATAACAATAAGATTGAATTCAGTTAATTTAGAGATATAGCAGATTCATTGACTTTAAATGTCAGCTTCTTCTGACAAAAGCATTACAACCAAATCATTAGGGTGTTACATTACTGACGGCAAAAGTTAAGTTATAGGTATTATTTTAATCAACAAAAATTGGTTTCTACCTTCTCCTATGGACAATCTAGTTGAGAGTTGACCTGCAAAGACAGTTGGTTAAATACGTTCTAAATGGAAGAAAATTAATATACATAAATAATAATTTAGAGGGGTTTTGAAAGAGATCATCTTCACCTTGCTCTTCTTTTTTTGGTGATGAATTGATTTATCCTGCTCATAACGGATAAGTGTGTTAACATGTGTTTTCACTGTAGCCCAATTTGATTCAAATCTTTTGATTTTGTTTAGTAATAATTTAGATTTTCTTACTTCTTGTTTGTGGCTTGTAACAGCTTCTAGATTCCAAACAATCCACAATTCAGCCGTCACTATACTTTGTGTTAATCCTTTTAAACATCATCTGTTTTTCTAGGTTACATTATTTTTTTAGTAGTTTCTTAAACGCAGATGTTTTCTGCATTTTATGTTACACCTGGCAGTTTATTTTAAATATTGGCACTCATATTAGCTATACTGCGTTCATATGCACTTCATTTTGATTTACCATTGTTAGTAACAGGCCATTGTTGCTTCTTGTTTACCTTGTTTTTAATCTGCCATTTTCTTCGGTTCGACATTTGTTTTACGCATACAATCTTAGGTGATATTGTTACCTGTTTGTGAGCAATTTTTAATCATTCTATCTTATCCAGGTCTTGCAGTGGGAAGAGGTTGCTCCTACTTAGGCATATATTTAGTGGTCTATATTGGAGACTCTGCAGTTTATGTAGTCGTGCCTTACTCCCTCCCATGAAGATTATATCCCCATAATCAAAATATGGTGCCACCATAGATTTGAAAATCGTGATAGCCACACTTTCTGTCATGTCTCTCAGTAGTGTTTAAGTTTCCAAACCCCATGATTAGATTTCCTGCCATTACACATTAGCCCACCAAACCACATCACAACTGAATAAAGATATATACCAATAAATTCACCTCCAACATTGTGAATTCTCACACCATGCATTTCTTTCAGCAGTAACTGGTTCTATTAAATTGACTCAATATGCCATTGTATGCAGCAAGAAATACTTATTAAATGCACCATTATCTAGGTTTGATATGCAGGGTCAGATTTTCCATTGCGCTTTGTTTGAAAATGTGATGCTTCAGCCAGGGATGAAAGTGACCCATGCCAAAACAAGCGGAAATTGGTGACAAGCTAACTTAAATTTGCACATATTTCAAAGGTTTTTGAGTTAGTTATTTGTGTACATAAATGTATTACATTATTCATTACTGCCATGGGCAGGGAGGAACACGGAAGCTGGAGTGGGAATAACATAGCTTTATTCTCAAGACAAACGTCGTCAACAGGTCTTTCGGCTTACGGCTGTACACGGTTGCGGTAGCCCGCCGGCGAATTCTGACATGAGCATCAAGTTATGCCACAATGGTAAATTGATCATCAACATATCTACAGTGCTTTTTTATGAACGGACAAGTCAATACAGTAGTGAGATAACTTACACAGGAGTTTGTGATGATTAATTGTGAGTGCAGTTAGTTAAATGGAGTATTGAGATAAATCATATATAGTGTGGTGATGATTAATTGTCAGTCAATTGGAGAGTGTTTTGATCATTCCATGTATGAGTAGTGATGGAGTAGTGATATGATCGGATGCCGTTATCTAAGGTATTGGTAAATCATAAGTGAAGATATAGGCATCTCATCATATTTTAACAGTTATGTTAACTGTGAGTATTAAGCATTTTTGTTTTAATTTTTTGTCTCGTTATTATTCATTTTTAATCGAGACAAGTGCCAAGGCCAAGTTGTGTGTGTGTTGTTAGTTCATTGCCGTTATTAGGGTTTCGTTAACCTTCTTTGAGTCTGCGGTGCTGATGTATGTTCGGTGGGCCTGTGAGGCCCAGCCGCTGAACCTCTGTACTTCTAGTTCCGTGCTGCCTGATGCGTACGCCACCGTGGCCGATGTTCTCCTTATTGCATGCAGGGTGGAGGGGTCGGTAATGCCTAGTGCCACTTGGGTGTCCTTCCATACTCGCGCTATGTAGGGTATGGTCATGGTGTGTCCGGCGTTTGGGTACACCAGGAGTGGCTGGTTGGGCCGTCGTGTGGGATCCTCGCTTATCATGCGTGTGTATGCTGTGACTGGACATAATGCAGTGTTGGGTGCTGGGGCCAGTGACAGTGTCCTCAACTGAGCCTTGTCCTGGAGTTTCTACGCCCACTTCTGCCGTATCTGGATGTTGGGCCCGACAACCATCACGTCATCTCTTGTTGTATGGCGTGTGCGGTTGAATGCGTTCGCTGCTCTGGGGGCCACCTCCGACTGTCTCACTACTGTGTAGTAGTACATTACTAGGATGGTGAATGCCACCACCCTGTGTGTCTGGTTGTCGTGCAACTTGTTCACCACGTCCTTTATTGTGTTGATCGGGGTGTGGGGGGTGGATCGTGGCTTGTGGTCCTTTGATCTCTTCAGGGCGTCCATAGCCAGCTTGACCCTGATATCGTCGAGTGGGTCGAGCGGGGCTCTGTTCAGGCGGAAGTGCATGCGGATGTGTGATACTGTGTTGGCCACCGATGATGGCCACATCTTCTATCCAACATCAGATCTCTTGTGGGGTGGGTTCCATCTCATTGACCCCGAACCTGTTGCAGTGGTCCCTGTAGGCTTTCAACACGGCCCGTTGGTTGGCCCATGTGCCGGGCGCCCGGGCCTGTGTCTGCCTCGTCTCCGCTGCTGCCATCAGTCGTGCATAGACCGGATCTGGAGGGGAGAAGACAGTCATGTTGTCTATATGCTAGGAGGCAAGGTTGTACAGGGATTAGGCGGTGTTGTGAACATATTTGAATCGCATTTTGCTTATGTCGCTCGCTTATGTGGGCCCGTCTCAGGGCGTCGGCAAGGGTATTTTCGACGCCTGGGATATGGCGGAATGTTACTTTGACCTGGAGGACCGCCTGCGTCGAGGAGACGTGCGTCGTGGGTGCGGCCTGTGGTGAGCACTTGGACGGCGGCCTGGTTATCACACATTACCCGTATGTGTCCTCCTCGGTCGCCTTCGTGTACGAACGTGTATAGAGCGACTATGACATTAAGACCCTCGAGATGGTTGATGTTGGTTTCGGGATCATCATCGAGGGTGCCTTGGAGCTGCATGGAATAGGCTCTTGTTGAGTCAGCTCCACCTATGCCTCCCATGCATGCATCGACCTCAATGGTCCTGTGAGGGGCAGCCGGGGGTATCAGTGATGTACCATTCCATTTGCATGCAAATTGGGGAAACCATGACAGGTCGGCACGCATGTTGTCGGTTATGGGGGTGGGACCGTCCCCCATTCCGCGGAGGGTGTCGAGTAGGCGACCTACGAATATGCGAGCCGGCTGTACGCATTTGGCAAGGTGGAAGAGCTTGCCGAGCAGGGACTGGAAGTGCTTCTTTGTGATCTCGCGCTTGGTGATTGTGGCTTTGACCAGCCTTATCGTGGCTCTTAGTTTGTCTATCGGTATCAATAGAGTCATGTCGGGCGCATTTATGGTTAATCCCAGCCATCATACGACTTGTGCTGGTGGCTGAGTTTTCTCGGTGGCCTCTGGGAGTCCCAATTGGTGGAATAGGTCTCTGGTTAAGGCAAAGTGGGCGTGGGCCGTAGCTGCGTCTGGCACCACCACAATGAGATCGTGAAGGTACATAATTGCGTTGACATTTTGTTGCTTTAGCATGTATACCACTGCCTGTGCGACGCGTTGAATGTGGCAGCTGGAACCCCTTGCGCCAAAGGGGACGGTTATGTCGAGATAGAAACTGTCCCGCCACCTGGCGCCTAGGAGGGGCCAGTCGAGCGGACATGTGACAACATTTTTATATGCTCAACTTATGTCCATTGTGAACATGTAGCTGCTCTCTCCCATGGAACTAAGCTCACGGGTGAAATGGTCGACTGTTGGGAGAGTGTGGTCCCTTATATCACCGATGGCCATGTTTTTCATAATGTAAGCATTGATGGAAGTTCTTACCAGGAAAGACATGTCTGTGATAATCCTCCTTTTTGTTGGGTCGTTCTTTTCCCTGGTCATTATTGGTGAGACGTGGTACCAGGGGGTGAAGGGGGCTTGGGTGTACGGGCCGTAGACTGTGCATAGTTGCTTCTCCTTCTCAATGTAGGCATCTACTGCCTCCGGGGGGTGTCTGGCGCTCGGGTGGTTGGGGCAGCCGGTGGTGTCGGAGGTGGGCCCGATGTACCTGAGGGGGAAGCCATAGGCCATGAAGTCGAGTAGCTGGGTGTGGTCGTCAGAGTCTGTCAGCCTGCTGGCCCATTCGTGGTGGTTTAAGGATGAAGGTACGGGTATGCGGGCTTGGACGGCGTTGGGGAGGCCGGTGGCCTTAACATTGTTGTATATGGTAGCAATGTCCGGGTCTAGTCCGGGGGCGGGGGAGGGCCAGTTGGCGCGTCGGTGTTCGCTGAATGCATGGGGGCCGGGATCAATCACACTGTGGGGGAGGGCGGTTGTGTCAGCCACGCAGTGCTCGTGTATGATGTTAAAGTTGATGCTGTTTGATGTGCCGGCTGTGTGTTCACGGGCACTCTTGGTGTCAGCGGGGGCTTTGTGGCAGTAGGCACTGGGTATGTTGTTGTGTGTGATTGGAGCTGTTTCGGTGTTGACGGTGGTTTGGCTGTCGCTGCCACCACCGGGGCTTCTGTCAGCCATGACTCCATTGTCTGTTTTAGCCGCCGCCTGGTGGCGGGTGAGGGTGCTTGTGTTGGGGGGTTGGGGTGTGATGTCACTGAGCCTTGCATATACTGCCTGTGGTCCTCCTTTGTGAGCTGGAGCTGCCATGCGGGGGGGTGTCCGCTGCTCTGTGTGCATTGTTATCACTACCTCTGGCGTGTTGTATGGGGGGGTTTTTGCTTTGCCTCCCCGTGTGCGCGGAGCCGTAATCACGGGAGGGCGCGTGGGGTGTGATGAGGGCGGGTGCCATCTTGGTTTGTGCACCTTGGTTTTTGTGTTTGGCATCGGTGTTGTTGCCATGATGGAGTTTGATGGGGTTTTTGTTCGCGTTTTGTAGTAAAGTGGGCTGGTGGTTGAGGGGGGCATGGGTGTGGTCGCTGTTTGCTCTTCGCATGTTCTGCGGTCCGGCCCCCATTTTTAGTTTTTTGCCACATTGGCCCTGGTCTTCTTCCTACACTGCTGTTCGGTGTGTTCATAGTATGATTGTGTGGTGTGAAAGCAATATGCACATGCATGCACCACGTCATTTGGGCCATCCTGGTGATGCTGAGGCTGAGCGCACCTCCTGCCTGAGTTGTATACCTGGCACGGCCTCTTGTGGGGCTCGGCCTCCAGCTGAGCCCTGCCATTCTTATCTACATAGTGTGTGGTCGGTCGCTCATCCCTTGTGGTGGTATTATTGTGATAGTTGTTGCTGAATCCGAACCGTGCCCTCTCATTGTGGAGGCCCTGCTCGTTCGCCCAGGATAGCTTGTTCTTCTCTATTTTGTCAAATACTTTCTGGCTCCATGCCCTGATGGCGTGCCATGGGCTATATATCGTATCTTCCGCGATTATCCGCAGGTGGTCGAGCATAGCGTCAAAGTCTTTCGGGTCATACACCTCCTTATCGTCGAGCATTGTGAGATAGGCCGCTATATACTCCCTCTCCATCATGGTGTGCCTGGTGGCAATTTTTTGGGCGAGGGAGACGCAGTTATGCCTGTCGAGATAAATAAATGGCTTTGCTATCGGGTTCTTAATGAATATATCATGGAGTGTGGCCTTCCTACCTTCCATTCGGCGGTACAGCGCCCTCCTGCGATCCATCTCGTCGTCGAGGGTATCGGTGTGCTCCTGGTGCTACTTGTGGTGAGTCTATCGCACATTCCTGTGTGGTGATGGGTCCACTGGGGGCGCCGTGGGCCGGGTGGCTCTACGGCAGTTGCAGGGGGCGTCCTCCCGCCGGGGTCGTGCCTGGGGCTTGGCCGCCTTGTCTTACGATGTTGATGGCGTCCTCTGCTGCGTCCTCCTCCGTGGGGGCAGAGGGGGGGGTGAGGGCGAGCGCGGGCATGGCACTTCCCCCGGTCTGTGGGTAGCGGTGGTGCGGGGGACGTATCCCTTGGTGCCGTCTGTATCACGAGCTGCCGGAGGGTGGCCTGGACGGTGGCCATCTGCTCCTCCATGGCTGCCATCTTGGTCCTCATTTGGTCGTCTTTCGGCCTCTGTGGTGGTTGGGCTGCTGGCGGGTAGGATAGGTCGGTCTCCGATCCGCTGTCGATCGTGTTGGGCTCCCCGTGGGAGTCCGCTGCCGACGATGCTGGCTGCCTGGGAGTGCTGCTAGTGATTTCCCGGCTGTCGCCCCGGTGTATGGGGAGGGTTGCCAAGGCGCCGGCCGGGCATGCCGGTGCCGCGGGCCATTCCCAACCTCTCTTTTTCGACGATGTGTTAGCATGCCTAGGCATCTCGTTGGTCCCGGAGGGTTTTTGAAGAGATGTGCAGCTGACGAGTGTCAGTGGTTTTTGAAGAGATGTACCGCTGACGAGAGTCAGTGGTAGTGTGGAGAGGTAGGGGAAGGCAGAGGCCGAGGAAGAGTGGGAGGGGGCCTCAGATTGGCGGTAGGGAGTGCGCCACCTGGCAGGAGGTGAGTGTGTGAGGGGGGGGGGGGGTGTCAGCTTCCCGGCTACTTCCCCACCCCCAGTAATGACAGCAAATGACCACCACCGTGGTCATTGAACCCCATTATGATTATCTGTGCACATCAAGATTCTGACAGCTTAGATGTTGGCAGTATCAGGATCTATTAATTTAAACTATGCAGCAATAAATGCTGCACCAGTACCTAACTTTGATATGGAGAATAATATCTAGATAAGTGTTTTGATTTTGAAAATTTGATACTTTGATCAAACTATGCAGCTTTAAACATTATATCTAATTCAGGACAGCACAAATAAAAATAACTATAAAAACAATTGGAGAAAGGTGTATGTTATTAAGATGGTTGCTGAATGCTTCTTTTTCCCCCCCAGAAGTAGGACCATCAAGGATTCCCTTTCTCTTCCTCTGAATGCGCTTCCCTATTTTATTAGCCATGGCATGAATGTCATGCTTCTTGGTTGGCTCAGACTGTGCCACCTTAAGGCTCTGGTGCCTGTCAAGCTTGGCCTTCCTTTCTAGAGCCAGCTTCTTCTGGTACAGGCTGTATGCAGATTGCATAGCATAAGGTATGCCCTTGTCCACTAGATCCTTATAATTGTTACTCCAATGGAAGAGAGAAAGTGAGGTGGTCTTCTTTGCTTTAAGGTGGAACTTGATTGATATGCATAAGTTTGAATTTCAAATCTATTGGAGGTGGGTGTGATGATTTGGTTCATCTGAGAACAATCTTGTTCGATCTGTGGCCAGTGAAGATGCTGAGGCAAGCTTCAACTATTTTAGATAAATTGGGATATTTCCCAGAAGCTAGTATCTCAGCCCACCAGCGATCTGGTCTCCTCGCTTTACCATCTTGATTATCACTTGATGTCATGGCCTTAGCATCTACAATCTGCACGGGCCGACCCTCTTCATTATATTCATGCATGTCTCCTGCTTTGAGAATTGTTTGGAAAAGCACCCCTACCTCTTTCAGAGTCCTTAGAGTGACATCATGACCCTGAACCTTTGTGTCAAGTGCTGAGAGACAACACAAACATTTGATGTCCAAAGGGAACTTCTCAAGCATGTAAGATCCTTCTTTGGTATATGCATCAAGGACATTTTTCAGGAATTCTTGTTTCAAAAAGCTTGTTTTAGGGAGTGTTTGGAGATGCTTTTCTGTTTCTTTCCCAACATATACCTCATTCTTTTTCAAAGTGAGTGCTAAGTATGTTACCTGTGTATTTGCAAGTTGCTTTGCAGACTTATTCTATAGATATTCGAGTTTGATGAATCTATACAGGAACTTATTCACCAAGTCGTTGAGTTCATCCTGGAGATGCATCATGGGCTCTTTCCGCTCAAACATGAGGACAAACAACTTGAAAAAGATCTTTTCCACCAGCCTTTTTTTCCTTTTTCTTCCATTATCAGTGAGCTGTGTGTTTCTGAGATTTTCATGAATCAGCTCTATATCACATCAATGAGGTGGTTATAAAGAGACTGATCTGTTTTTGAAAGCCAAGGCCAGTAAAAAAGTGTGTACACAGTGAACATACTGCAGTTTGGCAGAATCACATCGAATGTTGAAGGCCATCTCTGGGGAATTCTTTGTTTTGGTAGTTGACATTTAATCTCAAGCATTATGAATATTTCTTTTAAATGAGCTCTCAGATCAGGACTCGATCTAAAGTCAGTGTACAAATCATCAGACAAACTCTCAACTTGTTTATTGAATAGAGATCTGCATTTCTTGACCTCATTGCTAACATGGTGGCACACATCACCATCAACATCAAGGAGGTGGTTAGCATCTAGACACATTCTTGTCTCAAATCCACTAATCTTTCCTCTCATTTAGTTAGCTGAGTCAGAGAAGCTAGAAATGAGATTTGTGAGAGGGATCCCATCTATCTATCTATCAAAATACATTTAAGGCTTTGGAATCTCGTACCATTTCCTTAGCATAATTTATAAGGTGAGGTATCAAACTGAGAGATAGAGAACGTTCAGCTATAAAAGATAGAGTACATGCCTCAGCATTGGTCTTTCTATCCGTTATATTCACTGTTGGTCTTGTATCACAAGTTGTTTGTGTGTGTGTCCCAGGCACATTGGGTGCTGTCCATAGGGTTTTGAATGGGAACTTTCTGTGCTTTGTCCTATAGAACAGTCAATGCCTTGTACATTATGTGTTCCCTCTATGATTGCTTGTGTTGTTGTAAAGAGTGATGGTAGTGTTTGGCTTCCCTTAAATACCATCTTTCTTGTTCTATGCTTCACAGTCTTGGAGTGATCACTAAGTGCCCTCTTACCAGAAGTTCCATGATTTATATGTGCATCACACCACTTACAGATGACATAGCCTGGTTTAAGAGTCTTTCTCAGATAGTCAGTCATTCCCATCTAAACTTATTCTTAACTTTTGCATCAATTTTGGTAATGTTGACAGTCCTATCCACCTCCTTTGTTGCCATTTTGAAACTTGATATGAAAGATAAAATATGTTGACAGTGTCCTTACACAACTATCACTACACTCCTCCTTCTCACTGATTACACTCTCAGAGAATGTAACTCTAAATGGGTGATAATACAGTGACAACATTGACAGCATAACTTAATGGTACAATCTACATGAACAGTGTGATGTTCCCTTCACTCCAATAAACCACACAATAGTGCTGTACACTTGCTTAGAATCACTCAACAACTGTACACCGAAAACTAACACTTACTTATACAAATTCAGTAGCCAATCTGAATAAATGAATAACGGCAGATTAATTACGGCATGTTGGTGATAAGTTTGTGTGGAAATTCATGTGGCTCTAAGTATGTCATATTGGACACAAGCTCTCCACACAGAGTCTGTGCTGACATTTGGTTAGAAAAACGGTGCAAGAATACGCTGGGAGAGTATTGGATGAAACCTGACTTCCGATAACTTTCCGTGATTCACTGACAGTGTTAAGGCTAGACGAAAAGTCCCTTCTTCATTATGATATCATTGCAGCGGAACTATGGTAATGGCCCGGGGACTACCAGCCACCGCGTAACTCCCCTTGCTGTGCTGACGGCCGCTCCTAGCCATACCCCATCGCCAGTATAGTGCCAAGAGCCACTGACCGGCACTAGGAACCAGGAACAGAGAATAACGTTCAAATATATAATTGTACTATTTAGGTCTTAGATTAAGATAAAACCTGTCAAATTGTCCAAATATATTAGACATATCTTGTAAAAATGTGGATTTATCAAACTTGTGGAAATCCGCGAACTCACGGAGGTCTTTCATCCCTGTTCAGCAGACTATGCGACTTTAAATGTTGACACATACTTGAAGTGTAAACATGTATTGTTAAATTTCGAATGGGCATCCTAATGCTTATTATTAGACATACTATTGTTATAAATCAATAAATGCAGCTAACATGTGTGAATGAACGAGCACCATTAAGCAACATTAAATAAGAAAGAGTAGTTGAAATTTTCATTGGAATGGTTTCATTGACTTACTTCTAAGGTGAGGGTTGTACTTACGAGCTGTTTGAGCAGGGATCAATATGTAGTCTTGAAAGAAAGTAATATGTGTATCAATAGATTGGAAGAAATACTTGAAGTAGAGTCAATTAAGTGAGTCAATTTGAATATTTCTAAGTATGAGCCATACTTGTGTGTTAAGCTTACATGAGGAAAATGCAAATTGCAAGTATCCTTTCTGCACACCAAACATTTTGTGTTCTGCAGATAATTACAGCCGATCTATAAATTGAGACTATCACAAGCTGAAAATCCCTATTATCATGTTGTGAATATTACGGTCATGCAGCACTATCTGGGATGAAAGTGATAACAACGAAGTGGAAATTGATAGCTAGGTGGATGATAATACAATTACAACAAGGGCAGTAGAATGCTCTCCAAGCATAGACTGTGATGAATCGTCAGTGCAATCAAGTGAGTATAGTATAGTATAGTGCATAGTGCTTGGAACTGGATGAAAGCAGACTTCTGGTATTTTGTGTGTGATTGGCAGCAAATGCTAATAGTAATACTGTGAGAGATTTTCCATATTTTCACAAGAATCCACCTCCATCTGACACCACCTCCCAGCCATTACTCCCAAAGTGTCCAGATGGCGACCCAATACCCTGAGTCACAGAGTCTGGGGGTGCAGTAAAATGTTTCAAGACTTTCTGGAATGTTGCATTGATATTACGTAGTGGATGGATGAACTACATATAATTAGATTTCTTGTTTGTTTATTTGGATTTTACATGCTACATATTTGAGAAAAAAACTGAAATTGCTAATTGGCAAAAATCATGGAAGGCTGCAATTCATGTAGATCTTTCATTCATGTAATATACTATTAAACTCTAAAAGTAAAGTGATTAAGTGGACTATTCTAGGCAGGCAAACAGTCCTTTCACTTATTATTGCTTCACTTTAGAATAGTATTCAAATACTTATGCAGATTAATCATAACTCATGAAAGAGGGTTATAAGGTAGCATTTAAACCACATAAATGAAATATTGTGAATGATTTTCATGGCTAATATACCAACGACATTCCACCTAATAACTTGTTGTAGTAGATAATAGAATTGTGTAGTGCTAGATCCTCCCAGGAGGAATAATATGAACTGTTTCCAAACATTTGATTTGGATTACATAAAAGAGTTGCTTTTTATGTTGACCTATAGATTTATATTCACATGCTCACCATTATCCTGTGACTGTTCCGAAGCTTCAGATTTAACAGCTGGATGATACAAAGGAAATATTATGAATCAGAAGCAATATATCTTTACCATTAAATAACAGCCACTAGAGTATACTAATCACTTCACATCAATTAGGTGCTTAGGGACACTACTATTACTTTTCAAACATGTAGGCCTACATACTTTGATTTGTATATCAACTTAAATTACAATGACCAAGGTTTTTGAGTTACCATAATCCTTTTAGATATATGTTATATTGATCGTTGTAATTTATATCTACCTTAAATTAATTAAGAAGTCACTTTTATTTTACTGGGTACCTTTAGAGATATTTGAAGTGAAAATATGTCAAAATAATTTTGGGGAGTACACCAAAGAGTTAACATCATAGGTTTCAGCAGTAAACAGTTTCCATTAAATTGATTTAGTATTCCTTTCTCCATAGCAACAAATGCTTAATAAGCTCATCAGCATCTACGTGAAATAGGTACTGTGAAAGTATAATGTCTGAACACTTTGACTTCTCGATACTGACTGCTTTATTCACCGTCCAGGGTCCTGAACCACCGGCACCCTTTGCCCATGACATCATCTCATTTACATATCGTTTGTTCTCCACACATGCCTGGATGTCTTTTTTTAATATATTACATAACCCCCTCAAAGTATTTCTGAGACATGCAATGTCTCAAAATCATCATCATCACACCAAGTCTATATGTTACAAAATACAATGCAATACAATAGTACAAGCAAATATCACGGGTACTTAGCTTTAACCACAGGTTTAGCAAATGTCCAAGTGTACCATGTCACTGATGTCCTTTGAAATGTCCAGCTGCTTAGCCTCCTATACGACATAGTGTCCAGCTTGACATAATAACACTATACGACTCAAGAAGCAATACAACTTAAACCAACATGCACATGTGTTTATGTGTGACTACAGTTTGCAACTGACTAACTTATAGGTCTAGCCTGTCCGCCGTTCTAATCACCTCACCTGACCTAGGTAGATTAGCTGCGTTGTTTACATTTGAATGTGCTGTCGGCACACTTTGTGCCTGCCCGACTAGCTTGGGCTGTCTCCCTTCTGGAGCCCTTATAATTTGAACCCTGTTTCTGTACAACATATTCCCTGACTCGTTCAAAATTTGATATTCTCCTCCCCACACTCCTGTATGACCTAAAATTATCCCTTTCTTCCATTCCCCTGCATGGTTCTTGTATTTGACGCTATTGCCAGTTCTCATTGGTTTGTGCGCATTGCCGCATTTCTTGTCATGGAAACTTTTCTGATTTGGTTGGCGTTTCGCCATATGTGTTCTCTTTGGGTTTTGCATTCGGGTATTAAATTATCTTCCGCCATCGGCAACCTCCCCCTCAGCCTTCTACTCATGAGCAGCTGAGCCGGAGATGCAGTTAGCATGGGCAATGGATTATTTCTGTAATTAAGCAAAGCTAGCTGAAAGTCTCTGTTTGTGTCTAAACATTTTTTTAACATGTTTTTGATTGTCTGCACAAATCTTTCGACTTGGCTGTTGCTTCGGGGGTACTGCGGACTTGAATACTTGGCCATAAACCCATAGTGCTGTGCAAATTCTTTGTATTCATGGCTCTTAAACTGCGGATCGTTGTCTGAAATCACCTGGCTCGGAATACCATGCCTAGCGAAGTTATCCTTCATGGCCTTGATAACCGTGACAGACACCGTATCCTTCAACAAAGTTACCTCAGGATATTTAGTATAATAATCTACAGTTATCAGGTAATTCTCATGATTTATCGCAAATAAATCTGCCCCTATTTACGTTGACATGCTATCGGCTATAAGGTTGACATGCTATCGGGTGGTTTACCAAAGGTTTGTTGTGCAAGTTTTTTCCGTTATTCTTGCATGTATCACACCAACTGACTTTTTCCTCAATTTGTGTATTATGTTTGGCCAGAACATGCAGTCATGTGCCAACTGCTTGGACTTAGTGATACCCAAGTGCCTCTCGTGCAATGCTTCAATCATTTCACCGTGGAGCTTTGGAGGTAACACAACCTAATTGCCTTTCATAACTAAATTGTTTTCTTCCGTTAACTCGTCTTTGTATGGAATGTACTGTCTCAGACATGGAGGTGTTTGTATGCGTGTAGTGTCCCAACAACTTTCAATATGTGTTATCAACATGGATATGGATACATTATTTTCATACTCTCAGACAATTTTACTGAGTGTGTCGTCAAATAGGTCAGCGTGACCTACATTGGTACTGTGTGCTCAGAACAATGTGTCAGATCTTCGGCTCGCAAGCCGTGGTTCTCGCTCAGGGTGGAAATGTTTGTCGGCACGCTAGAGTGCACCTCGTTGCACGCGCCAACAAGTTCAACACAACACAAGCCTGTTTACTAAAGGTAAAGTCCACAGCTGGAATCTGTGGTTGTGTAGGCAGGCTATGGTGAAATCAATACAGGCAAAAAGAGAAAGGAAGAGTATAAAAAGTGAAAGAAGAGAGCCAAGCCCTCAGGTTTATTCTTATATGGTACATGGATCCAGTATGGCATATCTCCCAATGAAAATCAAGCATCTACAGATCTACCAATGAGAATCAAGCATTGACCATAATGACATGTCCTGAATGTCTCATTGACTCTGCCCAGTGTGCTCCAGCAAACATTCGCGAATTGCCCGACCTTCTTGCAGGGAGTGCACGTCTTGCCTCTGGCTGGGCAGACTCCCCGGCGGTGTTCGTAGCCACATTTTTGACAGTGGATCTTGAACTCACCTGCACCAGTGCCGCCAGCTTTCCAAGATGCCGACATCCTCAGACAGACGAACCACTGGTGCACTGGTACATGCAGTCACATATCTATTCAGAAAATCAATTTCCTTGACTTCTACATCTAATCTTGTCCTCAGGCTGATCAGAACTGAACTCATTAAGCTCGCACATTTTCATGCACTTTTCCAACATAAGGTCAGCTGTCTGAAGCATTTTGTTTATCAAATTAGTGTTTTTAACACCAGCCACCAACTGATCGCGCAAAAGCGATTCCTCCACCGGACCATACTCACAATCTTTAACTCTGTCCCTCAACGCTGTAATATACGTGGACATGTTCTCCATAGCTTGGTTATGAGAATTAAAGCGGTAGCATGTTATTATTAAGTTGCATTTACCGGTACAGTATGCTTGAAACACGTCGGTGAGTGGTCCGATCGTGTCTCGCTCAGAGAGCGCGATGGACATATTGCCTTCTGAGCTTATTCGCCCGCGACATGAAGTAAGATACTGCATTGCACCCATTGCAGCTGTGGCATATATGTCATATGCTCTGATCCATGTTTTCCAGATCGATGGTGCATTGTTGCAGAGGATGAGCTGTCCTGGTGGCCTGAGACCCAGCAGCGTGTTAGCGGGCAGCATCGCCCCACATCTGACACCATGTGAAAGTACAACGTCTGAACACTTTGACTTCTGGATACTGAATGCTTTATTCACCATCAAGGGTCCTGAACCGCCTGTACCCTTTGCCCATGATGTCATCTCATTTACATATCCTTTACTCTCCACACGTGCCTGGATGTCTTTTATGCATATATTACTTGTACGATTAAATCTAAGGTTTGCAATTCATTATGGATTCTTCTCTATCCCTTTCCCAGGCTAGGGTAGTTTAACCGTTCGGCTATTTCGCCCTCCGCCTAAGGTGAGCCTAAGTGTTAATTTCCATAATGATTTCCGAGTGAATTTCCTGGGCCTGCCGCAGGCCGCCGCCACCTCTCGTCCTGTCTGCAGGTCGACCGCCTCTGTCGGTGTAATTCCCGGGCTAAGGGCGGACAGCCAGAGTACCATAGAAATATGGTTTGTCCCTCCCCCACATTTATATAAGAAAGGAGTTACTTATTGTTTCAACTAACTGGCTCTCCTCCCCACCGTTTGGTGGGTGTGTTAATATGCTTTAGTTAATCCAGATCTAGGCCGACACCCCATGTTGTATCGCCGCTGTCACTTATAAACAGCCTACATTAATGTCTTACTCAGTTAAATATCATTATGTTAATTCAGGTTTTTATTGATAATACGTCTATTATATCCCCGCATAAGGGTTGATCGGCTGCTTTAAGGCCTACCAGGCAGAAGGCCCTTAATTACATATAGAATAATCAGATATCAATATCAACTTGACCATAGCGGTTAATATACGTAAAGACTGGAGAATAGTAAAGAATGCAAGGAACGTTGCAATCACTTTTAAGAGCTCACAGCTTTATTCTTACCCTCCTGATACAATATGTTTCGCTAATAATAATGAATACGCATAATTACAACCCTTCCCACCATGATTACTTTAAAAACAATTCAGAAATCCGACAATAAAGGCCTAAATCTTGTCTAAAACATCAGAGCGTGCAAAAACATGTCCGATGGGTCTGAGCCTGAGCGCCCGACCTTCGACCGTTGCTAGGAAAGTCGCAATCTGCTTCTCCTAGCAATGCGTTACAGCCGTAAACCCGGCCCCGTATTTGATGGCCAATGCCGGCTTGTCCCGGCGAGCAGCCCGCATTTCAGAAATGCGGGTTGCTCGGCCCAAGCCCGCAACGGTCATAGCTCGAGTGTAGTCTTGCCCACTTCACAAGTTATGCAGTTGTGCAGTATCCTCGGGTCCTAAGGCATTCAACCCCATGTTCTTAATTGCATGTTTTGGGTGAGTAAGATGGTGACTGAATCCAGCCATCAGTGTAATTTACAAGTGGACACTTGGAGCTCTGTACTGCAACTGCCTTTATTACTCTATTAGTCAATCCTTATTTTAGCTACTGATTACATGATCATCTTCTAACCTGGCTGGCTGATTAGCAAACATTACATGTCCATAGTTTAATGCTTTCATATGAAGTCAATGAAGTTTCAATGCAATATGGTTGCCGAATGTTCATTGTTTATACATCATCTTAAGTTGAATTTCCATTTTCTGTCTAACTGAATCTGACATGACATATACATATGGATAACAAGGTAACCTTTGGTTCTTCATGATATTTTGTTTCCATTTTGTATCAATATGCCAGATAATGTCTTAACTAACATTAAGATAGGTACAACTGTGGTAATGAATAATTTTTATCATTCTTGTTTTACTTTATATAACAGCCATGGGCATGTAGGTGTTCAGTTACTGATTCGGGTCAGTCATCTTTAGGTTGCCTCTGTGTTCCTTTCCTTATCTCATTTCTGATAAGGGTTTAATTTGTTTTAATGAGCTGTAATTTAGCCTTGTGCATTTATTGTTGCATGTAAATGCTCTCTTAAGTTGTCTATGCCTTCATCAGCAACCTGTCTTTATATATTACACATTATGCGATTCTTACTGATACACTATCATGGCAACATCATGTTGTAGGTATATCTATGTATTTATGGGATTGATTGATTGATTGGTGGTTTCTTTACGCCGTGTCGGCAGCATAGGCCATATTCACGGCGAGAATTGTTTGTCTTTTATTCAACCATCGCTTTCACAGAATGCAAAAGCACAGAATCAATTTTGTGTCAGTAGACTGTGGATCTAAAAAGCTCACAGTTGCATAATTTGTGGCTAAAGGAAATAGAATTAAGATAAAAGTTAAAGGTTGCTAATGGATCTAATTTGTTTAAGGGACTATATGTGATGATATAGACCAGCTGCCCTTAAAAAGGCTAAAATGTTTTCTTGTTTTACTTTTGTGAAAAGGTCATGCATGCTGTTTGCAGTGTAAAACTGTTGGCGCAGGGCCAAGAAATCTACACAACTCAACAAAATGTGTTTGAGTGTAAGGCGGGACTGACACCCAATACATTCACCTTGGACAGAAAAGCATGTGTAAACCGCGAGTGGCCAATACGGCAGCGGCTAAGGACCACTTGGTCCCGCCGACCTCCCGCATGAGTCTGTGGTGGTTTTCTCACAGATGGTTCAATTTATTTAAGTTTATTTATGTTTTCATCCCACTCATGCTGCCATTTGGATTTTATGTGGGTGGCTATTAGTGGTTTCAGATCAGAGTGAGGGATCAGACACGTTTCAAGATCACATTTCAGGGCCTTCTTCGCAGCCCGATCAGCTCGTTCGTTTCCTTGTATGCCGGCATGGCCAGGCACCCAGCACAGGTGGATGGGATGATGATGATGATGATGATGAGTGAACAATAAAAATGATGTGTTTCTTGTGGATACTCTATATCTGTATTCCTTGTTATGAGGTGAAATGGTCAGTCACGTCACGTCTCGTCTTGATTCCGATTACCTCACATGGCCTCACAGTCTTTGTGGCCACTATGCTGTGTTGATAAAGTCTCTCAGTGGCACTGCCTTTGTCGCTGACTCGGCCGCTGTCGCTGACTCTGTCACTGATTCTGCCTTTGTCGCTGACTCTGTCACTGACTCTGCTGCTCACTCTGCTACTGCTGCTAACTCTGCTGTTGTAGTATCAGTGCATTTGTGCATCCATGTGTGCCTGTATCTAGGGATATGTGCATCCGTGGTCCTAGGCATCCATGCATCTGTGGGGACTCACTTCGGGAGCTGTCCTCCCATCTATCTGTTCATTCAGATACGTCAGATTGCTTCAGTTGGTGCCTGGGGAGTCGGTACCTGGTGCACCGCAGCTACTTGAAATTGCTTCTGTTGGTGCTTTAGGTGTTGATGCCGGGTTCATCAAATTTAATTTACAATATCTCTGTTGATGACCAGTGTCCATCAGAAATAATGAGCCTAGCAGCATCAATGTCTCCACATATGATACCACATAATATACAACTGGATACTTTGAGCTCTGTTCAACAGCTGCCTTTATTACTTATTAGTCGATCCATATCTTAGGTACTGGTCACATGATCATCTGATCATCTGACTGGCTGATTAGCATACATTACAATCTTCCCATAGCACATATGTGTTTGGGTGTTGGGATGGAAATTGCCATTGGTTTCCTCGAGCTCGGCTCCTTAGTGTGTGCAGGCCTGAGGTGCTTAACATGATAATTTTGCAGCAGGATGCCCAGCCTATGTCCAGGCCAGGTGCAGTGTCTTAAAGATCCCAGAGTGGGTCAGTGCGTAGCACTGGAAATTCCAGAAGGCACAGTTGTAGCATTGAGGTAACTCTCCAAGGCCTACACTGGGCAGTAGGGTGAATTAGGAGCCCAATGGACGGATATATATTGTAAGCAAGCATCAACTTCCGGAGTATCTTGCAAGGCACGCTAGAAGGGGGGAAGAAGATATAACAAACAAAGGAAGTGCTGGAGGTACTATTGCATTTGTACTGTCTTGTGCCACCAAGTCTTTGGAGGGTCAGTGTGGATACAGAAAGTGGATTGAGTCTGAGTAACCTGAGGAGAGGGAGGCATAGAAGTGATTGACCCCTCCAGGTTAGATGCTAAAGGTGTGGGCTGAGAATGATCCATTGTGGCTCACCCATATCTCTTGTAGTTCCCAATCTCTGGTGATGTGTCTAGCTGTTGGGTGCGCTGTGCCACTTATGGATTGGGTGCCGAGGGCATCTGATAGTATGAGATGTTTACCAGGTTTGTGTTTCATGGCTGGTATGCATGGTGAAGAGCCAATTGGACTTCACACATATGCTGGTGATCAGGTCTGAGTTTAATTTGAGAACTGGTTCAGTGGAAATATTGTTTGTGTTGACAATTATGGTGAACTGCCTAGACTGGTCCATGGTGAGTGCCTTCACAATGATTACCAGGTTGAGAGCCTAACGTTGTGCTATGCTTTCGTTGCGGTACCCTGACATAAAGGAATGAGTCACTAGTATAATTCAGCCCTTCTGAACAAAAGAGTTGCATTCAACCATCCAGCCAGTCATAGGTGTGAGCAATAAGTGAGTTATACCAAGATAGTGTCATGGCGGCAGGAGGTGGACGCTGAAAGCGCGGACACTGATTATCGCGATTACCAATGTTCAAAACAGTGCATAATAACCAACTCTAAGTAGTTCTTCCTCATAAACATCCCAGGATACTACAGGATAGACCCAGGAATGCAAGGACAACACATATAGGAGGAATCTACTAACAACAAAAACAAAACAACATGGAGACCGTTAAAAACGGCGGGAAACAGCGGGAGAGCGGCCAGGAGGAAGCTTCTACCAAGGATGTCTACCCTCTGTTGTAAAACAACATATAAGGAGGAGTAAAGGAGGGAAATAAATCAACAACAAAATAAAATCAAAAACAAAACACACACACAAAAAACAAAAAAAACAAAAACTACACAAAAACACAGCAACAGTGAGACACAAACGATAACACCATGACAACTATAGAATCCAGTCACTGACATACTAAGCGAAGCCGACTGTAATTTTGGTTGGACAGTTGTAACAAAAGCCTACCATCTAGGAAAAAAATCAAGACAAAAAAAAGAAAAAACACAAGGAACAGATGAACCGGAAAATAAACAGTACAAACAAAAAAAAACTATGAAAAGGTAACAATCAGGCCTGTCAGGACAGAAAACGAAATACTGAGTGAAAAAAACGGTGCAGCAAATGTACACACTTGTGAGGGAAACAAAAAACAAAAATATCCAATCGATCAAAATGAAGGGCTGCAACATAGAGATAAATGGGAAAACCTACAAACCCCAAGAATTTGATAACATAGAATTCAAAGAAATAAGCCCTGAAAAAGCAGCTACCAGAGAGCATGAATGGGAAGTGTCGTTCCAGGGGCACAACTCTCCTTTCAGCAACCTCTACAAGTGTAAATTAACAGGAAAAGATGGGAAAATATACTCATGATAAATCCGACATAATGAGACTCATTGACAAAACGGAAAACCCCCACCCAGTGAAGGCGATTGCAAAGAATGTATGGAGGACACCAGAATGGTGTAAAACGAACGAAAAAGTGCTAGAGGACATTGTCCGTGCTAAGTTCACACAAAATGAGGAACTAAAGAAAAAACTAATAAATGCCCCAGGAAATGCATTAAGAGAATGCACAAAATGCCCATACTGGGGCTCAGGTAGGTTCCTAGAAGCGGCCAGTGACGGCGACATAATCAAACAAGGTTATAAAAATAAGATGGGAGACATCCTCCAAAAAGTAAAGGAAGGTCTGTCGAATACCAACGAATAAATAAATTAAATTAAAAAAAAAATTAAATAAATAAATAAATAGCACAACAAATATAAATAGTTAGATAAAATAAGCAAGACCAAAATAAGCGTAAAAAAACAAAAGCAACACAAAAGCCAAAAGACCAAGCAACAAGAGGAAAACATTTGAACTCTCCCAGCAGGTCAAAAGGAAGCGAGGAAAGCATAACAAACATGCCCCACTTCCGCCAAAACTGAAATTTGAATCAGTAGGCCACAACTACGACCACTGCGAATCACGACGACAAAAAAGAATCAGAAACAGATCGTCTAAGTGAACGATACCAAGATGCAGAAAATGATAGTCATCAGTGGTGATTCAAGGGTAAGAGCACTAGCCCCCCATATGAGAGAGCTGCACCAAGATGCACTAAACTATAAAGAACAAATATAATCTGTACCAGTTGCGACCATTGCCAGGATAACAGACGCAGTGCTCAGGAGATACAGACTATCTATCTGCTACTGAAATGCAGACAATCAAATAACTTATCAGCAGTTACTGTTTGATAAGACAACACCAACACTACAGCTGGCCAGCATTGAAAACAAGCCTGGGTACCTGGGCTTACATGCTATGGACAGTATAAATACAGCCTCAATAAAAATTAATTAATTTAAAAAATCGCTTTGGAACCCTTGGCTTAAAATGTGAACCACCCTATGTCAAGCAACAGGTCATCTGATGTCATGCAGCTGTTAATACAGAGTTTGTGCTCTGAGTTTCTCTGGTGGGATAGTGATCACCATTTGAGTGGTGTAGATGTTGACTCAGAGCTATCATGCCTTCGTTGAAGGATGTTATGTAGAGATTTTCATACATGGTGTCTACTACCTTTTCCTGGGTTGCAGGTATTCCGTTAGGTCCCTTGCTTCTTCATAAGGTATATGATTGCTTTGGCTGTGTGGAGGCATGCTATGGATGAGGGCTACCAGTCAAATGGGGTTGCTTTTTAAGCATAATAAGCTCAGTGCACCAGATCAAGGATACAATGCCAAGCAGAATGACTTCCTCTGAGAAGTTGGTGATCCCAGGTAGTGTGTTTGCAATGATGGGGCCTTTGTAGAAACCTTGGTAGAAGCTTAGAGTATACACTGGGACCTGATGGGTAATTGGGGTCGATCATGACCTTTCTATTGCTACGGTTTATCTTCGGTCTGCTTATCGGAGTCCGGAGTACAACTGGAGGCTCTGGGACAGGTCCTAGCAGCGCTTGTTTCTTTTCAAGCATGTGAATTGACAAACAAGAATGGGAGAGAACACAATTCTCAGAGTCCCTAAGCGATTCTCAAAAGGACTAGCCAAGAATATATGTAGGGATCAACATGTGGAATGAACTATCACCCACCATCAGAAAGGCATTAACTTATCTTGGCTTCAAATCATTGCTCAGAGTCCATCTTGCTGACTTGACCCCTAAGCAGGAGACATGGTTAAATCCCCCTAGACTTGGCTTGGCATTCACTCCCTGCCCTTCTCAGCCTACCCATCCTTTTCTCCATGTTATTCCAACAACATTGTGAACCCTCTCAACTGAGTCACCCACAGCTGAATCACCAAACAATGATAATGAGTAGAAAGAAATTAATAAAACAAAATAAGATAAAGAGATAGTTAGTGAATAAACAGTGTATGGTAGCCCCAGTACTTCCTTCTCCTGGCAAACTAATGACGACCCAGTAATACAAACAGCAAATATTACCTCACTAATAATTGGAATATTTCTATGATTAAAAATGATGTTTCATCTATATGAACCAACCTCTAACACCCATCACCCGTTTACCACCTTTACCTATAATATTTAATGAATCTTCATCGAATTCTGCAGATCCTATAAACCATTACAAATACATATGACATACAAATACATATATACATGTCATTTTGGTGTCAAATTTTGGTGACATAGTCTATGACTGGAATAAAAAAGACCTATTCTTTGGAATACAAATGTTTACCAAATAGGGTCTCATATCTCGAATATGGAATACCTTTCATCCACAGATATTCCTCAAGTGTGAGCCGCTGAAATTTGGATTCAATTGTTACTCCACCAAACCTCCTGAACTGGCTTTGCCAAGCATCATATTAAGGAAGCTCCGCCATTGGGTATGTATTCTTTCTCAACATAGACAATGATTATCCTTGGACAAAATGTCCGACAGATTCAATTACAAGCATTTTTAAAGTTATAAATAATAGTGCCAAAAATACTTTGGAGCTGAGACTATGTGAGAAAGTGTGGTTGGCACATCAACTATGTGAGAAAGTGTTCTTACCATAATATTCATCAGCTTTATTAATATGCAGACCAAGGATGATGAGAAGTATGAACATGATAATTCCCAGGGTAGAAGATACGATCACCCGGAAATATCCTTCTATCTCCTCAATAGGCCTCTGCACGTTTGCTTTCGGGTTAAAATAATCGTTTTGTGAAGCATTTTAATTTGATGAAATGGTGAGGAGTGTGCAAAGTGTACATTTAATTTAATAGGAGACTGGACAAAGTGCATGAGCATAGAATGCAATAGAACAACACTCCAGCTTCAAAGATATTGACAACTAGCCACTCTGCAACCAAAGTTCAAGTCATGCCTAAATAATCAAAATAATGAAAGGATCTTGATTCCGTTATTGCAGTTACTTACTTGTATTAAGCCATATCTTATTATGAAGCATAAGATGAACAAATGAAAATGATCAATACAGCTTGAATTTAATTGTATTTTATTCTAGCATTAAATATGGTAGTGGGGTTTTGGTCGGCATCCCCCATGGACTGAAATTCTCTCTTTACATCCAACTGAACTGCACAATAAACATAAAGTTCATTTAGATCACTACCAAATGTATGTAGAAAATTTGGATTTAATAAATAACATTGGTCGTAATGCTTGCATTGTGGTTGATGCGAGGCAGGGAAGGAGGCCCCCCCGCCTCCTCCAGCCGTTGACGGTTGCGTCACTTCCCGCCCTTTTCTCCCTTATAGCCTGCCCCCTTGGCCGCCTCCAGCCACTCGCCCTCCAGCTTCCCTACACGCTGCCTCTCCGACCTTTTTTCTTTTGGCTCTTTCCCACCTGGGCCTGCATCACCGCTCCGAGCTAACGCATTCCCCAGCCGACACATCTCCTGACTGACGCATATCAACTCGTCCAGTTCACCATGCATGCAAACGGGAAAGGGAGAGGCCGATGCGCTGCATGGAGAGCCGCACAGAGGGCATCCGACATTAGCTCGCCTCCCTCCTCCACCCCTTCCTCGCCTCGAGGATCCCGGCCTCGCCCCACGGCCGAGTGGGCTACATCAGTGGAGGCGACGATGCATGAGACGGTCAAGGCACTGGAGCGCCTCAATGCCCGTTTCGACGCCCTGAACGGCCCTCCCCCCGCGAACGAGCCCCCGACCGCACCCGTGACATTGCACCCGGCTTACACACCACCGTCCGCGTGCCGGCCGCACACGCTCACATCATCGGAGGGGCGTCCCTGCACCCGCCGCCACAGCAGCCGCTCCCGGGGGCGATCCACCCCCAATACGAGTGGTACACCAGGCACTCCACGTCACCCCAGCAGCCGCCGCCCCCAGCAGGAGCCCCCGCGCCCCTGCTACACTACCGGGACGCCGTCACACATACCACCACCTCCGCGGCCGACGCTGTTAGGGACACACTCGACTTGGCCGAAACCCAGCACGCCGGGATGCGGAAAGGTATTTCCCCCCACTACATCTTCCCCTCAGATCTTATCGAGAGGGGGGCGGAGAGGAAGGCGGTCAAGAGGGGCGAGGCTACCAAGGATGAGTACAGCCTTGCCCTCCGGACACTGGAGTCCCACCCCACCGCCCCAGCTCACTCCCTACCCGGACTTAACCACCACGCCCTCATGGTCCTCCGTGACAACCTCATCTATCCCTGGCCTACCCTGGCCGCTCACACTGGGCCGCCCTCCCCCGCAGAGTCCGCCCCCGCAGCCACCACCGCCCAGCCCGCCCCTCCCCCGGCGATACCGCCTACCTGTGCTCTCTCCCCGGCCTCCCCGCCGACCCCAGCCCACCCCCCCCACCTCCCCCCACCCTCACCCCCCCGACCCCGAGGGCTTCGCTGCCCCCCTCGCCACCCCCCACCGTACCTCCTCCCCCACCCCCGCCCCCACCATCGACAACACTGACCTCGGTGAACCTATCGCCGACGTAGTCGATCCACACATCCAGAACACCCTCCCTGCCGCACCCTCCTGTGGCCCCTCCCCCACCAAGTACTGCCCCACCCTCCTTGCCATATGGCCCCACACTTCGGGCGAGGCGTGGGCCCGCTACCCCATCTTCACCCGGGTGTACTCAGCCGTCCAGGAAGCAGGCCTCCCTAATTTGTTGGCCGCCCGCATCCCTCTCCCCTCTCGCCTCCAAATCTTCGCCTGGCGAGCTCGCCTCCGCGACTACCCCGAAACCGCCCTCCTAGAACTACTCGAGTTCAGCTTCCCTATGAACTACCCCGCCTCAACGCCCCCCGCCCTACCTTCTCCAACCACCATGAGGCCTCCGAGCACCTCCCACACATCCGGGACTTCATCCGGACCGAGCTCGCCCTCGGCGCCCTTGCCGGCCCTTTCACTGTCCCTCCCTTCACCCCATGGGCCCAGGTCTCCCCCATGATGACCCCCCCCAAATCCGACCCGGGTAAGAGGCGGATCATCGTGGACCTCTCCTTCACCCCCGGCGCAAGTGTCAACGCTGGCATCCCTCACCGGGAGTACTTGGGCAAGCCCCACTCATACCGGCTTCCCTGTGTGGCCAACGTCGGACGCCGCCTCATTAGCAAGGGCTCGGGGGCGTACACATGGACGGCCGACATCTCCCGGGCCTACCGTCAACTCCGGGCAGATCCCCTCTCCTGCCCCCTCTACAGCATCGCCATTGACAGCCTCACGTACATTGACCTCGCCCTCCCCTTTGGCTGCCGCTCCTCGGGCGCGGCTTGCATGAGGGTCACTGCCGCAGTCGTCTGGATCCTCCAGCACGACGGCTTCCACGCGCTGGTCTATGTCGACGACTTTGTCAGGTGCGAGCACTCATACCTCAGGGCCTGCCAGGTTTTCGATACTTTCCTCGCCCTCGTCGCTGCCCTCGGGCTCGACGTCGCCCTCGGGAAGTGTCATCCCCCCGCTGTCCGCCTCACCTGGCTCGGCTTCGCCCTGGACAGCGAGGCGATGACGGTCCGCATCGCCCCCGACAAGGTCGAGGACCTCATCCTCGACTGCGAGACCCGCATCGCTCGCCCCACCCTTGGCCGGCGCGAGCTCCAGAGCCTCCTCGGGCGCCTCAACCATGTAAGCAGCTGCGTGCTCCCCACCCGGAAGTTCATCAGCCGGCTCCTCGGGGCGCTCCGCAGCTGCTTCGGTGCCACCTCCCTCACCCTCGACGACGACGCCCTCCGGGACCTGAGATGGTTCGCCCTCTATGGTCGAGCCTCCAATGGGCTCCACCTCCTCCGCGCCCCAGAGGTGCGCCGTCACGTCATCGAGTGCGATTCCTGCGACACATGTCAAATCAACAGAAAATACTTGCACAACAAACCGCTCATAAACCACAAAATAACATGTCGACCGTACAAAAAGATAGGTGTGGACCTTTTCAAACTAAACCACGAAAACTACTTGATAACAGTAGACTACTACACAAAATACTCTGATGTCACACTCATGCACCACAGCTGAGCTACTTAGGCAAACACAGGACGCACCAGCATCTCAAGAAACTGCAGATAACAACACAAGTGCAGTCAATCTCTTCAGGTCAGGTCGTGTTATTAGGCCAGTAGCTAGGCTAAACCTTTAAATTTGATAACACACCAGTCAAAAATACCTACTGTGATAAACATTCCATGTTAGGATTAAGCTCTGTAACCAACTCTGTTGTTATTGTTATTAACATTGTTATAACTGATATCATGCAGAGACTTGTGAAAGCTGCACACACAGGATGAGAGTGAAAAACGGACACAAGAACTTTGACTAAAGTGTCCTGGACGGCAAATAAAGTCACTCGTTAAGTAGAAGTCAAGGCATTCAGATGTCATACTTTCGGAGGTAACACTATAAGGCAGCCCACGTGTGCAGTCCTCAATGATGTGATCCCCACCGTAATTTTGTAGCAGGGGTCGACGGCACTAGTGTCTGGAGCATTTGGCAGACCCCAGTGCAATAGCAGGAGTCTTGAGTTAGCTGGGTGGCTGATCCTGTGGTAGTCTAAACTAAATACTGAGGAATCTGTTGCAGTGGCACCAGTTGAGAGACCGAGACCATTGGAACTGGATGCGCGCCACACTCTTCTCGTCAGAGAACAGGCAAACCTCTTCCGGCAGGAAAATGTGCTGCACATCCTTGCCATATATAATCCCACTGAGCAGCTGAATCAATAAAATGTGTGCTGTAGTTCAATGAGATGCCTAGTGTACCACTCAAGGGGAACACGCAAAATCCCCGGCGTCTCACTCTCACCCTCATCGTCGGACACCCAATAAGGACCTGATCACAGGTATGGTTTGATAATCTCACGCCGGGTGGAGGCGAATACACAGTCAAATAATCTTTCAGACTAAGGGCTTTGCCTGTGGGTAATTCCATGCCCACGAGAGTGATCACTCAGTCAAGCCGGCAATCTTCCCAGTGAGGAACGTTGCCAGCTTGACCAGGCCACCACAATGCGATCGCACACTCCACATAGACTGTGGGATATCGTCATAGGGTAACTCATAGCCCAACTCCATCGGTCACAACCTATCTCTGGAACAACCACACAACCAAGATGCTACCTGCCACATGTAGCCCTCAGGCCAAACATCAGAGCCCGACTGCTGATTATCATCAGCATCAGCCTTGCTCAGAGGTGGCCATGGAGACAACTGCGCCTTAATGACAGCCTGGAGATTGGAGATATTGATTGGCGTGTCCCTCAGCACACCATCACGGTTACGGTAAGAGTAGTCAAAGGAGCCGTATGACAAACGTGCTGGAGAGCGAGTTTGGGCTGCCCGAGAGGAGCCTTTGCCCTCTGGACGGCGGTCTTTACCTGCACCTCCACTAGGGCCAACACAACATTCAGAACAGTCTCGCTAGTGGGAAGAGGAGGAATTGGAAGCTACCCCCACCTATGCAGAAGATATTGTATCCACAACAATCAGCTGGACCAAGTTTGTCTCTGCTCACTTTGTGGCCTTCTGTGAGGGAGCTGTCTGCTCAGAAGCAGGAGCTGCAACACAGGCGGCAGATGGCGTAACCCGGTATGAAACAGTGGTGCCACCATTGAGAAGCTGCACTGCTCCTCTCTTCTTAGTCACATGACTAAGAGAAAGCGGATTGGTCCGAGACGAACACACTGACACACAGGATCTCGACTTGACAAGCTTGTCATGCATTAAAGCAGGCAAACTAGTCAAGATCCATGTACAGGAGATACTAGTGGGCTGCGGGCTCTGAAGGAAAGGGGAGTTGAGCAATGAGCGAGCAACACCCAGGGGTGTCAAAAGCTTGCTGTACCCATTCTGCAGTGGGCTCGGAGTAGCCGCCAACAACGGGGAGCACAGTGAGTTTCTCACCTACAACGGCAACTTCCCGGGAACTGGGTTTCCGCCACTGACTAACAGTCGGATGGTCCCTAAGATACTCACCAAACTGGAATCCTTAGCCATGAAAATGTTCATCCGACACATGTGACCACAGCCCCACTGTCTAATAGGAAATATCTGAGTGATAGTCCCTCTTACACTAGTTAGCACCTACCACCGTTTGCCTCAAACGTACGGGAAGCGAAGTCCATGATCAGCCTTCTACCACCAGGTGGAACAAGTAGCATCCCTGATGATGTACTATATGCTTCATACAATCGTCCAGAGACACGAACGCCAAAGCTGATTGATGCACATTGTGCAAACTGCGTTATGCTATCCCAAACACACTAGGATAGATTCCTTAGTGGTGCTCACTGGCGGACCAGCCCTAGCATCAGACTGCACATCAGCTTCCTTGTCAGGATTTGCCTTATCCACATTGGCAGTATTCCGGCTTGCCGATTGGGTTGGGCCGAAGCCCACACAGACCAATCCTAAGTTTTTGGCAAGAGCTTTATGCTACCATTGTATTCTTGACGCAAACACTCAAGCTTAGCCCGATCCACACCCAAGTTGTCCCTCACCTCGATGTGGCTGGCTAACACGGGTTCCTCGAGGGAACTTTATGCACTCACACACTGACTTGGGCAACGTCCACATGCAAAACAACCAGATTCATGACTGCGTGTATGCAACGTCTTCTTGGTCACCCTTCTGCATACACATAGGCCTGAAATACCTGGTATGCTACGAGCTGACTGTGAGCCAAATTTCTGCTCACCGACCATTCTTTAAGCCACCCCGTAACCATGTGTTTAGTGATGGAGATGGCCGATAACCCACACCAATTTTTCGCTGAAAGGGGGCACTCTGTCACTCATGACAAGGTCCTTGTTTAGCTGAAAATGCTACAACCTCAACCTCGTAATCACTAGCTGTCTTGTCAATTAGTTAGACTGGGTCGATCGGCGCTTTCTTTACCACATAGTTTGCTTCCTTGCGGTAATCATCAACCACCCGGAACAACTCCAAAAAGGACATATCTGGTTTCCATCCATCATAGCCACCGTGTGGCTCTCCCGCTGTGGACCTGGTGGTTTTGGTCGACCGTACATGTACGATCAGGTGTCTCCCGGCGTCGACTACATCGACGCCCTTGATGGTATGTCCGGGGTCACCCCATCGGCCTGTGATGAGTGAGCAAACAAAGCGGTCTACAATCTTAGTTTTAATTGCACACTCATCCGACCCAGTACCTCTAGCAGTCTCCCTTCCAGCAACCTAGAGCTTGTAAGCTTTTACATGTAAAGGCGATAGTCTGAATAATAAACAAAAGGTTCTCGCCGTGAATATTGCCTATGCTGCCGACATGCAGTAAAGCAACCACCAATCAATCAATAGATCTTGATGTTATTGTTAACCAATCAAATTGGTGGGATACTTTGAATGATAGTAAGTTATTGTTAGTTTGTATTGATTCATTTCGATTTATCTAGGAATGTGGGGTGTGACATCCTGCCACCAGCTCAAGAGGGAAAACGCCTGGGGAATGCCAACCAAAAACAAATATATCAAGTTGTCTTTGGGATATCTCCATAATCAAGAGGTAAGATCAGTTCCCGTATTTACTAGAAATTACATCTGGCTAGGGAAATGTCACTAAGTACAAGGCAGAGATGTTATACGCTCCCTGATTGTCTGATTTGAAGGACAAAGTAATGCCTTTTGTGCCAGTTATTCATATACAGTGTGGAACCATATTGCCCCGCCAATACATTGCAGGGAAGGTAAATTTGTATATAACCTTTGTATCAAATGCTTTGAATGATGTTCTAACCAGAGCATCGTTAACAAACCAACAGATAAACAACATAACAATAGTACATAGTTTTCACAATATCTAACAATTAGCCAAGACTAATTGACTAATAGGTGAAATTCAGTCTAATATGTAGGTATAATAGTTCTGTATTAAATAACCCAGCTATATTAGGGTGCACATTTCATTATCTGTCTACCCAAGCAGGACCACACAAGCAGGGTCAGCAATTCAGATAAAATGTGTATTACATGGATCCAATGCTGTTGGGATATCAGGACATCTTTTGGGTACCCTATGCTCAGAGTTAATAAATATAGATATCCATGGTAGTAGAGCAAGATGAAATCAACTTGTATAATGGAAGGCCCACAGCAGATCTGCTACTCTGCTAGTCTGAGAATGGCTGACCAGGAGAATCTAATCCAAGCTAGAGGCAACATTCTATAAGAGGTCATAGATGTAGTAGAGCATGTGGTCGGATGTGATACTGTTGGCAAAACTAAACTAGGGAGACAACAAAGATTATCTAAGATTGCTTTAGAAATCTTTGTGTAATTTAATTTAGGAGAAAGAGAGGCAGTGGCCTATCATAGTAGGTAGTGATCTAACATGCATTTCAAAGAGAAATTACGGTCTTAGAAATGAAAAACGAAACTGAAATATAGATAATGGACATACCTGCTAAACTGTGCGTAAGCAAGCTGCAATTGTTGCCCTGGTACCCCTTAGCACATCCACTATCTTTACAAGTTCCATTTGTTATATCACACACCTCATAGATGTTTGCACAATTACATTTTTTTATGCATTTTGCCCCATACCGCATATAACCTCTATGGCTACAGTCTGCAACAGTATGGCATATGCTTTCTTAAGACAATTGGATAACCATTGTTTGTCTTGAAGTATAAAGGTACATATGTAAGCAAAGCTTTTGCATAGGGTAAACAAAATATGCTATGTGAGTAGCACAGGAATGTATATCATTATTACATAAAATAAGAAAGGAAGACAAGACAGTAAGTTGGATCGAGCCAATAATTCTGGCTGCCCCCCTAAAAAGACCTTGCACACACTTTATTAAACAAAAACTGGAGATGGTTGGGTTAGATGATGAGGGGCAGAGGTGCAACCTGGATACCTGCTTGGAATAGACCTCCAGGCTGCACACTAATCACCAGTACCTAAATACCAACAACTACAGAACAAGTTTACCGGAGGTTGGAGGAGACAATATAGCAAAGAACAGGATACTTGCATTTCATCATAATATACGCATAAGTACTTCATGCATAACATTAATATTACATTAGATAAGAAAGGAAGAAAATACAGTACAACTCTGGCTGGCCTCCTAAAAAAACCCACAATGCTCCAGGCAAGAGTTTTCAGCGATTGATCCACGATCAAAGCAACCCACATGTCCGTGGTCAATCTCATGGCCACAGAATAAAATACATATATGCCAAGAAAATTTAAAAAAAACTAACATAGGCTATTAACCATACCAACCAATTATCTATCTGCTACTGAAATGCAGGCAATCAAATACCTTATCAGCAGCCACTGTGTGGTAAGATAACACCAACACTACAACTGGCCAGCATTGAAAACAAGCCTGGGTACCCGGGCTTATATGCTATGGACAGTATAAATACAGCCTCAATAAAAAATAAAATTTTAAAAAGAGGCCTGGAGATAAAGGAAGACAGTGTCTGACTTCCAGTCCCCCAAACTCTATGGGTGCCCTGCACAACCGGAGGAAAGTCGCCGTCCCCTCCTGAGATTATGCATTGAGAATTAAGTTGGGTCTAGAGCAGCGCCTACACAGATCAATTTGAGCATGCTCATATAGAACCCATATATTAACGTGACCAAATACGCCCACCTTGCCATCCTAAATGCTACTGCCCCCATCATCGTGCTGTCGGTCGCAGTGCGACAAATATGCTTGTATTTCTTAACGGCCACTCTCCATTTAGCTCTCTGCTGTGAGAGTGATGTCCATGAGTCGGTCCTAATGTCTCTCAGCTTCAGGTTTCTTTTGATAGTATCCTTGAAGCGGAGACGAGGGCATCCTCTCCTTCTCTGACCAGAAGACAATTGAGAATAGAGGATCTGCTTTGGTAGCCTGTCCGTTGACATCCTCATCACATGTCCAGTCCACCGGAGGTTGTTTCTGATCAGAAGATCTTCGATAGAGGACAGCACCATCTGATCGAGAATTTCCTTGTTTGTCACTTTGTTCTTCCAGGTTATCCTCAAGACCGACGCAGATGTTGCATCATGAAGGCTTGCAGCTTTTTCACCTGTCGTCTGTACACTGTCCAGTCCTCTCGGCTCCATCTAGTAGGGTGGATAGCATGATTGCATAGTAGATCTTGCCTTTCACCCATGATTGTATCTTTTTACATGTAAAAAAGTGATGGTTTGAATAAAAAACAAACAGTTCTCGCCGTGAATATCACCTATGCTGCCGACATGGCGTAAAGCAACCACCAATCAATCAATCAATCAATCAGCCTCACTGGTATATACATTTGCATTGACACAGTTTATACCACACACGACTAACCACGCTAGCAACAACATTTGATTGAATATCCACCAAAACTCCATTCAACAGCTCACTCTACCCAGACTCCCACTGTGAGAAGAATAAGAATACTAATACACAAACGTTGTGACTTTCAACACACAAGCATATGAGAGCAGTGCCCCCCCCCCCCCCGACTGCACCTGACCCCCGCCCCCCTGCCCCCGACCCCCTAGCCCCCCATGCCGACCCTCCGTCCTCTCTGCTCAACCCCTGGACGTCATCCAGACCAAAAGATCCAGTGCAAGGCCCCCATCGCCCGCCCTATGTGGTGCTACACCACCATTGTTGTCAATGGCAAAACTTACTGTGGTGTTTCGACTTGTGGCATGATGTGCTCCTACTCCTGCTTGATAAAAGTGATGATGAAGACAATGAAGATGAGCTGGAACTCAGATAACTGTCTGCTGCCGCCTTCCCCTGGAACTTGCACAACTTCCTCTCTTTATCCTGGCCACGTCGTTTCACCACGTTGTCCATCTCATCCAGCTTCGCATCCAAGCCTTCTGCTCCAATCACTCTCTCAATGAACACTCCTCATCGTCCTCCACAACAACCACCTCCCTATTGTATTTTACTGTCTTCTTATCCCGGCGAGAACATGGTTGCTCCTAGCTGCTCGCCTCTGGCTCCTCCACCATGCCCGCACGACACGTCCCTGCCCCTCCTCCGTTTTCCGCGCACTCCATATTCACAACATTTATTGCTACTGGAAATTTATCTCACTCTCAGTTGGTGTCCCTTGATGTATCATGTTCCTTACCACAGGCAGGACACAACCCCTTACTGTTAGTCACATGAAGTTCATGTGTACTAACCTTGTCAGGTAGCTGTGTGGAATAGGTCTGCACAAAGCAAAAACTGGAAGAGGAGTGGGCAGATGGTCTGGGACAGAGGCGCCTGCTGGAGGGAAGGAGGGGAGTAGAGCTGCTTGGAGCAGACCGTCTGACTTTCATGTCACACACAAAGCACCAGTAACATACTACCAACAACTACAGAACAATGTTACAGGAGGTTGGAGGAGACAAATTAGCGAACAACAGGATGATGCCCAACAAGGAAGGAGGAAGAGGCATGGGTGGAGAAAAAGCACTTCATTGATAGTGCTAATATGTACAGGATAATGCAGGTAAAACAGGTTAATACAGGGTAAGACAGGATAATAATGAGAGTAATGCTATGCAGACAGGATAATACAGGTAAAATATAAGAGGTAATGGATAATATAAGAAGAGCTCAGAGGGAGACTAAGGAACTAGTGAGTGTCCGCGAGGTTGATCTGAGGAGCCCTCCACCAAAACGGAGGAGAGGGCTCGAGGGGCAGCCGAGGGGGTGAGGCGGGGCACGCAGGTGTGCACCGCCTCAGAGGTCCAGGTCTCTTGAGCCATGGTGTCCGGTGGGAGGACACCGGCCCTCTGGCAGCACAGCGGCAGCACACAGGTGGGGGCAACACGGTGCCTTCGGGCACAGTGGCAGCACAGATAGTCCCAGCACAGAGCGGTAGCACAGAGGTGGCAGCAACACGTTGATATACAACAGCGGCAGCACACAGTGGTATGAGGCCCAGTGGCAGCAGCACAGTGGTAGCAGAGAGGGGGCAGCACACAGAGGTGGAGCGCGCAGTGGTAGCAGAGGCGGGAGCAGGCGGAGGCAGCAGATGTGGTGGCAGCAGCAGGGTGGCAGCAGCAGGGTGGCAGCTCACGCAGGGTACCAGTGGTGCAAGGACCCAGGGAGGCAGCAGACAAGAGGCACCACAGGGGGGCGGCGGCACAGGCGGTGGCAGCAGAGGGGAGCTAGTAGGGATGGGGCTAGCAGAGGCGATAGCAGCACACACAGAGGCAGCAGAGAGTAGCCAGGCGCAGGGGGTGCTGGTGTGGGTGACATGGGTGACAAGGGTGACCTGGGGACATGGGTGACCAGGGTGACCTGGGTGATGGCGGGTCGGCAAGACTCCGCCAGCAGTCTGAGGCATGACTGCGGTGAGGGTGTCGGCAGGGGGGGCTGGAGGTAGTTCCAGGATAACCATCAGGCGACGGGGTTGGCGTGGGTGACATGGGTGACCAGGGTGACCTGGGTGGCGGTGGGTCTGGCATGACTCTGCCAGCAGTCTGATGCATGACTGCGGTGAGAGCGTAGGCAGGGTGGCTGGAGATAGTTCCAGGGTGCCATGGCTGGGTGACATGGGAGACCAGGGTGACCTGGGGGCATGGGTGACCAGGGTGACCTGGGTGGTGGCGGGTCAGAGGCAAGACTCCGCCAGCAGTCTGAGGCATGAGTGCGGTGAGGGTGTCGGCAGGGTGACTGGAGGTAATTCCAGGATAACCATCAGGCGACGGGGTTGGCGTGGGTGACACGCGTGACATGGGTGACCAGGGTGACCAGGGTGGCGGCGGGTCTGAGGCATGACTCCGCCAGCAGTCTGCGGCGTGAATGCGGTGAAAGCGTAGGCAGGGTGGCTGGGGAGATGGGATGGGCGGCAGGGGTGAGACCCGGGCAATGACCGTGTGCGACTACCGGTTACGGGCAGGCGACTCCCGGCGGGTGGGGGTGCGGCCACAAGGGGGTGCGGCCACTGCGGTGATGTGGCCACGGCTGGGCTCTCTGAGGGTTGCACAATGGCATGTGTGTGTTGCCGTTGGAGGCGGCGGGCTCGCGCAGGGGTCGGCGCTCAGGGCGGGACCGACCCGGGGGACTTCCGGTCGCGAGCAGGCGGCTTCCGGTTTAGGGCTGGCGGCCTTTGGCTGGGGCGAGATGAAGGGGGCGAGTTGTTGTGAGAGTAGTTGTGAGAGTAGTGATGCCGCCGGGGGGAGGGGGGGGGATGGGGTGGTGAGGATGGGCCTCGCGTAGGATAGTGCAGGTCGCCCAGCGGTAGCGCAGGTGGGCCAGCGACAGTGTGAAGCGGGGTAGTGTAAGTCGGCCAGGGGTGGTGTAGACGGGCCACTCCTCCAGGAGTGTGGGCTAGCCAACGACAGTGCCGGTCGGCCAAGGGCACGGATGGGCCCGCGCAGGTTAGTGCAGGTCGGCCAGCGGTAGTGCAGGTAGGCCAGCGATAGTGTGAAGTGGCCAGTGCAAGGTAGCGTGGATGGGCCAATGGCAGTGTAAAGTGGCCACGGTAGTGTGGGCGAGCGATGACAGTGCAGGTCGGCCAAGGGTGGTGAGGATGGGCCTCGCGCAGAATAGTGCAGGTCGGCCAGCGGTAGCGCAGGTAGGCCAATGACAGTGTGAAGCGGCCAGTGCAGGGTAGTGTAGGTCGGTCAGGGGTAGTGTAGACGGGCCAGTCCTCCGGTAGTGTGGGCTGTCAATGACAGTGCAGGTCGGCCAAGGGCGGAGAGGATGGGCCTCGCGCAGGATAGTGCAGGTCGGCCAGCGGCAGCGCAGGTGGGCCAGCGACAGTGTGAAGCGGGGTAGTGTAAGTCGGCCAGGGGTGGTGTAGACAGGCCACTCCCCCGGTAGTGTGGCCTAGCCAACGACAGTGCCGGTCGGCCAAGGGCGGCGAGGATCGGCCCGCGCAGGGTAGTGCAGGTCGGCCAGCGGTAGCGCAGGTAGGCCAACTACAGCGTGAAGTGGCCAGTGCAGGGTAGCGTGGATGGGCCAACTGCAGTGTAAAGCGACCAGGGTAGTGCGGGCGAGCGACGACAGTGCAGGTCGGCCAAGGGCGCTGAGGATGGGCCTCGCGCAGGATAGTGCAGGTCGGCCAGCGGTAGCGCAGGTAGGCCAACGACAGTGTGAAGCAGCCAGTGCAGGGTAGTGTAGGTCGGTCAGGGGTAGTGTAGACGGGCCACTCCTCGGGTAGTGTGGGCTGTCAATGACAGTGCAGGTCGGCCAAGGGTGGTGAGGATGGGCCTCGCGCAGGATAGTGCAGGCCGGCCAGCGGTAGTGCAGGTAGGCCATCGACAGCGTGAAGTGGCCAGTGCATGGTAGTGGCCAACGGCAGTGTAAAGCAGCCAGGTAGTGTGGGCGATCCAAAGACAGTGCAGGTCAACCAAGGGCGGTGGGGATGGGCCTTGCGCAGGATAGTGCAGGTCGGCCAGCGTTATGCATGTAGGCCAACGACCCTGTGAAGCGGTCAGTGCAGGGTAGTAACGCAGGTCGGCCAATGACAATGTGAAGCGGCCAGTGCAGGGTAGTATAGGTCGGCCAGGGGTAGTGTAGAAGGGCCAACAAAAGAAAAAAGGAGAGGAGCAGCGTGCCGGGAGGCAGGAGGGCGAGTGTCTGGAGTCGGCCAGGCGGGCTGGCTATAAGGGGAGGAAGATCGGGGAATGATGTAATCATCAACGGTTGGAGCAGGGGGGGGGGGTCTCCTTCGCTGTCTCGCATCAAACGCAATGCAAGCATTACGACCAATTGGAATTCATCATAATATACACATCAGTGCTTTTACCTACCATTATCCAATATTTTCCTGACATTTATATTCTATGATATTAACATACCATAGTCTGATGATTTTGAGCTTCTGACATTTCCTTAGATAAACACACTGATAAATATATTAAGCTGATCGTGATAATCAACCGTTTGAAGTAACTTGAAGTAAACAGCAAAAGGCCCACAGACATGATCCAAAGCCTCAAAAAGGCACTAAGTGAACTACAAACGGAATATAATAGCCTATCCCTGGAATGTGCTCGGTACAAGGCCAACTACAACAATAACAATGAGGGAACACAAAATGGAAAAAGTAGAACCCCAAAAGATAGCGACAAAACGATGAAAGAAGCCAACACACTGCCACAACTGACAGTGGATAACAACAAACTAAACATAATCATGCAAGGCATCCCAGAAAAAGAGGATGAGTCCATGGAAAATGCAACCTTGAACCTGCTAAAAAAGGAGGAATGCAAAGCAAGAAAAGAACAAGAAATGAGGAAACAAAAAAAAAAAATGACGGACCAGGGGAAACAACTGGGGAATATCATGAAGAAAACCCCAATGACAACACAAAAGAGCCCCCAAAGGAGTCCAGACCAAGAGGAATAAAAATCCAATTGGAAAAGGAAAGCCAAAAAAGGGACCTGTTCAGGACTAAACAAAAATTGAACAACAAACAAGCCTTCAAAAACGTCACAATCAGGGCAGACAGGACTAAAAAGGAAATGCTAGAAGAAAGAACGGTGCAGCAAATGTACACACTGGCTATGGAAAAAAACAAAAAAACAACAGCCAGAATGACAGGAGGAAAAACTTCAAAATAGAAGGGAAACTATACAAACCAACAGAATTTGGGAATATAACTGTAGAGGGAATAAGCCCAGAAGCTGCGTGACAAGAGAGCACATCTGGGGAATCTCTTTTTACGGACGCAACACTCCCTACAGCAATCTATATAAATGCAAAATACAGGGAAAAGATGGAAAAATCTATAACTTGGCAGAACAATACTACAGCTCGGTCATGGCTAAATACCACAACAAGTTTGAGATCATGTGACTCATTGATGCAAGGGACAATCCATACATCATCAAAGCCCTAGGAAAAAAGGAATGGTGTTCACCTGAATGGATAAAAACAAACAAGAAGGTGATGGAGGACATTGTAATGGCCAAATGGACGCAAAATTTAGTAATAAAAATACTAAGCATGTCCGGACAAGCCTTCAGGGAATGCACAAGCCCTACTGAGGCACAGGGCTGTTCCTCCAAAATGCAGATGCAGGAGAAGTAGTCAAACCAGGATATCAAAACAAAATGAGAGAAATCCTCAAAAAAAAGACACCACCCCAGCAAACTATCAAGGATCAAAGTAAGTACCAGTAAATAACAAATAACAAATAATGTCTAAATAGAGAGACAAATAACAAGTATCATAAAAATAAATGGCAATATAAATATAATATAAATAGATCATATATAAAGAAAAATATGCAGGGAAACTACGTCACAACACACCAATGCATGAGCAGCGCACCTTTCTGGACACACTTCTGGCCAAACAAGCAAACACGCACACAAACAATAATAACGTCTAAATAGAGAGACAAATAGCAAGTAACATAAAAATAAATAGCAATATAAATATAATATAAATATATAAATAAAGCAGATATTAAGACAAATATGCAGGGGAACTACCTCATGACACGCCAATGCATTGCAATGCATGAGCGGCACACCTTTCTGGACACACTTCCACCCAAGCAAGCAAAACATGCACTCGAACAATGCACAACAACCTAACCGAGAAAATGGAATCAACGAGACTACTCTGCAGAGACTCCAGGATGAGGAGCATCACTCCCAAAATAGTAGAAGGACTAAAATGGAAAAGACACCAGAACTTCCATGTGCACACGGAGACATATCCGGGCGCAGGGACCAGCAGGAGAGTAGACCGAATTCTATGGAAATACAACCCAACAAAATTGGACCAGGTGTACATTATGGCAGGAGCATGTGATCTAACCGTCAAAACAGGCAGGGGGGAGCTAATCCCACACTTCCAAGAAAAGGAAACCCAACTCCTTTATATGACGGAGGAGTACCGTCACGCACAAACATCCATCCTACAAATAAGCACCAGTAATCTGTGAATTGGTGGGAATGGACATAGAAGCCTACACAGGAAATAAGGATCACACTGGCTATCAGGAACTAACTAACAGCTGCATACCGGAAATAAACAAATTCATTCACAGACTAAATGAGGGACTAATGAATGTCAGCCTAAGAACTCCAAGATATGTGACATACGTTCACACACTACAGAAAGGAAAACGGACTGATCGCTATACGCATGGCCTTGGCGACGGTGTCCACTAATCAAAAGTCTTCGTCCACAAAGTGGCAGACAAATTATCTGACTGCATCATCACAAACCGGAAGTGAGGCAGATGAGTGCACAAATGGTTAAGTACCTCTTCTCTTTCTCACACTTTCTTTGTTTCTCTCTTCTTTCTACTCTTCTTCTCCCCTCTTTCCTTTTACTAAACACCTACCTATTTGACCTAACTACTTGCGTGCTCAATCTACAGATGCATGTTACTTTAGAAACACTAACTATATCATGTGACCATGTACATTCAACCACCAACCTTAAAACACTAACTATATATCGTGAGATCCTACACACCGCCTATCCAGAGGAGCACAAGTAGATATGGCATAGAAATTAAGAAAATGTACTAAAACCGATACCAATCAAAACATAGCAAATCAACATACATCACATATAGGGACAAATTTACTGGTGATACCAAAATATCATGTCGAAATGGCTGTTTTAACAACCATAACATAAATTGCCACAATAAATCTTTTAATAATTGTGGATGTTATGTGTAACGTTGGTAATTTACAATGCGAACAAGGAGCCTATGATGTGGAAATGTATTGAACACAAGTTGATATATAGTAAGTACAGTAGATAGGTAGAAGTCAGGATCGGTCAGTGATTGTTCGACTCAGGCCATCAACCCCGCGCGTTCATTGTTGAAGGGTTGGGTGGGTGGCTGAGTTGAGTTGGTGAGTTGCTCGTCGGGCTGCCGGAGTAGAAGTGATGTATGGAGGTTCCCAGCAGTCTGAGGATGGGTCCCGTGACGTCAGAGTCTCACGAGAGGCGGCATCGTGACGTCAGAGTCTCGGGAGCGGCTGGTTCCGGACGAGACCAGTAGGTGGGTCAGGGAGAGGATTCAAACCCAGGTGGCGCCACTGTAAGGCTCCCTGTTCGCACGCAAATTACCCATGTTGGCGAACCACAATGAACAATATACAACGCGAACAAGGAGCCTACGATATGGAAATTTATTGAACACAAGTTGATATATAGTAAGTACAGTAGAGAGGTAGAAGTCAGGATCGGTCAGTGATTGTTCGACTCAGGCCCTCAACCAGATGTTGAGAGGGCCTGTGACGCTGATTGGAAAGCGGCCCTAGGGACTTAGGTGAATACGGCGGACGACCACCAGTTCCCGAGCTGCCGCACCTCGTCGATGGTGGCTCTGGCCTTGACGCAGGCCTGTGCCCCTCCTCTGCGAAGGCTGTGGAGGGTGTAGGAGTCGGGATCGGGAAGTCGTCCGGCTCGAAGAGCAGCTCTCATAGCAGCCAGGAGTGCCGCCGCCACAAGGGGGCGTCCGCCGGGGAGGAGAAATGCTGGTGCGTCCGGGGAGGTCCTGGCAGTACTCCCCTTGTATGCTCGCCAGGCTCGGACAGGGCAGATGGAGCCTCGTGGGTTGGGCGTCCACCATGGACCTGGTGGTTTTGGTCGATCGTACATGTACGATCAGGTGTCTCCCGGCGTCGACTACATCGACGCCCTTGATGGTATGTCCGGGGTCGCCCCGTCGGCCTGTGATGAGGAGGTTACCCTGTCTCAGGAGGGTGAAGTACCCGAGGACGAGGACGGCGGACAGCACCCGACCTCCTGGGCCTGCAGATCGAAAGTAGAGGGCGAGGTGATGGAGAGCTGCTGCTGGTGACATGGGCTGTGCTTGTCATGGGACATGGTTGGACGACCAGACCACCCAATGCTTGACGACCGACACCGAGTAGGCATTGAATGCCTTTGTCGCACCCCCGACGAAGCTGACCCAGGTCCGAGCCCTGCTGAGGTAGTTGAGGACTGCCAACAGGGTCGCGAGGAAGGCCATCAGGTCGTATGGTGAGGGGCGGCGGGGGTCGTAGCGGAAGTCGCGGGAGTGGTGGAGGTACCGCGTTACTAGGCGAGAGTTGTTGCGCCATGTCCCAGCCACTAGCCCGGCGTGGAAGAGGGAGGCGATCCAGTCGTGGTTGTCATTGTGGAGGCCTGGGGATAGAAAGCAAGGTATTACTATCCCCAGGCCTAAATAGCATCTGGTATGGCAGTGTTCAAGTGTCTGACCCTAGTGCGTGTGAGGCCAAAGCACTGGCAGATGAGGTTCGCCATTTCTTGGGCGGCACTGTCGAAGGGTGCCCTGCTGAGAGCATCAGCGAGAACTAGCTCTTTCCCAGTTTTATGTATCACCTCGATTTCGGTGGAATGGAGGGCGGCGAATCACCAGAGCTCCCTGGCGCATGCACATAGTACCGGGTCCCTTCCCGCCCCCGAGGCGAGGACTGATTGTGAGGCTTGATTGTCAGTGTTGACCCTGATCAAGTAGTCTTGTTGGTTGAGTGGGGCTAGGGCGTGGACCGCGAAGACAAGGTTTATTGCCTCCAGGTGGTTTATGTGGACGCTTGCAGGAAAATCGTTGGGGTAAGCCTCGGAGTAATACCCTGCCTCAGAATGTGAGCCCCCGGCAAGTAGGGAGGAGTCACATTCTATGACCCATGCTACCTTTGGGGATGGTCTAAGGAGGACGACACCGTTGGTGGTCCTCACATAGTCGGCGAACCATGCCAGGTTGCGGGTCAGTTCGGTGGTGACGGGGTGTCTGCCGGTGCGAGGGGTGTCACGGAGGGTGGTCAGGATTCGGTTCATGAATCGGCAGGCCGGAGCCATGCACCTTGCGACGTGCTGCAGCCAGCCGACGACACTCTGGAGCGTGGTCCGTGTCACCTTAGGTGATGCGGTGATGTCGTTGCATTCTTCAAGGACATCGACGAGCTTGTCGTCGGGTATCCAAACGATCATCTGATCGATGCACACCTCATACCCGAGCCACTGAATGCAGTGGGTCGGAGGGGTGCACTTGGTGGGGGAGAGGGCCAGCCCACGTGCTGCCATGATTTTTATCATGTCGATGTAGGCTGCATCAGAGACCTTCTTGGTGGCTGCCACCCCGACGAAGTCGTCAAGGTAGCAAAGTGCGAAATGACCTCGCCGACGGAGTAGGTAGACCACGGTGTTGGTAATGCGGGCACAGGCCATTGAGGAGGTCTGCAGCCGAAGGCTGGTGCCACGTCGAAGTAGACTCCTCGGTCGATTGTAATGCCCAGTAGCAGGACCGATAATGGGCATGTTCGGAGTTGGCGTTAGGCTCGAGCTAGGTCTGCCAACCATAGGTAGCACCCCTGGCCGAGCCTTGTGACCTCGCCCGTCAGGTCCATGATCCCTGGGAGTGTGTAGCTGGCCCCCCTGGGGTAGCTCAGGTCCACAATAACTCGTCAGTCGTCAGTGTTCTTTGTAGGGTGAGTCATCATGGGGCTGGTCTGAGCCCAGGGGGTGAAGGGGGGTGTCGCAAATGGCCCTAGGAGGGCGCCATGCCCCGCCTCATTGCGGACATATTCACAGATCCAGTAGAGCTGGTCGGGATCCTCGGTGTGGTTGGTGGTAGCTGGGACTGGGGGGTTGTCGGCCGTGTAGTCGGCCGGCCAACCAAACTCGAGGAAGTCGACCAGCTGGGTATCATGGTAGTCCTTGAGGTACTTCCGCCAGGCTGATATCCTGAGGGTGGAGGGGACTGGTATCCTCGCTGAGATATAGTTTGGAAGTCCTATTGTATATGTTGAGGTATTGTAGATCCTCCCATGTGTCGGCTACTGCAGTCAGCCACATTTTCATGATAGTGGACCTGTATGTAATGGGTGTGTGTGGGGGCTGTATGGTGGTGCTGGCTCTATGCTGGGCTCGGCAAGCACCTCTTCCACATCCTCAGTTGCGTGAGCGTGTTGGTCGGTAGTGAGAGGGCATCCGGTGGCGCCGCCTCGGTTAGGATATCGTGGGGGTGGTGGGACAGCAGGAGGGGGCGGGTGGGGCGGGGCGCACCAGCCCCTCCCTGGATTCCCCCTCCCCCCCGGCCCTGCCGGCGGGTGTGCGATCCGTCTCACCTTCCCCCCCCCCGGTGCATTGTAACGGCTCCCGACAGGCGTGAACCGGTAGGTCCGTTGTCGTTTTCTGGTGCTTGCTGTGTTGGGTTGGGTGGTTTTGGTGCCGTGTGGGGGGGGGGGGTGCTAGCGGTGGCTGGGCTGGTTGTGTCTGGGGCCCCTTGGGTGTTGTGGTCGGTTACTGTTACGTCATTGATGACGGCGTCATCTCTTTTTGGGTGGGGGCGGTCTGATGGGGTTGCCGCGGTGTCGTGTGGTGAGATGGCGGGGAGATCTGGGGCGCCGCTGCTGGGGGTGGAGGTGTAGGCTTGGTCGCTGTGTGGCGGGGCGTCTGTGGCATTATCGGTTGAGTCTTGTGATGGCGGGGCAGCCGTCGTTGGCCGACAGATGGCAGCACCTTCTGAGGCGGGCTTCTCGGTGTCGTGTCGTGTGGCGTCTGCGCCATCTGGCAGGAGGGGCTGGCTGCGGTGAGCTGCTCGGGGAGTGGTGACGTTGTGAGGGTTTTTGCCGCCAGGGCTGGATGTTTGAGTCCATCCGTTGGTGGTGGCAGGAGGGGGGTCTTTGCTGTTGTGTGGTGTTGTGGTTTCTGGTGTTGAGGTGATATGGTGTGAATTGCCGCCAGGGGCCGCCTGGAGTTCTTTGTGGTTGTAGCTGATGGCGCTTGCGTCGGCTTCGTGTGGTGTGTGGGCTGGTGTCTGGGTGTCTGCGTGGGGATTCCATACGGCGTCGGGTTGGGTGGGGTTGGCGCGTGTGCTGCCACGTGGGGCCATTTAGCAAAAATCCGTCTGTGTTGTCGGCATTTGCACCTTGAGACTGTTTCTCGAGTTGCCTTTTTGTTGTTGCACTCGGTCTCTTTGTGCGGATTCGCAAAGCGTTCCGCCCCTGTGCCATGGGATGTGGTGAAGCCACAGTCTTGGCCAGTGTTCCATCGGTGTCCGTTTTCTGGTGGTAGTCGTCGTCCGTCCAGTGCTGAGGTGATCTGTGCAGTCGTATGCCCGATGTTAAGCATTTTTTATCGTGGAGGCTCCTTGATCCCGTGAGGCATGCATCATGTTGGATGTCTTTAATAGCAGTCGGATCTCTCCAGGCTCTCGGATGCCTGCCGTCGTCGATCATGTTAAATATGCGTTCTGACCACGCGAGACAGGTTTCCCACTCCCACTCGCCGGCCATCTCTACGAGGTGCTCGACGTGATCGGCCAGTGGATCGACCCAGCTGCTGGGGATGGTCTAGTCTTTTCCCATCCTGTGGAGAGCCAAGATGTATTCAAACCAGGTACACTCCCCTTGGCCTACCTTCCCTTTTTGTTCCCCTCTGATTACAAAAGTGTGAGGTAGAAGAGGCTTCCTACCTCTGCGTGGTTTGTTGAATCCACTTCCCTGGCTGAGTATTTCATCTATCACGTCGCGGTGGGCTCAGTCGTCTCCAGACGAGTGGGACCGTCTCCTGGAGCGGCCTCCTCGAGCCCTGCCCTTAGACTTGTCATGGCAGGCACGCCCTTGGTAGGGGGGAGGAGGGAGGCGTGTGTCATGATCGCGTGTGTGTGATTGCGACGCTGGAGGACGATCGTGATGAGGAGGCCGAGGAGTAACAGCTGTATGAGCGTTTCCTTTTCCGCTTGGAAGATTCCATAGCCGACACCGTTTCCAGCATGACCCTGTTCACTTCTGCCTGCTGTGCTAATGTGTCGGCCAGCGACTGTTGGACTATGGCCATCTGTTGGGCAGGGTCGGCCGTGTCATGGTGGGCGGCGTCAGTGTGAGTGGGAGCGGGAGGCAGATCGGCTACGGTGGGTGGCACGGTCACTGCCCGGGGCCGTCCCCGGGTACGTGGCGTGGCGGCGCCATCTGCATGGGCGGACACGGGTGCGGTGTCGCCGGAGGTGGTAGCGACTGTGACTGTAGTGGTGTCAACGGCACGCCTCGGGCGTTTCGTGATGCACGGCATGTCTGCGGACGAGTGGTGGTGAGCAAGCCATGGGGCTTCAGTGGAGAACGAGCCAGTTGGCTGGATGTCTGGAGAGGTCTGAGTTGAGGTGGTGAGTTGCTCGTCGGGCTGCCGGAGTGGAGGTTCCCAGCAGTCCGAGGATGGGTCCCGTGACATCAGAGAATCACGAGAGGCGGCATCGTGACGTCAGAGTCTTGGGAGTGGTTGGCTCCAGACAAGACCGGGAGGTGGGCCGTGGAGAGGATTCAAACCCAGGTGGCGCCACCATAAGGCTCCCTGTTCGCGCGCAAATTACCCATGTTGGTGAACCACCATGAACAATTTACGGCAGAGACGGGAACCACACGAACTGAGTTACACCAGCATATAGATAGGCCCAGGACCGACGGCTGGGATCTCCTCAATCGACCAGTGGTTCTCCCAGTATGGTGGCGCCATCTAGCAGAAACCCTGTGACACACTAGAAGCATAACGTAGTTCCCAGAATTCCTCCAGGTGGCACCACGGGCAGTTACCTGCCCCTACTGTCACGTGACCGCCAAATCGTTCGAAATTCGAACAGAACTGCCGCAGCCGCCATCATCACAGCACCCCTGTCGTTTTCTTCGCCCACCCACCCACACCGTTAAATAAGGAGTTATGATAGGGTCGAGAGTTTGAGTCCCGGTCCTTAACCATTTGACTCACATGGGCTGTGGAAGCTTCGAATGCTCTGGACTGCCAGTTACCAATCTTGTACCATAACTGACCACTGTTCTGCATATGATATCATACAGCGAAAACACTGCCCTACTGCTGTATAAATCAACAGTTCTACCAATAATAGACTATAATGATATAATTTATGGATTGCTCACAAAGCAGCAACTGACTAAGGTACAAAGGATCCAAAACCGGGCGTTAAGAACAATTTATTGGGGCAAAACACTAAGTGTACAGGAAATGCATGACAAAGCAAACCTAGATTACCTAATGGTTAGAAGAGATTCACATCTCCTATCACTTATGTACAGAAGAGCCAGAGATATCCAATATATAGAAAACACAAAAAGGAATACTAGACGGGCTGATTCCACTCTACTCAAAGTCCCCAAGCCTTCCACAAACAAACTAATTAAAGCACCAATTTACAAAGGGCAGCACGATGTGGAACAACCTACCAACCAGAACCAGGGCAGCGTCCTCTTACCTAGAATTTAAAAACTCACTAAGAGTACATCGGATTGGGCAGGCCCTTATGCAGTTGCAGTAAAGTATGTTCCATGGCATCACCATACCGTAAGTGGCAGACCACCAAACCCTCAGCCTCGGTTTCTACCCCCCCCCCCCCAGCCCCCACTTTTTTTATTTGTTGCTGTTCCTCTGTTATCTCCAGTCAACCATATACGATGACAGAGACAGCCCAGGTAAAAATGTAAAATTTAAGACCTAAATGCACTGGGATTGGTCCCACTGCTTCACTGGTCACAGATGGTCCAGTGTATTATTAACAACCCCACCCGAACAACATAATTCATAAACTCACATAACTAGCTACATTAGAGTTACACTAGAATTTTCCTAACAAACCAACATTTATATACCGCTTGCCTAACTGCAACTGAACATTCAAACTTAGTACAAATTTACCAACTGAATACAGAAGATAACTTCTGCTTACATTCTAAATACTATGTAAATACTCACATTGATCTGACTAATATTGATCTGGTTATATGACACTACTGTACCATATTGTTATGGAACTTTTGGGTTTCAGAATTTCATTGTGTTACATGGTGCAAATTGTCTATTCAACAAGTATTGTACACCTTATTCTATATACCTTTTGTGTAAATAACCCTGAATTGAAAAATGGCTGGAAGACCAGTGCTTCGGCACTGACAAAAGACTTATTCAGCAGAATAAACATATTTACCAAAACAAACAAAAAATATACTTGACTATATGTATCTATCTGACTTATTGAACTGTACCTGTTATTATGTATTATATTGACCTGTTACATCATATGTGAGCCCTTTCCGATGAGAAATAAATAACCATTCTATTATATGTCTGTCTCCGCCTTGTAAATTATTCAAAGTCTACCAAATATCATTATTTATTATTGCAAAATAATATCGAAATATATATATATACTCAGCCGCCACCTTATTAGTGCTGCACAGGAACAGTAATGCTACCGCACACACTGGCTGCACAAGCACCGACAGAAAATTAAGGTAGGTGACCACATAATGCAGGCTGAGTCATTTTAACTACTAACTTCAATTCCACACTAGAAACCACCTCCAGCACAAACAGTTATTTAGATCTAACTGCCACGCAAATATGGTGGAAGAGAGTGACCGACTACTAGAGATTGGTGGGTACAGGCTTGTGAGAGCGGATAGAAAAACACTGACCAATACACAAATACAAAAAAAGGGGTGTGGGTGTTGCAATATACACCAAAAAAAAACCTAAACTCCGAACATAAACCATTACAAGAAGCAAACAGATCAGAAAACAAATATTGAATTAGTATGGACACTAATCAAAAAGTGAGGAACAATCTAACATAGCTGTAGGGAGTGTATATAGACCGCCAAATGGAGCCATAGAAGACCTCAACCCACAACTGGAGACATCGCTAGAAAGTATATTGAAAGTAACGAAGGGTGAGATATTCTTACTAGGTACTTCAATATAAACTACAAAACAAACAACAAAAACAAACCCTCATTAGAGAAGTTAATCAAAAGTAGAGGGCTAAAGCAAAAGAATAATGAGCTAACAAGACTTGGAGAAAGCAGCTCGATAATAGACCTAATAATAACAGACTCACCTCAGGGACAAGAAACTGGGGCGTCAGCAATCATGAATATATATATGTTACTAGAAAGAAAATAAAAAACAAAAACAAAACTACTCCCTGTATGGGTAGATCGTACAAAAACTACATGAAAGAGGCACTAGAAGCTCATCTGAAAGATACAATTAAATTGCCACTTCAAACTGGCATAGGTGTAAATGACCAATGGAACAATATCACTAGGAAGTCAGAAAGCATCTCGACACCACCTGCCCAATAACAAAACTTAAAATCAAAAACAACCAAGACTCATGGGTAACCCCAGAATTAATTATGGACAAATATAGAACAGCTAGATTAGCTAAATCAAGCGGGCAACTACTAGACATAGAAAACTACCATAAAGCAAAAAATCAAAGCCATAAATCAGTGGGAAAAAACAAAAAACGGTACATTGTCAAACAACACCAACAATGGGGAAAAATCTCACATAAATTCTGGAACAACATGAAAATACTAATACCAACCAATAAAAATAAAGAATCGATTACCATATACAACAACGAGGGAATGGAAATCAGCAACAGTGATGCTGCTAATATAATGAACAAGCATTTCTCTACCATAGGCAATAAACTATCCATACAGTTCAACTCAAACTGGATCACAAAAGCACAACAATTAACACAGACATTGGAGATTGCACAACCACAATAAAAGAGATAAGTGAACTCATAAAATCAATTGACTGCAACAAACCCTCAGACATTGAAAACACCTCAAGAATAGCATTGAAAGATGCATTTGGATGCATCCCAGATGTTATATGTGACATATACAACAAATCATTCACAGAAGGTACTTATGTGGACTGCTGGAAATAGCCAAAGTAACAACACAGCTCCAAAAAGGAGGGGATAAACAGATACTAGGCAATTATAGACCGATCTCTATACTCCCACTGCCTGGTAAACTAATGGAAAAAATAATGCAGAGACATATTATGGACCACCTAAACGAACACAAAATATTGAACAGTAAACAGGGCGGTTTCAGAAAAAAACACCCGACAATAAAAACAATTGCTAACTTAATAATCGACATTGCAAACAGCATCAATAAAAAGAACCTAGCGGGGGAAGCTTTCATATACTTCAGTAAAGCTTTTGACATGGTAGATCACCTCATCCTAAGGAGTAAACTAACCCAAATGCGAATAACGGGAGTAACAGGAAAATGGCTAGCAAGCTATCTAGAAAATCGAAAGCAATGCACTGCAGTAAATGGATCCATATCCAATGAGGAAAAGATAACTTGTGGAGATCCCCAAAGGTCAGTCCTGGGCCCACTTCTGTTCCTCATATATATTAATGATCTTAACAACTGGCTCGAAATTGAAAACATCCAATTATATGCAGATGATACGGTGGTATATGCCACAGGCAAAACAACCGAAGAAATAGAAACGAAACTGAATCTGAAACTAATTGAGTGGTGCCAACTAAATAGGATAACCATAAACAACATCCAGTCAAAAACAGTACTATTTGGTACCAGGCTAACTAGTAACGTTAAAATAAAGTGTCTTCTCGGAAACACCGAGCTGGAACAAGTAGACAACTACCGATACCTGGGAGTGGATCTAGACAGACACCTAAATTATGTCCTCTGCATAACAAATACTATCAAAAAAGTAAACCACAAAATATGGCTACTGGCTAAACTGAGATACTACATTACTGAAAACGTGGCAATTAAATTATATAAAGGCATGATCACCCCTACTTTGACTATGGCGATGTAGTATACATGGGAGGTAATACAAAACTATTAAACAAACTACAGGTGGTCCAGAACAGAACCCTCAAAATATGCCTTCACGTGCACAAAAGATATCCCACAATAGAATAACACAAAAAATGCAATGCGACACTATTAACCAGTAGAAGGGAAACGCACCTCAAAATACTAGCACACCATTACACCACACAACCAGGTTACACAGTAACCCCCATAGGGACACAAGGCACATGTCAGCCCCAGTGCTAGTGACAGCAATAAGTAACACAAATTTATGAGAGCAGTGTTATGGCCATGGCAGCAAACACCTGGAATAATCAACCCACACAACAACGGGTGAATGACTATCACCATATGGCACAGTCCGTCTGGGTATGTGTACTGGCACAAACAAAAGCAGAACTGGGCAGGCCATGGTCATGCATCGGATTCACCCTGAAATACAAAATGGCTAAGCATACAACACAACTATCCCACCTAGCCGCAGTCCTGAAGGGTCAGGGTGTGTTCTAGCACACTGGTTCACTATCTAAGGACAGGGCATGGGTGTAACAAACCACAAAAGGGACGGGATCCTCTCGCGCAGGCATGTATGTCATTCGGGTAGATGTACATAGTAGGCTAAGGTATCATACTCAGATTACAAATATAGAAACCATTAACACCCAAAGCTGCAAACAGTTGGCCTGATCCAGACCAGGTAAACAATCCTGAGTGCGGGACCAGACCAAAACAGTATCACAGCTGCCCAGCTGCCTCACGGGAGCTTATATGTTATGGACAGATTACATAACTTGTCACCAAAAAAACACACACAAAAACGTTCATTATAAATGACTAACCTTGCAAATATGCTAACCTTTCATTGGACAAGTCGTAAATTGATGTATTTGATTGGATACTAGACTTTAGCACAGAAACCATACAATGTATAAAGTACTAATTATCAGAATGTATACTATGGTTGCACTATGAAGATAATCAAGATTAATCATTGTGCATGTTGTGGCGGCAACATGGGTAATTCGGGACACGGGACCGAACCGCCTCACCCTTGTCTCTATGGCCCGACACTGGCGCCCCCTATATACTGCAACCGACGCCACCTCCTCCACCATGCTGCCACCTGCCGCGTGGCCACTGAAGCTGTCCCATATTTTCTCGCCTCACTATGCCATCCGCCCGCAATAAGCATCCTAGGGATGTAACTCCTGATTCGTCGCCCGAGAAGGAGCCCACACCCGTCAGAAGGACCCGTGGCCAGCCTAGATCCGTGGTCCTGCGTGAAGATTAAACTAAGAAAACGCAGTCTCGTTCAAGCCGCACCGAGGAGCGGCGCGAGAGCTGCACCACAAAGGATAGCCCCGGCGACACCGAGACCCGACGTAAGTCCGATAACACTGCTTCATTGCTTGCCGATATGAATGGGTTTCAGGCACGTATGCAATATGGACGGGCTGACCAACCTGGCTCAAGGCGGTCAGGGGATGCACGGCGGCATTCGACAGCTACCCAGTCAGCCTCATGAAGAAAGGAATACAACAAGCCTCCCAGCACATACCGGCCCAGACACCGCCATTAATGCCCGATGACATAAAGGGTGTTGTCAGATTCTTCACCACCGCCGGGCCGAATGACAAGGTCCTAACGGCAGCCACCCTAATGGCGTACTTCACCATCATATGCCAGTCCAACCTCCTCCAGTCGACAGACCCCGTGACACACGGCGAAGTGCTGCGAGCCAAGGACGTCACTCTCACGCCTACCGGCGTGAACGTCCAGATCGACTCCATTAAGACAAGGTGCAGTACTGGCGAGCACATGCACATCGCTGTGCAGGCGATACCGGGCTCCCCATACTGCCTGGTGGCGGCGTGGCTCGACTACGCTACACGCACCCCGCCACCCCTAGGAGGGCCCGCCTTCATCACCATGCTGGGCACGCCGCTTCGCCCCTCCGCACTGCTTGCCACGATCAGTTTCGCCCATACCACAACAGGGCACCCTGCCCCTCGCTCGGTTACCCTCCACAGCCTCCGCCGTGGAGGAGCCCAAGCCTGTGCCTCACTTGGCTCGACCCTGGAGGACATCCAGACCTTCGGAACGTCGACCTCCTCAGCGGTCCATCTATACGTCCCCCGCGAAGCCATCCGGGCCTGCCCCACCGCGCTCTCCACTACCTTTGGCTGAGCGCGTGGGACAATCATAACCAGCAAACAATCGACCAGAATGACTCTCAACAATGTAACAAGAATAACATCAATCACAGAAAACTAAATAAACTACCACTATATACCATTTTGTGTCCCGCGTTACTGAATTGTGCATGTTACGGCGGCAACATGGGTAATTCGGGACGCGGGACCGAACCACCTCACCCTTGTCTCTATGGCCCGACACTGGCACCCCTTAAACACTGCAACCGACACCACCTCCGACACCATGCTGCCACCTGGCGGATCGGTTGAGCACTGACCAACGGCGGAGCCTGAGCAGCTCACACCGTACAATGCGCCTGAACCTGCCGCGTGGCCACTGAAGCTGTCCCGTATTTTCTCAGCCGTCCCACCCACCCATCTAACATGACAAGGTGGAGCGTGGGACAGTCATAACCAGCAAACAATCGAATAGAATGACTCTCAACAATGTAACAAGAATAACATCAATCACAGAAAACTAAATAAACTACCACTATATACCATTTTGTGTTCCGCGTTACTGAATTATACTGATTTAATTATAATACTATGGGTACCCACCTTGACACTTTCCAGTTAAGATATCACAGGAGAACTTACATGATTCACAGTTCTTTTCACAATTAGCACCCCACATTTGAGGTCCACATTCTATGGTTAAGAAAGAACATTTTTACATTAGTCTTTGAAGAAATGTTGACAATGTTATTACAAATTACAGATGCAATTTGTCATTGTCACCATTAATCCATGAAATATAACGTTTGAACCCAGCCTCCACATTTAGGAAGTCTTACAATCTGCTATTTTGCCATCAATTGCAGATTCATTGTCAGTGTACATTGACTGTGTTGGAAAAGGAACTTGGTCCACCTTATTATTATGAGATTTGGATAAGTCATCAGTAATTAGTATGCTAAAGTGGGTTGTGAACTATTAGTCCACTAACCAAGAATAAGATTACTTGAAAGCAGTTTAAATTAGGATATACAGTATATTTCTTCAATCGAGGTCGCCCCAGTTTTTGTTGTATTACTGGTAAAAAGTCCTGGTTTACAGTGGCCTGTGAGAAATCAAGTACAGTCATTATTATTATCTTGCTGGATCATCTCGGTTTAGGGAGTATCACAGTGCTTGTATTAATTTATCCAGAAAGAAAGGGGTGCTTAAGCCAGTGCTTGAAACTGACAACATGCATTAGAAACAATACCATTAATGGTAGCGATCGAGAGAAAATACTCTTCTCACTCAAGGAAATCAAGCATGCTTGTCCTGGAAGAATTGTGAATGATGGGTACAGAATGCAGAATGCTTAGAATAGGCGCTATGTATTAAGATATTACAACTACAGTCAAACCTCTCTATTCGGACCCCTCCACAGATCGACCACTCCCCTATATTGATCACGTTATTTGGGCCCAAACAATACCATTGTAAGGATTTTCTAAATCTTTAAACCGACCACCTCCCAAAATGGACCACTTAAAGTCGGTCCCATGGTCAATCGATTTAGAGAGGTCTTACTGTAGTCCGGGAGCAGAGAGGGTTAACCCTGCATTGTTGTATTAAGTTTTTGTTACTGTTGATTTTGGTAGCCAAGGGTCTCTATTTTCAGAAACTAATTGATGACATGTTGTCACCCTTGAGCAATTTGAGAAATTCAAGATGGCTGCCATTACCTATAAATGACCATAACTCCTTACGTGATTCAAAGTCACCAGTATTGCTGCCGCTGTTAAAAAGAGAGTCAATTGTAGTCTGTTTGTGGACAACTTTGTTTTCTATTACCGGGGTACTAATATGAATGTCATTGAGAGACAGCTGCATTTATGGATAAATGGGATTCACCAATGGTCAGTTCTGAATGGATTCAAATTTTGCAAGGCCAAGACAGTCTGCATGCACTTCTGCCAGCTGCACAGAATGCAGAATGCTCAGAATAGCCGCTCCCGTATTGGCTCCTCGTGGCTTACATGTGCTTTCCTGCTCAAGGGGGACCCTACCACTTAATCAATTGGATGTCAGTCCCCACTGACACTCAAGCTCATTTTGATTAAGCTGTGTGGATTTGAAGGCCCTTCACTGACAATTTTACACTATAAACCACTTGTATGACCTTTTTACTAAAGTAAAACAATAAGGTATTTTAGCCTTTTTGAGGACAGCTGGTCTCTCCCACCTCATATAGTCTATTAAACCCATTTTGATCGATTACTGACAAGAAAACCTTTATCTAGAATTGTATTTCCCTTGTCCACAAATGAAATCATTGTAAGTTTTTTAAATTCTCAAGTGTCTAGTGAAACATAATTGATTGTATGCTTTTGTATTCAATTTTGTTGTGATGGGTGTATTTATGCTGCCCATAATGGTTAAGTCTAATGACTTGTTTTCGCCGCTAGACATTAAATGTCTTGTTTTAATCATGTTCAGTTGTTGTGTAGCTATCTACTGCATGCATTCTTTCTCTGTAAGCATTTTCCCACATCCCCAAACCTCTATGAGTTTGTTTGTTCTACAATCGGATAGCTGTTTGGTTACCAATAGTTACTTTCTCTGACTGTCTTCACATTGTTGTGTTAGTGGTCATAATAGTTTGTTATGTTAAGTTTAAAGCTTACCCTCTGTATGTATCATACCTAGCGTGTAATACTTTTGCTTGAATTATCAGTGTATTTTCTATTTATTGATCTATCGTTTCTTTTCTCGTTTAATTCATTTTAGCTAATTGTAGCAAGTATGCAATCATTGTGACATCAGCTTCATCATGTGAAAAGGCCCAATCAGCTTGAGTCTCCAGTCATATATTAGCTCCCAGGCTGAATGAAGATGGTACCGGTGACATTTTGCAATTTACTGTGTTTGTTCTTGATAATACCATCATGATTAGGAAATAGACTACCGATCAAGTTGTAGTCATTAGAGCCCTCATTAGCATGCCACATTCTTTCATGACCTTTGGCTGAGATATCATTATATTTTATTCAAGATTGTATTACTGCCAGCAGGGTAACAGGAGAGATGGCGCTTGATAGTCTCAACTAGGTTGAATGTATTACATCCAATATAATGATGTTTGGAGTATTGTGTTGGCAAGCACAGATTTATTTCCCTCAAGCAAACAGCCATATTCCTGGATGAGTGATGAATGGACTGGACAGAGGTCATACAAAAAGCAATCTTCTAACTGTGGCTGTCACATTTGTTCTATCATCAGAAGACAGAGAAAGATGGCTTTCAGATCAAAGATAGTCTTGTCACTGACCCTGATTCCTTTGTTAAGCTCTTTTTTAGTTTCTAATGACTGGATTAGAGACTTAAGCATGAAAGCCAGATGGCAGAGACTTTTGAATGATGACATCATTAGTGCATCTTGCACATTGGCTTTGGTTGGACCAAACTGGGCATTTACACTGTTGTGCATGGAAGGGATCACAACTGTCAATGGATCGGAGTGCTTTGCCAGCTCTGCATCAATTTTCTCTTTGTCATCTCCATCAATCATTTATGTCTTTTGACATTCCTCTTTCCAGGGATGAAAGCAGTCTCCACCGAAAACCATGGAAAACGAGCCGAGATTATTACACCACTGGTGAATTTCCGCGATAACGCAGATTTGACTTAGCATTGTCAGGGAATTGCGGGAAAATACCAGAAGTCAGATTTCAACTAGTCTTGTTGTGATCGTATTATCACCCATACCTAACACTTTCTTGTTTAGGTATTATGTTCTAGCTACATCTAAGGTCATATAAGATCGGGATTCGAACCACCCAACTGTTACCATATCTACATCCCAATTTTTGGAATTTTGTTTAACGTTAATAGGTGAATATAAGAAATCCCAGAAATCCTCAAAACTGCGGAGATCTTTCATCCCTGAATTTAGTGCATACTATGTAATAATGTATGTTAATTGATGTATTATAATACGTCACTACTTGCAATGTAGAATAATTTTAGGAAAGCAAATAATTGTATATAAGTAAGCTTTAAAATTAGATGTGTTTGCTTTTCAAGTTATCTTGATCAAGGATCTGTTCTAATCAAAAGCTAGACAGGTAGGACCTACTTGTCAATAATGGGCCATGCATCAGCAAGCACTCTGCTAAAAAAACTGTGTAAATTCAACTGGGAAAATAATTTAAAATGTAGCTTTTGTCTTAACCATCAAGGAAATGTGGCTGTAAATGCATCATGTAAAATGTGATGGCCACAGAGGGATTTTACATTAATTCTGGTAACAAGATGTACATTAGAGAAAATATATATGCATAGCAACTCTTTTGATGACTTTACTTCAATCATTGACCATGAAAAGAAAGATATGGACATATTTGTCACATTACCCTGCATAGTTCTGAACCTAAAGGAGCAAAATATGTTTTTCGGTAATGTCAACCGTAAAATGTATATTAACAAAATTGCTTAAGGTTGTCTTGAGGAAGACCAAGCTGAAATGCATCAGGGGACCCATAAGAGTACAACTCCACCAACAAACCTTGTACTATAGAACATGTATAGGATTATGAGTGTATTCATGGACAATGCTATATATATATATAAATATATATGTATATATTATATATATATTCATATATATATATATTAATTCAAAACAATTCTGGAAATATGCAATTACTTGTAACGCTTATTCACTACATGTATTCTATTTTTATTATCCAAGTGCAATTGTTCATGATGGGCTACCAACATGGATAATTTACACGCGTACGAGGAGCCCTACCCTTCCTCCCCTACGACCCCCTCTCCCCCTGCACCACTACCCACGCCTCCTCACCCCTACCCTACCCGACAGCCACCCCCACTCCCTCTCCCCCTACCCCTCTACCCGACGGTGGTGCCATCTGAACTAGACTTCACGAACTAAAAACCCTGCCGGAGACAGCCAGAACTACCACACGAGACTCTGACGTCACGATCTCGCCTGGCGAGACCCACACCCTGCCTGGCCTATATAAACAAGCAGCTCACTGCTCCTGGCACTACCAACTGGGCAGTCAGACGAACAACACCAGGCCACAGCAACTCAGCACTACCAGCCAACCGGCTTGCTCTCCAAATCAGCCATTGGGCTTGCTCTACATCTACAGCCAACCGGCTTGTCTCTCCACTGCCCGCCGCGCAGCCGGACGAACATCTCCACCCCTGCACATACCGGGCCCCGCCTGCCGCCGCCCTGCCGCCACAAACCACCAAGTAAGCATCAACAAACCGCCTCTCGAGCCGCCCGACCGCTACCGCCACTGCACCACCCGGAGACGACACACCGCAAACATATCACAACCCTGCGCGCAGCCAAAAACGAACGGCAAACAACCCTGCGTCACACGGCACCATCCTGCTGCCGCGCCGCCTAAACAAGCGACCAAAGGACCCGCTGACGACCCATTCGGCCCGCTACTGCCACTGCACCGCCCGGCGACAACACACCGCGAACACATCACAACCCTGCGCGCAGCCAAACGAACGGCCAAAAACTCCACATCACACTGCACCACCCTGCTGCCGCGCCCGCCAAAACAAGCGATTGACGGACACACTGATGACTTACGCGGCCGCTACGCCACTGCACCGCCCGGCGACGACACACCGCGAACACATCACAACCCTGCGCGCAGCAAACGAACGGCCAACAACGCTACATCACACTGCACCACCCTGCTGCTGCGCCCGCCAAAACAATCGATCGACAGACACGCTGACAACCTACGCGGCCAGCTATGCCACTGCACCGCCCGGCGACGACACACCGCGAACACATCACAACCCTGCCCGCAGCCAAAACGAACGGCCAACAACTCTACATCACACTGCACCACCCTGCTGCCGCGCCCGCCCAACAAGCGATTGACGGACACGCTGACGACTTACGCGGCCCGCTACGCCACTGCACCGCCCGGCGACAACACACCGTCAACACATCACAGCCCTGCCCGCAGCCAAACGAACGGCCAACAAGTCTACATCACACTGCACCACCCTGCTCCCGCGCCCGCCAAACAACAGACCAACGGACCCGCTGACGTCGACTGCACCGCCGTGACAACACACCGAGAACACATCACAACCCTGCATGCAGCCACTCTACATCTCACGCACCACCCGGGCAGTCAGACGAACAACACCAGTCCACAGCAACTCAGCTCCAGCCCACCCAACCGGCTCGCTCTCCAATCAAGCCAACCGGCTTGCTCTCCATCCAGCCAACCGGCTCGCCACTCCACTGCCTCCCTGCAGCCGGACGTACAAGCTCCACCCTTGCCGCAACACTTCACACCGTAACACATCACACCGCAACACATCACACCGCAACACATCACACCTCTGCCCCACAACACTACGGCGCGACCGACCAACACGATGGCACGACCGGCGCTCAGCTCCAGTATAGCCAACCAGCTCACTCTCCAAACAGCCAACCGGCTCACTCTCCAAACAGCCAACCGGCTTGCTCTCCATCCAGCCAACCGGCTCGTCTCTCCACTGCCCGCCGCGCAGCCGGACGAACAACTCCACCCCTGCATCTACCAGGCCCCGCCTGTCGCCGCCCTGCCACCACAACCACCAAGTAAGCACCAACCGACCCTTCTCACGAGCCACTTGGCCCGCTATCGCCACTGCACCGCCCGGCGACGACACACCGTGAACACATCGCAACCCTGCGCGCAGCCAAAACGAAAGGCCCACAACTCTACATCACACGGCACCACCCTGCTGCCGCGCCCACCAAATAAGCGACCAACGGACCCGCTCACGAGCCACCCGGCCCGTTATCGCCACTGCACCGCCCGGCGACGACACACCGCAAACACATCACAACCCTGCGCGCAGCCAAAACGAACGGCCCACAACTCTACATCACACGGCACCACCCTGCTGCCGCGCCCACCAAATAAGACCACTCGGCCCGCTACCGCCACTGCACCGCCTGGGGACGACACACCGCGAACACATCACACCCCTGCATGCAGCCAAACGAACGGCCCTCAACTCTACATCACACGGCAGCACCCCTACCAACACGCCCGCCAAGTAAACGGACCCGCCCACGACACACTCGGCCAGCCACCGCCACAGCACCGCCGGGGACGGCACACGGCGAACACATCACAACCCTGCAACAACAAACCGCCTGGCACCACAGCCAGACGAACATCTACAGCCAACCGGCCTATCCTCCAACAGACCACAGACAACACCACGGTACGACCGGCCTACCGCCCACCTCAACTCACCACCACGGAGAACCAACCCACCAGCCACGGCCTACATGACGGCCTGAACGGACTACCACTACAGCTCCCGCCCTCGCCTCATGACCGTGCCACATGCCGTGACCGGCCTGCCTCCCCCTGCCATCACATGGATGACACACGACCCCACACAGCCTCACACAACAGCCTCCCGCCACACGGCACAACCGCCCCAACACACCATGCCAGATAATCGCCTCAGAAGTCCCCGCCGCCCCCTGCATCCTGAGGAGAGGTGGCCGCCTCAGAACTTCACGACGACCCTGCATACTTAAGCACACGGCACCAGACGCACCTTCCCTGGACAGAGGAGGCGCCCAAGCGGGTCCTCCCACCACACAAGCAGCCATCTCATCGACACAGGCCCTCCACTATTTGGTTGAGGGCCTGAGTCGAACAACCACAACATCCCTCAACAACCCCACAGGAGCCGCCGGGCATCTCTCCGATCCCCGCCTCTACACCGGCATCCCCAAAGCGCATCCCTCGACGAGGTCCTCAGCTAGGCAACTGGCAATCATCAGCAGTCTACACCTAAATTTCCTAGGGCAGCCTTCCCTTCAGCGACACAGGCCCTCCCAACATTTGGTTGAGGGCCTGAGTCGAACTTTACCTAAAACCATATTGATCTGATATTACCTACTTGCTTTTTACATGTCTTTGATTCAATAAAATTTCCATAACATGGGCTCCTCGTTCGCGTGATTAATTGTTCATGATGGGCTACCAACATGGATAATTTACACGCGTACGAGGAGCCCTACCCTTCCTCCCCTACGACCCCCTCTCCCCCTGCACCACTACCCACGCCTCCTCACCCCTACCCTACCCGACAGCCACCCCCACTCCCTCTCCCCCTACCCCTCTACCCGACGGTGGTGCCATCTGAACTAGACTTCACGAACTAAAAACCCTGCCGGAGACAGCCAGAACTACCACACGAGACTCTGACGTCACGATCTCGCCTGGCGAGACCCACACCCTGCCTGGCCTATATAAACAAGCAGCTCACTGCTCCTGGCACTACCAACTGGGCAGTCAGACGAACAACACCAGGCCACAGCAACTCAGCCGCCCACCCAACCCATCAAACGAACAGTCAAACCGGAAGGGTTGAGGGCCTGAGTCGAACTTTACCTAAAACCATATTGATCTGATATTACCTACTTGCTTTTTACATGTCTTTGATTCAATAAAATTTCCATAACATGGGCTCCTCGTTCGCGTGATTAATTGTAGTCAGTATACTATTACAACCAATTTCTTCATTTATGTATCAAGCAGTTTTACTGTATGCGAGAAGATCGGTACTTTGCTAGTATACTATAACAACTAATAAGTTTATTTATGTATCAAGCAACTTGTCTGTATGACTGGAAGACCAGTGCTTTGTCTCTGACAATAGACATTATTTAATGAATAAACTACATTTAATAATTTGTTTAAGACAAACTGTTTTTCAATTTTTAACACCTCCCATGAATGCACAATAAAATAATATATATTGTGGAGCTACACAACTGGGGAAACATGGCAGGTTAAGACTACAACCGTTGGTAGTTCAGGATTCACAAAGAACAAATTAATATCAATAAATAATACGATGTCATAGGCAAACATATTTTACATACCAGCCTTTCTGACTATTACCATGCTGCAGTTTTCACCAGTGTATCCTTTGGCACATTGAGTACAGTTACCATTTGTAGGATTGCATACCTCATATGTACTTGCACAATTGCACTTTCCCATACATGACTGCCCAAAGCTGCCAGACTCACAGTCTGAAAAAGAAAGAATTTACAGTATGCAGTTCAATATAAATAAACACACATCAGTTGTGTATAATTTGATATATACCCATGATGCCTTAAGCCATGTATGCCCTAATTACTGTATTTGTATGATCAACATCTAATCACATCCACAATAGTGCTACCTCCAGTCACTTGCTCAGTCCCCTGACACTCTCTGTGAATGATTACTTCCCCCCCCATTCCCCTCCCCCGACCAACTGCACATCCTTACTCCCCTTTGTAGACAGTGGGCAGCCAGCTGGGAGTCAGGTTCAAAAAGGGCAGCAATAAGCTAGCTGAGCTGGGTTTATAAGATATTTGACTAGTGTCTCAGAGGACAGGAGAATTATCTCAGATGGGAGAGTGTTAGACTGCTGGTTCGAAGGTGGTCCCTATCCTGATCTGGCAGCATCTTTTAAAGTTTTACTTTTAATTTCTTTAAAGAGAAACGTGTATTTCCAATGCACAAATACATTCATAATGAATCATTTTGCTTAATTCTATACAACATCACAGGCATCGGTGTCTGATATCGTCCCTAAGTTGATGCAATCTATTTCCGATGTTTGAAATTGTGTTGACGCTTCAACAGGATGGCCACTGCATTTGATGGAAAGTAAACAGTGATGGGGACAGTCAGAGTGTACCACTCACCTGCATATATACCCCTCCCCCGATGGTTTGATTGGTCTTTCACCTGTTGTAAATATGTTTTGGATATGGGCTACACCAACACAGGAATTGATACTGAGAGAGTTAGTCCTTAGCCTTGAAGTACTACTTCACAAATTGGTTGCACACAATATTCTGAAATGATGATTAAATTGCACATGTTACGTTGTAACATGAATAATTCATCACAACAAGCGAGCCCACAGCATAACCATGTAAAGTGTAACTACAGTGACTAATGTAGCTAACACCTGAAGCTGGTAACGGCAGGTAGTCCTATTGTACGTCACAAGTACACTATAGAGCATGTTGATACAGCTCCATTGACAAGTGCTGCAATGATGGACGGTCCGACATTGAGTCCTAAAAGGAGAAAATTGGATGGGAACTCGGATCTCGTTGAAGTTTTGAAGAATATGTTTGATCTCCAACTTCAACAGATGTCTGCCATATCTCAGAGGTTGGAAGTGCAGACTGCTGTGGTCCAGGATGTCCTCATGTCTAGGGATCATAATACAACGCCCAAGGTTTCGCCAAGTCAATGTGGGCCTGACAGGACAGATGTGTCCAGGGGTTTGGGATGTGAGACGACCGTGGCGCCATCTGTGATGATGCATGATGTCGAGTTGTGTTGTCGTGATACTGAAGCCTGTGGAGGTGCAGCGCCATCTGGTAATGTGTCGTCGAGTCAGGATTGCACGGCGTCTGGCGCAAGATGTTGTGCGTCGTTAATGGTTGATCGAACGGATAATATTGTTTAGTCCGCACCTGTTTGTCATCCGCGGTGGAGGAATAACAGATGCACTGTATCAAAGGAAACTCGGTACGTGGAGTTGGAAGAATTGCTTCCAGGTGTTGGGGGTGGTTTGAGGACATCACGAGGTAAGAGAATGTTGCTATTCCCTAATGAGTTTGTGATACAAGGAGACAGGAGAGAGAAGGTAGGACTGGGTGATTGCACTTGGGACGAATATCTATGTGCGTTGTTCAGCATGTGTGAGAGTAGGCATATGCCAAAACAATGGGGGCCTTACATTAAAAAGCACATGCAGCAGCTGTGGGCTACATGTCGTACATTGTCTGAACGTGTGTTCGCCATGCTCAACGATGGGAGGCAGCCTGACGGCTGGCTGGATAATCTGCTTATCAAAGATTTCCAGCGAGACGTGTGTCTTGTGGGTGTCCGGAAATTAAAAAAGGAGGCAAACAACAAGCCTGAATCACACGATGAGTTTAGGTTCAGGCCTTATTATAATAGAGACAGTGATGGGATCCCATGTAAGGAGTGGAATGCGGGGAAGCAATGTGTATATTTTGGTTCACATGGTGAGTTGCCAGACAGATTAGCACATATTTGTGCCTGGTGTGTGCATCAATACAGGCGGCCTAATGCTCACCGTGAGGTTGACTGTAATAATAAAAGGAGGGTAATGATGAGAAGCAGTGATGGCAAGCAGGTGTCGAAGGAGGTAAATGGTCAGAAGGATTTTTGAATGGCGGTTTCGGGGAGGCCATCAATCAATGCGATATACTGACAATGGATGAATACAATGTGCCACCGGCAAGGAAATCTACTCACAAACACTTCTCACACACCACTGGTGTGCAATACCAGCAATTTGATATGTGGTGAACAAATTCAGGTCCAAAATTCTTAGTAATAGCCTCCTCACTGGTAATTTTGAGGCGATTAATGAAAATTGTAATATCCAAAAGTTGAAGGCGGTGGTGACAGAGCAGGGATTTTTTTATATTAAAGTTGCATAGTCCGATGGTTTTGAATTTCTGTAATTCTTATGAGAAAAGTATAGCAAATTGATTGTTATAACCTACCTTACTTTAGTTTGAAGTAACTTTTACTTTAAATGGCTAAATTTTCAAATATTTGAAGTGTAAACATGTCAAATTAGTATTGGCAAGCACGTCAAAACTCTGACACCATAGGCTTTATCAGTAACAGGTTCTATTAAATTGACTTTATGATCCTTTCTATGTGACAACAAATGATTAATGTGTGCATTAGTATCTTAAGTTAGATATGTAGAATCCATTCTAAGCAATTATCTTTGTTTTGAAAATTTGACGTTTCATCGGACTATGCAGCTTTCAGGCATATACGTGTTCTGTCGATGACCAGTTAATTGATGTTAGTAGTGACAATAATATTAAGAATTTTCGGTCATTAGGTGTGCATTTATCACTGGTGAGCGAAGGCAAATTCTGGCTAATTTCATGTTTATCAAATTGTTTGGTTAATCAGAATTTGAATAATGATTGTACATGTTTCTGGCATATCCCATTGGAGAATAATGTAACAGTTAATGATGAGCCTGTATTGGTGTTTTCGTCTATTAATAACTTAAATAATTTTCAGTTAAATAGTTTGTGTTGTTCACCAGATGTCACACTATTCGGGTGTTACAATGACATTCGTTTGGCTACTAGCATGATTGATCACAGTTCTGCAACAGCTGTTTTAAATAACCAGTATCCTTCTCGCATTAATGAGAGTTTACAGGATTTAAAAGTGGGCAGGAGTAGATGCCCTGAGGAGTGCTCTCTTTAAAGGAAAAGTTTCTGTCAATATTGATTTAATGTGTGACATCACTTTTTTGTTGTTGTTGTAAATATAGTTTATTCATTGAATAAAGTCTTTTGTCAGCGCCGTGGCACTGGTCTTCCAGCCATGTGACAATACAGTTATTTACAATATATGCACATGTAGTCTGATATCGTCACCAGCAGCTAGCCCAAATCAGCTGAAATAACAATATCAAACATTCAAAGACTTACATATGGTATAGTTTGACAATTCACATACAAAAATAGCAGTTATATGTTGTATTCCTACACACTTCATACATACATCTGTATTGATTAGACCTTTACATTAGGGAGTGGTTAGGTGCATAGTTTCCCTTCATAATTTTGTATGCCTACTATGTTGTGAACTGCAAATCTATCATGTTGTTGGAGTTAACATTTTGAGATGGAGTGAGTGTTAGTAGAATGGTTTGCTTATTCTGTTAGATAGAGAGGGGTATGAAATTTGTTAAACAATCAAATGGCCTAGTTATGATAAGGAGCGACCCTTTAGATAAATGGACTATCGAGTGTGATTCGTGTTTATTAGGGGGTGGATCGTTCTCGAAGACCCATTTCTATGCAGAGTCATATTCTTCCGAGTATAAGGAAAATAACTTCCACATATCGCAACTGGAAGCCATCAATGTAGTGCAGGCAGTCTTGATGTTAAAGCCTGAAAAGTTACAACAATATGGTATAACAGTTTTTACAGATAATATGGCTTTCAACTGGTGTAGGGAGAGATACAATTGTATGCGCCTGTGTGAGAGAACTGTGGTAATTTGCAGCATTAAATGATTGTACACTGTCTATCTTACACAAGCTAGGTCATTCACTCAAACTAGGATGGATGCATTAAGCAGACAAGGTTTCGACTCATCATCACTTAAAACAGCTACTGATATGTGCAATAGTTTACGGCTTAATCATATAAGGGTCAATTTTACTACAAAGGTCCTATCTGATAACATTTAATCTGGGAATTCAATTATACTGCCTCTTCATTCCCAGATATAACCATGGAGCACCACAAAAGAATAATGGTGATCAAGGCGGGCCTGGCAAAAGGGTCATGGCATAATAAAGTAAACCAAGTAGATCATTATCTCAAATATGCCACTGAACAAAAATTTGACCCTCTCCACCCTACAAGGTATCAAGTCCTGGGGTACATTGCTACCCTCGATGAAGACCTGAAGTCCCCCGGTGCGGTGCATAACTATTTCAGCAGAGCTTGGACCTGTTTTTTTAATTAATTTTTTGTATTGAGGCTGTATTTATACTGTCCATAGCATGTAAGCCCAGGTACCTAGGCTTGTTTTGAATGCTGGCCAGCTGTAGTTTTTGGTGTTGTCTTACCAAGCAGTAGCTGCTGATAAGTTATTTGATTGTCTGCATTTCAGTAGCAGATAGATAGTATGTTGGTATGTTTAGTAGTCTATGGTAGGTTTTTTTGGGGCCCTCTTGGCATTGTATTTTTGTTCTATTCTTATTACTATGTTAGTTGTTTTCTTAAGGTTCTATGTTAGTGTTTTGGGGTTTTCTTGGGAAGAGTTTTCCGCTTTTTTCTACTTAATTCTATACTAGCCTATTTTATTTACATGTCCATAGGCCTGTACATAATAAGTGGTTGAGTTATGTTTGTTTGAATTTGATTTGACTTATATTGTTGTTAGATATGTTATCTGGCTTTTATATTTCCGGTTGTCCCGCCCTGGGCTGTCCAGTTGGTGGGCCATGACATATCACCTGCCTCCTTGTGGTGCAGTTCAGTTGGGGCTTCCAGTTTTTATTTTGCACAGATATTTTTTGTATGTTTTTAGGTCAGGGATTTGTCTTTCTTTCACCGTTTGGGCATTCCATGCCTTGGCGGCCATTTCCAGTGTGCTCCTTTCATGGGCTTTGATCTGGCTTCTGGTCTGCCTTAGTAGTGGTGCCTTGCTTGCTCTGGTGTCCCTTAGTGGTTGGGTAAGATGCTTAATGTCTTGGCTATATCCATATGCTAAGGTTTTTAGGTGGATTATTCTTCTGTTTTCTAGTAGCTTTACTTTAGTTCTTTTGTGTAGGTCATAAGTGGGGTGTAGTTTGTCTACTTTCAGGCACATTTTAAGGACCCTATTTTGTAGTATCTGCAATGTTTTAAGTAGCTCTTTTTTAGCACCCATGTAAATTACATCCCCATAGTCAAGGTAGGGGATTACCATGCCTTTGAAGATTTGTATTGACATATCTTTTGTGTAGGTCATAAGTGGGGTGTAGTTTGTCTACTTTCAGGCAGATTTTCAGGGCCCTATTTTGTAGTATCTGCAATTTTTTAAGTAGCTCTTTTTTAGCACCCATGTAAATTACATCCCCATAGTCAAAGTAGGGGAGTACCATGCCTTTGAAGATTTTTATTGACATATCTTGTGTCATATAGTGTCTTAGTTTAGCAAATAGCCATAGTTTGTGATTTACTTTTTGTATGATTTTTGTTACACACAGATTGTAGTTTAGCTGGCTATCTAGTTCTAGGCCTAGGTATTTGTAGTGGTTTACACTTTCCAGTGTTTGGTTTCCTAGTGTACATTGTAGGTTTCTTCCTGTGATTGTTGTATGTGAGAAGAGTACAGTTTTAGATTTATTTGCATTAATGGTTATTTTATTGGATTCACACCAGCCGTCCAGCTTTCGCAGGAGGTTGTTCAGTTTGGTTGCTACCTCCTCTACTGTGCTTCCTTCTTCATATACCACAGTGTCATCCGCATATAGCTGGAGACATTATGACTCCAGCCATTTTTCTAGGTCGTTTATGTATAGTATAAATAGTAGTGGTCCCAGGACTGATCCTTGGGGTACACCATAGGTGACAGTTTGTTGGTCTGAGAGTGTACCATTTACTTTAGTTTTTTGCTGCCTGTTGTTTAGGTAGCATTTTATCCAGTTTATTGATTTGGATTTAATGCCCATGTTGTTTAATTTTCTTATTAATATGCTGTGGTCTACAGTGTCAAAGGCTTTGCTGAAGTCGATGAAGGCTGCTCCAACTAATTTCTTTTGGTTCAATGATGCCAGCACATCACTTGTTAGGTTTGCTATTGTTTTTGATGTGGAGTGTAGTTTTCTGAAGCCTCCTTGCCTCTTGTTTAGTATATTGTTTTTTTCCAGGTGCTCATTCATGTGCCTGTGGAATATTTTTTCAATTAGCTTGCCTGGTGTTTGCAAGATTGATATTGGTCTGTAGTTCCCCATGTTTTGTTTTTCACCGCTTTTGTAGATGGGGGTGATGGTTGCCATCTTCCATGCTGTGATGAAGTGTCCCTGTTCAAATGATATGTTGAACAGGTCGACCATGGTATCTGGGATGGCTTGGAGTGCGTCTTTTAGTATTTTTGTGGGGATTCCATCTGTTCCACTTCGTTTGTTTTCATCTATGTCATTTATTAGTTGTGTTCTTTTAGGTCAGTTTTGCAGGTGGGGATTTCATCCTGGATATTTTCTGACTTATTTTCCCAGATTCTTGTGAATTTCTTTGATAACCTTTGTCCTACCATGGCAAAGTGGGTATTTAGTTTGTTTGCTGCATCACTATCTGTGTGCGTATTTCCATCCTTATCCTGGAAGCTTACGAGTTCTTCTATCTTATTTTTGGGGAATAGTAGGCTTACATTTTTCCAGAACTTATTTGCGTTGCTTCCCCAGTACTTCGCTTGTTTTACTATATATTTCTTTTGTGCTGTCCTTACTGCTTTGAGTGATTTTTTTCTGGCAGTATTATAGGCCCTTTTATCCTCTGGGTCTTCAGTACATTTCACTTTGTCACCTAGCTTTCGTTTTGTTGCAATATGCATTAACAGTTCCCTGTCTACCCACGGGTATTGGTTTCTCTGTATTTTTAGTTTCTTTATGGGACACATCTCATCTAATGATAGTTTGATTTCTGTGACAATGTTATTCCAGTAGATATCAGTGTCCTCTCTGTATGTTGTGAGGTTGTCTATATTTTCATATAGGTGGTTTTTTAGTGTTTCTTTTGAGTAGTTTTTTAGGGATCTGCCCATCTTATATTTATATTGGCTTGTGTTTTTGATTTTTTTCCTTGTTACATATATTAGCTCATGGTCACTTATACCCCAGCTTCTGGTGCCCCATTTTGTGGCATGGTTTGAGTTGGTTAGTATTAGGTGAATTGTTGAGCAATTGTTTCCTAGTCTTGTGCTGTCTGTAATAAGTTGCTGTAGCCCTAGGATTTTGATAGTGGTTTGTAGCATTAGTTTACTTTTGTCGTTGCTACTGTAGTTTATGTTGAAGTCCCCTAGCACAACAATTTCTGCATTTGTTAGTTTTCTCACTGTATTTATGCTTTTGTCTAGAGTTTCAAGGAATGTTTCAATATCCCCGGATGGTGGCCTCTAGAGGCTTGCTATGGCTATGTTAGCCTGCTTCTCGTTTTTTATTAGGCACCATAGTAGCTCCAGGTGTTCATTTGAGTTGTTTGCTATTTTTAGGGCCTCAGTGTCTAGATTCTTTGAGGTTTTGCAGTAGATTGCAACACCTCCACCTTTTTTTGTTTGGTTTGCTATGTTAATTTGCTGTCTGTCTTTACGTACAAGCCTATATCCTTCAATGTTGAGGGTGTTGTATTGATGTCTGTCAGTCAACCATGTTTCTGACAGTGTTAAAACATCAGGATTTTAATTTTTTAGGTGCATTTTTATTGTGTCTATTTTATTGGATGCACTCTGGCAGTTTAGGTGGGCAAAGTGTGTGCCCCTTCCCAGCCTGCATTCAATTTCTTCTACCATCTTCCTTTACTTTTAGGTTTACCTTTAGGTTTGGCGTTTGTTAGATTTCGCGTGTTTTTAACTTTGTTTAGATTGTTTTATGGGCGTATGGGCTGGTGCATACAGTACATATGCCCTGTTTTGTTATATAGTTTCATACATTACCGTAGACTGCACCTGTGCGAGTGGAGGGCAGGTACATGCCCTGGAATGGGTGTTTGTTATACACAGTATTTCCAGTGCTTTAAATTGTGGTTAGTGGTTCTTCTATATTTATTGGTGCTTATTTTTATATTCATTCTGGTGTTTATTTTTGTGTTTATTTTCTGCTTATTTTACCTATTTATTTGGCTGTTTATTTATTTGTCAGTGTTTGTTAGGCCTTCCTTGACTTTTTGGAGGATGTCTCCCATCTTGTTTTTGTATCCTTGCTTGACCATTTCACCTTCTCTGGCTGAGTCTAGGAACCTACCTGAGCCCCAGTATGGGCACTTTGTGCATTCTCTGAATGCGTTTCCTTGGGCATCTATTAGCTTTTTCTTTAGTTCCTCGTTTTGGGTGAATTTTGCATGGATGGTATCCTCTAGTACTTTTTTGTTTGTTTTGCGCCATTCCGGTGTTCTTCCATATTTTCTTTGCCATTGCCTTTATTGTATATGGGTTGTCTGCATTGTCAATCATCCTCATTATATTATGTTTCTCATGGAATTTGGCCATTATCGAGCAGTAATATTGCTCAGCTGATGTGTATTTTTTTCCATCTTTTCCTGTGATGTCACACTTGTACAGGTTGCTAAACGGGGAGGTGTGTCCTTGGAAGGACACTCCCCAGGCATGTTCTCTGGTTGCTGCTTTCTCCAGGGTGATTTCTGGTATCTCTATTTTCCCAAAGTCGTTGGGTGTGTATATTGTTCCATTTACCTTGATGTTGCACCCTCTCATTTTAACTGATTTGATCTTTTCATTTTTGCTTTCAGTTGCCAGTGTGTACATTTGTTGCACGGTTTTTTCACTTAGCATTTCAGCTTCTGTTCTTACTGGTCTAATTGTTACTTTGCTGTATTCTTTTTTGTTTTGGAGGGTTTTCTTTTTTTGAAAGAGCTCTTTCTTTTGTGATTCCTTTTCCAGTTGGATTCTAATGCTTCTTGGTCTGTTTTTTTTGTTTTCATTGTTCTGAGAGAGAGAGAGTGGGTCTTTGGGTTCCCCATCTTGTTTTTTGCCTTCGGCCTGTTCTTTGTCTGCTGCATTTTTTGTTTCTGGTGCTTTTTCCTTCGTTTGTTTTTTTCCTAGACGGTAGGCCTTTGTCACTACCATCCAGCCAAAATCACAGTCCACTCCATTTAGCATGTCTGTGACCGTTTTTTCTATGCTTTGTCTTCCTTTTCTGGGATGCCGTGCACGATGACACCAAGATTTTTATTCTCATGGTTTGGTGCTTGGGTATGGTCTGCACCTGTGGGTGGCTTCTTTTTGTCAGTGAGCATTGCCCTTGTGTTGCTGGTATTGGTGTTTACATTTGTGTCTTTCTTTTTTGTCTTTAGTTTTTCGTATTCTGCTTTGTACCATGTGCATTCTATTTGCAATGTGTTGTAAGCTACCTGGAGTGTCTGACGTTTGCTCCTGGATTCGTTCTCATTATCCATTGTAGTTTTGTTTTTTCCATCTTCATTTCCGGTGCCGTTCGCTTTATTACTGTCATTTCCATCCACAAGTTTTTTGTTTGCCTTTTCCAGTTTCTCCTTTACTGTTTGAATTACCAGCTTTATTATGTCCTCCTTGACTAGTTGTTGGCCTCCATTATCCTGGCAATCCTTGGCTTCAACCTCAGTAGACGTGCTTTCGCCTTTTCCCATCATTTCTAAGGTTGACATACTATTGTGAGGTTGATCCTCCTTGTTTTGTTAGATTTCCTCCTGTAATTCGATTTTACATATTCAGAAATGATACCCGCCGATCGATCGACGTCCGCTCCCGCACGTTGTGTTTTGTTCGGATTTACCGCTGTTTTTAATGGTCTCCTTGTTTCCTTCGTTAGCAGTTGCTGTGTTTTTGTGTAGTTTTTCTTTTTTGTGTGTGTGCTTTTTGTTGTTGGTTTTATTTTGTTGTTGATTTTATTTTCCTCCTTTATTCAACCTTATATGTTGTTGATGTTAGTACCATGTACTAGATTATATTAATCTGAGTAAACGTTTTTGGTTATGAGTACTTGTGTGCTGGTGAGTGATAATAGGGGATAAAGCCTGGTGAGTGGAGGGAATCTATCACTTCACTCAACTCAACAGTGGTTTTGAGTTATTTAGACATTATAAATCACACACACACACATTATAAATCACACACACACACACATCAACAGCAAAGCAAGGTATATGGGTGCTCATATGTCATGGTACTTAGCTGTGGGTGGTAGAAACTTCCTCCTGGCCGTTTCCCGCCGTTTTGAACCGTCTCCGTGTTTTTTTGTTTTAGTAGATTCCTCCTTATGGATCTATCCTGTAGTATCCTGGGATGTGTATCCTGGGATGTTTATGGGGAAGATCCGCTTAGTCTTGGTTATTATGCACCGTTTTGAACATTGGTAACTCGCGATAATCGGCCTCGGCGCTTTCAGCGTCCACCTCCTGTCGCCATGATGGGTTAGCCTGATGGGAGGGTGTGTCGCCGGCTTTGACTCCTACCCGGCTCCACTGATGCTCCGAGGGGTTACCAAGTCTTCATCTCACATTGTTAATCGTGCTCCACCTCTCAGCATGATGTTTGGGGCTTAGTGAGGTTCTTCCAGTCATTTGGGAGAAACGCGTATGTCCTGACCGTGGCGATTCTGCTAGGTTATTTCTCCTTTCTTAGGCAATGCAACATAGTGCAAACAAGCAATGGTGACAACTTGAATCACTGACTACGCTGGTCAGATGTGGTCTGGCACCGAGACTACATCAGACTGGTAGTGCGCTCAACCAAGACAACGAAAAAGAAGACTGATGAGTTCTTAGTGTGTATCCCCGATATACATGGTTTTCCTTCTGCCCGTATGCTCTGTATGCGCGTGGAGTGCGTATCAAAACAGCCTAAGGTGTGTGCCTCGACCTCAAGATCCACCCTTGATGCTTCCCAGTGGTAAAGCATTAACAGCTATGACTTTACTTGCCGCCATTAAGCTAGCACTGACATCATTGAACCACCCCTGCCCTGCCAATATTACGCTGCACAGTCTGTGAAGAGGGGCGGCACAGATGTGCGCAAAAGCAGGCACGCCAGAAGACCAGGTGGCGGAAGCTGGAGGATGGCGATCATCAGCAATTTATGCCTATGTACCTAAAGAGTTGTTTAAAGAGGCCACTCTGACACCCTCAAATCTATTTGGCCGAGTGTCCGAGTAGCCAATTTGAGTCATCTTGATTCCTTGAGCATGTCATTAAAAAATGTATACAGTGTATGTTTTCTTTATTAGCAGCATAGGCATCAGATGCACAGTAGAACAGTTAAAAGATAGTCATGATAAAGTTACAAGTAGTGTCGCTAAATTAGTTACCTATAAGCACTTATCGGTCAAGTACTACCTCGGGTTAATGATTAAAAGGTATTAGCATCTGGTTGGTATGGGGCAGGCTAGTCTCCTCTGTTAGGAGCTTCACTGTGTTAGTCTGTGTTAGTCTTATAGATAATTAATAATCTTTGATTTATAAGCACCCTTTATCCAGATTTTGACCGGAATAAATGTTGGTCCACTGTTCTCAGTTGTTGTGTTTTTGAATTGTACATGTTACATCGTAACATGAATAATTCATCACAACAAGCGAGCCCACAGCGTAACCACGTGAAGTGTAACTACATTGACTAACGTAACTAACACCTGAAGCTGGTAATGGCAGGTAGTCCGATTGTACGTCACATGTACACTGTTGAATAGAAACTACAGTAACGAACGTAACCATCATAGTAACATCACAATTACTTAGCTACTAATCTATTGTTTCAAGTCGGTAGCTGCTGTAACTGACACTCATACGGTTGAGCTGGTAGAATTAACACCCCATTATAGGGATTTTCTAAACCATCCCACCATCCCCACTTTTAAATATCATTTAGTAGGGGGCGAGTGTCCGAGTAGCCAATTTGAGTCACCTTGATTCCTTGAGCATGTCATTAAAATATGTATACGGTGTATGTGTTCTTCATTAGCAGCATAGGCATCAGATGCACAGTAGTACAGTTAAAAGATAGTCATGATGAAGTTACAAGTAGTGTCGCTAAATTAGTTACTATAAGCACTTATCCGTCAAGTACTATCTCAGGTTAATGATTAAATGGTATTAGTATCTGCTTGTTATGGGGCAGGCTGGTCTCCTCTGTTAGTGGCTTCACTGTGTTAGTCGTATAGATAATTAATAATCTTTGAAATTCGCTGATTTATAAGCAACCTGTATCCAGATTTTGACCGTAATAAATGTTGGTCCACTGTTCTCGGTTGTTTTGTTTTGAATTACTATGCCTATGCTGTCAGGAATTACAATCCCTGCTGAGTCAAAGAAATGATGTACACAATTGATACATATCACTGCCATGCCACGTCACGTTTGAAATTACTAGAATATGTTAAGGACTGTTTAGCTCAGTACCTGAACAATGTAGCTAAGGGGCTATTGGATTATTGTGCCAGTAGCCAGTTCTCCCAGTAAGGCAGCACTATAAAGTCACCCATGAGTGCACATTGTCCCAAGTTTTGTGCCCATCCTGATATGACCATTATGTCAGTAGGATAAAAAAAAAGCCCATCAAACAACAAAGAATGGTCACCAGTCGATGTAGGTGTATCTGCTCTCATTCCATGCCTCATACGTGGTCGGGTGATCATGGAAACATGATGGCGAGCAGGGAAGAAATCCCTACCCTGAATATAGGGCATGCACTGACACCCAGATCATCAGACAGACACCTCACCCTTTCATTACATCAAATCCATAAATTCAATTAAAGCATACACATACCAGTGCAATCTCCAGTGTCATGGTGGCAAGTAAGGGGACATGGACATTTCTTCTCACAATATCTACCCCATCTCCCAGGTTTACAACCTAAAATAGTAAATATAAATTCAATCATGAGAGTATAATGAATGAAAGTCAATGGAAATAGCAGAGGAAAAATAGCATAATGCAACAGGGAATAGCACCAGTATATATGTCAATATGATATTCCAGTCTACAATGCAAATTATGTAAATAGAAGGGACCCGCTGATGTTGAATTCATTTTAATTTTCAAGATATAACTCATTTCTAATTGAAGCATATTTTCAATAAGTTTATTCCAAATACCATTGCTCTTACATGAGACTGCAATTTCAGATGGGGTCATAGGTTCAGAATACACACAGAGTATTTGGGACTGGTGCCACTCACCGCCCTGTTCTACATCGGTCATTAGCTGTTCGGCTATTATTAACAAGAAAGGTAAACCTTGGTGAAAGGCCTGAAATATTTCATATGTCTAAATACTGAATAAAACAAGAAATGGCATTCCATAGTTCAAATACATGTCATGATATGATCAAATCGAATTAATGATATGATCAAATCGAATTAATGATATAATTAAATAGTTAATGATGTCTAAATCAAATTAATGATATCATTAAATATTTAATGAGATCATTACATATTTAATTAGATAATTACATATTTGATGATCTCATTAATTCGATTTAGAATAAAATACTGAATAAAACAAGAAATGGCATTCCATACTATATCTATTGATTTATATGTAATGGCCCACGGCCCTCCGACTCTCTCACTGCCACGCACACACGGAAGAACGCCAAGATCCAATGTCAGTACGCTTCAACTTGGTTTATTGAACCAATCTGCTCTCCGTGGCGTCCACAGTCATCTGACCCGCCCCCTGACTCGCCAGGTCCCACATCGACTCTATAGGTGTGTGGGGAGGTGAGCTAGACACATGCAGTAGAGGGCAGCCCAGTCGGGGTCTGCCTGGTGGCTAGCCTGCCGCCACCTAGCGCAGTTCAGTGTAACTGCGTAGGTGTGCGGCGTAGTCTCCGCCGCTACCATGTGGTAGTAGAGCTCATGTACAGACTACTACACTGCCCCCCCTAGAGTCTCACCGGTTGCAGACTGCGAACCAATGAGAATCGAGAAATGATAGAAGTCAACATGAGAACTAACTAGAAAGGGAGAGACGCCTTACAAAAATCTTTGTATCCATATGCGTAATGCCTAGACCTGCCTGCAGCAATGGCAAAGTCTAGCTAACTAGCTGCAAGGCAAACATGTCATCAATCTAGGTGAAGAAAGGAGCTTTAAATGATATGTCATATTAAACGACCTCTCCCAGCCTCTATATAGTTGGTGTATAGAATGTTTTTTGCTGGGAGAGAATTGTTCATACCCTACAAGTGGAACTCCCTCGACAAGAGGAAGCACAAAGAGCTGCTCAATCCACCCCCCGCCACCCCCCATCTCAGGAGAACTGGTAGCAGGGCGCTCCTCCTTCTGCGTGGAGCGACTCCCTTTGGAGCTTCCGAAGTCCGTCCGCCCGTGTGCCCGCATCACCTGGCCAGTAGATACAGACAGTATTACACTGCAGACATGTCAAGCAGACACACCCAGGACCCGCCACGCTCGGCGACCCGCTCCGGTGTAGAGTGCATGAAAGTAGAAGGGCGGTGTTACTTATAACAATTGAGAAAGTCTCCGCAGATACAACGCTTGGCATGTAATATATCCCATAAGAAGTTACGGGTGCCCGCGACAACCCAACCTCCTACAGGGTAATTACATCCATGTGTATCCTCAACTGTCCTAACAGGAGCTGATACACACGCTGTCTATCATGTTCTGCCAGAAGCGCTTACTATAAATAGTAATTATTAAATGTAAAGAATGCAGTTTTAATATAAGAGTCAGGGAGGCACTGTGTTTGAAAATAGAGAGTGTGAAATGTATCAGTGCCAACCCTCCAACTCCCACACCATCGACAACCTTGATCCACAAGATACATTTTGAGAAAATGTTTCCTAATAAGTATGGAAAAAGGAAGACAGAGGGGGTGAAAGTTGAGGAATAAGAATTAATAAAGTTATGCGTATATATATAACAAAAATATTATTCCGACCCTCACTGCAAAAAAATAGGCAGAACACAAGAAACTAGCTCCTCCAATCGGGAGAAACTGAGCTCTTCACCACAACATATAATATCAACAATCATACTGCAAATAAAATATAGTATTTATAATGGGCAGTACGAAATGCTAATTAATATCGTGGCTATAAATGTAAATAGTGGCGTAGCACAACAAAAGTATATATAGTATTATATTATTTTAAATATACATATATACATGGCGGTATCCATCCCCTTAAGGGGGACAAACAATCAAGAAATAATGTTTTTAAACGCCAGGGGTGCTGGTCTTGTAATTACCCCTACATGACACCCAGAATCCCTCGGACAGGGGCAAGCACCGGCCCACTGCGTGAGCAGCCAGCCGTCGCTAACCTTACTGTCACCTGTCATCTGATTGTCAACATGAAATCCAGAATTCCACGGACAGGGGCGAGTGCCGGCCAACTGCGTCAGCAGTTAGTCGTCACCTACCACACTGTCACCTGTCATCTGAACCTTGACGAGATGTCCAAACAGACTGCTACATATATGTATATATGTATATGAAAACATTTCTCAGCAGCAAGTGAGTAGGACAGTGAGCAGGTGAGCGGTGGCGCCACCGTCGGTCCTGAACAGTAGATGAGCAGGCATGTTATTATACTCGTATACTTCTTATACAACATATATATATATATATATACATATATATATATATATATATATATATGTACCCGGTGGCTTACGGGCAGAAAAGCACTATTAACATAAGGCGAAAGGAGGCTACGACCCTGCATGGTCGGTCGCCGACTCCCACCTTCCCCCGCATTCACCCCACTCGCGTGCTGAGTCACCACACGCCCTGAGCTGTTCTGCCACCGCGCGTTGACATACTGCACTGTGGTAACCTCCTCCGTCCCTTCAAGTGCGCACCATGGCAGAAGACAGCGACAACCCAAGAAAGTTTGCTTCTCTCGGCTGGGCATCCCACACCGATTTAAACCGGAATACAACCAGCGCAATGGCAAGCTTGCCAGGCCTCCTCACCATGAACCAGGATGACCTCGCCGTGCTGGATATATCATGAAGCCAGCGCGGTCTAGTGTACACTGCCCTCGTGCTGCTCGACGGTGGTGCTATTCCCAGCAGTCAGCCTACTTCCATCCAGCATGAGCGCACCAGAAAAATAAGATTTTTAGATATTGATGTGAACTCTGAGACACTCGAGCTGACTCTCCCCGATGATAAATTTAAAAAGTTACGCAACATTTTCTTGCATTTCCTAGGTCATAAGAAGGCGACTCGTAAGGATCTGGAGAGGCTGGCTGGACACTTGGCTCATTGCACCAAGGTTATAAGGGGCGGCCGCACTTTCAGTAGAGGGATCTATGATCTGATAGGAACTCTCCGGGAGCCTTTTTATAAGGCACGGCTAAATGCCGGATTTAGAGAAGATATTAGCTGGTGGGCAGCCTTCGCTGCAAGGTTTAATGAGAAGGCTGGGATGCTAGGGAAATTTGCTGTAGTCATATCTGTCTACAGCAATTCTTCAAATTGGGTACTGGGCACAATACATGGGAGTGATTGGCTCATTGTGTCTTTTAAGCCTGAGGATGACGAGGTGTTGGCTCTTCACATGAGTCATCACCACGTAGCAGTCCCCGCAGTGGCGGGTACTGAGCATATAAATGTCAAGGAGATGAGGGCGGTGATGGACGGAGCCATCCGCTGGGCATCAAGCTGGGGAGGCTCCGAGATTATATATATTACAGACAGCGCGGTGGGTCAGGCTGCACCTAATTCTGGCAGGTCTAGGTCGGTAGAAATCATAGGGATGCTCCGGAGGCTGTTCAGGCTAGCGGTAGAGAATAATTTCAATTTCTTATCAACATATATAAACACCACTGTTAATGTGGTTTGTGATGCCCTGAATAGGTGGGATGTAGAGGCAAGTAGTGCTAGGATTAGGGCAGTGGATGCGGGGAGCATGATGTGCTGTGCTCATCTTTTTGATGCTCCCTTGTTTTGTCATTCCAGAATTGGAGGCACTGAGGGCAGAGCAGCGGGGATATGAGAGATATTTCTACGCCCAGAATTCAATCACAATGAGATCTGTCCAAATACGAAAATATTTTGAGTTTCTCGACCAGTTCTCGCAAGACGGCCCGGCCCGGCCTGGCCCTTCCATGCTTTTCTGAGTGCGTGGCGCTGTACGCCACCTGGCTCACGAGAATGCTCACATACCGGTCGGTGGTGATTTATTTATTGGGACTAAGTTTCTTTCTGCGCCAGAATGGGGCTCAGGTTATCAGATAAGATGACTATGTAGTGCAAGCGACAATTAAGGGCATCAGACACCAGAAGGGGGACATGCCACGGCAGGCCGCCCCTATGCTTCCTTCCATGCTGTTGAGGGTATTTGCTCTACTGACTTCGAGTACGGGGTATGTTGCTTGAAGGGCAGCGATGCTCTGCTCTTTTCGAGCCTTGTTGAGGAAGTCACAAGTGACTGAGTCGGACTCGACATTGCATAGGGGAGACTTTACTTCTCTCAACTGGGGCATGCTAATTAGGGTCAGGCGCTCAAAAACTATTCAGTTCGCGGAGCGGATACTGGAGGTGCCGGTTGCACATTGTCCTAACAGAGCGTTGTGCGCAGTATACGGGACATTGCATGATTTCAGGGAACTGCTGGCTGAAGCAGGGGATTTGGCCTTTAGGATTCCTGTGGGAGGGCAGGAGTCTAAGCCGATGACTTATAAGGCTTATCAAGGTATGCTGAAGTTATTCGCAAATCAAGCGGGGCTGGGTGAGCAATACCTCACCTCGCACTGCTTGAGGAGAGGGGGGTGCACCTTTTTGTCTATGTCCAGTGCTTCTATTGAATAAATTAAGGTAAGGGGGGACTGGGCCTGTGAGACCTTTGCAAACCAGGATTCTGAATGACCTATGGGTGGCCATAAGGCTGACGGCTTTGGAGGAACGCCTGAGGAGTGGTTGGGGCCTGAGCCGGCATAGCCGGCTGAGGTTTGGCTGTTTATTGCTCGGCCATATGGGCCTCGGAAAATAATGGTAGGCTTCCACCACTCCTCGTCTCGTCTCTATATTTTATCCTCTGGAGTCGTAGCCTATTTTATGTGCTATATAATTTATTATATGAATATAAAGGGGCAGAGTTTATATCTTATCCTTTTTATCGTAATTTAATTAATTCCTCGCTATTTATTATGTACGTCTTATTTATTTGTATATATTTGCTGCGGGCCGGAACCCGCTCCGCCTGCTGGTGCCACGTCCATGTAGCCATAGCCCAGCCAGCGCGCGTCACGGTCACATGAGCTCTGAATTTTTTCCTTTTTTTTCTTCTAGGTAGGGATGTTTATTGCTCGGCCATATGGGCCTCGGAAAATAAAGGTAGGCTTCCACCACTCCTCGTCTTGTCTCCTTATTTTATCCTCCGGCGTCGTAGCCTATTTTATATATGTATTATAAAATATGTATGTATATGTATATGTATATATATATATATGTATATGTATAACATTTATAATAGGCATAGGGGGTTCGGGTTCGGGGGGGAGGAGACGGCAGCCTAGAGACTCCCGGCAGCCTAGAGACTCCCAGCATTCAAATAATATGAATATAAATAAAATAAATGAAATATAAATGCAATGATATACAATGTCAGTATTTCTTAATGTTGCTGTACCAGCAAGAAATGCCATAGTTGTGGTGATTATGCATCAGATGCATAATCACATGAATTATTTATTATGCATATATATATATTGGTATGCAAAAAATATATCTAAATGATGTACAACAGTCCACCCAGGACCTCCGCCAGTGGCAAGTGGAAGAATATGAGTGGGCCATAGACCAGCATATACCCCCATGGTTGGCTGGAGGTTTGTCTATTGTTTGGAATTCATGGCTATACCAACACAGTACTATCATGGACAGGTCTGGCCTATAGCCCTCTGTTGTAACTCATGAATTACTTCCTAATATTCACTGTTCATTTACTCAATCCGGTCCCAACTAAATGTCCTGGAAATATTCAGGAAATTAGATATAATTTGTTGCTTTCTAGTGATGTATTCCAATATGAAAACATCCCAAAACTCAGTGTGCCACTAGCATATTTGTGAACCTTCACATTAATACTATATAAAATTTGACCTTAGTAATTGAACCGGTGGTCAAACGGGTACTATAACCACCATAGCCCAAATGAGGTAAGCTCTCCAACCTGCTAACATGCACATGTGTTCATGTGTGATTACAGTTTGCAACTGACTAACTTAGAGGTCTAGCCTGTCTGCCGGTCTAATCACCCGACCTGACCTAGTTAGATTAGCTGCATTGTTTACATTTGACTGCGCTGTCTGGAGCCCTTATAACTTTAACCCTGTTCCTATATAACATGTTTGATACTCCCTTCCCGAAATTCCTGTACGACCCAAAATCACCCTTTTCTTCTATTCCCCTGCATGGTTTTTGTACTTGACGCTATCGCCAGTTTTCAGTGGTTTGTGCGCTTTGCCACATTCTTTGTCATGGAAACTTTTCTGACTTTGTTGGCGCTTCGCTCCTTTTTGGATTTTGTGTTTCAGGTATTAAATTATCGAAGATTTTGACTCGTTTAACTTAGGATTTACCGACCTACCTTGGTCCAGCACTGCTTTCAGTCTGTCATTGTGCTCCTCCAAGGTTGACCCAAGTACCAAAATGTTGTCCATTACTATACTGATACCGGGTGTGAAAGTACAACATTTGAACACTTCGAGTTCTGGATACTGAATGGTTTATTCACGGCGTAGGGCATGCTTGACCCTCTGGCTAAACTTTCCATGACGTCATCTCATTTGCATATCTCTTTGTCCCCAACTCTGCATATCGTTAACATATATTAACCACAGGTCTAGACGTCTATTACGCATATATCACATCCCCCCCTCAAAGTATTTCTGAAACATGAAATGTTACAAAATATCAATGAAGAAACATAAAATATACAATATCAAATATATGCGCACTTAACTTGCAAATGTCTGAGTGCACAATGCACTGAAGTCCTCAACAATCCGGCCGTAATGCCTGACATCTCATATTGTCCATATGTATCAACAGTAAACACAAAAGCTGAAACAAACTTAAATGTACATGCACATGTCAACCGTGTACCCGTCGGAAGCACACTGACGTACTATAGATCTAACCTGCTCGCCGGCCTTATCAGCCGACCTGACCTACTTAGATTAACTGTACTGTTTACATTCGGCGCTGACGCTGACCCAGATTGCGTCTGCACGACTACCTCGGGCCACCCCTCCACAGGCGCTCCAATCATTTGTACCCGGTTACGATACAACATGTTGCCCGACTCGTATAAATCTGATATTCTCTCCCGGACACCCCAGTCCGTCCCAAAATAACCCCTTTTTTCAATTCCCCAGCATTATTTTTGTACTTTATCTTATCTCCAACTTTCATAGGCTTGTGCGCCTTACCGCACTTCCGGTCATGAAACGCTTTCTGACTACGCTGCCGCTGAGCTGTTTGCCTTTTCTTAGGATCCTGCGTTTCAGGCACCAAAATACCCTTTGCCATAGGTAATCTGCCTCTCAACCTTCTGCTCATGAGCAACTGCGCTGGAGATACGTTCAGGACAGACAACGGAGTATTGCGATAATTCAGCAATGCCAACTGAAAATCAGCTCCAGTTTTCTCACACTTCTTCAACATGTCCATAACTGTTTGCACAAACCGCTCAACCTGACCGTTGCTACGCGGATCCTGTGGACTGGAATACACGGCCTTGAACCCGTAATGCAGTGCAAACTCCCTGTACTCATGGCTCTTAAACTGTGGACCATTATCTGACATTACCTGACTAGGAATACCGTGCCTTGCAAAGTTGTCTTTTAACACTTCAATAACAGTGACAGACGACGTATCGCCCAAAAGCGTTACCTCTGGAAACTTGGTGTAGTAATCTACAGTTATCAGGTAATTCTTATGATTTAACTCAAATAAATCGGCCCCCACTTTATCATATGGTTGACAGGCGATCGGGTGATTTATCAATGGCTCGTTATGCAAATTTTTCCGGTGATTTTGACAAGTGTCACACGACTGACTTTATCCTCGATTTGCTTGTTAATATTTGGCCAAAACATACAGTCCCGCGCCAACTGCTTGGACTTAGTCACCCCCAAATGCGTCTCATGCAACGCCTCTATCATTTCACCACGAAGAGCTGGAGGAACCACCACCCGATTGCCGTTCATTACAAGATTATTTTCAACTGTCAACTCATGCTTGTACGGAATGTACTGTCTCAGACACGGTGGTGTCTGTCTACGTGTAGTGTCCCACCCATCTTCAATGTGTGAGATCAACATAGACATAGACAGATCTTTTTCATATTCAGCTACAATCTTACTCAACAGACTCGACGACTGCATGTCCACTGCAGCAACGCAGAACGTGTCATCGAACAGGCTATCATGACCTACTTTGGCGGTATGGGCCCTGGACAACATGTCTGCAAACAACATCAAAGAGCCCTTCACATGACATAACTGAATATTGTAATTCTGCAATCGCATTCGCATTCTTTGCATTTTAGCCGACAGCTTATGTGTTGGTTTTTGCATTATGGCTACCAACGGCTTGTGGTCTGTCTGAATTTGCACTTCCTTGCCAAATATATACTCATGAAACCGTTGGCATCCGAAACATATGGCGAGCATTTCTTTTTCAATAGTGGCATAACCACACTGCGCTGCATTAAGCGCACGAGATGCGAGTGTGATTGGTTTACCATCTTGCATTAACACAGCTCCCAAATCTGACTGACAAGCATCTACCTGAATCACAATGGGCTTCTTAACATTGTAATATGTCAATACAGGAGCAGTTCTTAACTTCTCTTTCAATTTATCGAACGCACCTTGCTGTTCGGCTTGCCAGTGCCACGCCACGTCCTTGGCTAGGAGCGGCCGTAGTGGTTTGGCTATCTCGGACATGTTGGGTATGAACTTGTGTACATATCCTACCATGCCCAGGAACCTTTGGACGCTTTGTTTGTCACGCGGCTCTGGCATGTCTACTATGGCTTGTATTCTGTCTGGATCAGGCTTTACACCCTGCTGGGTAAGTTGATGACCTACATACTTTACTGTAGTCTTACATAGCAATGATTTAGCATCATTTAACTTCAGATTAACCGACCTAGCTCGGTCCAAAACAGCTCGGAGCCGCTCGTTATGCTCTGTAACCGTTGACCCATATACCAAAATATCGTCCGTGACTATCCCGATACCGGGTATGTTGCCCATGACACGGTGCATCTCCTGAATAAAAATGTCCCCGGCTGTTTTGATGCCAAAAGGCAAGCGTGTGTACCTGTACCGGCCCCACGGAGTATTGAACGTGCACAAACGTGAACTTTCCTCATCCAATTCTATCTGCCAATACCCTGTCTTTGCATCCCAAACTGAAAAATACTTTGCATCGGCCGTTTTGGCAATAATTTCATCAATAGTTTTGGTCGGGAATGGCCCTCTTTTTATCGCTTTGTTCAACTTAGTCGGATCCAGACAAATTCTAATTTTATTTGGTTTTTTTACAATCGTAATAGAGTTAACCCATTCAGTAGGTTCATCCTGTTCCACTATGACACCTAACTCTACCATACGATCAAGCTCACTGCATACTTTACCCTGAATGGCAAACGGAATCCGTTGTGGTGGTTTCAGCGGGTTCCCGTGCTCAGAGGTGTCCCTCGCTTCTGCGCTGCTTCTGCGCATGCGCGGATTTCGCATCAACGGGCCGTAATCGATTAACACGACCCGGGCGACTCGGGTCATCCGAGTCGTCAGAAATTCAAATAGAACACGGCGAGTGGAGTCGACAAATACACGTGCCATGTGCATAAAAAGAATAACTTAGATTAATTAAATGGAAATATAGGTAAACTGGGCCATCATAAAATACTTTAAATCCTATTTTGCTGTATTTTTATCGGTTATTAAAAAAAAAAAAAAAAGATTGTCCACCCGAGCGCGGAGAAGCGTATTCGATTATTCGACCCGAGTTTGTAGGATATGCGCATGCGCCAATAAGTGGCTCAGGTGACCCGAGTTGATGCGAAATCCGCGCATGCGCAGAAGCAGCGCAGAAGCGAGGGACACCTCTGAGCACGGGAACCCGCTGAAACCACCACACCGTCTAGGCGGATCTATGACAGGTTGAATAGACTTATCGACATGAATGACAGCCTTTGCTTTGATCAACCCCAAACCCTGAAATACGTCTTTGTATTCGCTTACCAGCTTCTCTGCCCCTGTGCTGGAACTGTTCGTCGGTGTGGAAATGTTCGCCGGTTTGCCAATGTTCGTCGGCACAGAGCTGTGCACCTCATCCACCCGTGCCAGCAGGTTCAACGTCACACAAGCCTGCTTTTTTTTTTTTTGAGGCTGTATTTATACTGTCCATAGCATATAAGCCCGGGTACCCCGGGGGGGGGGGAGGGGGGGGGGGGGGGGGGGGGGGGGGGGGGGGGGGGGGGGGGTTGCGGGGGCGGGTGGTAGGGGGGGGGGGGGGGTTTTGCGGGGGCGAGGGGGAGGGGGGGGGTGTTTTTGGGGGTGCTGGCCCAGTTTGTAGTGTTGGTGTTTTACTTACCACACAGTGGCTGCTGATAAGGTAATTGGATTGCCCTGCATTTCGGTAGCCGATAGATACTTGGTTGGACATGGTTTCAGCCTATGCTTATGTAAGTTTTTTTGGAATTTCTTGGTCACACCATATGTTTCTATTTAGCTACCTCATTACTAGCACTTGCCTACTCCTCCTCCACTTATCCAACACTAGGCTTGTACGTAGCTCGTAGATGAGTGTACGCATTCACCTGGCTACTGTGGCATGGTTACCCTTCCAAATTGGGCATCTCCGCATGGTGGGCCGTGACTCCCAAACACGATCCCTTAGCAGTAAACAGCTCCTACCCTCGGGCCGGTTTTAAATCCTAGCCTTACTTTTAGCCCCCTCACAAGATATTCCTGTAAGTTCTCTAGGTTCGAATTTGCCGTTCCTTTACCCCGGTTTGGGCCTTTCCCCCACTTGGTCAGCCAATTTCCAGCGTGCTTCCCTCGATGCGCTGTTATTCCTATAGGCTTCATGGTCTGCTTTTAGTAGTGGATGCAATTATTTGCCTAGAGACCCTTTGTGGTTGATTGTATAGAAAGTTTACATGTTTTGACTATAGCTAACTATGCTAGTGATTTCAAAAGAAATTATTCTCCAGATTTACAATGCTAAGTTGCCCTTTGGTTCTTATATATGTGTCATGACCACTAGGTTGGAGTTTGCCGCTTGTCATACCCTATAAGACAGATTTTTATAGGGCTCTGTTCTGGCAGTGTTTTGCAGTTTTTTTAGTGGCTCATTTTCTCCGCACCCATGTAGTTTACAATCTCCATAGTCAAAACTAGGGGAGCACCATGCCCTTGAAGTTTTTTATTTGACATTTCTTGTGTCAATGTCGTCCTTAGACTTCGCAATTAGCCGCCCCACAGTTTTGTGGTTCACTTTTTGTTTAAATTTTATTGTATACATAGGTTGTAGTGTTGGTTTTCTAGTGTTTGGTTTCCTAACTTACAGTGTAGTTTTCTTTCTGGTCATTTGTTTTCTGCGAGAAGAGAGTACTGTTTTTGATTTGC